>JALMGF010000058.1:740000-1940000 GCA_023333645.1 Sceloporus occidentalis
CCCAGCCGTGCCCCTGACACACAGGAGTGATGGTTGCTGATAAAGGGCCTCTGTATGAAGATATTCCATTAAAAATCAACTCTTATAGTAATTTCCAACATTAACAATGTCTACACTGTATTTCTAATCCATTTATTTTAGTGGACAATATTTGCTTACGTTTGTGAATGGTAAATATATATATATATATATATATATATATATATATATATATAATGTATTCTTTAGATAGGTAGTTCTGAGTTTTCCCTTCAACCGACTGAGTCATTTGTAATAGGGGGGATTAAGTAATAGACTAATAAGGTATAACAATGTGAGTTAATTAACATTTGTTTGCAATGTGAGTCAATGTGGGACCTGTGTGGGTGGGTACAAACTGAAAAAGGAAGTTAGTGTTTAATTGAGTTAAATGGCTCACATTATAACAAACTGAATTAATTGGCTATTGAGCTGTATCATACTGTATATTTTCAATTAAATTGTTAAGCATTCATTTCAGAACCCCTTTGTATATAATTTGTTCATATATATATATATATATATATATATATATATATATATATATATATATATATATATATATGTATATATTTTTTTTTTCATTATTATTATTTTTTAAAATTTATTATAATATTGCTAAATTGTTTCCGGAAATCTTTCTGACCCTGACAGAGAGCAGAAGACAAGGAAATGGGAAAGAACACACTTACTGCCACCTAGTGGACACAATCAATTGCCAGTTATAGTTACATTTCAATGCTTTAAAGATGACACTAAAACTGGATGGTTATAAAAGATTGAGTTTTTAAAGGAACCATAGATTCTCAAGTCCATTGCTAGAAAATCTGTTGTATGCCTAACATTAACCCTTTCATTTGCTGGTGTTCCAAACAGTTGAGCCATGCTAAATGTTTCATTGGGTTAAACTCATTAGTTCATATGTAATACTGGTAGCATGAAACAAGCTTTGACCTCACAAGTTACCTTAAAACAAGAGATAATATAACTTGGACAAAGAAATTTACCCCGATAGGACCTTGAGTGGACACTCATACGTGTTAAAGTGCATTCGTTGGCTGAAGTGTCCTTATAAGACTTTACTTTTAAAGTCAAACTGCCCTGAATAAAGATGAGATCATTTTCGAGTATTCACCCCAAAGTTACAAACATGTCTATTCACTAATTTAAACAAAGCCTACTAAATTCAGAGAGGTTCTAGTTTACCATAAATTCATACAGTCAATTTAGCTATGGTGAGTTTTCTCCTTATTTTATCTTTGTCGGCTAAACTAGACAGCAATAATTGTGCTAAAAGTGCTGCCCAAATTATTTGTTATTAGATTTCACATAATTTTAATATTATTTATTAATTAATGTAGTGCCATCATACTCCACAGCACTAGACGGTAAGTAAACATGACATAAATAGTGCATCACATAACAAACTGAACTGACAAAGCCAGAGGATGATTTGAGATATGGTAGTGGAAGTTAAAGCAATAGGGCAAACAAATGAATAGTATACTTTGTACATGTACTGAATGTAATAATCACCTAATTTTCCAATTTCTTAAAAGAGAGGCAAACCCCTATTCCCTTAAAAAGACCAGTAGAAAACATGAAAAATTGCAATCTTCAGTTTTATATTTTGGATTTTATGGCAAAATGTTTTAATGAAAATGTGTCCCCACATGTAACTGCCTCGTAACTGCTTCTTCAAAGGGAACCCACAGCCTCATTTGTTACAGAGGAGTGGTGGATGATAGAACAATGACATCCTTGTGGTCATGTAGGACCACTCTTTTGTAACCAACCCATTGTCATAGTAAATGCATACAGAGTCAATTTTGGACTCTAATGCATTTTTTTGCATGCAAATCAGTGCAGACTTTCTTTAGTTTATGGGACTTCTGTCTGGTTTAATTACTCCCCAGCTTCCTCTAGTGAAAGCAAGGCACATTCATATTTACACTTCTGTGCTCTCATTGAAATCAATGGCGTAGCAGCGCCCAGTCATATGCATGCTGTCTGAATGCTGATGTTTTGCTACCAAGTACTACTGAGCATGTGCAGGAAGTATGTTATCTGCTTACCTGCCCTTTTAGTAGGTAGAACAACACCTTTAAACATTTAAGTACCCGCAGGTTTTGTTACACTATGGCAAAGATAAATGTGCCCTTCACTGGTACAGTGAGGGCTATTATTCTTGTATCATGTGTAGGGGTCCCTCTTGTATAACACTGGTTTTAGGTTATGTGGATAAGGGCCTCTCCAATAAGGAGCATTGTCTAGTGTAACATTATTACTATTTATTGATTTATATAGCACCACCATATTCCATAGCCATGTTAACATCTTCATGACACATCCAGGAGGAATGTTACAATGCATTGCCTTTTTGCATGATACTGATCTCATAACAATACCTTGGAAGTCTTTTTTTGCTGGGGCTCTAACCCTCCCAATTGAAGTTTATTGAAGAGGCAGAGCTAGACTCAAAGTGATTGGGGTCACTACCATAAGGGCAGATTGAGAGGTGAAAGTGTGATTCATAGGTGATGGCAGAAAATGCTAGGAAGTACCACCCAGGTCCAAAATAATTGTAACAATAAACATAAACCTCAAGTTTATGTTGAACCGGAAGGCATGTATATAAGAAGTAGGACACATGCTATCAGGCAATAATGGACAATCCAGGGCATGTTCCCATCAGAGGTGACAGAACACACACTATACTGTATGACTAAAAGTATGTGGACATCTGACCATCATAGCTGTATGAGGTTGTTGGACATCGCATTCCAAAACCATGGGCATTAATATGGATTCGTCCCCTCTTTCTAGCTATAACAGCCTACAATCTTCTGGGGAGGCTTTCCACAAGATTTTGGACTGTGTCTGTGGGAAGTTTTGCCCAAATATCCAGTAGAGCATTTGTGAGGTCGGGCTTGCAACCTCTGTTCCAGGTCATCCTAAAGGTGTTCTTCCACAATAAACTCATCCAACCATGTCTTTATAGACCTTGCTTTGTGGACAGTGGCACAGTCATACTCCAACAGGAAAGGCCTTCTCCAGACTAGTGCAATAAATTTTATTGTATACAATTGTCTAAAATGTCTTTGTATACTGTAGCATTAACATTACCCCTCACTGTAACTAAGGGGCCCAAACCCTGAAAAATATCCCAAAATAGACAATTATCCTTATTCCACCACACTTTACAACAGGCACTATGTAGTATGCATTCCAGCAGGTAGCATTCGCCTGGCACCCAGCAAACCCAGATATGCCCATCGGACTTCCAGATAATTAAACATATTTCATAATTTTAGAGAACATGTTTATGTCCTATAGTGTATCTAGATGTATGAATTAGGAGTAGTTTCATGAAAAATCAGCATTGTTAATAAACATAAACAGGAAACAGGAATGGATTAACTAGTTTAATACATACCATAAGGGCAAGCGATTATGCAGACAACATCGGCACCAGACTAATCACGCATACAACAATGGTGAATACATAACAGAGTTAAGGGATTAGGGAAGTAGGGGACTAAGTATGTAGTCTTATATGTAGACTAGACAGTGAGTCAATCTGAACACACATAGAAATGGAAACAAGGGTACAAGATACAAAATGTTGCAGTCTCATTGATATTCTTAAAACATGGGTCCAACATTATAAATATAACAGTCTTAACAAATGCACAGTGCATTTTACATAAAACATGTTAACAATTGAAACGAAACCGAGAAAATATATTCAAAGAAATATAAGTAAAATCATCACATATTAACAAGACCATGTCCTGGTACTCTTGTGAGATATATGAAATAGACATTGGGACTTATTAACTAAAGATAGAGGTGGCAGGAGAGATTATAGGAAAATTGCAGTTTCATCTAAATTACTTTACATTAATAAGGGCTTCAGATCTCAGAATAGCTTGTTTAACTCCTTCATCAAAATATGGAAGTATCGTTTTTGCTGGGACCTCCGACTGCTCCCCCTGCTGGTTGATCACATATATTGCAATCAGTAATGCAATTCTAAGTAGTCTTGCTTGCTGATTATAGTGTGATCAGTGCAGGGGAGATCAGAAGGAGGAGAGTGAGAAACATTTCTCCCTATTCTCACAAAAGGAAAAAGGAAAAAAGTGTCTGTGTGTGTGTGGGGTTAAACAAAATATATAAAAAAATGAAAAATAAAATAAAAATACAAAGAATAAATGAAATCAGTGATATCATTGTAACATCACTGGCATTTATAAGATGTACGAGAGATTCCTAAAGAGATTTCTATCCATATTGCACTGCAAAAATACTTAATAAATAATAATAATAATAATAATAATAAAAAGCCCTTACATCCCATTGCCCTAGCACTACATGTAAAAAATATAACCTCCACCCCCCTTCACTACACCTAAACCGCTTATGCCAGAAGTATTGCAGAGAAGTTTGCCAGGGATGGTTTTTGCCCCTGCTTAAGTAAATAATCCCCTTTGAGTACAAATGTATGATACTACCTGTTGTTCACTTGGAGGAGATGTATTCTCATTGCACATATTTCTTAGAAATTGTGAAGCATGCTTATCCAACATGGAATTTCAGCCCCAGCGATCTGCCACGCTACTCTGTGGGTATGAAACCTAAACATACGCTGCATGAAATATTAACTCAGGTCTCCATATGTTTGTTAGAAGGTGTTGTAAAGAACTTGAAAGCAGCCCCCTTCATTGCAGACAGATCCGCTGGTTTCTTTAAAGAAACTTGAAAGTTGCAAACAGCAGGACAAATCTAATTTTTTTTTTTTTTTTTTTTTTTTTTTTTTTTTTTTCTTTATTAAGATTTTTTTTCATGAATATAAAAAAGGAGACAAGACATTAAAATACATATAATACTTAACAACAACATAGAAACACATACATAAACATTCATAAATGAATATTATTGTATTTCCTTAAAGTTCATAGAATTAAAGAATAATAATTTTAAATATTCAAACACTCAGTGTTTCTTGGGAGGAGAAAGAGGTCATGGATTATCAAGGCTAAGATAGATCTAAAACTAAAGCCATTGGAGCAGTGCTGTGGTTATATTAATGCACAGGGAGTTCTTAATCTATTATTTGAAACCAATTCTGCCAAATGGACTCATACCTCTCTTTTGAGTTAGCTTCTTTTAGAAAAAAATATTTTTCTACATTACTTTGCAAATTTATTTGCATTTTAATTTCTTGCCAATTTGGTAAATCCTGTTTCTTCCAATATCTAGCAATACAGATTTTAAACGCCAAGAGCATATTAACCCATAAAATCTGCTCATTAGTATTAATATCTATAAACTCTAAATGAAACAAAAACCTTTGAGGGGAAAGTTCCAAATATGATCCAAATAATTTCAAATAAAGCTCAGATATTTTTATCTTAAGTTGAGTTAGCTTTTGACAATCCCACCAAATATGTTTGTACGATCCTTGTTCAACATGGCATCGCCAGCACCTATCTCCGTTCCCTAGATGAAATTTAGCTATACGTGTAGGGACCATATACCATCTATATATAATCTTAAAAAAAAGTTCTTGAAGATTTATACAGTGAGTTGCTTTTTTAATAAATTGCCATGATTTATACCAAGAATCCAAGGGGATAGTAATTTCCAATTCTTTCTCCCAGTGTTTATGTGCCTTAGACTTATCAAGAGTCTTATTGTCTTTAAAAGATTTCAAAATCTTAGACAGAGTTCCCTTAAAGGTACACGAAGTAATAAATTTTAACCAAGGATTACATTCAGATGGTGGGTTTGATATTAGAAAATGTTTTAATCTAATATATTTAAAGATTTCTCTTGACGGTAATAAGTATCTATCAATCAGAAGAGAAAAAGAAGCCAGATTATCCTCTAAATAAAGGTCCCCTATCTGCTTTATTCCTGAAATTTTCCAATTGTCCAATACAAGGTCAGGTATGTAAAATGATAAAACATCTAGGGGACAATTTTTTGTAAATGGAGTCCCTTTTACGAACCTTTTTTTGATCTTATAGAAGGAGGATAATATATCTGCAATGATTAAACTCGGAAAGTTTTTCTTCTGAAATTGGGATTGAGGTAGCCAGAACAGCAGGAAGGGGTCAAGATTTTTAAGATTACATTTTTTAAGATTATATTTCTCTATATTATACCAACCCATAGAGCTTTTCTCTTTTGTAGAGCCCCAAGCCATCATAAAGGCTACTTGGGAGGCTTCGTATAGTTCTTTTATATCAGGGTAGCCTAAACCCCCAGATTCAATAGGTCTTTTAAGAAGCTCCGAGGGTAATCTTATTATTTTAGCTGCCCAAACAAATTGAGACAGTAAATTTTCCCATTTTAAGATAACATCTTTCGAAACATAAAAAGGTATTAATCGAAAAAAATATAGAATTTTGGGAATTATGTAAGCTTTAAGAATATTAATACGACCCATCCAAGAGGTTTCAAGTTTCATCCATTTTGCAAGAGAAGATTTTATTTCTAAAAAGAGTTTCTTATGATTTATATCGGCAATATCTTCCAATATAGGTCCGATTATGATCCCCAAATAATCAATTTGATGTATCTGGTCATTATTTTTAATATACCCATAAACTGTAGATATCTGAGAGTCAGGAAGATAAAATGGAATCATCTGAGTCTTTGATAAATTAAGTTTATAATTAGAATAATGTCCAAATTTTTCTATTCCTTTTAAAAGAGCGGGGATAGATATTAAGGGGGCAGATAATGTTAGTAAAACATCATCTGCATATAAGGTAATACTATATTCATGTTTATCAATATTTATACCATAAATATTAGAAGAGTTTCTAACATAGGCTGCTAAAGGCTCAATTGTTAAAGCATATAGCAAGGGAGCTAAAGGACAACCCTGCCTTGTGCCGTTATAAATATGAAACATATCTGAGTCTAGAAAAGGGCCTCTGATCTTTGCAACCGGAGATGTATATAAAGCCATAGTTAAATCATAAAAGAGACCTGTTAAACCAAATGCTTGAAGTGTTTCAGCTAAGAACTTCCAATTAACTCTATCAAATGCCTTTTGGGCATCTAAGGCTACTATAACTGAGGAGATTTTATATCTATGTATATGTTCCATGATATTGAAGATTTTGCGCGTATTTTCTTCTCCCACCCTGCCGGGAATGAATCCTGCCTGATCTGGATGTATCAAATCTCGTATTATTTGAGCCAATCTAGAGGCCAAGATCTTAGAATATATCTTCACATCTAAATTGATGAGAGATATTGGCCTGTAATTAGCAACCAATGAAGGATCCTTCCCTGGTTTAGGAATTGGTGATATGCTCGCCTCCAACATCTCTTTTGGAAAACTTCTTCCAGTAGAAATAGAATTAAAAGATTTTGTTAAGATGGGAGAAATTACTGAATTCAAAATTTGAAAAAATATAGCTGAAAAACCATCAGGGCCTGGAGCTTTCCCTTTTTTCAAATTATGAATTACAATAGTAGTTTCCTGAGTTGTTAGTGGTTGATTCAATTGTATTAATTTTTCTGCAGAAAGTTTTGGAAGATGCAAGGTCTCTAAAAATTGAGCTATGTCAGTAGTAGCAATCTTAGGTTCGGGTAGATTATATAAGGTTTCATAGTATTGTTTAAAGGCATTACCTATCTGTGTTGGTGATATACAGGTAATTCCATTGTGTGTAATTTTTTTTATTCTAGATGAATCAATATGTGCCTTCAATCTTTTAGTAAGATTTTTCCCTACTCTATTGTTTCCATAGTACCAACTGGATTTCAATCTTTGCATTATTGTTTCAGTTTTAATTTTAAGTTTAATAATTATCAATTCTTTAATAGTCTCTAACTGCTTCAAGAAATCTCTGGATGGATGTTGTTTGTTTAGTCTCTCAAGTTTTGCCAACTCAATATATAGATCGGCAAGTTCTTTACCTCTCTGTTTTTTAATCCAGGCACCCTTTTTTATTAAGTATCCCCTAAGAACGCATTTTAGGGTGCACCATAAATTTAAATCTGAGGTCTCATTATTGTCATTCTGCTCCAAAAAAGATGTTGTTTGTTTTATCAAATCTATCTTATCGGATTCTGTTTTTAAAAGAGATTCATTGAGTCTCCAACGAGTTCTTGTTCTATATTGAGGATTATTCTTGATAGAAATAAATACTGGAGCATGATCAGACCATGAGATGTTTCCAATTAGAGAAGTAGTAGAGATTTCTAAAGAGTGACCGGGCATTAAAAAATAATCGATGCGTGAATATGATTGGTGCACATTCGAGAAGAAAGAGTAATCTCTTTCCTCAGGGTGTTGCACCCTCCAGACATCATAAAGGCCGTGTTTAGACAAAGACTCGGAAAATGCTTTGGCCCTAGTTTTCAAACACACATCTGATTTACGATTCTTCGAGGTCTTAGTATCTTTTTCAATATCAATTATGCAATTCAGGTCGCCTGCTATAATCAGTGAGCCTTTAGAAATTTTTTCTATTGATTCCATAGCTAAATTAAGAAATCTTGTTGATCCCTCTGATGGGGCGTAAAGGCTAACCAGAGTATAAGTAACGTCATTTATATTACAGATTAGTATAATCCTTCTTCCTTCCTTATCAGCTTCATGATGTATATACTCAAATTTATTTTTAGTTGATATCAATATGGCTACTCCCCGCTTCTTTTTATCTAAAAGAGAAGATACATAAACATGTCGATATCTATGGTATTTCCAAGCAGATTTTTCTATAATTTGATTCCAATGTGTCTCTTGGATAAATGCAATATCTATCCCCTCTTTAATTAATGAATCATACAGATATGATCTCTTATATGGAGAATTTAAGCCCTGTGCATTGATTGTCATCAATTTAAGGGACATGGAAAATTTGTTTTCCCGTCCTCCACCAGCACTGCTCCCTATCCCTCAATCTCCAGCTAGAAAACACTTGACAACAACATTCATAAACAAAAAAAACAATCAAACCCAACACACTATGCAGGAAAAACATTATTTCCGTCATTAGTGTGAGGAAATTCCTTGAACCAGCAAGGAATGAGGACGTGTTTTAAGGCCAGCAAAGATAAGGAGCATAATCAATTCTTGTTTCATAGAAATAGTATAAACTATATCTATCTATTCAGATATCATATTTAATGAAATTACACAAAACAGGCAAAAAAAAAAAAAAAAAAAAAAAAAAAAAAAAAAAAAAAAAAAAAAAAAAAAATCATTAATCCTAAAAAATATACATACATATACATATATACCCATATTAATACATAATCATAGATTTTTATCAATATATGTATCCGAAAGGAAATTTATATTAATAACTATAATAGAAGTCTCCTTCTTCTCAAGTGATTTGTGCTAATAAATTTATTGCTATCCATCCATATATATAATATGTCATAAGTATATATTAGTGTCTTTTAAATTTTCCTATCCTAGTGTCTCCATTCTAACTTTATGAGAATATCTTATCCAAAAATTATCAATAGTAGTAGTAGTAGTAGTATATTGGGTAATAGTACTGTAATATCTTATACTTTATATAAAAAAAAAATGTATATATGTATATAAGTATATGTTAGTGTTAGTATATGGTCATATATTTTTGTCAATGTATGTATCAAAAAGGAAATTTATATTAATGGCCATAATAGAAGTCTCCTTCTCTCAAATGATTCTTTCTAATAACTCTATTACTATTCACCCATATATATATAATGTATTGTGAGTGTATATTAGTGTCTTTTAGTGTCTTTTAAATTTTCCTATCCTAATATCTTAATTCTAACTTGTGAAAATATCTTATCCAAAGACTAATAACACTTATATATCTCTGTGAGTCTCTGTGAATCCCAAAAAGAAAGGAAAAAAAAAAAAAAAAAAAAAAAAAAAAAAAAAAAAAAATAGGTTTAAGAGTTTGTGATAGTCTATATTCTAAATAATCTATTATCACCCATTTATCATTTATATCATATCCAACCAATACATTACCAACTTAGTGACTGGACTAAAATTATAACACATAACACGTCATTTCCAACCGGTACATAACCGAATCATATTTTAGGTAATAATATGATAGTATTTTATACTTTATATCATGATAAAAAAAAAAAAAAAAAAAAAAAAAAAAAAAAAAAAAAAAAAAAAAAAAAAAAAATAAAAAAATTTAGGTAGCGGAAGTCTATGGGCTCTTTCAATTAGTATCGGGCCGTATTTTGGACAGTCTATATATGTTGAAAGTAGTTCCATTAAATACGGTTCCAAATCAATCACATCTTCAGATATCCCACGAATTTTAAGATTTTGTCTGCGTGATCTGTCTTCTAGGTCTGCAAGTTTAAGATCTTGTCTTGTTAAATCTGCTTTTAATACTTCATTTTGAGATTGAAGCTGTTTAATTTTCGAATGTAGCATAGTAATTTCTTTTGATTGAGCCGCTAGAGTGACCTTCATGTTGGTCATTTCCTCCTTATATTCTTTAAGATTATAGTCCAGATCAGCTTTTATTTTAATATATAAAGAATCTAGAGCCATCATCAAATTGGTCTTTGTAATATAATCTGGCGGGTTGGTTATGCTAATCTCACTTAGTCGATCTGGAGACGATTTAGATGATAAGACAGAGGTATCCGTTTGACTTTTAGGAGAGTAGTAGGCACTAATTGGAGGAGGTTTCTTTGTTTTCACCGACATTTTAGATTTTTCCTCTTTATCCCCCCTACCAGATTTGTCACCTTTTGGAGGCATTATCATTGTCCACTTTTATCTATACGAGAAGAGACCTTTAAAGGTCTTTACGCCTTTAGACCAGAATCTATTTAGGACAAATTAGTGTATATTATATATAGATCCATACACATCAGATTCAAAGAAATTGAAAGTATAATCTTCAATAGCACAAAAAAAAAAAATATATATATATATATAGAGTTCGTCTGTTTCATGTATTTCTTGTTGATTTAATTCAAATTTTGGTAATTTCATTTAAGAATGTCAAGGGTGTAATAGCCAGTAGCCAGGGAACTCACGATTACCGCTTCCAGCTTTTATTGGTACTCTGCCATGCTTAGCATCCGCATCCAGCCTCAGAGAAACAGCTGAAGCACTGCCATCAAGAGACTCCACATCCGAAGCTCAACACTTTATCTCCACCTCACCCCCCATCAGGGGGGAGAACAGCGGTCAGCAGTTGGCGGTTGACGGCCGATGGCCGGTGGCTGGCGGTTGACAGCCGATGGTCGAAGGCCAGTGACTAGCGACTGGCGGTTGGCGGCTGACAGTCGGCGGCTAATGGTTGGCGGCCAGCAGCTGGCGGTTGGCAGGTAGCGGTCGGCGGCCAGTAGCTGGCGGTTGACAGCCGGCGATTGGCGGCTGGCGGCTGACAAGTAGCGATCGGCGGCAATTGACAACCGGCGGTTGGCGGCTGGCGGCTGGCGGCTGGCGGCTGGCGGTCAGTGATCAGCCGTCGGCGGTCGGCAGTTGGCGGTCGGCCCTCAAGGCTGCAACGTTCCCGCGCTAGTCATACTGCCCCTTCTCCTTCCACCGGCCCATCAGCACGCCTCAAACGTACGTAGCTGCGTAACTACGTCATCACTCTCCCCCAGCCAGGACAAATCTAATTTTATGAGACAAATATTGTCATGCAATTATAACAGCTGCTAAAAAAAATTACATATGCCGTTTTGCTGCTTCTGATCTTTTTTTGCTGGCTTTTGGCATAATTATAATGCAGCTTCATACTTTATTTATGTAAGTAGGTTATTGTTATAAAAACAATAACATTGCTAAACTCAGATAAAGGTTTCAATTGCACATAAATAACCAGCAGAAATAATAGAAAATTAAAGAATTTCACAGCTAACCTGCCCTTTTTAAACCTGCTACAAAATCGCAATGGGTCATGTAGCCAGACATCAGTGACCAATGGGCTATACAATTTTAATGCATACCCAACATCCAATAATATTCATGGTGAAAACCATAATGTACAAGTAATGGCAACTGCTTTCATAAAGTGTATTGTAAAATGAAAAGGTTTAACCCTTACAGTAGGCAGATATTTCAGTGGGGTTAGAGTTAGGGGGGCTGTAGTACACAACTGGCAGTCCTACCCAAATGCTCACAGTGTTTTCTCTCCTCCCATTTCATTTTGTATGTATTGCAAGGATGTAGATGTGTTCATTTGTGGAATGGTTTGGGCATGTTTCAGGCTCTTGTGAGTCAAGTCATAAAACAATCGTGACCACACTGTGTTTTCTTTCATCATAATGTAGTTTTGGAAATAATTCCTGTGGACCTGCATTCCCATTGCTGACGTTTGGTCCAACTGACCATTGGCAATCTTTTTGACCTCCACCAATCTGTTTCAGACTACCAGCTTGCCTGATGACTAGTCTCCTGTTCCCTTCAACTTCGGTGTCTGATGGACCCTGGTTGACCCTTGCCCCTGCCTCAGCTTCTCCTTGGCTATTCTGATGACATCTCCAATCCTTTCTGTCTACTGCTGGATTTCTGTATGAGTTATGTTTGATCTCTCTCTCTCTCTCTCTCTCTCTCTCTCTCTCTCTCTCTCAAGTCTGCTAACCCCATTATGCTTAGAATAGAGTTCCCCAACCCCAAAATAAAATACCTCATTCCGCCACATATCCTTCCCCCATCATAACACTACATTATAAAGTGACCTTCACTGAGAGACCATGCTTTCTAGACAATGCACCCACATTACAATTGAGTCCTACTCTGCGCTGAACCTTGAACTTCGGGTTCTTGTTCTTATTATGATGCAAGCATGGTAGTGGTGCATGGTCAGTTGTGAGGGTGAAGGATCAGTTTGCTGATTTTGATTACTTTTTAAAATCAGTGGCTACTAAAACAGGGTGGATACATAAAGCAATACATATGTCTACAAATCCCTGCTCTGCTGCATTATTCCAACTCACTGTATCTAGGGATTTTATTTTTATGAAGTCAGTAAGAGAGACAGCTTGGGTTGCAAAAGAAAGAATAAAATGCCTGCAGTAGCAGACTATTTTTAAGAAAGTCCTCACATACTCTTTCCTTAAGGGATGTGGCCAGTTGTCAAAGGGTTCTACTTTGGTGACTTATACCCAAAGAACTTGGCAGTAAGAACCAATTTTCCAAGTGGGAATCTCATCTCAGTAATAGAGAACTACATTGTCTAAATATGCTGAGCTGTATGTGGAATGAGGTCAGGGTATTTGTCCATGTCCAAGGTAGAACACTCCCCAAAATTCTGCATTCATGTTTCAGTAACACCTGGCTTGCTTCTGGGCATCCATGAGGCAAAGGAAACTTGCCAAAGAGTTTTGATGTCAGCTATAAATGAAGACATGGGCTGGATGCTGCTTGCCTCTTGCTTTAAAACTATAAGAAAATACACATTGCAGTCATGTAGAGAGTATTTAACACAGATCCACTTAAGCCTTAATCAGTGTCTGACTTGGAGAGTAAACATGCCTTGTGTGATAAAGAGTAAACTTTCTTCTGAGAATACAAACACAACCCTTTTATAGAGTTGCCGTCTAAAGCTTTATGGATACATTTAAGTACCAGGTGAACAATTTCAGCAAAGATGGACACTGTTGTGAACATAATATCATTCATCACTTTTCTTTGATGAGGTACTCACCGTACTGTACGTGCCAATAACTCTGCATACTGTACCATGTTCAATTGGTGCTGTGTTACACCATAAAAATAAGAAAATTGGTCCCTGAGGCCACAAACAACTATGTCAAATTCTGCTGTTTATATTTTATTGAGTGTCTGGCTTCTGGATATTTTGTAATTTAATACTGCTAAATGTCAGCGGAAACTTTTCCAGCCACAGCATGATGTTCAGTGACAGAAAATCATTCAAACTCAGACAAGAGAAGCCTCGTTAATGTGTATCTTTTCCTTTTTTCCCTCTGAAAAATGCAGTGATCAGTGATTGCTTAGCTTTAAAAAAAGAATCACAGGCCTTTCCAATGGTAAATTGTTCCAATGTTGACTTTTAAAGCTAAGAAAATGGAAAAAATTCACATTTTGTTATGATACATGTGTATAGGTAAGCTTGTCTAAGTTTGACCCATGTGCTTAAAAGCCGGGTAGCTACCTAACAAAAGCTGCATCATGTTGTGATGGGAAGCAGGGTTCCATAACATGGATCCCCGGCCAGCTTTACCAATCTTTCACAAAATTCGGGAATTATCCTATAAAGCACCCAGGCAGAAGAATTCAGTATTCGGGAGTATAAACAGCAGTATTCTGAGAAGCAGTGCAAAAGGTAATATACCTACTTTAAGGGGACTTCACATCAGCTTTGTCCTCTCAATAAAGTAGGTAGCTACTGGGTTTAGCCAAACAAGTAATGTTTTATTATTAACTCATCTAAATTAGGGATGAGAACAAATAAACCAGTGAACAGAGGTACAGTATTTCCATAAAGCAATCAATTGGGAGAGGCAGTTTATTGTACATTCTCAGGACAGGGATAAGGTGGCTCATAGACATGTTGTCTTCCCTCTCCTGGGCCACCAATCGGAGTAGTGCCTATTTTCTCCATGTTATCCCATGGGGAAAGGTGACCAATTGGACAAATGCTTACCTTCTCCATGATATTCAATGGGGATTGGCAACCCCTCTCAACCTTTTTTTGTATGTAGCCGACCAATGCCGATCCCAGGACACCTCTTCTCCCGCTGGACATTAGCACTTCCGTTTCCATTATGTACCTTCACGTATCTGTAATCAGTGTTATCCATATTCACCTGTTATGTTCAGAGGTGGTATCTCAGGTAGATGGAATAATAAACACAAGATGCTACTTACCAAAAGCCAAATAAACAAGAAATGATGATAAGGAACAATTCTACAATAGTATTTAGTATTTTTGAGAGTCCTTAACTAGTAAGCAGTATATAACACACCTCTTAAAAAGTTGCAGGGTAATATCTGGAAAAGAAATAAAGCCACACAATGGACTCCTCTACATTCAAATGTTTGCCCTTTTCCAAAGCTTTAACTGTTACAAGATCTCTATTCATTACTCATGGCAAAAAGCATGACATCACTTATTACATGAAAGAGAACCTCACAAATAAAGTGTGGAACCTTTTATTGTGGCAGGCATTGTAGTGTTAAGATCACCTACAATCCTTAACATACTTACAGTATATCAGTTAAAGGTAAGTCCCGAAGAAAAAATCTATTTCGCCTCAATATACAGCAGTATACAGCAGTTTATCACTGACAAAAACCTGGTTTTACCTCATATAAACCTCATCATATATATGGAGACCTGGGCGATGCCAGATATTGTGGGTGACTTTCCCTGCTCATGCTGATGAGTCCTATTTTGTGGTCTGGCTTTTGCACCTCTTTCCTGAGCTCTGTTTAAAGGTACAGCATACATTTTCTCAAAGGGCCCTATGTATAAAGTGCATATAGAGTGGAGGCAACAAAGTTAACTTAATTTGCAAACACATACCCAGAATCCCTTGCAGTGATGGTGGACACTACTAGATATCTGTGGGAACAGCAAGTCTCTGGGCTTGTCTGATGGTTGTAGATGACTGTTTAATAATGCCTCTGCTACCCCATTCATTTTAATGAGGGGTTTTCCATTAACTTAACTTCTGTTGTGCGTGCTATCATTTACCTCAAGGCAGTATCATAAGGATTCAGGATGTTTAGGCTAAGATAACAAACCTACAACATATATGCAGCTGCCCAAAACATTATTATGCAAAACTAGAACTGTTTTTAAATAGAAAGCTGCACAATACATTTGAAAACATATTCTAATCTGATATTAGTAATAAAACAGAGTTCTCCTTTAATAAAAAAAAAAAAAAAGACTTAGAGGTGTTCTTCTTACATACTCTACGGTAAAACCATATATTCATCATCAAAAACAAGACAGAAGATGGTGGACACATACTGGGCAACATAAACCGCAACATCATGGTCACATTTGGGGACATATTACCTAATAATATATGTTACACGGCAAATGCCTGATTGTCTGGGGCCTGTTAACCAATTCTACCCACCCTGCTGTGTGTGTAGATATTAACATCCCCTTTCTCAGTATTTGCATAGATATTCCTTCCCATTATATCATCTTTTTTTGTTGATTGGTTCACCAGCCTCCTGGGGGTAAGGACAAGAGAGATAATTTCAAGTTTAGAAATTAATTAGTTAATGCTTCAGTGAAGTTAAAGGTTAAATGAAATACCTCCAAAAATAGTACACTGATTAGCAAGCAAACAAGTTACATGTAGTTCTAACCAATTATTTTAGTCCCTTCCTAAAACATTACTACATCGCCTTTTCTAAATTTGACGTCTGTGCTGATATCCATTATGCTCTTGGAATTTTCATTTCTACAAACACCCGGTGTAATTTAAACTATTGTGTCTAAGAGGAAATTGTGTCTAATGTGAAAACTTCCTTTATTAGGCATTGTTGCTTAACTCTCAATTGTTTGTACATAATTATAAAATCCCATTTTCATCGTAAGGAATTTATTCAAATGTCTTGAAGTTGTACCTTTTTGTTTTAGTGGTAGTTTGGGGAAAAAAACCTTCATAATTAATCACATTCAAGTCAACCAGTCTTGAAGTCAACCCTCTGTCAAGACAATAAGTGCAAAGGACCCACAGCCCCCTCTCCATGGCCTTTGTCCTCACTGTAGAGCACTGTAATAGGACATCATATCCCAGAGCTCTGTATCTTACAAGCATGAGGTGCCTTGTAATGAAGCTCATGGTGTAAATGTGCCGGTTGGGGAGATCAGAGAACCTCCCTACAACAGGCCCAATGTGTAGCGACACAGCTGAGGGGCAGATTACCCAAGAGGAAAATCTGTCCCTTAGTTTTGCAGTATGCCTTGGTGTCCAGACAATATGATAAGAACACAAAAGTGTATGTACATTTGCTTAAACAAATTGAGTTGACTGAAGTGTTCCTTTAAGTGTTACACATATGATCACAACTTTGATGCTAAAAAAGACACAGTAGTTATCCACTGGAACAAATATGTCCACTACTAAAAATGCTGCAACAAATATCATCATCTTCAAACATGTATTTTGATTGATTGAGTCACATATGAATATCGTCTTCAAATCCCACAAAACTAAAAGTCTGTGCGTAAGTAAAATCAACCCCCAGTTAGGAAAAACTAACAGACTAATGCAGCTTGTATAATTAGGGTAAGTAGCCACTTTATTTATGGAGGAGGAGGCTTTGGCCAATAAGTGAAATGTACAGAAACCCCAATTGTGTTGTGAGTTACTGCAAATTACAATGTGCTTCTTATAAGTGGTTAATCATTTCCTTTTTTATTTTAAGCATATGTAGAGTATTAAAAAATAATATAACTTTGTTTACCTGATTTTTTTCTCATTTCTTTCTCATTAATCCAATCTTGTTTGTCATTTTATATATAAATTTAGAATATATATATATCCAGGAATAATAAATAAAAAGCTTAGGTTTTTCCCTTGCTTATCCTGCCTCCACCATGTCACATTACAAATATTGGGCGTGAAGGGTTAGTTGCATCTATATCTCGCCTAGTTTGTCATCAGTTCGTGCTCATCTACCATGGCTCAGCAACTCATCACATCCCTGCAGTAAACGAGTCATTGTGTTATCATATTGCAATGTACAATGCTATTAATTAAATAGTATAAATGAATGTCCGCTACTAGAATACCTTACTGATAAGCATAATGGATGCATAATTGCAATAAACTACAAGCCCCTGTCTCTTCACAGGGGAAATGGCTGTTTTGCCTTCTCTTCCTGGATATTCATGCAGATTTACAGTATTAACCATTCTCTCTTAACTTCAAGTAAACCGCAACCTTGCTAAGGCAGTAATGGTCAGTACTACTTCATACCATAATTGTAAAACACATCATATATTATTGATATTATATCATATTAAAGCCAATACTCTGGGCATTTTAAAACTAAATTCAAAAGGTAAAAAATACACTATATGATGCCTGACCATAATACCTTATGTGAGCTTGTTGGACATCCCATTCCAAAACCATGGGCATTAATATGGAGATGCCTTGTCAGCCCTTCTGTGGCTATAACAGTCTCCACTCTTTTGGGAAGGCTTTGCACAAGATTGTGGAGTGTGGCTGTGAAAATTTGTTGAAGGTCAGGGCTCTGTGCAGAACACTCGAGTTCCTCCACACCAAACTCGCCGAACCATGTCTTTATGGATGCTTTGTACACAGGGGCACAGGCATGCTGGAACGTGAAAGGGCCTTTCCCAAAGTGTTCCCACAAAGTTGCAAGAACACAATTTTTGTAAATGTCTTTGTGTGCTGTAACATTAACATTACCTTACTCCAGTAAAATATCCAGTGAGCGGCAGTTGTGTGGACGAAAGTGCCTTGTTGATGTTTGAGGTCAGAGGAAAATGGGCAGACTGGTTTGAGATGACAGAGAGGCAACAGTAACTGAAATAACCACTCGTTACAACCAAAGTATGCAGAATACCATCTCTGAACACACACCATGTCGAACCTTGAAGCAGATGGGTTACAGCAGCAAAAGACCACACCGGGTGCCACTCCTGTCAGTTAAGAACAGGAAACTCAGGCTACAATTCGCACAGGTTCACCAAAATTGGACAGTGGAAGACTGGAAGAACGTTGCCTGGTCTGATGAGTCTCGATTCCAGCTGCGACATTCAGATGGCAGGGTCAGACTTTGGCATAAACAACATGAAAGCATGGATCCATCCTGCCTTGTATCAACGGTTCAGGCTGGTGGTGGTGGTGTAATGGTGTGGGGGACATTTTCTTGGCACACTTTGGGCCCCTTAGTACCAATTGAGCATAGTTTAAACGCGACAGCCTACCTGAGTATTGTTGCTGACCATGTCCATCTCTTTATGACCACAGTGTACCCATCTTCTGATGGCTACTTCCTAGATAATGTACCATGTCACAAAGCTCACATCGTTTCAGACTGGTTTCTTGAACATGACAATGAGTTCACTGTACTCCAATGGCTTCCACAGTCAGCATATCTCAATCCAATAGAGCACCTTGCCCACACACAGTTATACATAGAAATCCACGCTCACATACATACAAATATACACATCCATGCACACATACACTTATACATGGACATCCATGCATATATACAAACATGCACATCTATGCTCACAAACACTTATACATTGACATTAATTCTCACATACATACAAACATATATACCCCCTGCACCCCCCTTAGTTCTCCTGGAGGTTTTGGTCCATTGTTTGCACAATTTCACTGCGGGGTAACATGAAGTAACATAACGTGACCCCACTTCATTCCTGTCTCCCCGTGACAATTTAAAATTGTTTAGAAAGGGCCCTTCCAACTTGGACTGGCCCAGTTGAGGTAGGAAGGGATCTTTCTGAACAATCTTTAAGTGGCAGAAGGAGACAGAAACAAGTGGCCACAAGGCCCTAGAGGGGCCCGTTGCAGTTGTGACCCATGTAGTTAGTCAACTGTATATACAGTACATATGTGAGTTAATACAACTATAAATGCACATATAGATTTACTTAGCATATAAAGAAATAAAGCCTACGTAATCCATCACAGATATATCTTAATTGGAAATAATTTTCTTGTCTGTTAGCATCTGAAAATGCTCACACAGGCCATCCAAAGGTAATGCCTATTGCATTATCTGTGCCCACTTCTAACAGAACAAAGAGAAATTGCTATGAATTAGCATATCACAAGGCCAACAATTCATCTTCAGGTTAACCGATGCCTTTCAGCTGTTTTATCTCAAAACTTTCTTCTAGAACGAAAAAGGAAGCAGCTTTAAAGGTGTCTCGGATTCTGATCAGCACAACATGAATAGTGAGCATATGTAACAACGTGCTAGGAAGTTGAACGACCGTTCCTCCTGAGTATTACACTTGTGAGGATGTAGAGTGATGCTAAAGAACTGTAGGGACAAGGAATAAATTTGAAGAAGTATCCAGCTGCACATACAGAGAAGGATTAAAACTGTGTCTGTTGGTTCCAGCTGGCTTGTGCTTCAGATCTGCTGCAATGTGAATGTGATAATGAAATATCTGATAACCTGATAGAAAAGGCTATGTTTATGTACAATATCTGCCTGCTGGCTGAGAGGTGTCAGAAAAATGTTCTCTTCTTAATTCTGCCTCAATCTTTAGTTTCCTAGCACGATAAATGCACGTTCTAGGGTAGTTTCAGTATTATATTTATTATGTTGTGTTTTTATTACACACAGTTAATAAATAGCTAGCTATACATGATTTTCTATATAAATTAATGAATAATAATTTACAACTAAGGGTACGAGAGGGCACGAGGTGAGAAACATAATATAAAACTAATAACACTCATATCATCAAAGCTATTTCCCGAATAGGAAATTAATAATAATAAAAAAAGAAAGTAAAGGGATAAAGTTAAATTTATAATTTTTTTAAAAGATAAAATATCTCATAGTGAATTGGTCCACTGAGGGTGGGGATATTATCACGCTAAAGTAAAGGTTAAGGAACAAACACGGAGAAAGACCAGTCCTCCACTTGAAATACTCGTCCAGAGAGATACAATTTATTGTTTAATAAAATGTGTGATTCTGTGTAAGAATCACATTGTGTAATCAATCTCCTCTCCTGGAGTTATATCCCTTCTTCTCACCTTTGCCCTTACCACAACAGGTTACAACTTAAAAACAACGTAGAGATTTTTTAATGAGGAGGAATAATCATGCAGATCCAGAGAACAGGTACGATATACACATAAGGACACTTACCGTAACTGTTCAGTGTTTAACACAATTACACCGGTTCCTCACTAGCGTAAAAACGTTGGAAAAGTAAAGATATTATAAGTAAATGCCTTGATTATCTCATAATAAATAAATAACCCTTTCATCATCTTGGTGAGAGGACTACAAACAAAACTGTACAATAACAATGTGGTACAAGTCGCCATCTGCCTGCTACAATAGGATTGCGTTACTGGTCCATGAGTCACGTAGAGCTAGCACTACCTCTCCAATTACTTCAGAGATCGGCGCATCCATTTTTCCATTGTTGCAAGGGACAACTTTTTATTACTGATGACAGCTGCTTTGAAAGTTTACTTGTGCGTGAGAGGTGATCATTTGGATTCAGTTTGTCTGATCCATATAGTAATGTGAAATAATGCACTCAAAATTGTTGGGGATGAGATCCTGATTGTCATCCCGAATGTGCGCAGGCGGATCTCGTCTTTCTTTCCCTATATAAGATGCTAAAGTAAATAAATTGGTTATTGAAGTATCCCTGCAGGCTTTATTCAAACTATTGCAGGTGGAACAGACAGGTAACATCACCAAAGGGAATTGATGTCAAATCCTTAACTTATATTTCCAAATTATGTCAGCAATCAGTTGAAGAAATAAAGAGATTTCATGTGTATATTTAGTAAACCAACATGACAATGTCATATACAATTGGAGCTAATTAAGCAAACGATACCTTCCCATATAGAAGCCTTAAGGCTACAATACTCCATGATATTCCAGTAGCCACAGCAGTTTTGCAAATTTGAATGATGGTTGATCGGTCCCTATTTTGAACAGAAATGTACGTTAAAAATGTAATGTCAAAGTGTAGATATGTTTTGCTAGTTAGGACTGTCGCGCTTAATGTAATAGCATTTGATTGTTGTGTGTCTCCCCTGACAGAAATATCAATTTTGATTCAGTAATCCTTTTCTTATCTGCATTTTTTTACCATTGAAAAACAACACAAAAAACTTTGAGTATATAAAAAGCAATAATGTAGACATTTTTAATCTGGTTCTCAAGTGACAAAGTTGTCAAAAAAAATTGCTTAATGAGTAAGAATGGAGGCAGAAAGGGAAACTGTTATTTTGAGTTTCAGCAACAATTAATTTAATGAGAAAGTATATCCTAAAATATGAACCGACTGTCAAAACAAGACATGAAAGGTTATATAATTATACATCAGGCTCTGATGGCAGATAACTAATCTATGGTAAAACAGTTCCACCAATGGAATACTGTCACAGTTGCATTTATTGGCAACAAGATTTTTCGACCCACATTCTTATTCACTTACTTTTATCTCTGATAATAGCCTGGGTCAGAGTGGCAATAACAAGGTGGCCCTGGCATTTTAGGGCCAGCGGCCACTTAATGATGTGAGCATGGCTGCCTGGTAGATATCCGCACGTTACTTTTTATGCCAATATTCAGCTGCATGCTGCAGTATCCAATCAGCTGCAAGAGGGCTAGATCGGGTGAGTGTGTAACGCTGTATGTATTTGCCCGGAGTGCCAGGTGGCTATTCTAGGCCTGATAGTATTCAATTTCACAGATGTCCACTATTATGGTGTGCAGATGTTGTTGGTGTTTTATTAGGTACACTACTCTACATTACTACCGCCCTGTTGTTGATGGTCTTCAGCTTTTTTCATGCTTGAATTTCTGTTTGCATCCCCAGTACCCCTCGGAGCCCTCGTTCTTTGGGATGCGGGTGGGTGGGTCCACTGACATCAGTGGGTGTTCTGCTGACATCAATGGGCAGGGCCAATGATGTTGTAGGTGGGGTTAGTCCCAAACACATTAAAATTGTAAGTGGTAGGAGGGGAAATGGACAGGGTGTGGGGTGTGCCTAAGCGACGCTTACTCGATTTTGTTGCAGCGATTCACGCAAAACCCAGAAACATCCCAGGTATGGGGACTGCTGTTGTGCCATTTAGACTGGAGATCGGGCAGAGTAGAAGCAAATGTGAAGAGATACTTCAAATGGGTGGAGCATGGTCAAACATGAAAGGAACACTAGGGTGTGTGGAGCTACCGTAAAGCCATGTCTGCCACATCACCCTAAAAAAATAGAATAGAAATAGAAAAGCCTTTAAGAGGAAAACAAAGCTCAGTTGTACTGAGCCAAAGACACGCTAACAGTATGATAGAGCAAAAAGGAAGTAAAAAGATGTCCGGCAGATTAAACTGGTGTAACGGGCAGGGAATGGTCAGGATCGGTAACTGGGGATCCACAGTGCAGAATCTGGGCACCAGCCAGAGCAGCCGTAAGGACACAGGTGCAGCAGTCCACAAACAAAGCCGAGGTCAAGGATTGGAGAAGTCTGGATAACCAAGAGATGAAGCCGAAGTCAGAACCGGAGCAAGCAGGAGAACCGTGAAGCGAAGCCGGGGTCAAGGATTGGAGAAGTCTGGATAATGTGCATTAGTGGAGAAGGAACGCCAGTCAGCCATCTTGGGTATGGCGTGGCGATGCAAGGCTCCCGTCCGGCGGCGTCTGCGGGTGACTGCTACAGCCGTAAAGAGTTTTACAATCTAGCCTACATTCCGCAAGATGTGTATGGTAGAAAACATGCCGTGCAAAGTCAAACTAATGAAAAGTCTTTGTAGGCAACAAGCACATCGCAGATACATGTTCTTGCTGAAAAGTGCCAAACAAATGACCAAAAATGTGAACTGTTGTTGTTGTCATGGCAATTTAGAAGTTTAGTGCTAAACCTTATATGTGTGTTTATATATCTAGCTGCAGTTATTGTTCTGATGCACCATTACTGGCTTATAGTGAGGTACACATGGTTACATGGTCCACCCAGGTATTGAAAGAACACTGTTTACTAAATGTGATGTTTTAACTGAGTATTAATAGCTCAACTAATACTAAACTATTAATTTTACTCTAATTTAAGCAAGATGGACCTTTTCCTAGATAGAAATGTGAACACATTTTAGTTTGAAGCATTAATAATTACACCTATTATGTCACTAGTTTCAAACAAAGAATACTCCTGCTTTATCATACTTTCTTCTTCCTTCTCCATTGGCGTTCTGAACTGTGTAAAATAATAAAAGTATACTCCTCCTTCCTTAGATGGGAATCCAAATCTTTAGGCTAGAGGGATTCGCTTTGCTTTCTACCAGCAATGAGCTCTCATGGTGTCACAGGTTAAATCTCTTTCACACTTAACATAAGGAATGAGTGCGTCATCTGCACAGCCCTGTGGATGGAATTGTCCCCAGAGAATCCTTTGTAGTGACCTTCAGCATATCTGTTTTTAGTAAGGATAATACTTTGTAGATGCCTCTTTTCCAGGGTTAAAACTCCCAATTTAGACAGCCTTCCCCTTACTATCCATATAGTGAATGTTGAATGGATTGTACATGCTGCACATTTCCATAGACTTCTCTTAAACTTCATAGACTAAACCAATTATTAATGAGTTATCTTGCCAATAATTATACTTTTATTTACCTATGTTTACATATAATAATTAAATGGTTATTCAATGTATTTTGAGTTAAATTGTGAAGTGGAACCAAGTATGAGTTTCACGGTAGGTCCCAAGCTTGGAATTCACATCCACCAGCTGGGGATGGGTCTGAGGAAGGACATTCTCCATGTTACCAAATATCTAAACTAAAAAGATATTGTTACTTGTGTAACGTAACCCAATTACTTGTTGGCATGTCAGCTAAAATGAATTATTTGGATAACCTAGAAAGAACATTAATTTGTTTGCAGTATTTCATAATGATAACTCTATATTAAACTTAATTCCTGGAGCATTACAATAATAACTAATACAAAATCATTAAAACAGCAACCATTTCCATCCTGGCAAATACTTTGTTGGGGTGCTCAGTACTCCTATAAAGCCCTATAAATAGAATTTTCATAATCATAACTCAGAATGTAATCGTACTTTTTGTTAGTATTCTCTAACCATCTATTCTACACCCAAAAATGTAACAATTTTAATTTACACTACATAAAACTTAAAGTGAATAACCTGTATTTAAACGACAATTTCAAGCTTATAGGGGTAATTCAGCTCCAAAAATCGTACAATCTGCTGATAAACGGAAACCTGCTGTATCTTTTTTTTGCATTGTATTTTTTTTTTTTTAAATGAGGCTCGTGAAATATATTTCACATCCCGCTGAGCAATTTCAAAGCACCAAACTGCATAGTCGTACCGCATAGAAGGTAAAACAGTCCCCTGAAGGCAATCTCATGGCATGTTTGTTACTCCCAAAAGTAAAAGCCTACTCTCTGCTAACTGATCTGGAGGTGTCATGTATATCCAGTCTGTTAGGATGCACATATTCTACAAGCCGTAGCTAAGTAGACAGGAGTAAATCAGGTCTGATTTATTGGTGACATGCCATCCTACTGCATCGATGTCTTGTCTTTGGTTTACTGCAGAGCTCCTATTTAGGAAAGATTAATTTTGAATCTGTGTCACCCATGTGTCTACACAGGTATAAGATCTGTCATCTAGGCTGTCACTGGTAACATAAAGGAAGCCTGCTTGAGAGTACAGGATGCCATAAAGAATCTACCATAAAAAGAACCGTGAAAAAATGAGAGAGGGAGAACATGTGTTATATTTTAAAGCCAAAGCACACTAAAAACAGAAGAATTGGTTTTGGCTTCAGAGTTTGCTTATTCTTGCCTTATCGGGAGGTGAAAAAAAAATCACACAGGCCACCTGTAAATATTTGCTTATTTCACGTATGTTGTAGAAAGAGTTAATAAGCATTGCTTGGCATTGGCACGCAAGGCTTCAGTGTTCTGTCTTAATCTTGGCAGATCTTATCAGCTCAGAAGGAAATTCTAACAACCAAACCGTAACCAAGATAAAGTGTCAACAATTTCCAGGAAAGGCTTTTCAATGAGCCAAGATGACTTGTCTGTGCTGCAGGCGTTAGGACAACATATGTCATTGTGTTTGAGATTGAAAAGAATGGCCCTGTTACTATGATAATGGTGCCAAGGTGCTGGAGAGAATTAACTATTTCAATGTGCGCTATGTTCAGGAGGAGAAAAATCCCCGTGCAAGAGCAAAAACTTGAATTTCTTTCTATGAATTTTAATTTAAAGGATATGTGATTCAAATATTTTCACAAAACATGACACAAAAAATAGTAAATTATATATACTACTATAATCCGGACAGGACAATAATAATGGGACGCTGGGTAAGCCACATTGTGGGTCCCTGCAACTACATTTTCTCTTTTACCTTTCGGTACATTCCTCATACAGTTATGGCCAACCTATTTACCCCAGCTCATGGGATCTTTGCAACAACAGGAATTCCCGATGTGTCACTGGCATTTGCTCTTACCTGAGCCGCTCATATACCACTCACCAGTGTCACATACAAACAACCCTAAGCAGCTCCACATACATATCATGTCCACACACTAACCCCTAGACAACCTACATGTACATTTTCTATATATTGAACCCCATTTCTCTGGGCTTAATCCTAAAACCTCCAACAAAATGGAAGATTTGATCAGGAGGTGTGGTTGGCGAGCTGTAAATGAGGGGCACTTAGTTTACGTTCATTAAGAAAGCATTACAACAAGTGGCCTTCACTGCGTCCTGCCTTCACACAGGCATAAGGTTGCTGGCACACTACAGGGCCCAGAAACTCACATTATATGTTTATTATTATATATCATTTTGCTGTTTTTTATTCACCAAACTAATATTGAAACAACGGTTTCATGGTAAACCTACTAATACAAAACTACTGCTGGAATGGTTCCCTGTGAATATACTTTGGTGCCAGAGGGACAACGTTCCAACCACAAAAGAAAAGTTTAACCCATTAATAGTCTGTTATACGCAAATAGAGAGAGAGAAAATAGGATAGCACATTAATTTAGGAGAGAGATAAAATGGAATGTTCCAACATGTCCTGCTATAGGAATAATTGCCCCTACACATGGCTTTCACTGACATTACAATTGTAGTCATTAGCAACTTACCAAGACCCTCTGAACCCTGACTTGCCACCTTGTAACATGTTAATGAACATGGTATACTCAAGCTCTTGACTACAACCACAATATCGCCATCTCTCAACAGTGAAAAGCCCCTTTTCTATCCATACTAACCACACTGTCTTCAAGAGGACGGAGACTGTATAAATATGCTTATGTATTCCAGAACAAAAGGCCAATGGGAAACTAGTCATAAAGCAAATTGATGCACCCAAGACTCTCCTTGTCCAATGTGACAAATAAAGGGGACCTGTATCATGGATGACACAGATCTCTCTTCCCCTGCTCCCTCATCAGTGTCTGAGGGCATTGGGGAATAACATAACATTATATATCTTATAAGCCACTATTTGAACACAGCCACATGACAGAGCAGGAGAGAGTGATCTCTGATATATTGAGTTTGCTGCCTTCCAGGCCCGGACTGGCCATCGGGCACACCGGGCATTTGCCCGGTGGGCCGGGCCGCGGCAGGGCCGGATTGATTTAGGGGCTGATGGAGCTGCAGCTCCAGGCCCCTACCTTAAAATAGGCCCAGTCAGGACCGAACTGACTGGGCCTATGTGGCCTCTACGGCCGCAATAACGCAGGGCAAAAGGGGCACCTGCGACCGGGTCCGCCACTCTAAGGGGCCGGGAAGCCCCCACCAGGGCACAGGGTTTAAATTAAAACATCGGGGAGTTTTTTTTAACTTTATTTAACATGGAGGATGTTAAATAAAGTTAAAAAAAAACAAACAATGTTTTAATTTAAGCCCTGTGCGGCCGCAGACCCCTAAGGCCGGCCCTGGTAGGGGCTTCCAGGCCCCTTAGAGTGGCGGACCCTTGTCGCAGTTGCAGCGGGCTTAAGGGGCCCTGCGTCAATGCGGCCGTAGAGGCCGCATAGGCCCAGTCAGTCCGGTCCTGACTGGGCCTATTTTTAAGGTAGGGGCCTGGAGCTGCAGCTCCATCAGCCCCTAAGTGCGGGCCCGGTCGCAGTTGCTGCTTGCTCCGGCAACAAGGTAAGTAGGGGAGGGGGGGAAGAGGGGGGTTAGATAGTGAGAAATGGGGAGAGGGGATAGACACTGAGAGGGGGTACATAGTGAGAAGGGGCAGATAAGATGGGGAGAGGGGGTGGTGTGAATGCGTATGAGAATGAATGAATAAATGTGTGGATGAATTGTGTGAATGCGTATGACAATTAATGAATTCATGTGTGGATGAATTGCTTGAATTATTTGTGAGACTGCATTAATGATTGTGTTAATGATTTGTGTGAATGAGTGAGTAAATGCAAAGATGGTACATGAAGGGTGGGCTTTAACAATAAATAAATAAATAAATAAAAATGGGCTGCTCAGGCTTTTTTTGTCCCAGTCCGGGCCTGCTGCCTTCTATGTCACCTCCATGACATCGGTAGGCAGATGCAGGACCCTAATATAGCACAGCATGGCAGCTATGTCTGTGTCTATTCTATATGTAAAATCATGTTTAGTTAACACAGGTATATTTTCTTCAGGCATCATTTACCTCCCTTTCTCTTTTTTCTGCATGTTATTATGTAAGGGGCTCCTTTTCTCATTTTTGTTTTTTCGGGGGATTTTCAAAAAAAAAATCTCAAGATGTAATATTTTCTGCTACTTCTATCCTCTTTTTTTTTACTTAAACATGCATATTTGCTAATACATTTTCAAGGCACGGTGCTAAATACTGACAGCATTGCTCTGCTTTTACACGATTTATTTATTTTTTTGCAAAGGTTTTCCACCTTTAATATCATGGTAAACTTGGAGAAAATAATTTCTTTACAGCTTCTCTATAAAAACAGAAGCTATGCCTTAAAAATCATTAAACTTAAAAGATATAAATCAGCCAGCTATATAGTCTGTATCTAGAGCCTCCAGAGGCTGTTTCTCCGCTATCTTAATGTAGAAGCTGCTTCTTATATTTTTGGGACAAAAGGCATTTTTATTACAGTAATTTATCACAGGAATAAAAGAGGCTCTTCTGAAACACTGTATAATTTTGAAAGAAATATGTTTTTAAAATTAAAAATGCAGGATGTGTGCACACTGGGGTCCTTTGGGAAACATTTCTGCAACTACTGTAACTGCGCAGATAGTTTTAATGCGGCTGCCTTCCGTTATTTAAAGTGTGATTGTATTTCTCCGGTTCGTAGCTTTGTCAGCTATAAATAAAAAATAAGGCTTGAATTGTATAGGGTATCAGTAAGCACCTCTATTATTGATACTTAATGTGAGTTTGAAAGAATATAGCATAAGCTTTGTTTTGATCTTAAAACCCTTTCAGCTTCATCATGGAAAAAAAGGCTGTTTAAAGATTAATCTATTTTTTCTGCATTATTTACTTTTTATTGCCATCTGCAGGCACATACATTTTAGCCTATTTAATTCTTCAGCATAACAAAAAGGGGTGTATCTGCTGGTCTGCGAGTCTAGAACATGCTTAAGTAGTTCTCAGTACCAAATTCTGGCCAAATACATTATATGCATGGAAAATACATGGGGGGTGGGTAAGGGAAAGAGCAAATAGGGGGGCATTTGCAAAGGGGGAGCATCATTTCAATTTAAAGGGACCTTTTAAGTATTATGTGCATATGATGGCTGGATTGTTCCTTTAACTTGTCTTACAAAAAGGGTTTAACTACTGTAAGTAAGTTGTTTTTAAGGTTGTTACTGAAATCTTACCATGGAAAGGCGATGAAAATTGTGACGGGCTCCAGCAGGGAAGATTGTGCCTTTTAAGCACTCAAAGGGTTAAGTAATAACGTTAAAATGCCCTGTTTATGTTTCATGGTTTGCTGTGCTTAAAAAGCCAGGAGCCACGAAATGCAGGAAACAAGTGACACTTAAAATCTACCAGTACCATGGACAGCAGCAGCCCAGAGGGTATGTAGATACAGCACATAAAATTTGAGTGTTCTACCTCCACATCACTGGGACAGTTCCTGAAAATTTACTACGCTGTAAACAAATCGCTATTTTACATATTTATAGGCCAGAGAAATCACACAACAAACCAGAAGTAGCACCACAAAATACCAAACGTGCAATCAACCAAGTGACACAATGGTTTCTGTTGTTAACCATTAGATTGATTGATTGATGAAAAATAAGTATTATATATTGTGCGTGGTAGAGAATTGTGCTGGGCTCGGATGAGCAGATGCTATATTTAAACAGCAATGGAATATTAAGTATCTGTTCCTGCCAACAATAAATGCCTTCTCACTAGAAAAAAGTTATATGGTTAGGGTCAAATGCAAAGTTAGAAGATCCTCACACTTTACATTTTAAAGTGTATGATTAGGAGGATCGTATGCATGAAATGGACAGAGCATTATGTGTAAATGAGCAGAAGGAAATTGTGAGACTAGTGAGACAGCATTTGTAGTCCTCAATAACAGTATTTCCACACCAAGGTAGGGTGCCAAGCTGTATGATGGACATCTAGCCAAATGCCCCATAGGCATCGATTACATCGCTTTTATTGTGCTTTCTGATTTGCATCAGATATACCATTGCTGTATTTATGCTTCTTGGGTACCATGTAAACCAATAGTATATTATGGTTTCTAATAAAAACATGTATATTGCAAGTCTTAAAAGTCATCCTGATTAGCCACATATGCCATTATATAATTCTCTGTTCTGGAAATAAAATGGATTGGAGATCACACATTGTTGGGTCTATTGTGAAAATGTTCTCCTTGTGTACTTTCAAATATATATTACTGTTATAAACAGCTGGATGATCTGTTCTGTGGACATAGTCATCCATAGCCGATGGTTTCATAAATGTAATAATAAATTTTACATCTTTTGTGTTCATGTATTATTTTTGAGGGGGGGGTCATGGTTGGTGTATTCCATGTTAAATGTGGTTTAAACATCAGATTTGTACAATTAAAGGTCAGTAGAATAAGAAATTATAAACCATAATAAGGAATTATAAAGTTTAAAAGAAGTTGGTGGATGCTAGGAAAATAGTCTTACATAGAAAAACAGTTTTGTGAGCTTTAAGAGCTCCTCTTTTAACACTCACAAAATGTTGTTCATCGTTAGAAAAAGGGTCATGGACACTTTGGAGAAGAAAAAGGTCTTTGTTTTTTTTGTTTGAGTTCCCCATTACGTGTTAAATGGGTGAAGTCTATTAAGGGTGTCCCTTTTCTTATCACAGATATTTGGTATGAAAAGCCAAATATTTTGTCTTGATTTAATGACCCTATATTTCAGTTAGGTGTCATCTCTCGTAGGTGCCTGACGTGGCAAGTGAGCTTATGTGCTTTGGCCAAAATACAGTACACTAGAGCCTTATGTTTAGTAACAGCGTGAATTTGGTAATTTGCTCTTCTTTATACTATGGAATATTACAATCATACGATTCTCTACTGTTACAACCTACTATCTAACTATGATTCAAAGAAATTTATTTTATCACAGCAACAGTTTAAAAGTATAAAACAGTAATAAACATAGCGTCAGCTTACTCATTTTGTGGTCTGGATCACCAAACCAGGATTGGTCTCCCCTTGCAAACACCACTAACCTGGGTGGTCGAAAGGATGCCATTGCCACCCAAGCAGTATTAGAGGCTAATACTGGATAAACAAGAATGCATGAATTGGGTATTCATTAAAAGTATTTAAGTCCAACGTGAAACTAAATTTGGAGGCCAAGGAACCTGCCAAGGTCAATACATTGACAGCATAAATTACCACTAACGTAGAAACTAGTAACTACTTAAATTATAGTGAATTCACCAAGTACTCTGACCCAGCTTCACCTATACTGCCCCTTAAGCTGAAAGCTTTGTGGGAAAAAAAGTATAATTTAATAATATCTTCCTTGAAGTAAATGTTATCATTCATGACAACATTCTATCATTTTAAATATGATAACAAAACAATAATGAAAAGATCCATGAGTATTGAGACAGTGGAATAGCTCATTGCAAATTACAGATGATGTTATCAAACTAACAATGTATATTCTATGGACTCTGGACAACTATATCAAAATAATGAATTCACAAATCCATTCTAGGACCTTCTAGGACCACAGGTCACTATAACCTACATTTATCAAAGTCTGGGATAGAATGTACTTCAGAGAGAAGTGCATCATTTATTAAAAAAATACTTAAAATATATTATCAACCTATGTGTCTCTGCAATTAGTGATTTATTGGTGGGTCAAGACTTTAAAAACAATACTGTTTAATGGAGATCTATTTTATATAGCATGATGTCTCTTCAATCCCTTAAAGGGACCATACCATAAAATTTTGTTCATGTATGCATACATTTTAATTTAGCATGCTTTTTAATGAATTCAGCAAAATAGAATATTTTTATGACACCGTTTCTTTACAGAAAGTAAATTAAGTGCATAAACTCTACTGAATGTTTGTAAGTGATTTGTTTAAAGGGCCCCAGGCTTCCATGCCTGTATGTCTCATGCCTTGGGCGTGGGCCCGGTGCGTGGTTAAAGGCAGCCACCTTAAGACCTTTTGATGCCGAGTGACGGGACATGACATTATATCCTGGCTCTCCATTTTCAATAGGTTGCAAAGTAGCAGTGTGGAGACTATGAATGTGGTTTGTATTGTAAAAGTACAGACCTCAATTGATTCAGCAGCTCGGTGGGCTGATTTGGAAAGATCTCTAATCTCCATAACGGGCCCAAGAACATCACTGTAGAGCAAGGCAGTGTCTGGAAATCAGGACTGTCCTGCTTAAATAAGACAGATGGAAAGTATAGTAACATAGTAACATAGTAACATAGTTCATAAGGTTGAAAAAAGACCAAAGTCCATCAAGTTCAACCTATATACATATTGTGTCCCTACTGTGTTGATCCAGAGGAAGGCAAAAAAACCCTTATGAAGCAGATGCCAATTGCCCCATACCAGGGGGAAAATTCCTTCCCGACTCCAAATATGGCAATCAGAATAAATCCCTGGATCAACGTTCTGTCCCTATTAATCTAATATCCATAACTTGTAATATTATTGCTTTCAAGAAACACGTCCAGGCTCCTTTTGAACTCTTTTATTGAGTTTACCATAACCACTTCCTCTGGCAGAGAGTTCCATAATCTCACCGCTCTTACTGTAAAGAACCCCCGTCTGTGCTGGTGTAGAAACCTTCTTTCCTCCAACCGTAGAGGATGTCCCCTTGTTATAGATACAGTCCTGGGTATAAATAGGTCCTGGGAGTGATCTCTGTACTGTCCCCTTATATATTTATACATAGTTATTAAATCCCCCCTAAGCCGTCTTTTTTCCAAACTAAATAACCCTAATTCTGATAGTCTTTCTGGGTACTGTAGTCCTCCCATTCCCCTTATTACTCTGGTTGCCCGTCTTTGAACCCTCTCCAGCTCCACTATATCTTTCTTGTACACTGGTGCCCAGTACTGTACACAGTATTCCATGTGTGGTCTGACTAGTGACTTGTACAGTGGTAGAATTATTTCCTTGTCGTGGGCATCTATGCCCCTTTTGATGCGCCCCATGATTTTATTTGCCTTAGCAGCAGCTGCCTGACACTGGTCGCTACAGGTAAATTTACTGTTAACTAAAACTCCTAAGTCCTTTTCCATGTCAGTCGTCCCCAGTGTTTTCCCATTTAATACATATTCCCAGCCTGGATTTTTCTTCCCCATGTGCATAACCTTACATTTATCTGTGTTGAACCTCATCTGCCACATCCCAGCCCAAGCCTCCAACCTATGCAGATCCATTTGTAATCGTGCACTGTCCTCTATTGTGTTAACCACGTTACAGAGCTTAGTATCGTCTGCAAAGATTGATACTTTACTATACAATCCCTCTACAAGGTCATTAATAAATATATTAAAAAGAATAGGACCCAAAACTGACCCCTGTGGTACCCCACTAGCAACAGTAACCCACTCAGAGTATGTACCATTAATAACCACCCTCTGTTTCCTATCACTGAGCCAGTTACTTACCCACATACACACATTCTCCCCCAGCCCAAGCATTCTCATTTTATGTACCAGCCTTTTATGTGGCACCGTATCAAATGCTTTGGAAAAATCAAGATATACGACATCCAGCGATTCACCCCGATCCAGTCTTGAGCTCACCTCCTCATAAAAGCTGATCAGGTTAGTTTGACAGGACCGATCCCTTGTAAACCCATGCTGATATGGAGTCATAAACTTATTTTCATTGAGATACTCCAAAATAGCATCTCTTAGGAAACCCTCAAACAGTTTACACACAACAGAAGTTAAACTAACAGGCCTATAATTCCCCGGGTCACTTTTTGTCCCCTTTTTGAATATTGGCACAACATTTGCTATGCGCCAGTCCTGGGGAACAGACCCTGTCACTATAGAGTCCTTGAATATTAGAAATAGGGGTCTGTATATTACATTACTTAACTCCCTTAGAACGCGGGGGTGAATGCCATCTGGACCTGGTGATTTGTCTATTTTGATTTTTTTTAGGCGGCACTGCACTTCTTCCTGGGTTAGACAGGCGACATGTACTGGGGCAGTTATCTCATCCTGCTGTATATTACCTGGCATTTCATTTTCCTCTGTGAATACAGCAGAGAAGAATATATTTAATAGATTAGCTTTTTCCTGATCCCCGCCTATAACTTCTCCCTCATGCATGCCAGTCCTAGCTTTATCATATAGCACACTAATATTAATCGTAGAGAAAGTTCAATTAGTTTTAAGCTACCATTATTGATTTCTGTCATGTTCCTACATGGCAATAACATACCCCAGTTATGTTTAACAAAACCAACTTCTGTTTATCTGCATAATAATCATACAAATTAAAAGCCACTTACTCCATTAGGGAATTACATAAAAGTAGAGCAGTATTGTTCCACCTAATTAATTCAGACAGTGATCTAAGAACAAATTAAACAGGTCTAGCATGGAGCAGCTGTTAAGGTACAACTGAACTGAATATTGAACTTATATAACCGGTGTCATTTATTCTGCCAGATAATTACCATATCACTTGTGTGTCTCAATAACGATTTATTTTGCAATTTATCATCCTCTGGGGATAACGTTGTTGCTGATATCTTTGTATAGCTTCTGGAAAGATTTTTCCCCTTCCTTTTTAGGTAGTAGATTTTTTTTTAGAGTGAGTTTTCATTAGTTTGTCTGTGGATAACATGATAAAATAGTATGTACAATAAGGAAAAAATTATTTGATCCCCTGCTGATTTTGTACGTTTGCCCACTGACAAAGACATGATCAATCTATAATCTTTAATTTTTAACGGTAGGTTTATTTGAACAGTGAGAGACAGATTAACAATAAAAAAAATACAGAATAACGCATTTCAAATAAGTTATAAATTGATTTGCATTTTACTCAGTGAAATAAGTATTTGATCCCCAATCCAGCAAGATGTCTGGCTCCCAGGTGTCTTTTATACAGGTAACGAGCTGAGATTAGGAGCGCTTTCTTAAAGGCAGTGCTCCTAATCTCAGTTTGTTACCTGTATAAAAGACACTGGTCCACAGAAGCAATCAATCAATCAGATTCTAAACTCTCCACCATGACCAAGACCGAAGAGCTATCCAAGGATGTCAGGGACAATATTGTAGACCTATTCAAGGCTGGAATGGGCTACAAGACTATTGCCAAGCAGTTTAGTGAGAAGGTGACAACAGTTGGTGCGATTATTGGCAAATGGAAGAAACACAAAATAACTGTCAATCTCCCTCGGTCTGGGGCTCCATGCAAGACCCCATGGAGTTTCAATGATCATGAGAACAGTGAGGAATCAGCCCAGAACTACACGGGATGAACTTGTCAATGATCTCAAGGCAGCTGGGACCCTAGTCACCAAGAAAACGATTAGTAACACACTACGCCATGAAGGACTGAAATCCTGCAGCGCCCACATGGTCCCCCTGCTCAAGAAAGCACACGAACAGGTCCATCTGAAGTTTGCCAATGAAAATCTGAATGATTCAGAGGAGAACTGGGTGAAAGTACAGTGGTCAGATGTAACCAAAATCAACTCAACTAGCTGTGTTGGGAGGAGGAGGAATTCTGCCTATGACCTCAAGAACACCATGGAGGTGGAAACATTATGCTTATGAAGGATAGGGCCATGTACCGTCAAATCTTGGGTGAGCATGGATTGGCTCAAGCTCATTAAGGTCCTAGCCAGTCTCCAGACCTTAATCCCATAGAAAATCTGTGGAGGGAGCTAAAAGTTTGAGTTGCCAAATGTCAGCTTCGAAACCTTAAGAGAATCTGCAAAGAGGAGTGGGACAAAATCTCTCCTGAGATGTGTGCAAACCAGGTGGCCAACTACAAGAAACGTCTGACCTCTGTGATTGCCAACAAGGGTTTTGCCACCAAGTACTAAGTCATGTTTTGCAAAGGGGTCAAATTTATTTCAAATGGGAATCAATTTCGTAAAATGCAAATCAATTTATACCTTATTTGAAATGTGTTATTCTGAATTTTTGTTGTTGTCTCTCACTGTTCAAATAAACCTACCATTAAAATTGTAGACTGATCATGTCTTTGTCAGTGGGCAAACATACAAAATCAGCAGGGGATCAAATATTTTTTTCCTTCTCTGTAGATCGAATGTTCAAAAGGTAGCAGACTTGGGGTTATGGACAATTTAAGGATATGTTTTAAAAGAGGTTAAAGAGGGTTAAAAAAATCAAAATGTGCAATCAAACACTTTAAATTCAGGTTAAAAAAACAGGCAGCAACTTGAACATTTTTTGAAGGGTAACTCTATACAGTATCACTATGTCCCCACCACTTACCTCCATAGCCACTGTACTCTATGCTATGCAATTTGCAGCATTATATGGATTATTATAATTTAGAAACAACAGGTGAGGAGGGCCCTGCTCAAATGGGCTTACAATCTTGAGGGATACATGGCTCAGAGTTAGTTTGCTATGAAGGCTTTTACAAGGGGGACCCAACCAGCCCATGGAGCAGTGGCGCAACAGGGAGCAGAAGAGGGGCTGTTGTATGCAGCAACTGCTGCCCTATCACTTGTAGACATCAAATTCATTTTTAACATAGATTTTTTTTTTTAGAGTATCACCAGCAGAACACACGTAATAAATGTAACATTTTAAATTTGCAGTGAAATATTTGTTCAAAATGTCAAGAGGAAAAAATGATACTCTGGCAGAGAAGGGGTTAGAACTTAGTTTTGCTTCATGCTCCCAATGTTCTGTTTGTCTGTGGAAATCAATGCATACCGTGTAGGGTACATTCACAGTCTTGTCCCTCGGCTGCCATAAGCATCAGACATTTCCTTTATTCAGAACTCAGTTGGGGCCTTGTTATTTTTATGGGTGCAGCGAGGCTGCTCTGTGGGAGGAATGGATTTGCTGAAATAAAATGGCAAAGTTAGAGACAAACTGGCCCACCAGTAAGAGAAACGTATCAGTATTCCACCTTTCTTGTGGTCATCTGCTATCCCTTTTGTTGTTTCAGGCATTTATGGGATACCTGGAATAAAAAAAATATACAGTATGTTTGGTGACTTGTTCCAAAATGTATTTGCTGCTGTTATTACTACACTTGGGATTGCTGAATGTATAATTAATGTCTACTGTGATTAGTAAGGCACCAGTTCCACAAGGCTGCAAATTAAGAGATCAGGCAGTTTATATTGATATCAATGGATACATGAATTCTATCCCGGCAACACTATTTACCTTTATACACACACAATTACACACACATATATACAGTATATGTCCAAAAGTATCTGGACACCCCTCCTAATGAATTAGTTTAGGTATTTTAGCTACAGCCATTGCTAACAAGTGTATAAAATCATCTCCATTTGCCCCCCCATGAAACCCTTCCCCTCCATGACAGATATCAAGTCTTTATATTTAGCTAAGGTTCACCATTTGATTGTGAACACAACCCCATATCAAACAGTTAATGTAACGTAGCTGTTCTGCTATATATGTCTGTTTTTTTATACGTAACACTAAATAACAAAAAAGTGACCAGCATTAGCTGAAAGGAATGAAAATCTTCAGGCAAGATAAATATTAAGTGTTTGTCCCTAATCAAACTGTTGGGCTACTAGGTTGTAGCTGCCTAATTTCTAATTGTTTCTAAATATTTTCTTATAGATTTAGGCTATTTTGGCCCAATAGGCATCAATTGTCTGGATCTCATTTTAGGCTATTATTTTTTTGCCTAATAGGCAGTGACAAAACAAACGTGGAGACACACAGCAGAGCAACCGCATTGCGACCGAACAGATTCAATATCGGCTCAGCAATGGTGTCTCTGCAGTTGTGCATCGTTGATTTTACGTTCCAGCGTCATTACGCTAAGCTCGTCCCATTTAAGCATCTTTTCCCTAAAACGGAACAAGCTGGTACTTCCGTTCCGCTGCTGCTGATGTGTCTCCAACGTCGGTCCCTCAGCGTCAGCTAAATAGCTTCGTTGCCGGCAGGGTATCTGGCAACAAACCTATTAATTTAGCTGAAGGACTGAAAAGGAACGAGCTGATACTTCCGCCCTTGTCTCTTTTAACGTCACACAAACAACGAAGTATAAGCTTGTTCCATTTCAGTCCCTCAGCTAAATAAATAGGTTTGTTGCCGGATTTACCTGACTCTGAGGGACTGACGTTGGAGACACAGCAGAAGCAGAACCAAAGTATCAGCTCGGAAACCGTATGGCCTCACTCTCACTGACTCGCATTGCACCCGCGCAGGGCTGGCCTTAGGTGTTCAGGCGTCCTGTGAGGACTACTCCACTGGCGCCTGTCCACCCACCCCACAAAAAAGATAGGAAAAACATCTTGTAACACACAACCAGTTTTAGTCAGAGATTATTTATGAGCAGGAGCAAAGAGGTACAATAATATATAACTGGAAACACTGGTTACAATAATGTATGCTAAATACATTAAACACTAAAAACATTTTTATAAATATTGAGCTCTCCCCTCTAATCATTCCCAGAGTCCCTTTCTCCCCTTAATCACTAAACTACACACCCCTTTTCCTTCCTATATAAATCAAATAAACAACACATGTAAACAGCAGTTATAGATCAACAGAATAACACACAAACCTATATTTGCATGTATAGATCAATTGAAAATATCAATGAACTCAATATTGAAGGTATAGATCTAATAAACAGAATCGGAGATCCAAATCCTTTATTTGCAGGTATACAATAACAATGTCTGGAAACAGCATAGCAGGTATAGATCAATAGAATAACGCACAAACCACGTTTGCAGGTATAGATCAACTGGAAGTCTCATTTAAACTCAGCACTGAAGGTATAGATCAAGTAAACAACACATGGAAACAGCACCACAGGCCTGGATCAACTGAATTAGACACTCAAACCCAGTATTTTCAGGTATACATAAATAATGTATGGAAACATAGCATAGCAGATATAGATCAACAGAATAATACAGAAACCCGGCTTTGAAGGTATAGGTCAATTGGAAATCACATGTAAACTCAGCATTAAAGGTATAGATAAAACCCCCTGTCAGGGTCTGCGGCAAGACCGTGACAGTCCTCGGCATAGCGACTCACCTGAGTACCCACCGATAGCGGGTACTAGCTCCCACGCCGCAGCAACCTCCGTCCTCCGGGAACCAGCTCCTACGACTGTCTTTTTTTAATTTCCTGAATGGAGTATGCGGGGGACACGCGTCAACGGCACCACGCAAGGGGGCGGGGCGACACCTAGCGGTGGATTTAAAAACTGGCACTGAGCTTCACTCAGTGCTCAGTTATTGTGCTTGACAGAGCTATTTAGTTTTCGCTCCCGTTCATATTGATTCCTGTTTCTGACCTCTGGCTTGTTTATTCACTGTTCCTGACCTCTCCTATCCCGACCTTAGGACCGGTTTTGGATTTCGCCTTGTCTACTAAACCTTCCCTCATCTCCTGGAAGGTAGCCTGCATACTGGGTTCCTCACCTTGCTCCTATCAGCCTGAAACCCCCTAAATTACCAGATTAGATCACAGCCTGCCCTGTGCCATCTTTGTCCCATAAACCCTGCCTCTGCCTTCTTTGCCTTTCCCCAAATCACTTATGCACACACTTATACAGTCACTCACTCATTCACTCTTTTATTCACACATTAATTCTCTCACTCAGTCACACAAATAATTTCTACATATTCATTAAAACATTTTTAAAAACCATTCAAGCAATTGATCCACACATTAATTCACTCATTCTCTCATTCATTCACACAATTCATCCACACGTTAATTCATTCTCTCATTCATTCACACAATCATTAATTATCTCACTCATTCACACAAATCATTTACACATATTCATTAATGCATTTTCAAAAATCATTCAAGCAATTCATCCACACATTGATACACTCATTAATTCACACAATTCATCCACTCATTCTCTCATTCATACACACAATTCATCCACACATGAATTAATTCACACAATTGATTAATTTTCTCACTCATTCATCACATTAATTATTCATTCTCTTACTCGTTCTCACTTTTTATTTCAATATTCTTACTAACCTCCTTTCTCACTAGCTACCTCTTCCCCCTATTCTCACTAAATTTCCCCTCTCCCCTTCTCACCATCTACCCCCTCCCTTTGTAGTTCACTTACCCTGCTAAAGACGCATGGTGGGAGCAGAAGGCCACTGGAGCGGAGGAAACAGAAGGGCGCCTAGCGGTTGCTGAAAACTTTCTCATGTGAGACCACTCAGCGCTCCCTTTCTCTAATTTGCTCCCTGCCGCCTCAGCAGCCCTGGCCTTGATGGCCGCACCCCCTTGCTTTCTGTGCCCGAGGCAGCCTCACCGTTTGCCCCCCTATAGATACGCCACTGGCGGGCTGTGAGATCAAACAGGCAGTATGCACGAACAGGCAGACACTCGCTCAGTCACCTGGAGAAGGGTCACTTTGGTCCCTGGAGCAGTTATACAAAAAAGGACCTGCTTTTCTTGTACCCAACTGTTTCTCTATGTCAATACAAATTAAACATAATTAATGTAATGTAAACCAAAAACTATTTATTGCAGATGCATCTACATTATTTCATGATGTCATATATCTTCATGTTACTATATTATATAGGGCACAACAGTGTACATTTCTCTGCACAGCCTGCGACTGAGCACACAAGCCCAGTAACATAGAGGGAAAGCAATAGGAAGGAAGGGAAGTGTAGAAGGAGAGCACACTCTGGAACCTTAAGCAGCATTGGAGCAGCTCAGGCTACGTCAAATCAATTAAGTCTGCTACAGGATGGAGTCTCAGGTCAAATAAATATTCAGGCTTTGCACTCCAATAATAAATATTAAGTGCTTTAATGTGTGATACAGTGCCTGTGTACACGCATATAGGTGAGAGAGAAAAGCTTAATGCGTTTTGCACCTTAGACAGCGCTTACTCTTAAGCTGGGGGTTCTGAGTGAAAAACAGGTACACATACTGATCTGTGCATAATAAATGTGCACACACTGATCTGTGCGCTATACAGGAACACATACTGATCTGTGCATAATACAGGAGCACATTCCTATGTGTGCTTAATACAGGTGCACACACTGATCTGTGCACAATAAAGATGCACACACTGATGGGGGGGGCGCCAGAGGAGTAGTCCGCACAGGGCGCCAGAACACCTAAGGCCGGCTCTGAGCACACAGTGCGAGCAGCCAGAGAGAAAGCAGCTGGAGCGGTGAGAGGTAATCAGAGGTGGGGGTGGTGTATGTATGTGTTTGTATTTATGTATGTATATGAGAAAAAATGTGCATGTATAAGTGTTTGTGAGCATGGATGTGTAATTGTGTGTGTGACCATGGATGTGTAATTGTGTCTATGCATGTATGCATGGATGTGTGGGTGTTTGAGTGTAAGCATGGATATGTAATGGGGTGAGATGGAGTGTGTGTTAGCCTTAGTGACGTTAGAGTGTATGTTAGAGGGGGGTAATGATGGCACAGACCAGCTGTTTGGGTCAAAGATGGCAATTTTCGCACCAGGGCCCTATGGTTTCTAGTTACGCCCCTCTCAAATGTGTTATGTTAAAGATGAGCCACCAATAATTCTAATTTCTAATCACTAATTAGTGATTTAGGGCTCTAAAATCTAGAGCTGTTCCTGTTATTGTGATGCACAAGTTTCCATTCTACAAAACTCACAGGTACAAATTACCGTATTTGCCCAAAAATAAGACAAGATTTTTTTCAGCGCAAATGCTCTGAAAAATAACTCTTGCCTTATATTCGAGGTTGTCTTAAAATCGGACATGAAATAGAGGTCTGACTATAAGACTAAGATCCAGATCCCCTGCAGAGCTGCAGGAGACCTGGATCCTCGTTGCTGGCAGCTGGTTAACGTATGCGCGCAGACAACCTCCGCTGCTGTCCGGAAGGGGGCTTCTATGATGGAGCGCCGGCGTGAGATGACCTTCCGGAGCTCTGTCATACAAGCCATAGCAGAAGTGCCAGGCATCAGCAGAGGTTGTCTATGCGTATCACGCAGATACGCTTAGCATGGGGGCAAGTCTGAGGATGCATTGGTAAGTTTGGGGGCCAAAGTGGCATATCAGGTTGGTATACAGTATCTCACAGTGAGTGACCCTTCGCATTTTTGAGAACATCCTTCGCATTTTTGTAAATATTTTATTATATCTTTTCATGTGAACACTGAAGAAACGACACTCTGCTACAATGTAAAGAAGTGAGTGTACAGCCTGTATAACAGTGTAAATTTGCTGTCCCTTCAAGAAAACAACACGAAGCCATAAATGTCTAAACCTTGGCAACTAAAGTGAGTACATCCCTAAGTGGAAATTTCCAAATTGGGCCCAAAGTGTCAATATTTTGTGGGGCCCCCATTATTTTCCAGCACTGCCTTAACCCTCTTGGGCATGGAGTTCACCAGAGCTTCACAGGTTGCCACTGGAGTCCTCTTGCATTACTCCATGATGATATCACAGAGCTGGTGGATGTTAGAGATCTTGCGCTCCCCCACCTTCCGTTTGAGGATGCCCCACAGATGCTCGATAGGGTTTAGTTCTGGAGACATGCTTGGCCAGTCCATCACCTTTACCCTTAGCTTCTTTAGCAAGGCAGTGGTCATCTTGGAGGTGTGTTTGGGGTCGTTATCATGTCGTTATCGGGAATCATGCCCTGCTTCAGTATGTCACAGTACACAGTTGGCATTCATGGTTCCCTCAATGAACTGTAGCTCCCCAGTGCCGGCAGCACTCATGCAGGCCCAGACCATGACACTCCCACCACCATGCTTGACTGTAGGCAAGACACACTTGTCTTTGTACTCCTCACCTGGTTGCCGCCACACACGCTTGACACCATCTGAACCAAATACGTTTATCTTGGTCTCATCGGATCAAAGAACATGGTTCCAGTAATCCATGTCCTTAGTCTGCTTGTCTTCAGCTAACTGTTTGCAGGCTTTCTTGTGCATCATCTTTAGAAGAGGCTTCCTTCTGGGACGACAGCCATGGAGACCAATTTGATGCAGTGTGCGGCGTATGGTCTGAGCACTGACAGGCTGACCCCCACCCTTTCAACCTCTGCAGCAATGCTGGCAGCACTCGTACGTCTATTTCCCAAAGACAACCTCTTGATATGACGATGAGCATGTGCACTCAACTTCTTTTGTCGACCATGGCGAGGCCTGTTCTGAGTGGAACCTGTCTTGTGAAACCGCTGTATGGTCTTTCCCACCGTGCTGCAGCTCAGTTTCAGGGTCTTGGCAATCTTCTTATAGCCTTTATGTAGAGCAACATTTTTTTTCCAGATCCTCAGAGAGTTCTTTGTCATGAGGTGCCATGTTGAACACCAAATTTCACACACCTGCTCCCCATTCACACCTGAAACCTTGTAACACTAATGAGTCACATGACACCGGGGAGGGGAAATGGCTAATTGGGCCCAATTTGGACATTTCAACTTAGGGGTGTACTCACTTTTGTTGCCAAGGTTTAGACATTAATGGCTGTGTGTTGAGTTATTTTGAGGAGACAGCAAATCTATGCTGTTATAAAGGCTGTACACTCACTACTTGTAGCAGAGTGTCATTTCTTCAATGTTGTCACATGAAAAGATATAATAAAATATTTACAAAAATGTGAGGGGTATACTCAGTTTTGTGAGATATTGTAAGGCAATTTAGGGGGCAGAGTGGCATATAGGGGGTATAAGGCATTTCTGGGGGCAGAGTGATATATTAGGGAGGCAGAGTGGTATATAAGGGGGTAAAAGGCATATCTGGGGGGCAGAGTGGCAAGCCAGGGGGCAGATGTGCATAACTGGGGGGCATGTTGGCAAATAAAAGGAAATAAAAACAAAAAAAGCATTTTTCTCAATCATAGTTTTTATTAAATATGAAAAAATAGTTTACATGTGAATTAATATTTACTAGTAAAACTTTTTTCCTATAGGGTCGTCTTATATTGAGGCCTTTTCTTTTTTTCCTAAATTAATATTCAAATTTTGGGGGTCATCTTATATTAAGGGTCATCTTATAATCAAGCAAATATGGTAATATTCAAATTTTGGGGGGTTGTTTTATAATCGACCAAATACAGTAATTGTTCCGTTTGATTTTTTCTAGAAAATGACATCACAGACTAACACAAATAAATGTCCAATACACATGTATCATTGTATAGATCTGGCTAAATTCAGATAGAACTGTATAGCTAGATGCATACAAAATATTTAAGATGTAAACAGAGTAAGGCATACTTAGAAGAGTAAACAGAGAACAATGATTTAACCCCTTCAATCCCAGGGGTTTTTGGTACCTCAAAGCCTGGAGCAATTTTGCAATTTTTGCGCTATGTCGGTTCAGCGATGATTCTCTTTTCCTGTGAATAGTGTACCCATATAAACTATATATTGTTTTTTCAAGGAGAGATAGAGCTTTCTTTTGATACCATAGTTGGATGATTAGCTGAAAATTTAGAATTAGAAATTTAGTAAAAACTAGCAAAAATTAGAAAAAAACATCTAAGTTTTTTTTCATTTTCCCTCTGAATCCTCACAAAATTAGGTAAAGAGAAAGAAAATTCCATCCAGATTTATCAATTTAGGAGTCCTGATTTCAGAAATACCTAATTTATATAGATTTTCCATATTTTCCCAGCACATATAGGCAACATACTATAAGGTTCACATTACTTTATACAAAGCCGTTAAATTTTTACATTAGGTATGATGGGACTGCAACTCTAATTTGAAACAAATAAAACAAAAACACCCACAAAGGTATATATTTATGTAAAGCAGACAATCCAGGCTATCCTATCAGGGGTATTTGGAATTTCTACATGCAGGTATTTGGCCACCAATCACTGTCAAAGGTGGCCACAGAAATTAGTTACTGCGCTTTTTTTTTAACAATGCGTCTTAGTATTTTGTAGTATTCTTAGGATTTTTTGTACAGGGTATGTGTTATGGCAGAGAAATCTATCCTAAATTGTTCAGCCGCCTCTCCTGATTACGGAAATACCCCACATGCCATGTAGTTTTCTGGACATTACAGGGCATAAGTTGTAACGTGCCGGCATACTGGATCACTGATTACGGAAATACCCCACACGCATAGGTTTTTTATGCATATGGTTATTTATGGGTTTTTTTTCATTTGCAGGGAAAAAACTTATGGAATTGTGCCAATTGAAAATACCCCCCTGTGGCTCACCCTAACACAAAAAAAAAAAAAAAAAAAGAAGAAGTATAACGGAAATGTAATAATCTACCTTGGTGTGGTAGATCATGAAGCACTCATCGATGCAGAGTCCTGGCAAAGAGGGACAGGAAGGGCAGTGGTACCTGGAGTCCTTCCTAATACCCTTTTTGTAACAGACTCTGCATCTTTTCTGAGGCTTCTGTTTGGCACCAGTGGTGGGGATTGTAGAAGGAAAATGCCTGCCGGTAAGACGCAGGACATTCTCATCCTGCACATTAGGGATTGGCTGCTCAAAGAGGATATCCCACAGGATTTTGAGCTGGAACTCTAGGAAGGTGTAGATCTTCCCAGTGGCACATTTCTTGTACAACACATATGTGTTGTACATGGCAACCTGGGTGAGGTAAATGGCCACCTTTTTGTACCAGGTCTTGGTCTTACGCAGCACCAGGTACGGCTGCAGGCACTGGTCAGAAAGATCTACACCCCCCATGTTCTTGTTGTAATCGGTGATGCACTGAGGCTTGAGCCCCTGAGCATCACCTTCCCCACGTACACTGACAGGTACCACCTTCTCGTTGTGTATAGTGCAGAGGATATACACATCCTTCCTGTCAGTGTACCTGAGGGCCAACAGCTCCTGACTGCGCAGAGCACTGGTAGTGCCGCGCCTCTGCTTTGGGTATGTAAGGTTTTTAGGATAACCCTTGCGGGTTGGCCTAACAGTGCCACATGCCGGGTCTGCTGTAAAAATAAAAAATGAAACAAATCTGGGCTGTTATAAAAGTTATCCACCCAGAGGTGGTAGCCCTTATTCAAATAGGGGGACAGCAGGTCCCACACTATCGTCCCACTAGTACCCACAGATTGTGGGCAGCCAGGGGGATCAAGGTGACTGTCCTTCCCTTCGTAGATTCTGAAGGAATAGTATATCTCGTCCCACTCTCGCAAAGTTTATATAACTTTACACCGTACCTCGAGCGCTTGGACGGGATATACTGTTTGAAGTTCAGTCTACCCTTGAATAGGACCAGGGACTCGTCTATAGCCACATTTTTATCGGGGGTATAAATTTCAGGGAATTTACTTGAAAAATAATTAATAATGGGCCTCAATTTATATAAACGGTCAAATTGGGGGTGCTCTCTAGGGGGGCATTGGGAATTGTCACTAAAATGTAAAAATTTTAGGAGCCCAAAGTACCTGTTCCGGGGCATTATTTGGGAAAAAGCAGGGGTGGATATTATGGGATCTGTGCTCCAATATGATCGTATAGTGGGCTTTTTCACAATGCCCATCATAAGGGTCAGGGCCTAAAATTTTCTAATTTCATGGGAGTCAGTGGGGTACCAGATCTGGCTTCTGTCTCCTTGGTCAGCTGCCTGACACTGGGCTGCATAGATGTTTGTTTGAGCTGCTAGCAGCTCAAAAAACTCGGGGGCAAACATTAAATTGAAAAATGACTTTGGTTCACTAGCATCAATGTCACATCTGATGCCAGGAGTCCCAGTAAAAGCAGGGATTACTGGGTCTATCATATTTGGGGGCACCCAATTATATTTAGAGTCAGGCTCTCCACGCCTGGCTTTAGCAGATGGACCCTAGCCATCATCTTCTTCCTCTGACTCGTCATTATCTGACTCACAGCTAGATTCATCAGATAGTGGCATCGTCGTCTGACGCAATCAGAGTGGCTTCGTCATCAGACTGAGTGAGGAAGTCATAAGCCTCCTCAGTGCTGAAGACACATTGCGCCATTGTACACGACACCTACCTACCCAATTTCTAAAACACTACACTATCCCCAATTCCCTCTAACCACCCACCAAACTAAACCCACGAAAGGGTGGGTTGATTTTGGGTAAGACAGGTATTTGGGGTTTATATATGATGTGGTTTTGCACTAAACACTGCAGCTCTGCAAGATGATCTCTCTCTCTCCGATCACAATAATGGAGGAGAGAGGAAGAGCATCTGCAGTAACGGTCACACGATCGCTGTGATTGGTCATCACAGCGATCATGTGACATTACTGCCGGATGTGTGGCACTGGGGGACTGCCCCGGATGTGGGGCAGTCCCCCAAGGCTAATGACACACTGGAGGGAATGTATCTGTAATAGTTTACCGGCATTCGTGCCGATAACTGTTACAGCTCCCTCATCGGAGTGATCGGGTAGCCCAGCAGGGTCTAGACAGACCCTGCAGGGATACCCTGTCCTCCCGTGAGCTACCAGGTCACGTCAGTAGTGACGTGACCCAGAAGGGACAGCCTGGTCTCCCGTGCAGCGGCAGGGATGTGTCCCTGCCGCTGCACGAAGGGCTAGACGTACCGGTACCTCCATAGGGGTTTCTTAGTGGGCGTTTTTTGGACATCCCGGTACGTCTATAGGGGATTGAAGGGGTTAAAGTGCAGACCATGTGTACCAATCACACATTTTGGGCAGGCAGCAGGAGATACGTTCTGGTCCAAAGAATATGGGCAAAAAGCAAATTCATGAATTGTATAGATTTTCTTCTGATTATGGCCTGTAATTCCACCTTTCAGGGGGCATTATTTTACATTTCTTGGTTAACATTTATTAACTGCTTTCTACAAATCACTATAGGATTGTAGCCAGCCAAAGACATTTATTCTGTGTTAACTAAATCATTCCTTTGTTGTTTAGTCCCTACTGACTAATGTTCTTTTTTGGAAAAAAAATAACAAGCATATGAATAAATATGAAGTAGTAAATGGGCTTCAGTACATTTTCCAAATAGGCCACAGGAAATAGTTCCGAACCTTTTTGTGTCACATCTAGGATTCATTACATTCATGCACAAATCTTCTTCCTATTCGCATCCGCAATGCAAGTGTTCTCATGTCATTTAAGGCAGAATTTATGGACTCACCATTTAGAGATTCCCTGTAGGTCAAGCATTTTTGATTTGGCTCCATTAATTTAACTAATAACATTTAAATCTCTTACACTATGTGCCTGATTAGGCACTCCGCAGATTATGTCTCAGTTAGTGGAATGAGCATTGCAGACTTCTTGGTAGATCTGCTTCACTGGCCAGACATTTGGCTGGATGACAGATACCCAGGAGTCCGAGCTTAACCCTCAAAAAGAACACGCTAAGCACAAAAGACATGACATGTGAATTTGTAAGAATGTTTTGCGAACTTCATTTTATACTGATGTTTTGTCCTAAAGTTCTTTAGTTCCACCTGATGGATCAAGGTGGATTTAGCTTGGAAGAAACCATAAAGGAGTGACACAACCAGAGACACATATTGACAGTGTAGGGAGTGCTAGCTCTTGACACATAACTTGTTTTAGATTACAACATGCTTGTGTTCTGAACCTTGGCTAAAGTATGGGGATATATGGATATATATATAGACATGTGCAGAGTGATGCTTATACTTGGATAACAGCTACCCAAATTAAAAGTCCAAGAAAACAAAAATATTGTGCTAACCCCTTACTGTTCCTGCTCTCTTTCTGCCCAGAATATTTAACACTTTCTATTACTGCCCTCATAAAGCCTACACAAATAGATCCATCCTCCCATCCACCACTGTGCAGTCTTTATGGAGACAGTTGATCACCTTGACTTCACACTATGCTCAATGGACTACTCCAAATTCCTGTCTCCCTGAGTACCACAGCCAAAAAGCCTGCCACTGTGATGCCCACCAGTTCTTGCACTTCTGGGGACATGTCTCCTAATCCTGGTCCCCCATACATTCCCCTCTGTTCCCAACATGTCAAATCACAAACCTTATCCAACATGCGCAACTATGAACAATCTCATACCTATCATCTCTAGCTTTAAACTCATTCCTGTAGCAGCAAACTCCTCTACCTTATCTTCTCTTTTGATCTTTCCCAATGGACTAATTCTTCCACACACTGATGGACACTCTATGCTCTACCTCAAATTTTCTGTCTCCCCCTTCCCTCTTTCTGACTACCCCCTTCTAACCTTTTCTCCTACACTCACCCCTAACAAAACAACACCATAGTGCTCACCTCATATTCGAAGGCCAACTCTCAGCCCCACTGGAACCTGTCCATGTTAACTCTTTTCTGTCAAAACACAGCAATCTTTTTTTACAACACACGTTCCTCATCTCTCAACAGCATTACCTATATTACCCTACGCTACCCCAGACAACTTAGACTCAAACCTTGGCATTCTAAAAACACATACTTTCTTCAGAAGCGCTGTCTCACTGCTGGACGTTGCTTTAGAAAATCCAAATATAGCGAAGACTTTATTCACTATGCTATGCTACTACAACTCTCACATCCTTCCTTTCTACCAATCCATGACACTTTTTTTTCTACCTTCAACTACCTTCTCTATTCCTCTATCGCCCCTTAACTGCTTTTACCGGTACAAATGACAACTTGCCACCTTTGTTTCTTTCTCTTACCCAACAACCTGTCCCCTTGTTCCCATCCCATCTTGCAAAATATCTCTGCCCCTAACTTTGTCCATCACTTACCCACAGGTTTCAGAGGCTCTATTGACTCTAAAATCCTTCTTCTAACATATAAAGCCCTCTATAACATTGCTTACTTAGATCCTTATATTCATTTGGGCTAAGGCTTTCCTCCTTACTTATTAACTATTTATTTTTCCACTTACAAGACTTCACTCATTTTGCCCGATACTACTGGAAGTCAATTCCACCTAACATCCAGTTTTCACCCTCCCTCTCAATATTCAAGAAAAAAATCAATCAATTGGTTGATGCCAGACGAGCCCCCTGCTGGCGACCAATAGAGTCGCTCGTACAGACTTTTAAAATCCTGGTGCTGTAACTTGGCCGGGAGAGACCACTGGTCTCCCCGCTCCAAGAGTTAAAAGTCTGTACGAACGACCAATAAAGTCGCTTGTACGGACCTTTTACTGTGGTCTCCCCAGGCCAAGTTGCACTGTCAGGAGTTAAAGGGCCGTTCGAATTAGCCTATTGGTCGCCTGCAGGGGCCTCCTCTGGCATCAACCCTTCGTGTTCGTTTTTATGGTCGCCCGAATACGAATGCACAAGTCTAGTACTACTCAACAATGACCTACAGTTTGTGAAAATATGCGACAATAACATAGCCTTTTAAACAATCACAGATAACCTAGTCCATCAACAATTCTTCAAACAGGGCCATTCCAAATTGGACCAGCCCAGCCTCTCGGACAGGAGCATAACGGGGTCAACTTATATGGCCCCACTATAAAATCACTGTCGCTCACACAGTGCATGAACAGCTATAAGAAAGAGCTCAAGGCAAGGTAAGGTTGAGGTGTGATTGGGTGATAAATAGAGTTAGGTGAGGCTTTGTTGGGATGAGGTATGTTTGATAGAGTGACGTGAGATGGAATAATTATGTTTTAGAGTGAGTGTCTATGTGCGTGTGTTAGTATGTGCTTCTGTTAGTTATTGGGAGGGCAGGGGCTGGGGACCACTAAGCTGTACCTGTTCCTCTAGCCAGAATATACAAGCACTCCCATTGTTTTATTACTACTATCAGGTTAAAAATAAGTTTTCAAAAATATTCAGTTGGTTTTCTTTCTTTAAAACAGTTCTAGTTGTTGCATAATATGGTGTTTTAATGCTGCAGCCATTTACTAGATAAACCGTCTTCTCATACTGCATGTGGTAAACAATATACTGTCTCAGCCCGGACTCTCAGACTCATTAAAGTCTATGTAAGAATACACTCTATAGCATTGCTTTAAAGAATAAGCTTACCATGGTGTTTGTGCAGGGCAAGTCACCCAAAATATCACATAACAGACCACAATGGTAGCATCTAGGACTGCAGATAAACGATTTCTGTTAGATCAGAAGGATGATAAAGCTTCAAATTATATTAGTTTTATACATGTCCCTGGTGCATGCCTACCCAAGTGATGAAAATATCTGAATAGTTACAGTTCAAATAGCGACTGCTCATTGTTAACCAATTTCTTTCCCTATCTACATCCAAAAGTTTATCACACCATTAACCCCTTTAAATCATCATGACCTTCAATGGCATCATGAAAATCCTATAATGGATGGCATGGAACGTGTCTATGCACATGGCTAACAAATGGTTCCAGTTCCATTGGACTACCTCGCACTCAAATCGGTCCTCGGAGACTGTCATTGAACTCCCTCACCAGAAGTCTCACACGGTCACGTGTAAATGGGATATTACCTATCAGTATGGAAGCCACTCACTATATGTGAGTAGTGAGATGAGATTGTTAGTCCAATTGCCCCACCATGGCAAAATCCCAATATAAAAATAATAATAAAAACGCCACAAACACATATTTTATGATCAGATTATATATATATTTTGGAATAGAAATTTGCAGATTAGTTTTTGTGGTAATGAAAGTGGAAGTCCACAAAAGTGGGAGCACAAGAAAAAATGTGCCTTTTTACCTAAACTATATTTCTTTAGTATATTATTTAACTATTTATTTGATGTGTGCCTATTCTGCCTTATGTTGTGTACTGTGCAGTAGTGAGATGAGAGTGTTATGGCCATATCTTCCAAAAAATATAACATAACCTATCTATGGTGGGTATTTCTTTATGCAGCTGAATGTATTTTGGTAAATTTCTGTGTGCTTGCACGTAACCATGCAAAAATGCTAACCAACACTTTCAGTGTTTAGCTACCAGATGGATTCATGAAGCTGCATGCCACGAGAGAGTAACATTGCATGTAACTACCTGGAGGCCACATTTATGCCACATGTACGTCATTTAGCGGTTGCTGGCCTTAATGTGCGAGAGATGTTTTTCATCCCCAGCACAGCCCTGTTGGTGACCAATATTACTTTAAACAATATGTTTAAACATGATTAAATTCCAGCTATAGCAGTCACCATTATTAATTTTTACCATCTGTTTTCTAAACTTCCTAACCTGTCACAACTTTTAAACCTGTCAGTATATAGTAGCACACCAAATTTGAAGGTGCAAAAAAACTTAATTGGAAACCACCCTGCAGTCAACGAGAAACCACCTTAATTTTGTATAATTATCTCCAGATTAAAATCTGCATTCTTGTTCTCAATAATAAAATGTTTACCTTTCAGGAATATATATATATATATATATATATATATATATATATATATATATATATATATAGTATATATTCATGTATCTGTTGAAGAGCATATGTGTGTTTGTAGATAAGCTTCTGGTTATCCTTTTTTCATATCTTTTTTGTTGTACTTCATGTCAGACTTTTCACCTGTGCATGCTAAATTCTCAGCCATGTGGACGTTTGCCCTATGAGGTCTCATACATTAGCAGTTTTTAATCGATCTGGCATAGAACGGGGTTAAACGTGCCCTTTTTTTTGTTTTCCCTTCCCATTTACAAGAGCCAATGAAAAGTGGTGGAGTGTTCTCACTCCTTAGTTATGTGCAGTCTTGTTACATACTTGGCCACTATTGTCTGCTTGCAAAGGCCTGTTCAAAACCAGTCTATTTCAGTGGTTAGACAGGACAATAGGCAAGTTCTTATTCACTGCTGTCCGCCTAAGGAATATTTCCTACTCAGTGAGCAGCGCCTTTCAGTGCCCCTCTCCCTGCCTCTGAGTGACAGCTGAATCACAGAGGAACTTTCCAACAGCAAAACCTCAGAGATGGTGCCAAGAGAGGCCTTGTTGTATTCAGAGCTCAGCACAGCTGCGGTCAGTGGGAGGTCCCCCCATTGTCCTTGCAATACAATGGCAGCCCTAGAAAAAGATGCTTCTGTACAGGCCTCTATAACCCACTGAAGCAGACAAGATGAATGAAAATGTCAGAAATAGGGAACAAGCAGATGTGAAGCTATTTAGAGGAACCGACACAAGTACACCGAACATGCTGTCCTTGGCTTTGCTGAAGCCACAGTGCGAGAAGAAAGCACTTTACTTGCGTCTAAGAGAAGAACTCATGGGTTCCTACTGCCAGTGCTATACCATTGAGAAGGCATCCTTAAGTCTGATTACTTCTAGCTTTTTCTACCTTGTGCTTTTAATACCTTTCCCCCCTCCCTCCCGTTGACAATGAAACATTGTTAAGTGGTGCAGATTTTTTTTATTGTTGGATCTGTGAAAGGCGCTCCCTGAGAAGTTTGCTTGTTTGTTAGAAAATCAACATTTAAGGAACTGTAAAAAAAAAATAATTATATTGTATGGGAGACAAACTTGGAAGGATAGATGTGTAAGTGCTTCTATGGCACAAACACAGCTGTTTTTGTTGCCAGTGGAGAAAGTGGTTATTATATATACTCATTTTTTAAATTCTATAGCAAACATCACAATGACTTACGTTTTATTAATATGAGCTAACCTACTATTAGGAAAATACTCAATACAGATATTCATATGGCATTGTACAGTATGTGTGTGTAATATACAAAAAGTATATTACATTATAAAAGTTGGGGGGTAATAGAAGCATTATTAAACACTCATCTACAGACACCAGACAAGCCCTCAGAAATCTCATGGTGCTGCACCACCATAGGGATTCTGGGTAGGCACATGCAAATAAGGTCAACAATGATCACCTTTTGCCTCTATATCCACTTTATACATGAATCCCTTGAAAGTAATTGCCTGCTGTACAAGACAGCCTTTAGACAAAACTCGGGCAAGAGGTGAAGTAGCCAGATCACCACTCATGGACAGCTGTTTCGTCCTTAATGGGACTTGTCAGCATGAGGTTGTGATACTGGCTTAATACTTGAGGCTTGAGGAAGCACAAGAAATACCAATCACCTGCGCCTTCCCAGGATCCCTTGTGGTTGTGGCAGCACCATGGGATTTCTGAGGGAAAAAACAAGCCTTCTGGTTTGTCTGTAGATGAGTGTTTAATAATATTTCTACTACCTCCTTAATTTTAAGTGGAAGGGTTTTTAATCACCTTTACCCACCATAAGTTTTGTGATTATAAAAGTAGCTCACTAAAGTCAGAAAAAATGAAAAGAGGTAAGAGAGGAAGAATAAAAAAATAATCATTTATCTTATTTGGCAGCAAAAACTGTCAAGGCAAATATGGAGTATTTGCAGGGTTACATTTGGAGTCAATCTGTAGAAACAGTTTATTGGATTCTTTGGTGATTGCTCAAAATGATCTACTGCATTATACCAGGTAATAATGCTTTTTAAAGGGCATAAAAACAGGGGCGTACCTAGAGTATTTGGCACCAGGGGCAGATCCTGTATGTGGCACCCCCCCTCACACACACAAACAATTAATATTGGCAAGGATATTTATTTCACAAAATGTAAACAGGATGTCAACTGGAAAAATCTGAAAAAATGAATTAACCTATAAATAAATTAATTAAGTTTAAATAAATAACATTTACTGAACAGATATGGTACAGCATAACTCCCATTACTATATACTTAGCCAGACATTGACGGTAGTGCAGCATAACCCCTATATCTCTGCCCCTAAAACAGCTTCCCCATGCCACAGCTGCCCCTAAAACAGCCTCCCCATGCCACAGCTGCCCCTAAAACAGCCTGTCTGTGCTACTGCTGCTCGTAAAACATCCTGCCAGTGCCACAGCTACCCCTAAACCAGCCTGCCTGTGCCACCGCTGACAATAAAGCAGCCTGGCTGTGTCACCGCTGCCCCTAAAACAGCCTGGCTGTGCCACCGCTGACACTGAAGCAGCATGCTTGTGCCACCTCTGCCCCTGAAGCAGCCTGCCTGTGCCACCGCTGCCCCTAAAACAGCCTCCCTGTGCCACAGCTGCCCCTAAAACAGCCTGTGCCACCTCTGCCCTTGAAGCAGCCTAGTCTTTCTTTTTTATTTTCCACAGTAGAAATAGGTGTTTCGGACTCCTGAGATCAGTTCACCCTCATGAGCTGTTAAAATATCAGCCTACTCTGTACCCACATTTACATATATCCTATAAATGCATACGTTCATAGGTTAAAGCACCTTGTGTTAAATGGGTGCATAATTCATTCCTTATTCCACCTTTTCCTAAATGCACTTTCCTTACCCTTACTCATCACTCCAAAATTGACAGAACCTATAAGCTGCTACCAAATGGGGAAAAATAGAGGTGAAAAATAAGGCTGGTGACTGCTCTCACAGACATATGGATAGAGAAATGGATAGAGTGTCATCCAAAATCATGGCCAGAAATATGGCCCGTTTGTGCCATCCCCCTCTTCCACTAGATTTTGTAACATTGCTGGAATTTGCTTCCATTCAACCACAAAAGCATTAGTAAAGTTGAGTGTGATTGGGCTTTGCTCATTGCAGTGCCTCCCAAAAGTGCATTAAGGGGTTGAGCACTGGGCTCTGCACAGGTCACTCAAGCTCTTCCATGTCGTTCTTGAGAAACCATGATCCTTGCTTTATGTTCTCCTTAAATTATTGCCACTGAGTTGGCGGCACAGAGTCATCTTGAATATTATTGTATGCTGTAGCGTTAAGATCTTCCTGTGGCAAGGCAGAGGTAAAGCATCAAGTGATGCTGAAATCGATGTAGTTAGATGCAAAGACATTGAGACTCCCAAGTGTGAAGTGTATAATTGTCTAATCTGGGCATTCATGGGGTGTAAAAAATAACACCCCATTAAACTGACTCATGCCAAAATAATTGTAAGTAGTCATTTTGGAAATGATTTTTTTTTTAAACACTCTTAACCCGTTAGTAACATGTACCTGACATAGTGCATTAAAAACTCTCACTGACAATGAAACAGATTCTTTGCCGTTGGCCAGTATTTTGCACCCCTTCACTTATTATTTTAACATCAATAAAGACTGGATTAAAGAGAATGAAAGGCATACTTCAAAAGGAGGGAAGAGCATTCCCAAATGATTTTATTATTTTTTTTTTTACTCGCTTCAGTAAGATAACTCATGTTTAAACACTGGATTCCCATTTAAAAAGGGATCAAAGCCCGGTGACTTACTAAAGAAAGTGTTACAAAAGAGTGAAATAGCTGCAGGTGATATATACTGAGTCAAAGAGAAGCAAAGCACTGTGTTCAGGAGATGCTTGTATATGTGATAAATTAGCACGTCATGAATGAAGACAGACCGGCCCAAAACACTGAAGAATACTATGTCACATCTGGTGCGGAGCGGTGGTTTATGACATCGTATGCCTATAGGGAATAGACCACCGTCTGAATAAGGTGTGGGGTTTCATCAACAGTTTCATCAACAGGTAATCTACTTGAAGTGTGCATTATATATTACCACTTACACCTGTAGCAGGCACATTATTGTTGATCACTGGATAGAAAGGGGAACTGTCCTATTCTACATTATCCCTAAAAATGTATCTCAGAACTATACAACATTTTAATCTTTTTTACCTAAATACTAATACAAAAAAATGTAACTTATATTTTCCTAAATGTAGCTAGTTTTAAAAATGTTTAGTTAATGGCGGCAACAGGGACTTCTTAAATAAAAATCACAACACAAGTAATAAATATATTGTTTAGTGCCAGAGAAAATGCTGTCTGTACATCCCTGAAAAAAAACTACAGGTCTGATACGCAGACATTGCAGTCCTGAGGCTTTATATATAAAGTGTTGTAGATTTACGAGTAAGTGTGATCAGTTTAAAATCCATAAAACCACGGACACCTTTGTAAGCTAGTGTGTCTATAAACAAAATTATGAGTCAGAATAATATTTATAATTTTGAATTATATACCTCCTTTGATATTCAGGGGTGTCTTCTTCAAATGACCTCTGTCTCATGAATTTTTAAACCAAAATCTTTTACTCAGCAGGTTTCTGCCATGGGGGGCTATTCCAAGCTGTCTGACCTTTTTTAATAAACATGGAATTATTGACTATAAAACTTTTGTGTTCATATATTATGTAAATAATAAATGGGCAGAATATTTCTGACTATATTAAAAGTGTTTTTCTGAATTTTGACTCAGGAACCATGGAGGTCTGAACCAGTGTTCCTGTGTATGGAAGGTAGTGGTCGCATTTTTGAATGACCTTGGACAGAATCCAAGACTGCAAACTGCAAAACTCCAATCATTCTAACTCTATGTCTAAATTCACTCTGTCTGCTTGACTTTCATTTATAACTGTACATGTTGGCTTGTTCAAGAATCTACCACCATTACATATATATAACAATATGTATGGCCACATATGCAAAACCATGACATATTTTTATGAAACATGAAATTCCATAATTTTCAATTAAAGCACGACAAAAAGTTGACCCTTTAAGCAGTTGTGTTTTCTGGCATAGGGCAGCAGGTCTAAGGAGTGGTAGCCCCTCTGCCACATAAGCCTACATAGCACGCTTTATCTGCGCATCTATAAGAGGTGGAACGCTGGGATATGATATCATAATGCAAAACCCAAAGGGATAAAAAAGGACACAGAGGTCATAACTGAGTCCTTCGTACTAAAAAATGGGCAACATACATTTCACCCAGTGTCCAAAGCACCTAGCCTTAAAAACTTAATGTCCCAAAACAGCCCCACACTCAAACTTCTCCAGTGCTTTATTGCTACAGTCAAAAGCAAACAAACATTAATGATAGTGAGATCCATTAGTGCCTGACACGTCTCACACATCAGCATTGTGCCAAAGACATGGTTTTTGCTATGGCAGTGTATTTCAGTAAAATGTTATTTAGCATTTGAATAATATTGTATGATGAAGCAAAATATGATTTGATTAATTATTCTTGAAAACTGGGTTTAATATCTCAAAAAATTTTTAATAGATAAAAAATTAGCAAATCTACAATCTATTAATTAAAATTATGGAAGGATATCCTTAACTGGGTATCTTTATTAACATACATCCATGCTTATGAGTCCAAAAGTATACAAAGTTCATGTATTGTAACATATTTAAAATATTTAAAATCTGTCACAACCACTTCCAGATTTTGTAGAAACAAATCACCCCACACAATATGGCAAGGAACTGAGGGGACTGAATTGGCGTTTGTCAAAAATTATTTGTAACTGAATATTCTGCTTCCTCTGGGACCAATTAGAATTCTGTCCATTAGAAGCTGATATGACCCAGTTGCACCTATTGTAGGATACCAGTGTAGCTTATGGTTTATTGAGGGTATAACCATCCTGATGATATCAAAGCAGCGCTGACATTTCATAGCCAGATGCATTAGCAATATGTGTACGTTCATTTTAAAAGAATAACTTCCATATGCATCATCCACCAGTGCTCTTCAACAGTGATCAATGGTCGCAGCTGGAAGCCACACAGGGATTTTCACTCATTATCCTTCAATCTGCATTTTACTGCAATCCCGATGGGAGGTTTGAATGGCAACATAGGGATCTGTGCCAGTTAGACATACTGCAGCTGTCTCTGTGAGACACTAGGCCTATGCAGAATGGGGAGCTATAGGCTCTAATGTAAATAATTCAGGATCCTTGAAATCTGTAACTCATAGTTTTGCCACATGTACCCTAAATACATTAAATGTATACAATAAATACTTTGTAATCATGGCCAACCCTCATATTGCTTCAGAGGCAAATAGAATGAAACCAAAAATATTAAGTATAGGGCAATGGTTCTCTGAATAATTACGTATTGTGTTTTTTATGTATAATCATAGATATCTTCCCCATTTCCCATTCAACTATATATAAGAGCATGCATTTTAAGTTGCTTCCGGGGTTTCTACCCTAGAAAGTGTTCATTTATATGTTTATAAATAAATATATTATATGTTATTTATAAATTTTAGTAAAAAATTCATTGTGCTTCAATAATTGTCAATATTACATAAACTTTGGTTGTCTAGCACAATGCAATGGATATAAGTTTCGGTGAATGCCACATCCAATGAAACCTTACCATTTTATCCAATTGATATTTCATAGTTTCATACTGCAGTTAAATTATATTATCATAATGAAACTGTTATTTATTCAAAATAACATTTTTAATAAACAGATCTGCTGTTCACACTAACAAGTTATAACAACTCTTGTTTGGGTTTTTGGATAACATATAACGGCATCATCATTTGTAATTTATGTTCTCTTGAGACATTCTCCCCATGTAAAAATGCAATGGAATCTACTGGTGCTCTATAAATAACATATAATAATAAGTATAAAGAGGTTAGCGGTTCCAATCCAGAAGCCATCAGAATGCAACTGAAATATATAAGAAAGAGATCTGTGATAACAGTTTTTACTATTAAGTACTCTTTTGGCCATATTTATCAACATAAAATGTGCTAATATGAGAACAACCATTTGATTTCTAAAGAATGTTTATGACTGTATGTGACCCATTTTTGATTAATGTTTGATCTCATTAGCCTGCTACATGGGAATAGAAAGTATGAACAGTAAAAGTGTGAGGCTGCTCATCTAGGGATGTCTTTTCCTTGAAAATTGTAATCTTCAGGAAGATTTCAAGCGTTATTCATGAAGAAGAAAGCATTTCCCATGATCACTTGCAGACGGCTTCAAGAATATAAAGGTATTCTATATAATCTCCAAGGCCAGGCTGGCCCGAGTGACAAGGGGGCAATTGCTAGACTAGTCCAAAAGTTTTTAAACAGGGATGGTCTGAGTTGGCTGTAATGTTACTTGATCCCTGGTAATATTACGTATGCTTGCACAGGGTAAGGCTGTGGAGGTATGGAAGTGTTAAATGTGGAGGTATAACGTTTTTGAGTGAGATGCGGTGATAGTAAGGATCTTTTAATATGAGTGTGTATTAGAGTGAGTGTATGTTAGTGTGAGTGTGTATTGTCCCCTACTTGGTCAGGAGCCCTAGGAAATGGTCTATTATGTCTTTTGGATAACCACAGTTACTATGCTGTAACCAACTAGGTTAAAAAGCAGTGATGAGGGTACAAGTCATATCAATTCTAATTCTAAACTTGTATATACCGTTCCAATTTTTGTTCATATAGGCCACAGGGGTATCATTGCATATTGTATTCTAGAAAATATTGAAATTATGTGCATGTTAATATTCTTTTGAAATAACATTATATGCTGCATCTAGTACATATAGTTATAAAATAATGTTGTATTAGATCTTATTTGAAAGACAAATATATTTGAAAGACAAATATTCTAAAGTGATTGGTTTCTATATTTTGTACAGGATTCATCCAATCATTTCCAGTAAATTTGTTAAAATACATTAATAAACATCTCAAAAAATCACTACATTTTTACCTTTCTCCATGAATAACCATAACAGTCTTGATGTTTAATGCTAACAGACTGGAAGATTACCATCACAATTATTTTCTATCATGTTAATTTGAGTGACTAATATTCATACCTGTGATAATGACCCCATCCCACAAAGCCACATCATGTTATATTAAGTAAGCCAGATTTTATGAAGTATGCCCTGAAAGGTTTGGATGAATACATTTCACCTTGTGCACTGTCCTAGAATGGCGTCTTTGTTGACTTTCTGTATCTCTGTCATCAACTAAACATTTAACAAATGTATTTAACTAATTGGCAGCTTCTGTGGCCTAGCCAGCAATCCACAGGACCCCACCTGGAGGTCTTATTGTACCACATCATTGTCACCCATCTGCCACTTTTTTCTTTTGCAGTTCTCCTTCCTTTCCCTTCTTTGAGGGCATGATGACATTACAGAGCCCACCAAATATGCAGGGAATGTGTTAAAACACACCCGTCTTGCATATGTATTACGATAACATAACCTAATTAGTATTGACTATATAGGGCGCTAAAGAGGTTATTGTGCATAATACTTATCCCTACCTAACTGTTCTGAGACAGGGAAAAACATATTTTACAGTAACTATTGTACAGGTATTTGGTTAATTACTTCCTATGATATTCCAAAAGAGGATGCCTTCACAAACGCAGTATAAACAAACACTGGATTAAAATTTATAAATTAAAATGTGAGCCCTGTCCAACTTTTGTAACATAAATGCCATCGAACTATCTACTTGGAACTCGGCTACCATGAATAAAATGGCATAGTTGTGGTTATAGTGGGCCTGATGGATATCTTTTGTGTATTTGTGTATCATGCCAGAGAACTTAATGTGGGCAATGGAGAAATTAATTTATTTTTTATCGTTTTTTTATGCAATGGAAACATAGGCAGTGCTTATTGTGTCTGTGGAAGGGCAGGGGATTAAGCACTCGTAGTACGAAGACAGAGGACATAGAGCCCTTAAACCCTTGTCGGTGCATTAGAAGGCAAAAATAAATTTGGAATCAAGGCTCTGTGTGAGCTTTAGGCCTTTCTTTAATGTGGTGCAAAAGGGACAGCTGTGCAGGCCAACAGCTGCTGCCCTTTTACCCACATCCAAAAAGAGACAGCAGGTGGTGCATGGGCCTCAGGACTATGCTTTTCCTTCTCATTATGTGCATAGGAGTGCATAGAGGATACAGCAGGTAGCTACACCCCAAAACTTTTTGCTGTGACATTTTGATTCGTAAGCAAGCACAAGGTTTTCACCTACAACAGCCCCTTTTCACCACAGGTTGTGGTTACTGTAAAGCCTTTGGGTCTTTGCTGCCTGCTACTAGACTTGGGCCAGAGGAGGATGGAGAATCGTAATCCTAAAAGGGTTACAAGTCTAACACAGTTTGGTCCAGTCAAGCCAAGCCAAGCCAAAAGGGTAATCCTAGAAGTGTAGTCGAGAGTGAAACCAAAGGTCAAAACACTTGCAAGCAGTCCTATAAAATGGATGTACTCATCAAGGGGAAGCTGGCAGCACAGGAGCACATGCATATCAATGATCTAGAAAAAGGGCACCATCAGCTGGAAAAAATGCAGCTTAATTTGAGTCACAAAGAGGGATTCTCCCTCCTAAAGAGGGACACTTTGAAGATATGTGATCATCATGGCTGATCAGGCTTCTTGGTATTATTCCAATAAGAGGCAAAGGCACGCGTTTTTATATTGTTCATTATGCCACCTTAACAGTTACCTAAGTTTAAGGAAATTATGTGAGAAGTGTTTGAGAATGAATAGGAAAGCAGTAATTAAAAATACCCGAATGAAAGAGAAATGTGGAGTATAGAGGTTAACAAGGTTCCTTCAAAGACACAATACAGGTAGAATGCACAGTGTATGTGACAAAAGACATAACGGAGGAAATATACAAATAGTGCCACTTAAAGTGGGCTATTGTGTACTGTGAGAGGAGCCTCTGTTCTTCTCAGAGACATGTTGTTATATAGTAGAGGAAGATCCCTTATGCCAGCAACAGATCAGGAAAAAGATTCAGATATCAATACAATTTAAATTTTAATAAAGACAATACGTGTCCATTTAATTTGGAAATCATGTAGGAGAATAAGCTGGATGGTCAAACATATGACTTATATTCACGAGCCTATAGCTTCCTCAGATTGCCTAGGTTGCCTTTGCAGGACATCAACAGGTATAATTGAAACTAATGGGCCCTGAGTAACTGAAGACCACAGTTTATGTCATAGAGAAAAGCATCTACAAAAAAAATCCAGAGCACAACCACAATGCAATCTATAGCATGTCATAAATCAGAAGAAAAGGCTATTCATTTTCTGGATCTGACCCACGTTTATTATCATGTGGGACCATAGACAGAGTGATTAATCTCCAGTTTAGTAGTTCCTTTTTACTAGTTCACCAGCTATAAGGACACAGGGGATACATTGAGACTAGGACCTGGACATTCTGAAAGCCATGTACTTTCTTTTCCATGTCCTATGTTATGTAAATGAATCAGAGATTAATGAAAGCAATAATAACTTACTTTTGTTGTCCAAAGTCGTTAACACACATACCATTTGGAGATGCTTTGAATGTAACAAGGCAACATTTGAACAGTGACATTAACAGATTGCTTCAGTAGTCAGAGGCTGTCAGATATGTATCACAATCTCTAGATAGAAAGATTATGATGTCTATTGATTATTTGGTTTTGTGGCAGAGAGTTTCTGCAATTACTGTCTGCCTTTCCTTCAGAGCCAGGTAATTTCTCCATTATCAAGTGAAGCAGGATGGAGGGTAAGTGTTTCCACAGCAGGTGACTTTAGATTCAGCTTGTTATCCAGAGCACAAACAGAATGTAGCATTAGTGACTAAATGAATCAAAATGTGCTTAATGGCACTTCACCATTTCTATTATTTGGTTTTTATACAGTAAAGTGATGTTCGATTAGAGGACAACCATACTCTAGCCTGCCTCAACATCACATTAATCAGCTTATGCTCTCAAAGTAGTTCTCTGGGTTACAATTCTATAAAAGTTAAATGCAGAAAAAACACACCATCTTGATAGCTTGACAGCTAGCTATATAGTATCTCCTTTTTGTTTACCTCCCACTTTTATCACCATTTTTGCTGGATATTCACCCCTGTACATTTATCCCACCCTTTTCTCTGGCCAGTTTCTCACTTGTGGATGTCTTGTTTCTCTGTTTTCCTCCATTCTCACTTCAGTGACAGTGACAATCATTTTCTGTAGTGATGTTATATCACTATGCATTATAGGGGCCAAGTAAGTCATGTCTCCGCCATACATCAAGGGATGCTTTACCTGTACGCAATAATGCATATGATGGCTTAGTGTCTCTTTTTAAGTTGTAATCTGCCATAATTTGCTCACTTGTACAAATACATGGAGGGATTCAGCAGAAAAAAAGTAAGAAAAAATAGTGTTGAACATAGGGGGGAATTTCACGCCCTAATAAAATAGCAATATACTACTTGTACTTATTTCCCTATAACAAAAAAATCTGAAAAAACATTTGATTTCTAAACTCAGGACAAATATTACATTATATTTAGCACGTTATTTTTGTCTTTGAAATCAGGTTCTATTCTAGACACAGCAGCAGCTTGAAATATGAGAATTGTGCTGAAGAATTTTGGTGGGAACAACCTTGAGATATTGTCTAAATCACAAATCGATTATGTTTTTTGCTTGGAAAGAACATATAGTCATATTAAATTGGAAAGAACCACAGAGTAAGCAGACACGATAACCTGTTTATCTTAGGTATCTCGGGGAGTAAAAGAGTTAAATAATGAAAATGGGGACGGAGAGACGGTTTCCTTTTTCCAGTCACTGTATGCTTAGAGAAGGATATGTGTTCACCTTAGTAATATGTGAACTTTCTACCCCGAGGATACGAGCCCTTGACAAGCACTGGCTGAGACGAGCAATGTGCCTGGCTACTTCTGTACATAACATGACTAATGAGCTACTCAATGGAATGTAAAGGTCCATCACAGAGACGCTTGGAAGGAGAAAGCCACGTTTGATCAATGGTGCCAACTTAACTCAATGTCATCATTAAAATTCTGTAAATCAATGCTAAAACAATAAGAATTATACTGTTGTTGGCTGAACGAGGCTGGGTAGCCAAGCAGTGACATGTAGTAAAGGAATTTGTGTGATTCAAAAAGAAATTAAAGACACCTACACCCTCCCAAAAAACACAAGACACAGAAGATCTTGAGTTCCAGTACATGGATATTCTACATTGTCTACAAAGCATTATTTTGCAAATCAGAACTTTATTTTCTTTCCTATGTACAAAATCACCTAAAATATATTTATAGTTGCATTAAATAACCTGTTTTTTTAATGTTAGCATAACTACAGCTCTCATGTGAAGGGCATTCTTATTATCCAACATTAAAATTTTCCATAGAGCTAATTAGATTATATTAAATGTTCTTTATTATAAGGCAAAGGTTTGTTAAAGCTTATTTCATATTGCGAATTCCACATTGGAACTTTGGTGTTCATTTACTTCTGATCAGGTCACTCTCCCTAAGATTGTTGCATCAGCGGAGCCATGTATTTTTTACAAGCTTTGAAACAATAGCTGGCCTGTGGTCCATATTAGTAAATCACACATGGGCTCACAGCAATACAAATAAAATCTGTTTTTAGCAATAATGTACAAAAGCCACTCAAGTGATTTTTTTTCCCATTTTCTGTGTATTAAATTTTATCATTGAGAAACTGAACATTGGGTATGTACTAATTAATTACCACAAGTGAGATGGATATTAGAACACATTTTAAGTCATAATGTGAAATTAAACATTCTTAATCATGTATGTGATTTAGTACATCTCTCTATAATGTACAATCTATTTAATGGAAAACGCTGGTTAGTGTACATCCCCTAATATACCCCAAGTAACACTTCACTCCTATTTGCATGTAAAATGAACACTGGAGTCTGCTTTTCATATACTCAAATAAATATTACTACATTGTAATTGATGCTTGCATTCTTTAGTCATTGAGACTTTTGTCTGATTCCTCCTCTCTCCTTTGCTGCCTCTACTAAGAGCAGGGAGCATACTTAAGTATGATTCCTGTGCAGGCTTCCATCTAAATCAATGGGAGTAGTGGCAGCCAAGGGAGAAGGAAAATCAGACAGAATTCTGGTTTTGTCTACAACTACAACATCTTAAGATATGCGTTAAAGTTCCACATAACTAAAACATAAGAATGAATTTTGAGTCAAAACTGTCTCTTTCATATGGCATTCATTTTTAAAATCTAGCCCTGAGACCCTGTATAAATGTCCATTGTGTTTGCAGAGCTCTGCAATGTGTGTTTCTGGGTAGCAGTTGAAGGCAAAACACCCAAGCTCACCACTTAGGAGTTAATTTTTTCTTTCTGTGATGCCATGAAAACAAAAACGTGAAAAAAAGGCTGTCCATCACAGATCTGTCTGTGAGGAAAGTGACAATATCTCAGTAACTAATCTTTGTTGTGGCAGCCTGGAGAGGGACATGTGGATCTGCCAAGTCTATCTGCCACATTCTCACAGAATCGAGAGATACAAACTGTCTGCATTCTTCACTCAGTGTGTGTTTATTAGTAGTATTTGTACCATCCTGCCGTGATGTTCAGGTTGATGGGTAAATGAAGAAGAAACCGCTCTGAAGGAAGCATGGTTTTATTTCTAGAAAGACGTTCCCAAACACATAGAAAGGAAGGGGTGGAATCTCAGGTTAATGTAATCAATAGAAAAAGAAACCAAGGTGCAAAGTTATCCATTGAGCGACAACCATATCCTTATATCACTCAAAGGCAATCAAGGCAAAGAACGATGGAATACGCATTAGGATATATATCTTCCTATTTCTTATAAAATAGCTTTCAATACATTGCTTAGAGGGGTGATACATTTTCATTTCTAGACAAACTCCAACTAATCGGATGAGGCATATAATTACAAACTTTAGTTTCAGCCTGAAACCTGTATTTATGCGCTGCCAAACCATTTCATAGTGTACCCTAGTTGTACAGTCAAACATTTATGCCCTAATATATTTGCATATATCCGTTGTACTAAAAAGCATCATCATCAACAAGAGTACAACTCTGTTTTATGTACTATTTCCACTGTTTTCGCACAAAATCTCAGTGGAAAAACTATTTTTTTACAGAACATTTTAGTTTAATCATTTTAACCCAGACAGGTCCTTTATTGCTCAGCAATTTAATAGGCAACCATTATAATGCTTTTAGTTGGTTCATTTTTTGAAAATGTAACCATATATACGGAGTTTATTATTGCAATATTGCTCTTTTAGTTTTGACGTTCTCAAAGATAATGGGCTTCAGTCGTTAGCTCTGAGGGTCTTAAAAACTCATTACAGACAGGTGGAAGTATAGCTATTTTGTCACATCATCTGTATTTACCTTCTTTTGCCTTGTTTTAGCCCTTTATGTATCTATGATATATATAGTGAAATAAGAACCAACGATACATATACTGTATCAGGGTTAGATAAATTATAGTTCTGTAAAAGGTTTGGTATACACAGAAGATTTGTTACATTTAAATAGTTATATTTTTATAATCAGTTTTTTTAATTGGGCTCACTGGAATCCCATCTGTAACCTCTGTATGTTATCATGACCATAGCAGGGTAGGCTAATCATACATGGACAGGGCTAGCCATATGTGGGCACAGATAACCCCAGGCAGCCTTAAATGGGGGGGTAGGATGGCTAGTGGGGAATACACATGGTCAAACACCCCCTGCCTGGAGAAAGAGGAAACAGACCCAGAGAACGCAGTGATTCACCCAGAGTATTGGGTCCAACCTGGAGAATTCTCAGGTAAGATTGTGACCAATGTATTTAATAGAAAGGTGTCTTTGTAACGATCCTTACCTGTTTACTATGCCAATCAAATCCTTATTTTAATAGTTTACACACTACACTAGTAAATATGCATAAAGTACTTTCAATATATGCATCCTTTAAAAGTAAACTTCTGGCCGCCCAATCAAAAATAGCTCATCCCTATAATATATAGCAAACATTTGCAGGACTGTGGAATACAAGAGAAGACAGAAAAAAAATGAAAGAGCCATCTCATAACCAAAGGCAGATGCTGCACTAGAGGAATCAATCACATTGTGATGTAAAAAATATTTGCTCATTCCTGACACTCCTGGTGTAAATTATTAACAGCACCCTGCTGAATTAAGGACAATGCAATAAAACAAGTTAATGCATGTAATGATGATAGCAGAGAATGCTATGTGGGAGGACTGCAATAATAAAGATGATAGAGATGACATTCTGGGTGCACACTATCATATGCTAAGACTGCACTCTACAAATTTATCTTCTTGCAGGAAATAAATTAAGGAACCAAAGCCAGTAATTAATTACTTTGTTGGTGCTTATTAATAAAGGCAGGGGGTTATTTCTTAGAAATGAAGACATTGCCTTTCATGGATTTTATATTGTGATGCCTTAAAGTTCTAGTTCCACTTAAGCATTTCTGTAGCGCTTTTCTTACCATTAACATTGATTTTTTTTCTCTCTCATATAGATATTTTAAATAAACTTTGATCTGATTTTAGGACACTCTACCATTGTCCTGTAAACTCTTCCTAAAATCTTTCTGTCTTGGAACACCAAATTATGAACCTCAAATCCCTCTGTTTCTGTATGCCCACAAAAAAATATGAAGAAGAAAAAAAAAGTTTTGGGAAAAAATGATTTCATATATTACAGAACAGTACATCGTCTTAGTGAGTTAGCAGAACTAATGAGTCTCTCTCTTTCTCTCCTCCATCTCTCTCTCTAAACTTCCACTTTTACGTGTTTGAATGCCTTCCTAAAGCTCTACAGCAATGAAACAGCGTATGCAATCCTGTGTTGGATACTTAAGCAGAAGAAACAGCCCAGTATTTTGAAATTAAGCCGAATTTATTACAAAGTTAAATGAAAAACAAAGATAAAAAAAAATAGGAAACATAGAAAAACATTACTATGGATGAAGTAACCCAAACCCACCTAAGCTTTTTTATAAGCCCTCCAACACTCATCAAAGAACCGTTGGTCATTTACATATTATTTTGCTTTCAAGTTACAGCCTACTATTGGCTCGAGCCAGGATATACTGTTGCATTCACAAATTGTTCTTAAAAAGCAAACACAGGAAATCTTTTTATCCAAAATCACTCAACACCTTCATTTAGTCCTGATGAAGGAGCTTAACTTTAAAATCATTGCCAATGGCTACAATCCTAGTGTCAAAGTAAAATTGGATTATTCAGATCACCTATTTCTGACACGCTACAAATTTACATTATAAACTCTGTAACTTTACAGCTGATGCATTATGTGCCAGTAATGGAATTAACACAAACATGGACATAATTAAAAGGGTTTATGGGGAAATAAATGGCAGACAGAATATTGTTAAAATGTTAAATATTTTAAATATTGAAGCAGTAAAAAGAAAAATTTAAGTTACTTTCTTTTTCAATTTAAAACTGATTTTGGAAAAGGAAAAGAGTCTGCATATGCATATACCTCAATTTAGCTTAACCAGTTCAAATATAAAATGGTTATAAATATAAGATGTTCTATGTTGTATTATTAGGATATGCAACTCTGATGCTGTAGTGTGCATGGAAATGTAAATTATTAGTACCCTTTATTGTATAGAACTAACACAAAACAGGTTATTATACAATACAGGTTATACGGGTATATGGATAGCACCCAAGGTATTTGCTAATAATATTAATAATAGTTTAACAATATATAGCTAGGATGGATAAAAGTAGACAGAAATGCACTGTTCAGTAAACAAGGAGAGACTAATGTGAACATAATTCCCCAAACCTAAATAATAAGCACATACAGAAACTTGAGCCCTTACAAGTTATAATTATTTGTTTTGCATATATATATATATATATATATATATATATATATATATATATATATATATATATATATATATATATATATAAGCCAATATTTAAATCCACCAACTCTCATGCACTGTTATTGAATTCTGGCATGTGAAGATGTTTGACAAGGTTGTAAAGAATTAGCAAAGGAGTAATTTATTAGCCACAATTGTAGCTTAAAATGAGCCACAATTTCACCTAAAAGGCAAACATTTCAAGATGAATGTAAACTGAATTATTTTTAGTGTGTAGTGACTATACTATTTTTGTGTTTCATGCTGACATATTTCATTTTAAACATACATTTCTTTTACTATTTTAATAGGTTGATTTTCTTACATCCCTTTTTCCAAATGCATTACATGTTGTAAGCAGACAAAGCAGATAAAGAATCAGGGGAAAACTAATCCAAGGGTCCAATACTTGGGCCACCCCTACCCACTAATCTGAAGTTTGTCTCAAGGTGCAGGTGTCATTGGTGTCTCGGGGTGATATAGAGATCCCTGTAAACACAGATTTCATCTACTTGCTCCTTGCAAGCTGCATAGACCACAGACAGGTGAGTTAGGCGCACCTTCATGTCTTCTGCAGTGTCTCAAGTGAAGCTCAAGTATTCAAGTATTCTCTTTATTTTTGAGGAATTATGACTATATGTATTATTATAAGCAAGTTTGGTAAAACTTGATAAGTTTATTGGTTGCGTTTGATTGCAAGCGTTCAATACCAGTTTGGTCTTTTCTTCAGGAATATTAGACAGTTGAAAATCAAATGTAAGATAGATTGTAAGCTTGCCAGCAGGGCTCTCTCCACCTAATGTATCAGTTTGTCTTAATCTGTCAATTCTAGTCTTGTCATACCCCTTGAATATATGTATTGAAAGAAGCACTCTGTAAATTGTTGGGGCTATATAAATAAAAGATAATAATAATAATGTAGGAATGCTTATAGTTTCCTCTTTCCAACACTACGAATGTGTGTCTATTATGATTTATTATGTAATGAGAGAAGAGTAACATTTTTGCTTTAAAGGATGTAGTCAGAGGCATGGCTTCGGGGTAGGGCTTTACCAAAACGTCTTATGTCACTTTGTAGAATGGACGTCCAGAATGGGGACAAAAGGGGGAATTTGTCTCCCCCAACCCCCTGGAAATTCAAAGAGGCCCACTAAAGAAACGGCAGGGGAAGTGGAAACAATATGCTGTTTAGAGTAGGATAACTAGACAGAAAAACACCACATAGAGTGGTTTGGTCTGCTCTCTGACATCTTTACTGCCCCAGCTATTATAAGTTAAAGTTCTCACATTGAGCAGGTTCGTCATGGTCTGTAAGCTACTACTACTGTGGCCATACCATTTTTCCTATTAATGGGTAATAACATATTCCTTGAGCCAACAAATGTAGGCAATGGGGATGAGTTAAGGAGATACTGGGGTGGGAGAGGAGAAAGGTGGGGAGGATATACCCCCCCTGTGGAAAAAAACATGTGGACACCCATACTTTATATTCCAAAGACAGCTGTCTATGTAACTAAGTAAGGTATTTAGTATTTACAATACTGTTTGTACAATTTCATTTAATAAAGAGACTGTTAAATGCAGCCTCACCAAAGAAAATACATATTAAAGTATTCAAGTGGATCTTTAATATGCAAATCCTCACAACCGAGTGGCTGATTTACATTGGCAGGAAAGCATTAAAATCAATGGGAGCAGAAAGGGACATGGTTAAAATTGAATTTGTTTGACACTCCAGCAGGGAGCATTTTAAAAATCAATGAGGAATGTGTGACATCACTGGTGCATGGTGAGGTAATGAAAAATTCTTGTGAAAATACAGTGTTAATCCTTCAATTTTTAGTCCTGCAATCCTCTGCTTAAATGACACTTGTTCACGAAATTTACCAGTAATTCTATAACTACAGATTTATTTAACTTTTTTCCCAGTAGCGAACTAACATTTTAGTGATGTAACTTTATACCAATGCATTACATACCACCAAGAACAAGCATTGTGCTTTAAATAAGCAATTGGGAAATGTTACCCATTAACATGGATCTTAAAAAACTTGAGTAACATATCCTCGTTCATGGATATACCCTTAAAAATGTACTCGTGAATACGATAATCACTTCATTTCACTACTCTGTGAAATGCACTGATCATAGCATTGGCTTTACTTAAGCTTATAATGTAATATGTGCCATGTGATGTTTTCATACCTAATAAAAACACAGGGTAAGTATAAAAGATTGAATAATGGACTTTTCAACGTAGTAACCAAAGAAATGGTATCAGCAGGAATGGGTGTTATGGATAATTTGGTACCCTATGCTTTTCTGCAGAGCAGTTGCCGTTAGGTGCACAGTGGGGTCACATAACGACAGGTCTTCACAAGGTAAGAGGGGAAGAGAGGAGGAATAGTTTATGTGACTGTGTGTGGGGGAGTCAGAGTCAATGTATATGTATTGTGCTGGAGTGAGTGTGTGTGTATACTGTAGTATCAGAGTTAGTGTGTATGTGTGTATATCTATAGTGTTAGAGTCAGTGTGTGTGTGCATAGTGTTAGAGTGAGTATGGTGTTAGCATGTATAGTCTTGTGTATGTTACAGTATGGCATTCGCATGAGTGTGTAGGTCAGCATATAGTGTTAGAGTGTGTGTATCAGTGTATAGTGTTAGCATGTGTGTACATGAGCGTAGAATGTTAGTGTGTGCGTTAGTGGTAGAGTGTGTAAGTGTATGTTAGTGTATGGAAAGTCTCCACAAACCCCGGGCACCATGGCGGATATAAATCACTTCCTGGCTCCCTGAAAATCAGGAAAGCTGCCCCCAGCTTGGCTGCAGGGGATGCTAAGGTGAGTGCTGCAGGTGTATGGCATCAAGGGACTCATGTTATGTGACTCCGTGTTGGTAGAGAGGCAGCAGCAGGCAGCTTGCACACACTGTGGACAGGTCTCCACAAGGTAAAAGGGATAGGGGGAGTTGTGTATATGTGTGTGTACTAATCTATAAAATGATTACATATTTATAAGCACTAAAATATTCAGCTCGTCATGAAGGGGTTAACTGTGTTACTATACAAAGTGGGGCAGCACTGAAGAAAGTTGTATTTTATGTTATATTGCCCCAATAAATGCCTTTTAACTGCAGACCAGGGGGTAATATATGAAAATAAAAACATGATTGGGGAAGAAAAAAAACTGGCTCCTAGATCCAAGCCAAATTTGTCGACCCCTGCTATAGAGGACTGTGTCTAGCTTACACAACCTCCATAGTATGCTGTAACCAATGGCGAGTGTAATTAAAAGGCTAAGTGCCAATAAGATAATTTTATTTTCAAGCATTCAGCAGTAAGGACGACAGTCTCTGAGGGGGGCAAATAGCTGGTCATTCCCCTTATCTATACAATGTTATTGATAATGTAAGACAGTAAGAGAGAGCTCAGCTGCCTCTTATTCTCACAACAGGTGGACCCTGTCTTTCTACTTCCTATGCAATTAGTCCACTGTGCATCAAGTGAAACATTCCAATGGAAGATTCAGTTCCCTTGCAACTGGAGATGTCTGAAAGTGATTATAAGCCTCGCTGTTGGGAACTGAACTGGCTCTGGAATGAAAAAAGAAAAAAAAAGGCTTGTGTTATGTCTAACTAGATTGCCCCATACATGGTGCGTTTCCTCACAGACTTCAGTCACATTACTGCTACTAGTTTACTAGTTTACTGTACCGTTCTGAATGAGTCAATCTTTGTTAATTGTTATATATATATATATATATATATACATATATATATATAGCCAGACAGCAATTCATAATATACAGACGTACATTTTTTGTTTAGCCTTATGTCACAGAGCTGGATAGTCGGATCGACTACCTCCGCAGACTTGTGGTCCCTTAGCCTGAGACAACACACTCTTTCCCCGGTTTCCCAGTCACTAGCCGCGACTCAGTGTAGGGTATAAACTAAAATGAAGACTGCTTTATTTTTCACACACAGGGCTGGATATTGCCAGCAAAGCACACATTAACATACATCAAGATATTGGGATACAAACCGCCCCCTTAATCTGCCTCCCAGAGACAACAGGGTCAGTAAAGGGATTAACAATACAACAGGGTACCAACCTCCATTATATATTACTGGCCGAAATCAGTTACAAGGTTTGGCCGGGGTAAATGTCTGTAGTGGTAGAACTGAGGGGGGGGGGACACTGACGTATACAACACATTAATGCAACATGGGGTGGGGACTCTTACATTAAACAGAAACAATTGCAGTCACTCCCTGGTTGCATATCCTGGCTGTCTGTCAGAGATAATTCCCTCAGCAAGTGATAGGATGACATAATTCTGGGGGTAGATAAAGAAGTCTTTACAAAACCAGGGCCCATAGTCGATGGGGAGGAGGCTGGCCCTCAGGCCTCTCCACTGGCCCTAATAATGGAGGGTTCCGTCATACCTTATATTAACATAGCATAGCATATAAAACATAAGACAAACAGGCAAAGGCAAATTATAACAAATAAATATATAAAGTATATAAAAAATACCATCAGAAAGGAAATGTGTAAACATTATAAATCGTTAATTGCTTGTGCTACATAACAAAGGTACATTATGAGCAATGATCTAACTTATAAAATAATTCCAGATTTTAATAGCAATTAAAATCTGTTACAAAGACTTCCAAGGATGGTACTAAGCACAATCAGGAAACAGGGTTAGACACATTCTCATAAGTATTATGTTCTAATCACATGAGACAGAGAAAATGAGAATGTGTATTTGAAAATCCTTTAAAAGTACTGAACTCTAAAGAATATTGACATAATATGTATTCCCGTTTTTCATGTTTTTATTATTATATCTATTATGCGTTATTTTTATTAAATCCATGATTGTAAACCAAACTAAAATAAAAGTTAAACAACCCCTCTAAATATAAAAATAATACAACATGCAAAACTCAATTTTACACTCCCTGGCCACTTTATTAGGTACACCTTGCTAGGGGTTGGACCCCCTTTTGCCTTCAGAACGGCCTTCATTCTTCGTGCCATACTTTCTACAAGGTGGTGGAAACATTCCTCAGAGATTTTGGGTCTATATGGACATGATGGCATCACGCAGTTGCTGCAGATTTGTCGGCTGGACATCCATGATGGGAATCTTCTGTTCTATTACATCCCAAATGTGCTCTATTAGATTGAGATCCGGTGACTCTGGTGGCCATTGGAGTACAGTGAACTCATTGTCATGTTCAAGAAACCAGATTGAAATGATGTGAGCTTTGTGACATGGTACATTATCCTGCTGGAATTAGCCATCAGAAGATGGTTACACTGTGGTCATAAGGGGATGGACATGGTCAGCAACAATACTCAGGTAGGCTGTCTCGTTAAAACAATGCTCAATTGGTACTAGGGGGCCCAAAGTGTGCCAAGAAAATGTCCCCCACACCATTACACCACCACCAGCCTGAACCCTTGATACAAGGCAGGATGGATCCATGCTTTCATGTTGTTTACGCCAAAGTCTGACCCTGCCATCTGAATATCGCAGCTGGAATCAAGACTCATCAGACCAGGCAACATTTTTCCAGTCTTCCATTAGGTGACCCTGTGTGAATTGTAGCCTCAATTTCCTGTTCTTACCTGACAGGAGTGGCACCTGGTGTGGTCTTCTCCAGCAAGGTTCGACAAGTTGTGCCTTTAGAGATGGTATTCTGCATACCTTGGTTGTAACGAGTCTGCCCATTTTCCTTTGACCTCTGAGGTCTACACAACTTCCACTTACTGGATATTTTCTCTTTTTCGGACCATTCTCTGTAAACCCTAGAGATGATGAAAATTATGAAAATCTCGGTAGATCAGCAGTTTACTCAGACCAGCCCATCTGGCACCAACAACCATGCCACATTCAAAGTCACTTAAATCCCCTTTCTTCCCCATTCTGATGCTCGGTTTGAACTTCAGCAAGTTGTCTTGACCACGTCTACATGCCTAAATGCATTGAGTTGCTGCCATGTGATTGGCTGATTAGCTATTTGTGTTAACAAGCAATTTAACAGGTGTACCTAATAAAGTGGCCAGTGAGTCTAAGTGTTGGAGCACTAAGTCATGAGTTAGTCTTTATGTAAAATTATCTTCTCAAGTTTTTCGTTAAGATCAGATCAGTACCTGTGAGAGAGGAAAACCTTGACCCTCTGGCCTCAAGACCAAGATCTGGTCACATGCCACAAATGGTGTTTCTGTTTTTAGTACATAGAGCACTTCTTATTTTGTCATTGGTAAGCACACTATGCACTTCCTTCCTGGCATATTATAATAGATAGATAGATATACATACACAGATGTGTGAAAAAGGACATAATAACAATCATCTGTTCCTTAGCAGGTCTAAAAAAATAGGTAAATACAAGCTCAGATGAACAACAACACATTGCATACACTGTGTCATGATTTTATCAACAAAAGTAAACCCAATGTGTGGATGTGTATGTGTAAGTGTGTATCAAGACGTATGTGTAAAGGGTTGATGGCTGATTGATCCAGGAGGCCAGGTTCACAGCGAAGCATATGAAGAAAGACACAAGGAAAAGCAAACAATGAAAGAAGACAAAAGAACATGAAAAGGCAACAGAAGAAGCGGAGCTAGGGAAAGGAGACAGGGACATGGACAGCAGTTGCTGGAAAGGGAAGGAAGTGAGCGTGAATGAGAATGTGAGAGTGTGATAGAGCATGAGAGTGCATTTATTAATCATGATATGACATAATACATGTGGGCTTGTTTAGTGGCCGTGGTTTTGGTGGTGGGAGGGTCAGCATTTCATCCTCGGGCCCAAGCAGCACAAAGTCTTGGGCCGACCCTGTACTGGCCTACAATTTCTGCCCGCTGCAAGAAAAGGGACATCCACGGGAATCTAGTTGCGAGGGAGCAACAGTTTTGTACCTTTGTTAGAGGCAGTCATGGGCCACGTTGAGGCTCGGTCAGTTTATATGACGGAGGGTACTGGAGTCTGATGTCATTATGCAATGCTCTCCATTCCATGTTTACTTAGAAGTACAATGGAATTGTTTGCTACAAATAAGGGTAAAGGTTTCACAACAAAAAATGTTCATGTGCAAAGTCAGAATGGAGTCCACCACCATCTGGGGCCCTTATGAACTATATAAGTTCTGTATACAGTAGCAGTCATAATAATGCTGTAGCCGAGGCAGAAAGAATATATAGCTGGCAAGTGCCGCTTTCAAATAATGTTAGTTATACAGAGAAACAATGAATGGTAGCGTTGTGAACATCACAACAAATTATTGCTGGGGAATATTGAGATAAATGACTGTAATTGCATTTGCATGGAAGACTCTTAGCTGCATGTTACACACAAAGATGACTTATATAGGCCCACTATATTTCCATTAACACACTGGAGGAATGATGCTGATTTTATTACCTTCATTTGCAATTTCAATAGTCTAATAAATAAAGCTCTTTCATCCTTTGCTAGAAGAACACTGCTGTCTGGTAGAAAAAAATGAGATTGCTTTGTACTTTAGGAGAAATAAAAGAAAATGTGCAGGTTTATATTACATTCCATTAATTGTAATGAAATTGCTAAACTGGAAATGCATAGTCACGTTTGCGTTGAAGCAAATAAAATACTCAACACAACTGGGGTTATGGTTATTTTCCATCACTGAGCAGTAATGTGAATGAGCAGATTCATTATTATTATTTTGTTCTCTTTTTCAATTTTACATTTTCTCCTTGTTATTTCCAGCATTTATGTGAAGAAATGTTCCTTCTAATGCAGGGGTGAGCCTAGGGTTACTGGTGCCTGGGTGCAGGATTTCTTTGGCGCCGCTAGAAAGTAGCGCACATACATTGACACACAGGCTAACACATACTAACATGCATACTAACACCCACACACACTAAAACCATAGATTAACACACAAATTCACTCTAACATCATATACTTACACCATACACTAACACACACCAGCTCACACTAACACCTTATGTTAACACTCTAACAACCACACACTCTAACACATACAATAACACACATTCACTCTAATAACATATGCTTATTCACCCTATGCTTACTACACCCCTAAAGCACGCTCACTCACCTTGCATAAAGCCTGACACTCTCCTTGCAAACTGCCGTGCTAGTAATGCAGGGTCATATAACGTTGTGTTACATGACCCACCTGAACTTCTCCATTATAAGGGAGCCTGGGTAAGGGTTGCTGTCTGGAAAATGTGATAAAGGTAAAGGTCACTATAATCTAACATGGCAATACATTTATTAGGTCCATATGAGAAGAATGTGTTGGGGAAGGAAGGGAGAGCGAGGGTGCCAAATACATGTGTTAATCAAGGAGGATAATTTGAATCCCAAACAAGCATTCAAAAAAGAAACCATGTAATACTAAACACCAAGACTAAATGTCCCCTGTGATGTCAGTGAGCTATTTATAAATGTAGGAAATCTTACATAATCAGTAGTTGTAGCCAGGACTCATAAATCATATCTAATTTAGTTTATGTCCCAAAATGTCACTGAACTTACATGGCTATCATCAACAATAAAATAATAATTATATTTACTATCCATAAGACCGAAACAATACTATGAATAGCCAAGTAAATAAACCAGAAATTAGTTTAAAAAATAAAGGGCCAACACTAGAAGATATATCTACAAGATATCCAGGAATATACTGTATATTTAAGAAGATTTGCATATTTTGAGAGACCCCCAAGAAAATAAAGCAAAGAGCTCAGAATTTTAATTTGAATTTCATTAGTTCTTTCACTCTCATTCACTTTCTATTACACTCTCATTCACTCTCTCTAACCCTCTCTCTCCAAATGCATCCCTGCCTTCTTCACCCACCGCTTTTGTGGAGATATAAAACGGGGTTCCATTTCATATGCCAGCATAAGTGACCTACAAAGGGGGGTAGGGAGAGGGTAGATAATGAGAAGGGGGGGTAGGAGAGGGTAGACAGTGAGAAGGGGGGGTAGGAGAGGATAGATAGTGAGAAGGGGGGTAGGAGAGGATAGATAGTGAGAAGGGGGGTAGGGAGAGGGTAGATAGTGAGAAGGGGGTAGAGAGAGGGTAGATAGTGAGAATGGGGGTAGAGAGAGGGTAGATAGTGAGAAGGGTGGGTAGAGAGATGGTAGATAGTGAGAAGGGGGGTAGAGAGAGGGTAGATAGTGAGAAGGGGGATAGAGAGAGGGTAGATAGTGAGAAGGGTGGGTAGAGAGATGGTAGATAGTGAGAAGAGGGTAGAGAGAGGGTAGATAGTGGGAAGGGGGTAGAGAGAGGGTAGATAGTGAGAAGGGGGAGAGGGTAGATAGTGAGAAGGGGAGGTAGGGAGAGGGTCGATAGTGAGAAGGGGGTAGGGAGAGGATAGATAGTGAGAAGGGAGGGAGGGGGGTAGATAGTGCGAGAGGGGGGGTAGATGGTGTGAGAAGGGGGTAGATTGGGTTGGGGGTGGGGGGCCCTTAACAGATTCTCGCACCGGGGCCCTGAGGCTTCTAGCCAAGCGGTCTGTGTGCCTTTCGTACCATTCAAAGCGGGCTGTGTGCCTTTCGTACCCTTCCAAGCAGGCTGTGTGCCTTTCGTACCCTTCCAAGCGGGCTGTGTGCCTTTCGTACCCTTCCAAGCGGGCTGTGTGCCTTTCGTACCCTTCCAAGCGGGCTGTGTGCCTTTCTTACCCTTCCAAGCGGGCTGTGTGCCTTTCGTGCCCTTCCAAGCGGGCTCCCTGCCAAAAGACTTATTACCGGTATTTATTTTGCCATATGTCCGGTTTCTTGCTTTGACTGTATTACCCTTATTTGCTGGTACTGTTATTTACATAAAATACACTGCAGCACCTGGAATTCTGCTTGTGGTGTCTTTGTTTGCATAATCATGCACCGTGGGATACATACTGAACCCCAAGTATCCCCTGCGCATGGGCTCCTACCCGACCTGATCACCCGTGTCCTGACAATATGGTACAGATAATACTGACTTTAACTCGATGTCATAGGTTACAATCCTTGGACAAGTGCTTTGCAACAGGGGCAATTATAATATTATATAAATATAATAATAATATTTCCCTGCACCCTTTAATGCTGTGGTATGTAATATATTTATCAAGTTTTGGATGTGTTACGTAACATCTTCTCCCGGAACAGACATTGTGGGGTAAATTATCGTACTGCCGGCAGTACTTCAGTGAAATATCTCATACAGTACTGGTCCTGTGCACCATCTGGTAATTCTCACAATGGCTTTTTCCGGAGTTTGGGCTATAAACAGGAACATCAGAGGTCTGTGATCCACATTTATTTCTGATTCCCAGTAATATATCACTTTTATATGTTCATCCTCAATGGGAATACTGTTTTATTATGGAATATGTCTGTGGCACAACCCTACTGATGTTATCCTTTTAATAATTCATTACAGAACATTGGTAGATTACCAAATCATATTATTCTTGTAATACATAAATAATTTGGGACTTTATTTAAGACTCAGATTTAAGGAGCTGAGTGATAAGGAAACCGTGTTATAAATAAAATTTTAACTGCAGATGTCTTTTACATAGTTTTGCAGTTTAAACTTATGTACGTTTAAAAGGTGCTTATACATTTCACAAACTATTTTATCAGATTATTTTATTTAGGGACTTCTTGAAATGTTTTCTCCCATTCAGCCCTTATCAACCAAGTATTTGTTTTTATTTCTCGAGTCCCCTCACACATAGATGCATAAAGCATACACTCTCAGACATTTTGCTTTTTCTTTACATTTTTCTCTAACCTCTGTTCTTAGTTCTTAATACTCACTATGACCCCCTAAATATTTTTACGTTACTTTTCTTCTCCCTTACTCATTAAACATATATGTCAGCTCCCTTTCTGCTTAATAACCACCTCCACAATACACACCTCTCCTTCCCTTCTGCCCACCCCACCTTAAATCAGAAGCCCTTCTCTCCTTCCTTCAAACCTTTTTTTACCATTAACCAATCTAGGGTGAAGGCAGTCTAAAAATCACAATCCAGATTCTTATTGGCCTATGTAATGCTACTTCAGTGCTCTGGGTAGATTGAATCTAACCCGGCCCAGCCATTCCAACCTGCTTCTGTCCCTGCACCTTGAATACAAAACACAACAACCGCAACCCTCGCAAACGAGTCTGCTGTAATTCCAGCAGCGTGGCATCTCAATTTCTTTTCTCCACCATCCCTACACCAATTATGAGTGACTTCAATACTGATTGATGACCCATCCTCACCTGCTGCTTCTAAACTACTATCTCTCTTCTTCTTTGGTCTCACACAATGGACAACCTCCCCCACGCACCATGAGGCCCACCAAATTGACCTGGTTTTCTTCCCCCTTTGTTCAATATCACATTTCTCCAACACTCCCTTCTCTCTGTCTCACCAAAGCCTGTTAACATTTAATTTTGCTATACCTCACACACCTCCTCTACCACAAACCTGCCAAAACCTCTGTGACCTTAACACTATACAGCTTACAAACACACTTCTGCCTCTACCTTCAAAGATCTCCACCTCCTAGTCTCAGTCCTAGATATTGGTCCTGTATGTGTGCGCCATCCCCCACGCCTTCCATCTCAACCATGGCATTCCACACAGGCTTGTGTCTTCCAAAGGTGTTCATGTACTGATGAGCATCTATAGAGGAAGTTTTGTTTACCTAAAGATTATACACATTGCAAATCCCTGCTACATTCCTAACCACGTCCCTCCATCTCTCCAAACAAACCTTTTTCATTAATCTCCTCCCTTTCACATAACCTAAACATCTTTTTACCACTTTCAGCACCCTTCTCTGTCCCGAGCACCTCCCTCACCTCCGACTTCTCTACACTACATCTTGCTACCTATTTTATAAACATACACTATTAGGGATAATACCCCCCTCATTATGTTAATCATATGATACCTTGACCCCTTTCCTCACCACCTGCCCCCCTCAACTCAACTGCTTCAGTCCAGGTCCTCTCATACTCCCCAGCTGTTCCTTTGACCCTCACATCTCCCTCCATCTTTCTGGAGTCTTTTAACCCAACCATACCCAATCTCTGTCTCTCATTCCCTCCAGTGTATTCCTACCCTCATTTAAACACACCATCATCTCTCCCATCCAAAAGAAACCTTCACTTGATCCCATATCCCCATTAAACTACCATCCCGGTACCCAACCGGTTTCCCTTCTCCGCTTGGCATCCAAACTGCTTGAACGATTATCTTATCAACTAATTCATTTTCTTTCCACAAACTCTCTACCTGACCCTTTACAATTTGGTTTCTGTCCATAGCACTCCTTAAAATGACTATTTGCTGCTTAACCAAATAAATGGCCACTTCTCACTCTTGAACCTCTCCGCAGCCTTTGACACAGTCAACCACTCCCTCCTTCTCCAAACCCTTCATGCTCATGGCATCTGTGACATAGCTCTTTCCTTGCACAAATCATAAATCTCTGGTCGCACCTTTAACATCTCCTTCGCTGGAATTTGTTCCTCTCCCCTACCACCGTCGGTGTTCCTCAGAGCTCAGTTCCTGGGCCTCTACTCTTCTCAATCTACACCTCTTCTTTTGGACAACTGGTATCCTTTGGCTTCCAGTACCACCTATACGTTGTTGACACCCTAATCTGCATTTCATCTCCTGATCTTTTTACCTCGCCTCACCAAATTTCCGAAATTGCATCATGGATGGCACCCATGAAGCTCAATATCTCCAAGAACTGTTGATCTGCGGTCAGTGTCAGAAACAATGGAACATATCTGAAATCGAAATATTAATCCATCTTCTTGTGATATTGTATGTGGATTGTTCCAACCCCTACTAACTGGCCTCCCCTTCTTCTGCTAGAATAATCCTTTGTCACTGTTCCTCATCTGCTGCTCCACTGTGTCGGTCCATTGGCTGATTTGCAGAGCCCTTGCCAACTCTGCACCCCCTACATTTCTACCCTCTTATGGAAATATAACCCTAAGCACACTCTTTGTTCCTGTCATGACTTGCGACTGTCTTCTATCATCATTACCTCTTTCCACTTCCGTATTTATGATTTCACACATCTTGTACCCAATGTTTCCTCTATTAGTTGGTGTGTGCACAGAAATGTATATTGTACAAATTTTCCTGTTACTGAATCCTGCTACTTTGCGCACTGAATGCTTGTGCAAAATGTAAACCTAAAATTGTTTCAAGATAGTTTTGGCTAATAATAAACTAATAATATACCGTCATCACCCCCAGAGTCCCGTCATCTCTTACTTTACTATGCTACAACACTCTTTTACTCCCTCATGTAATTTAGGTATAGATCAAATAAACACATGGAAACACAGCATTGCAAGTATAGATCAAGTGCCCATCTCTCCCCCTTCTAATTAGCGTCTTTTATCTCTCCCATTTCTGTTTATCTCTGCCATTTCTGTTTATATCTCTCCCTTTTCTCTTTATCTCTCTCGTTGGTTCGCCCTTCTCATTATCGCTCTTTTTCTTTAGCTCATTTTTCTATCTCTCCCCTTTCTCTTTATCACTCACCTTTCTTTTTTCTCTTTGTTCTCGTTATCTCCCCACCCTTCCTCTTTATCTGTCCTCCTCTTTTTTCCATACCCCTTCCCTTTCTATCTCCCCTCCTCTTTTCCTTTTCTCCCTGCCTTACGTTTTTCTATATTTCATTTTTTCTCTCCCCTTTCACGTTATACCTTTTCTCCCCACTTATTCCCATTTTTCTTTTATCTATCCCCTTCACTTTGATTCTCCCCTTTCTTATTATCTCTCCGATTTCTCTTTATCTGATCTCTCCCATTTTCTTTATCGCCTCATTTATTCTTCTCCTCATTATCTCTCCCTTTTTTGCGAATTTCAAAAGATGCTTAAAAACCCACCTTCGTTGAGAATCCTAATCAAGCCATGTGAATGATCTACAACCTTTTAGATCCTTAATTCAATCAGCAACCTCTAAAGATCATACATGATTCAATCAACTCATCCCTATCATAGCCGTCAGAAGACAGGTCATCCTGACCCTATTCAACTTGCCAGCACTCAATAAATAAATGTAATGTAATGTTTCTAAGAAAGAAGGTTTTGCTATTCATTAATGTTATCTTTTCACTCAAAAAATCTTGTAATTTAGGATGCAAAAGACAATTGTATGTAAATGAGTGTCTTATATTCATCTCTCAACTAATCATATATGTGCCAGATGTGTCATTTCAATAATTTGGGCTATGTTGTGGAAACGGAAGATAAATTACCGCAAAACTAGTCCACAGGACACACACTATATATATATATACATATATACATATATACATACACACACAGTATGTAGATATATATATATATATATATATATATATAGTATTTCATATGCAAATTAGGCATCAGCATAGTTTTCACTAAATGCCTTGAATAACATGAGGTCTTTTAATAGTTACTAAGGTGGAGAAGCTGGCCAAGTAACAGAACTAACATTAGATAGGACTTACAAGGATACTTTGACGTAGTGGCAGGCTAAGAAATTTATGGCCATTTAGTCTAATGGAGTCCCCAATATGTACGCCTTGAATAGGTGCTTTTTTGAATGATATTTGCTGGGTATATGCTGATTTCTTGCACTAATTTATGTAATTATTGGCCATTTCTATTTAAGCAGCAACCTGGGAATCTGAATGTGTATTCCTTTATGCTCTTTAGGCTGTGCTCCTCCTTCTGTACATATTTTTTTATATATTTTTTTGTTGTCCACAACTCATTGAGCCAGACATTTCCATGATGTACGAAAAGTCCTCTTTGTGCATTTTTATGGACAAAAGGAACAAAAGATGCCAGTTATTTAGGTTTCAAAGTAACTTTGGCTTCTCTGATAGACACCAAACGCATTTTTTCTTTTAATGTAAATTTGCAGAAATAAAGGTATTACGTATACATGCTTTTAATTAGCAGAATGCTTGAAAAGAAGGTTTAAGCGGTTTCCTTGCTTAAAAGTAAATATGCAGGATAACAAACACCTGCCCTCTAGATTTTTGAATGTTTTGTAAACACCAGAGATGGGTAGCTACAAGGACTCATTAACTTTAAGTCCAGAATGACTACTACACAGTTATCACTAAATATTTTCAAACATATGTGACTTCCTAATAGTGTTTGATAATTCCTAGTTTACAGCTAGTGTTCACAAAAGCCTATTATGGGAGAGGACCACCTGTTATTTGGGGTAACAGAAGCCTAATAGCCTTCACATGATGCTATTATCTGTATTTAAATAAGAAAGTCATGAAAGAGTCTGAGACAGTTATCACTTTTTGCATTCTTCGACATAGACAATGTTATTTACAAAGATACAAATACGTGTATTATCCGTTTATATCTATTTTATATGCTTTTGGGTTGTTTGTCTACAGTTGCTAAACTAATTACCTAATAATTTCAAAAAGACAAGACTTTGTTATCATGATGGTCACCTTAATATTCTGAGTTCAACAGAGTCTCCCTATGTAAAACCAGGGATCTGTTTGGAATTCCAATAGTGTGATACCTGGATAGAGGTGAATAATACATACTATATTATATTATATGTCCATGACTCCTTTAATTTAAATATCCAGGAATCTGTGTCTTCTGGAGAACATAAATATTGATTATCTATATTGTAAAAAAGTGAACGTGGCACATGGAAAAAGCACTTAGAACATCATTTACATTTACAACAATTTATAGCAAAATAAAATACAAACACTGGTGATAAAATATTATCTGCAGTACAGAGATTAAGGAACTGAAAGAGGAGTACTGAGATTTGAAGGATATAAACACAGACCTATAACTCGCTATGTGTTCTGATTCTATCCCCTTCCGGACATCTATCTAGAAGGTTGGTGATATAATATCATCAGATCATTTTGGCCAACATTAGATATTTTTATTTTGTTTCTGGACACTTCTTTAGTTTTGGGACTGACCATTACTGAGTTAATGAAGTTTTGAAGAGATAATATCAAGGTTACATGCAACAATGTCATTAGTAGAAGTCAACCTGATTTTTTTTTTAATAATAGGTCCTATCAAACTAACTTAATTGCCTTGATTGAAACTGTAAGTCACAATGTGGACCAGGGATATAGTCTACTTATATTTCGTTAATACTTTTGAAACAGTGCCACACGTATAGTGGGTGAATAAATGAACACATAGGATTGAGAAAAAGTTCTTGTTCTTTGATAGATATATGTTTTGACTTTGGTCCCATTATTTTTAATGTATTAATAAATTATTTTGAACATCATTCTGTAAGAAATATCTTAATACTTGCAAATGACATAAAATTACATAACATAATTAACTCAGAAAGGAGGGTCATCCTGCAAAGGGATTTATGACATAATAGGAGAACGGACAGTAAAATGGCAGTTGAACTTGATGTCTTTTTTCAAACTGAATAACTAAGTGAAGCCCATCCATATACTCCACTTATATATTTTATGTCCCTTTTGGTCAACGCCTGCCAATACCAGGCAGAAATTATGTCTCCCCCTTCCCCAGGATGTCCAGGGTGACTGCATTCTTATTATACCTGATCACAGGTAGTGTAATGTTATAGTGTTCTGTACTCTACAACCAGTGCAACCAGTCATTTAAACTAAAAATCTGTTCACCAATAATTTCTTTTTACAATGGGTTGATGTGTAAAAGTCATCTTCTTGCACAATGCACAGCTGCAAGAGAATTATATCAAATTCTCACAGTTTCTGGATCCCAAGGTCCTTCATGTAATACATCCAGGTCAAATCGAAACATGAACAAAGCATTTGAGCCTTGACACTGAAATGTCTCAGTCATCAGAATTTTAAACATCACTAATACTGTCATTGTGTGTCTTTCACTGATCGGTTCTCATATTTCTGAGCTATGTAAGTGAAACAGCACTATAATCTGATGTCAGTGCCCCGCAATGCAACCTGTTATTACAATTTTAGTCTTACGCTAAGAAGACGTGCATGTCTATGTCCAACTTGTGATTGACATATATTAATCACTATAATTAAAAACTTTCTGCGTTAACCCATTGATCTCATGAAATATTATTTAGGGTGTCAAGTACAATGGCCCCCAAGCATAACAACATCTGTTTATTACTCTAGTGTCGGAACAATATTTAAACTCTGTATTTATGGGGTAAGTCATTTTATTCTGTAATGTTTGGCACTTTTATTGAAAATTATGACGCTGACACTTGGGTCTCGTTTGTTTGCTTATTATTTTACGGTTATACTGTTTTAACATATATACCCTGATGCCATAATACCACTGCCTTTGAAGTGTATTTTTTCTATACATTATTTTGGTAAGGTGAGTGTGTATTAATGGGACATTACTTATGAAAATATTTTTAAGGGTTGGATTCAATGTCAGGGGTAAGTCTGTCACATATAACTGAATAACAGTTTTCCTACATAATGCAAGGAAAAGCATAGTGACATAGTGGCCCAGATACATTTATTTTTATTGCAGTCTATTGGATGATTGCTATTCAGTTATGTTTGATAGATGTATCTTCAAAATTAAATCCAAAGTAATAGTTTTCAGTATCATTTTGTACAGTGTGTCACAGCCAGACATGACTGCTTAGGCCCAGATGCTCCAAAAGGACCAATCCAACACCTTTACCCACCCACCCCAAATAAACACATAAATCACTGGTGTGGGTAAGGGCATTGGCCACAGCTTTATTAACAATCCCCCATAGTCACATAACCAATAACAACCCGCGTGCTGCTAGGCTTAAGCCCAGCAGGTGGTTCAAAAACCACATGATACCAAGAGTTATGGCCCAGCCCACCAAGCCCATTAGGGTGCATCTTCCAGATACCACCACTTCCATGGTGGCCAAAAGGGGAGAATCTTCCGAACTGTGACTAGAAAATAAGAACCACAGAACAAAAAACAACCAAACACATTCATAATTAAACATCACAATAAATTTAGAGGGGGGGTGACTGCCCTTAGGCTCCAGGAGGGAAAAGAGGTAGAAGTGCCTTTGTCATAACCTCTTAGCATGCAATGTTGCACCCCACTGCCCAATTATCCTGAACTCTACATGACCTGACCTGGGCCAGAAGTCATATTCCCCCTTTCCTTATATTCCGGGGGGGGGGGACTTTGCATTTAAACTGCCCTTACGAAAAAATTACTGCAGTTTTTCTGAAGTAATACTGCAGTTTTTTGGACATGAAAAAACTGTAATACTGCACATTTACTGCAGTTTTACTGCATTTGTATTTCAATGTACTGCAGTTTTACCGCAGTTATTTTTGTACGGAAGTACAAATGCAATAAAGCTACAGTGCATTGAAGTACAACTGCAGGTTTGCAATATAAAAAAAAAAAATTGCGGTAAAACTGCAGTACAGTAAAGTACAAATGCAGTAAAACTGCAGTAAATGTGCAGTAATACTGCAGTATTGCAGTTTTTTCATGTCCAAAAAACTGCAGTATTACTTCAGAAAAACTGCAGTAATTTTTCGTAAGGGGTGTACAACAAATTAGGTAGGTAATATAGCGAATCCCAAAAACAATCATAAAATGCAATGCAAATACAACAGACACCTTGCCTATTTGGGGGGCACCAAACTCAAGCCCCTTATTCTGGCTTTACAGCAAGAGAACATGGGCAGTATGCATGCATAGCTCTATACTGCTTGCTCTAGCACACAGAACGGTGTCCCTTGCACCTCCTGTCATTTGACAGGATTAACTAAACATTTTCAGTTTTTTTATAGTCACACTATAGTGACTTTTAACTGTGTAGTACACTGGCCGAAACTTACACCCAACATTCTGAGTTTTAGAAAAAAGGGACATCTGAGGAGGAAATACACAGAGGGATATGTGTCCCAGAGGGTAAATTCTCTCCTAAATGGAACGCTTTGTTTGAATGCTACCTTGTGGTTTGAACTGTTATAAATTGTCACATTTACAAACAGCGACCTGGCCTAGACCAGTTAGTTCTAGGCCTAGGGGCAGGAGAAGCAGCAGCCCCTCTGTTGCTACTCAGTGGGATGGTTACAAGGGAGATCTCTGATCTCCCTAAATGGCTCAATTATCCTATGGAGGACTGTGCCAAGTTGGCATAACCTCCACAGTGCTTTTCCTGGCACCACATACCTTTAAGAGGACAATGAGGATGGCATCAACTCAGAATGTGTATCAGGGTCACGTGATGTTTGAGCATGGGTGCGGACTTGCGTGTGTGTGTGTGAGCATGGATGTGTACTTGTGTGTTTGTGTGAGCATGGATGTGTACTTGTGTGTTTGTGTAAGCATGGATGTGAACTTGTGTGTTTGTGTAAGCATGGATATGTACTTGTGTGTGTGAGCATGAATGTGTACAGACCAGCCGTTGGAAGTTGGGGGACCAGGGCCATTTTTTCGCACCAAGGCCCAGTGGTTTCTAGTTATGCCCCTGTATAGAGTAATTGTCAAACTGCACAGCTGTAAACAATCTCTATTCTCTAGTACTAGATGTTCATATATAATCTGCTAAAATAAAGAAGTGAGAGTCCAGGAAAGAAGTGACCACTTCTCCTGATATGAGGATTCCAATAAAATCATCACTGATTTATCAAGGGAATTCAGCCAAAAAAATTCATAAGAATTTTAACCCATGTCAGAGTTTCGAATACCCTGAAAACAAAACATATGAAAATATATTCTGTCCTTGATTCAGATGTATATGTAGCTCATATATGACAGTTCATCTTTGAGACCGGTAGAAACGTAAACCCAGTCAATACCTTATAATGCAGTCAGCTTTCCTGTTTAACACTGTTGTTACTTGAATGATAAATGAACAATATAATCATTACATAATGACAGTTAGAGAGTCAATTTATCTTTTTGGGAAGTGAAGGCTGCTGATTAACAAATACCCATGCATTGTAAATAAACCAATACATGAGTGCTTTTCATTCCTGCAATTAAACATTTAAGAATGAAGTAGTTATCTACAACAATAATAATCCAATTAATGCCCAGGCTGTTATCTTTCACAATGAACAACTCAATCAGTGTAATTAGATCTCAGAGAAGGGGTTAATTGGCAACAATCTTCCCATCATATGCAGCAGATTTCATGAGCCAAGCTAGCTTTGCTAGCATAGCAAAGGTTAATTAACAGCCTCATACTAGTGGAAAGTTTAATTAGCATACTTGTCCTAGCAAAAGGGTGAGAAGACCAGTTAATTACTGCATGATAGGTGTATCATCACTATTCAGCAAACGGGAGATTTTAAAGAGCGGTAAGGGCATAATACATCCATTATTTTGTCTGTATTGGCAGTGTTAAACTGGTCCTCTCAGAGGTGATTTAAAGATCTTTCTTTTTCTGGATAAAAATAACAATAATATGATATTAATTTACTTTAATTTAAAATAGTATGCCTTCTAAATATGCTTTATAAAAATAAAAACAAATATATTAAAATGTAGCCTGTCCCTGAGGATCTCAAACACAACTGGTTTTTGCAGAGTCTCCTCGATGCCAAATACTACGAGATGACATGTTAAATCAGAAAAACCCTGAAAATGTGTCATGTGGCCTTTGAAAGTAACAATGTAATTCAAGAAAATTGAAAATCCCAATCCTATTGCTCATAGAAAAAACAATATGGTTCCAGTTAAGGGTAGTATTTTGGGATTCTGCCAAGATCATAATTGGATTAGACATTTGTCAATTTGCCACACCGGTGCGTAAGATTTCTACATTCTTCTCTTTTCCTGTGAATAGTGTACCCATGTAAACTTTATATAGTTAGATAATTAGCTGAAAATTTAGAAAGAGAAATTTAGTAAAAACTAGCAAAAATGAGAAAGAAAACACCAAATTTTTTTAAATTTTCCCTCTGAATCCTCACAAAATTAGGTAAAGTGATGGAAAATCCCCTCCAAGTTTATCAGTTCAGGTGTATTTCAGAAATACCTAATTTATATAGATTTTCCATACTTTTCCAGCACTTATAGGGAACATATTAAAAGGTGTACATTAGTCGTATCTTTTATATATATTTTTCAATTTTTTTATTTTATTTTTGGGGTATTTTTTTGGTATTTTTTATATTTTTTAATGGTTTTTAAATGGTTAGAGGTCCTCTTAGGGACCTCCTGAACATGTTATTAATGCCAGTGATGTCACAATGACATCACTTAGCTCACTTTATTATTTTTATTATTATTATTTTAATTCTTTTTTTATTATTATTATTTAAATGAATACCCGTTTTTTTTTTCGGTTTTTTCTCTTTCAGCACAGGAGGAGGGTGAGAGCAGTAGCGTACCTAGAGGGGGGCGGGGGGGCGATCCGCACCGGGTGCCGCTCATCAGGGGGGTGCCAACTTGCCGGCACCCAGCACCCCTCCAGAGACGGACAGTAATGTCCGCCGCTGGAGGAGCAGGCTCGCAAGGGAGCGGTATCAGAGGTCTTTAACAGACCTCCGGCTCCCTTGAGCGATTTTAAGCCGGGTTCAACCCTGGAACCCGGCTTAAAATCACTCAAGGGAGCCGGAAGGTCTGTTAAAGACCTCCGATATCGCTCCCTTGCGATCTGCGCGGCAACAGCTGCTGTGCGCCGGGATTTGTTGTCAGATCCCGGCGCACAACACTGAAGCCGCGCCCACTGAACCGGAAGAAGACAGAAGAACTGAAGAAGAGGAGCGAAGAGGAGGAAAAGAAGCTGTAAGGAGGAAAGAGGAAAGGTAGGATAGCATTCAGTGAGTGAGAGTGGATTGGTATATGTGTGGATAAGTATGTGTGTGGATTGGTATGTGTGTGGATTGGTATGTGTGTGGATTGGTATGTGTGTGGATTGGTATGTGTGTGGATTGGTATGTGTGTGGATTGGTATGTGTGTGGATTGGTATGTGTGTGGATTGGTATATGTGCGGATTGGTAAGTGTGTGAGAGTGATGGGTGTTATGCTGTAACATTTCCAATGTATTTTTCATTATATAATTATGCTCTAGGACATCATAACTCCCATCACTCTATACTGTTCCATACAGTGGCAGAGCTGGGAGACAGAGGCCTTGCACCCCCACCTCAGGACTCCTGAAAGGTAAGTGAACTTCAAAGGGGGAGAGGGTAGATAGTTAGGAGGGGGTAGATAGGGAGAAGGGAGTGAGACGGGGGGATAGGGGGTAGATAGGGAGAAGGGAGTGAGAAGGGGTAGGTAGGACAAAAGGGAGTGAGAAGGGGTAGATAGGGCAATCATACTCCTATCATGCCAAGTCTGCGAGTACATCCTGGAATCTGGGTATGCCTGGGCATGATAGGAATGTGATTGCTGTTAACAATTATATATACCATATTGGCTCGGATATAGGCCGCCCCCGTATATAGGCCGCACCCTAAAAGTTTGGTGCTTTTTTAAAGAAAACGTTTTTTTCTTTAAAAAAGCACCAAAAAAACATGCTGCCACTCTGTCTCCCCCCCCCGAGATATGCTGCCACTGTCCTCCTCCTCCCCCCCCCGAGATATGCTGCCACTGTCCTCCTCCTCCCCCCCCGAGATATGCTGCCACTCTGCCCCCCCCCGACTTACCAGAGCAGACTCCCGGGTGTCTTGCGGGGCCGGCGGGGGACATCTACGCAATACGCGTATACAACTTCCGGTGCCGGCACTCAGTGGTGGAAAGTGCTGGCAGGGGAGGCTGTCTCAGCTTATTGGAGAGTAGGATACGGGTCCCCTGCACCGCTGCGGGGGATCTGTATCCTAACCCCACTGCCTGTCCGGCAGTTAGACGTTAGACCCCGAATATAGGCCGCACCCCCACTTTAAAGACTTAAAGTGGGGGGGGAAAGTGCGGCCTATATTCGAGCCAATACGGTATATATATATATATATATATATATATATATTAATATTGTTATTTAATTGTTTTGTCCTAATTTTTTTTTATGGTGGGGGGGGGTCATATTCGGCTTCGGCCAGGTAAATGCTGCACTTTCAGTTTCAGTCCAGAATTCGTTTCGGTGCATCCCTACTACTAATGAAGTGGTAGGCCTACACCACATCAATGTTTGGCTTAGTATATAGTGATAGGAGTTATGCTGCACTATTGTCAATGTCTGGCTCAATGTATAGTGATAGGGTTTACGCTGTACCACCGTCAATGTGTGCCTCAGTATATAGTAATAGGTGTTATGTTGTACCACCGTCATTGTCTGCCTCAGTATATAGTGGTAGGTGTTATGCTGTACAACCGTCAATGTCTGCCTCAGTATATAGTGATAGGTGTTATGCTGTACCACCGTCAATGTCTGCCTCAGTATATAATGATAACAGTAAGTGTTATGCTGTACCACCTTCAGTGTCTGCGCCGGTATATAACGGTAGAAGCTATGCAGGTGTGTGTGGGGGGGGGTGCCACATACAGGATCCGCCCCAGGTGCCAAATACTCTAGGTACGCCCCTGAGTGAGAGACATGGTTTCTCACACCCCTCCCTGTGATCCCCCTGCACTGATCACACTGATTACACTGTGATCTCTATGCGATCATGCGATCGGGCAGTTTAAAATGTAACAGCTTTCCGGCTTTCATACCGGAAACAGTTACATCAGATCAGACAGCAGAAAGCCAGCGATGCTGCTGTCAGGGGGGAGTCCAGGCTGTCAAACAAAGGGCTGGACATACCGGTATGTCCATAGGGGATTGAAGGGGTTAATGTGGGTAAGGGCGTTGGCCACAGCTTTATTAACTCATGCCAGCTTAACAATATATATAACCATAACCTTATAACAACCCACCAGCTGCTAGCCATTAAGCCTAGCAAGCGGTTCAACACACCCATATAAAAAAAGAGTTGTAGCCCAAGCAGGTGACTACAAAAGAAAGAACATGCAGCAACACCAGAAATACCATGACATAAAACAGGGAGGGGTGGATGTGCCTGTCCTTGGGATCCAGGCAGGAAAAAGGTAGGAGTAACCTTGCTTTTACCTTTTCCACCCTTGCCCGCAACATTTTACACCCTCCTAGCCAATAGTGAGCCTGCTGTTAACCCTAAACTGTAGCCTAGGCCAGCAGTCATATTCCCCCTTTCCTAAAGTTCCAGGGGGGCCCTTTAACTAGTAGTTTACCCCTGGTAATTATTTCACTTTGCTTACAATGAAACCTAAAATAACTTACAAAATTGTAAGCTCTCATGCTTTGACTTCATGGCATGGACATTATTTGTATATATCATGAAGTTATAGTACTCCTTATCCTTGTTTTTATTCATGTCAACACAAAGGTCAATATAACCTGTCCATACATTGATAAGCCACTGCCACTTTTCAGCCAGTTGCAAGTAATGGTCTGCTTATCTTGGGTTTTGATATCTGGTCTAGTAATGCATTCCTTGTCCTGATGCAGCTCTTTAATTATTTCTGTGTTGTGCATATTACAAAGGATAAATCATGGGCATTTCGGGAAGTGTTTTCCCATTCCAAAGCATATCAGAATCTTGCTGACACTGATCCAGAGCTGAGAATGTCACTCTTGCATAAACATGATGTCATTTCCATTCCATTCATGCTCCTGCCAGACAGCTGCTGTCAGCATCAGTGAGGAAAAATGCCACCTCACTTGTGACAGCTGCCACTAGAGGTACTTTGTACATAAGCTATTCTAAAAGAAAAAACAGCCAGGCATGCAGATGCTATTTAAAGCAGACCGCCATATTCACAGCAGAATCCCTCACGATGCCAGTACATGTGCCCTTTCCTTAAAGAGATCACTGCCACCTGTAACATGATATGTTTTTCTCCCAACTATTATCACAGTTTTTAGAAAGATAAAATGCTTGTTGCCATGTCTGACATGGGACAATTGATGAGTTCCAAGGATGTTGTTTTGTTTTTTTGATTTGTGACCCTTCAACTTTAGCTCCTTCAGTCCCCTATAGATGTACCAGTACATCCACAAAACGCATCTAAAGAAACACATATGGACGCACCGGTACGTTCTGCATTTCTTGCAGCAGCAGGGACCCGTTCTCATTTAACTGTTACATTTTTAAATGCCCGATCGCGTGATCGGGCATTCCCTTCTGGGTCGCATCACTGCTGATGTCACCTGGAAGGTCATCGGAGGACAGGATATCCCCTGCAGGATCTGTCCAGACCAGAGACCGGTGGGGACTTGCATAGAGATCACAGTGTGATCGGTGCAGGGGGAATCACAGGGAGGAGAGTGAGAAACCTTGTTTCTCACTCTCCTCACATGCTGAAAGACAAATCAGCAACAACAAAAAAAATTGTTAGTGATTTCAAATAAATAAATAAAAATCACTAAAATAATACAATAAATAATAATTTTAAAACAAAGCAATAAAGTGAGCTAAGTGACATCATTTTGACATCACTGGCATTAATAACATGTTCAAGAGGTCCCTAATCATACTGCACTGATAACAGTGCATTTAAAAAATAAATTAAATTAAATTAAAAAAAGATATATAAAAGATATATATTTTTTTAAAAAACCCTTACATCCCATTGCCCTAACACACCATCAAAAAATATAACCCTCCTGCCCCCGTTCACAACCCCCAAACACGTTAAACCATAAGTATACAAAGTACTACCTTATAGGGTACTATATGTAAGGGATGGATATGGCCTTCTAGAAAGAAGGGTATCTCCGTTTCTGTGCCGTAACACATACCCTGTGCAAAAAATCTAAGCAACACATAAGTGTTGTCGAAAAAAGGTGCAGGAATTTCTGCGGCCATCTGTATCAGTGATTGGTGGCCCAAATACCCCTGATATTGTTGTCTTTTGTGGGTGTATTTGGTTTATTTGTTTAAAATTAGAGTTGCAATCCCATCATACCTAATGTAAACATGCTACCAATAATGTACACCTTATAGTATGTTCCCTATAAGTGCTGGGAAGGAATGGAAATTCTATATGAATAAGGTAATTCTGAAATCGGGACACCTGGGTTTTTTTTCTAATTTTCCCTATTTTTTTTACTAAATTTCTCATCCTAAATTTTCAGCTAATCATCTAACTATGGTATCAAAAGAAATCTCTCCTTGAAGCAATATATAGTTTACATGGGTACACAATTCACAGGAAAGGAGAATAATCGCTGAACCAACATACCGCAAAAATGGCATAATTACTCCGGGCTTTGAGGTACCAAAAACCCCTGGGACTGAAGGGGTTAAGATTTTTCCTCCTGATATGGAAACACCAATTTCACCCTAACAGCACTTGCTACGATTTTGCTTTTATAAATGTAATTATGCTGCAAGCATTTATTCTAACCTATCATATAGACACTCGTTCTAACCCAACATCTTCTAGGTCGAATTCTTCTGTTCTTACAGAGCATTATCCTCAAATGTTTCCATTTCCAGTTGTAATGTAATTTGATTTGTTGAATTTTCCACAATCTTGCCAAAAATTTTCTTTTTGCAGCAATTGGTATATGTGTCATCCGATATCAATCAATCCAATTGAGGCCATCCCAGATGTAAAAGTGTTACCTTGGGAGACTTTGCCTTAATCTCATTTAAAATATACCCTCATAACATGGATTGTGCTGCAATCCCTCTAGATATGTATAAATGTTCCTATTTGAGAATTGCATCAACAGCATGTATGTAAGATCCCTGGAACAAGCTACCATCTTTGAATTTTTTTGTATTGAGGTTCCAATAAATGTAAACTTGTGAGCTGCAGCTACCTGGAGCCTTCCCTTGTGGTCCCGCTGACATTGGGGGTATTTCTACCGACATCATGGGCATTCCCGCCAAAATCAGTAGGGGTTCCTGCTGTCATCGCAGGAAACATCCCCATTTAAAGGGGAAATGGGCAGGAAGTGGGGCGTCAGGACCATGTTCCTGCGACCTGGAGTAATCGGGTGCCTTTTCCCTGCTCAAATATATTCCGAAAACCTCTTTTGTATATCATTAAGGCAGGAAGATGGAAATGTTAAGGGGATCAATGTAAATCACATTGGTAGTATATACTCCTTAGTGGCATTAATACGGCCCCACCAGGAAATTTCTAAATTAACCTATTTTAGTGGTTTAAAGGAGTAAGGCAATGCAATTTACCTCAACTAATCTTTTCTCCCTAGAAGTTAACAAATTGCTTAAGTATTGTTTCTTAGCTTTCATCCAATTAAACCCCAAATTCCCTTTTAATTTCTGTTCACGTTTATAATCTATGCTTATCCCTAAAATATTGGATGCATAAAGTCTATGGGAACGTTGGAGTGGACGTGGGCATTTCCACAATGACGCTTCCACGACACGGAAATTCCCTGTAGTGACCTGGAGAAGTCTGGAGTCTCCGGGCGAAATCCGGAGAGTTCCATTGCCTGCTTACTGCTAACGCAATAAACATGGTGGGTTGCTGTCATATTCACTGATGGTTAACAGGGCACGCATGTTTTGGGAAGTGCTTAAAGACATTTAAGAATTAGACCTCCTTCTGTTTGGCTGTTACTGCAACAACCAGGAGCAGCAATAGGCATAGCGGGAAGAAAAGTGTCAGCTTTGCAAAATGGTGGTGCTGACAGATATAATCAAGCTTTCACTGAGTTTCCTCGTCTTGAGCCACAAACCATGACAACACATTCTGCACAGTGGTGAAAACAATGGGAAATTAACAAACAGCAGCTGGTATAGAAAGTAGAACAAATGTTTATGCAATATCTTCATTTGTATACAATTCAATATAAATGTCTGACAAAGAGTGCCATTAATTATATTTTCTTAACATTTTTCTTATCCTCAGAGAAAACTGTTTTTGTGCCAGCGGGGTATGCAAAATTATTTCTGGTGACTGCCAAAAATATGTTTGTCCAGCATACAGAACCCACCATTGATGTTGACTTGAATTCTCTAGGTATTGCAGATAATTGCTCCACAGCAAGGGCCAATGTTATTAAGAATTTTGTGTGTCTGGCACCTCTGTGATTCTCATTGACATAAGTATTTATTATAGTTAAAAAAAAAGTGTTAAGCTATTGTCTGAACAAGAGAACACTTAGGTTCTGAGTACCGTTGTGTACTTCAGCTGGGTACTTTCACTACCCTCAAGTTGTTACAGGACTGACAAATGAGAAGACAAGCACAAATCATATTATACAGCAAATGCCCTAAGAGATAAAGCTTTCAAATTTTGATTTACCGTTTTAATCAACATTGTTTGAATTGTTATAAACATAAACTTATAGGCATTGTAAACCACTTTCCTTTATTATTTCATTTTTCTGGGCAGCTAAACCACATCTGTTGCTTCTGCTGGTACTCTAGCCTGTCTAGCAGACCTCAATATCAGAAACAAGGATGGGGTGCCACTTAGGGTGACCACATTTTATTTCTGCCTTTCAGGGACACACTTTGAAGCAGATACACACAGGTGTATATTATGTATATACATATATACAGTATCTCACAAAAGAAAGTACACCCCTCACATAAAATATTTTATTATATATTTTCACGTGACACTCTGCTACAATGTAAAGTACTGAGTGTACACCCTGTATAATAGTGTAAATTAGCTGTTCCCTCAAAATAACTCAACACACAGCCATTAATGTCTAAACCTTGCCAACAAAGTGGAAATGTCCAAATTGGGCCCAATTAGCCATTTCCCCTCCCCATTTCATGTGACCCGTTAGTGTTACAAGGTCTCAGGTGTGAATGGGGGGCAGGTGTGTTAAATTTGGTGTTATCCCTCTCACACGCTCTCATACTGGTCACTGGAAGTTCAACATTTCACCTGAAAAACAGAATTGTTGCTTTACATAAAGATGGCCTAGGCTATAGCAAGATGGCCAAGACCCTGAAACTGAGCTGCAGCACGGTGGGCAAGACCATACAGATGTTTCACAGGACAGGTTCCACTCAGAACAGGCCTTGCTATGGTCGACCAAAGAAGTTGAATGCACATGCTCCGCATCATATCCAGAGGTTGTCTTTGGGAAATAGATGTATGAGTGCTGCCAGCATTGCTGCAGAGGTTGAAGTTGGGGGGGGTCAGCCTGTCAGTGCTCAGACCATACGCAGCACACTGCATCAAATTGGTCTGCATGTCGTCCCAGAAGGAAGCCTCTTCTAAATATGATGCACAGGAAAGCCTGCAAACAGTTTGCTGAAGAAAAGCAGACTAAGGACATGGATTACTGGAACCATGTCCTGTGGTCCGATGAGACCAAAATAAACTTAGTTCAGATGGTGTCAAGCGTGTGTAGAGGCAACCAGGTGAGAAGTACAACGATAAGTGTGTCTTGCCTACAGTCAAGCATGGTGGTGAGAGTGTCATGGTCTGGGCCTGCATGAGCACTGCCGGCACTGGGGAGCTACAGTTCATTGAGGGAACCATGAATGCCAACATGTACTGTGACATACTGAAGCAGAGCATGATCCCCTCCCTTCGGAGACTGGGCCGCAGGGCAGTATTCCAACATGATAACGACAGCATCGTCACTTTTTTTTTTTTTTCACGGATGAGAGAGGGGGGCGCCGAGCGGTTGCTAGCCCCTAGCCCGTGGCAACGCCCCCCGCTAACTCCGTTGCGGTGCCGGCATGTCATGTTGAGCGCCGAAATATGACATCATATTTCTGCACTCAGCAGTGAAGCAGCGGCAGAGCAGGAAGATGGAGGCGTTGTGCTCCCACAGCAGGACTTCTGAATGGTAAGTCCAAAACCTATAACTACAAAGGGGGAGAGGGTAGATAGTGGAGGTAGAGGGGGGTAGATAGTGGGGAGGGAGAGGGGGTAGATAGTGGGGAGGGAGGGGGGAGGGGATAGATAGTGGGGAAGGAGGGGGATAGATAGTGGGGAAGGAGGGGGTAGATAGTGGGGAGGGAGCTTGGGAAGGGAGGGAGAGGGGAGTAGATAGTGAGAAGGGGTAGAAAAGGGGGAAAGGTAGATAGTGAGAATGAGTGAGAGAATGAATTAATGTGTGGATGAATTGTCTGAATGAGGGAGATAATGAGTTTGTGAGAATGCATTAATGAATGTGTAAATTTGTGTGAATGAGAGACAGAATAAATGATTGTGTGAATTAATTGTGTGAATGAAAGTGTGAATTAGTGAGTGACAGTGTTTGTGTGTATGATAGATGTATAATTGATGTAGAGCAGGATGTTTGAGCCTTGGGTACAAAGATGGCACAGGCCGGGCTGTTTGAGGACAAAGTTGACTCATGCTGCGCCTCCTAAACTTAAATGGTGTCGCTGGAATGCCTCGATCAGGAGGCATCCAGCGACACCAAACACTTACCTGGGGATGGACTGTGACCGCTCCGGAGAGCGGTCACAGCCGCAGCTGCCGGTGATCTTCGCCATCAGCAAGATGGCGGCGGTCCGGGAAAATTCAATAAAGAAAAACAATAAAGTCTAAAAAGTTCACTAGATGGTCTCCAGACCCTCTACAGAACTCTGGCTCCACTTGCAGGTTGAATATAGGTACTGCATTCAACCATGCAAGTCAATGGAGCTCAGCTTTCTAATCACAGTGTGATTAGAAAAAATAAATTAAAAATAAAATAAAATTAATAATAATTAGAATAAAAATAGTAAAAAAACAGTAAAATGTAAAAATAATTTCCCACTGATGTCACTATCAGGGGAACCTTCAAGTTGAAAAAAATGTTAAAAAAATTTAAAAAAAAAGGCAAAAAAAAAATATATATATATAAAAAAATATATTTTTGTGAGCAAGTCCTAAAATTAGCATATTAGCTTAAAACAATTCTCGCATGGAAAGAGTTAAAATACTGGCATATTAAATGCCCATGGGGTGTCTACTTTTAAAAAATTTATGATTTGATGGGGTAAATTGAATTGGCCGGGTTCAACAAGGTCCCAATTAACACGGGGGGGAAGGATGGCCACATATCTAATTTCCAATTAGAAAAATGCACACGTACCAAATGTGGCCTTTTAGTTCCCCCCAAAAATGACAAACCCATGCATGTGGGGTATCACTGTACTCAGGAGATGTTTCTGAACACATATTGGGGTGTCGTGTGACAGCGGCATATACCAGGAGCTGTAAATTCATACATAAAGTAGGTGTGTGTGGGAAAAATACACACACAAAAATACTACTGCAAACTTTGAAAAAATGCTGGTGGTAAAATGTGTGCATGCAAAGAGTTAAAATACCAGCATTTAAAATACCCTGGGGTGTCTAGTTTTCAAAAATATATGGTTTTGTTGGGCACACTGAAATGGCCCGGCTCAAAGATGTACCAAATAGGGCATGGGCAGTGGATCCCCAAAAGTTCAACATTGAAAAATGTGCATGCCCCAAATGTGGCCCTTTTGCCCCCGAACAGCCAGGCAAAATCATTCATGTGGGGTATCACTGCGCTCAGGAGATGTTGCTGAACACATATTGGGGTGTTTTATGATAGTGACATATACCAGAACCTGTTTATTCATACCTAAAGTAAAATGTGTGTGAAAAAACAAATGCAAAAAAATTACTACCATAAAGTTTGAGAAAGGCTGATGGTAGAATAGGTGCTTGGAAACGGTTAAAATACCAGCATTTGGAATACCCTGGGCTGTATAGTTTTCAAAAATATATGATTTGATGGGGTAAATTGCATTGGCCGGCTTCAAAGATACCCGAAATGGCACATGGGGGGAAGAATTACCAGATTTGGAAAAAATGGCTTTGAAATAGCAAAACGCTACCTGTACTTATTGCTCCATAACGTGCAGAAAAAAGCAAAAAAACATAAAAACATTGAGTATTTCTAAACTCAGGACAAATAGTAGAATCTATTTAGCAGGTTTTTTATTACCTTTTATAGATGAGTAAAAGATTTTTCAACTAAAAGTTAGAAACAGTCATTTTTTTCTAAATGTTTCACCATATTTTATACTTTTTTTAATAGTAAATAATATGATACAATCAAAACAATGTCATCTAAAGAAAGCCCTTCTTGTCCTGAAAAAAACAATATCTAATGTGTGTGGGTTCAGTAAACGGGAAAGAAGAAAATTACAGCTAAACACGAGCAGCGCAGAAATTTTAAAACGGCCATTGTCACGAAGGGTACAAAAAGTAAAATCAGCCTTTGTCACGAAGGGGTTAAATAATCACTCGAGAAACTGCAGTTTTCTATTCAACGTTTCAGTCTGTTTATTAGACTTTCATCACGACATGTACAGGATTATGCTGTACCACCGTCAATGTCTGCCTCAGTATATAGTGATAGGTGTTATGCTGTACCCCCATCAATGTCTGCGCCAGTATATAACGATAGAAGCTATGCAGTTTTAAAGTGTTTGTGTGTGGGGGGTGCCACATACAGGATCCGCCCCAGGTGCCAAATACTCTAGGTAAGCCCCTGCTGTACACTCACTACTTTACACTGTAGCAGAGTCTTCAGTGTTGTCACATGAAAAGATATAATAAAATATTAACAAAAATGTGAGAATGTACTCACTTTTGTGAGATACTGTATATATATATACACACACACACACACACACATACACTGATTCACATATGCACACTGTCGCATACACATAAAATAAATTTTATATTTTATATATGACATACACACTGGTTCACATATACTATTATATAGTAATTATTGACTGGCTGAGACCTCCTTCATTCAGACTTCTCATTCCTGGACGTTGCATTGTCCCGAATTGAGGCTGCCTGGGACTTAGGACTTAAGTCCCATTGCGGGACTGCCATGTGGTCATCCCAGTGCCACTGGATTTATTACTGAATCCACCCATAAAGGAAAGAATACACATTATTAATGTGAGCCAATTATTTAAACAGGGGCATCTGTATTGCTACGACCCATTCATGAAGGTGTGAGTTCTATGGGGTCTATGTGCATTTTGTGCTACCCACAGGTATTATACAAATTAAGTGGGTGAGCGTTATGGTGGGAGTTGATGCTGCCAGCCCTTCCTTTTGCGCAGGTACTTAAAGGCTGTCAGGAGGCAGTCATTTGGTAAATATACATGCAGTATTTCTCACTTCTTGTAAGACAGGGACAATGGGGCAAAACATGTCTGTGTCACGAACCGAAGACACAGGTTGATAAGGAGCCCAGGTGCAGGGGATACGAGGGGCTCTGTCTGTACCCCACGATGCATTATGGTCTGGGGTTGTTACAGACAGGCGCAGGAATAAACCACAGACAACAGATCTGGATTAAGAGTTGTATTGAATGCGGTGGTACAACAATATATACAAAGAGTCACTCGACTTGGCAGGAAGCCCACTTGCGGGGCACACGGCTGGAAGCCCACTTGCGGGGCACACGGCAGATAAGCCCACTTGCGGGGCACACGGCAGATAAGCCCACTTGCGGGGCACACGACTTGAAGCCCTCTTCCAGGGCACACGGCAGGTTGCCCACTTGCAGGGCACACGGCAGGTTGCCCACTTGCAGGGCACTCAACCAGGGTAGTCCGCTAGTGGGCAGTCATCCTGGGAGTCGCGATGCAGGGCACTCCTCTTGGGAGTCCACTTAGTGGGGCGCAGGCCGCAACTCAGGAACACGGCAGGTACTGGAACAAGGCACATGGCAGATAAGCCCACTTGCGGGGCACACGGCTTGTAGCCCTCTTCCAGGGCACATGGCAGGTTGCCCACTTGCAGGGCACACGGCAGGTTGCCCACTTGCAGGGCACTCAACCAGGGTAGTCCGCTAGTGGGCAGTCATCCTGGGAGTCGCGATGCAGGGCACTCCTATTGGGAGCCCACTTAGTGGGGCGCTGGCCGCAACTCAGGAACACGGCAGGTACTGGAACACGGCAGGTACTGGAACACGGCAGGTACTGGAACACGGCAGGTACTGGAACACGGCAGGTACTGGAACACGGCAGGTACTGGAACAAGGCAGGTACTGGAACAAGGCAGGTACTGGAACAAGGCAGGTACTGGAACAAGGCAGGTACTGGAACAAGGCAGGAACCAAACAGGTAGTCCTCCAACTTCAATGTCAAGGCCCAGACTGCAGGGCTGGGCAGGTTTATCAAGGCTGACTTGATCAGGTAAGCCACTGCAGCTGGGCCTGATAATTGGTCTGAGAGGTCCTGAATGGCCAGGGCGGCCACTAGTGGTCAGCAAATGAAAATGGAAAAACAAAGTTTGAACAAGTCCAGCTAGCGCATGGTGAAACGTGACAGTCTGTTATTAAAATTATTGTATTCTATTACCATAACTGGTCAGTCATGTCCCTAATTATTATATTTGTCTTTTAACACAACAACTACTCATATAACAAGTATACTGATAATGTTAAATCAGATATAACATACAATTATTAAGAAAATTAATGCCTTCTGAATCCAGAGGCTGGTTGTGCCTTAGGTGGGTTAATAAATAGCTTATGTTCTAGATGCTGATCTAGCATCCCATTAAACAACACAGAGGTTTGTAGAAAAAAAAATACTACAATTACTTTTCAGTATCTTGGCAGGTCAGTAAAGATCGCACAGATTGTCTATAGCACTTTTGAGACCTTTTACAAACTAGTCCAAGGAAACATGTCATCCAGCTTTTAGGGTTCCAACATGTTTATGAAGTGCTGTTAATAGCTTCTAAAAGTGGCGAGGGAAATGTTTTACTCCAGGAAGATTTACCAGAAATGTTTTTATATATATATATATATATATTATATATATATATATATGACTTAAAACACCATCTATACTTGTCATGTGTTTAATGGATTGATTAATAATATACAGTGTTAGCATTAGTCTGAAAGGCAGGTATTTTTTTATGCATTTCAGAAAGTCACAACAAGAAAGAAGTGCTTGGCTTGCAGACTTCCCTCTCTAACCTTCTTCCGATGTCCTATTTGATCCAATAGATTTTATATTCATTACATCCCTAAATGTTTTCCAAGACTATTTTAAAATCTGACAGCATGGACATAGGCTTCTTTTAAGTGTAATAATTTTGTTAGTTTCATATATAAATTTTATTTGGTATATGAATTTGTTATATAAATTTATTTGTTGGTAAAAGATGGGAAAACACATAAATTCCATAAACACCTACTCTGTGTGAGTTTCAGCCACACACATTGCTTGGAGGTTTATAAAATCAAGCACATAGACAGCCATCTTTATAGACAAACATTGGCAGAAAAATTGGTCTTACTGAAGAGCCCACTGACTTCAAACATGGCACTGCCATAGTCACACCTTTGCCACGTCAGTTCGTGAATTGGCCTGCTTGATTGGCCCTGGTTCACTGTAAGTGGTATAATTTTGAGGTGGAATTGTCTAGAAGCAGCTCAGCCATAACGCGGTAAACCACCCACACTCACAGAGCAGGGCTGTGCATTGCTGAAGTGCATAACGCTTAAAAATGGTATCAGCTATAGTGTTCTCTGTACTCAACACCACTGGACTCTGGAGTGATGAATCAAGCCTCACTATTTGGTTTGATATATGATGAATTTGAGTTTGATGGAAGTAAGCAGAACTCTACCTACTGGACTGCTTTGTGGCTACTGTAAATTTTGGTGGAGGAGGGACAATGGTCTGGGGCTGTATTTCAGGGTTTAGGCCTAATATGTTACAGCATACAAATATATTTTGGACAATTGTATGCTTCCAATTTTGGCCTAGCCTGTTCCAGCACGACTGTGCACCTTTGGGATGAATTGTAATGCCAATTGCGAGCCAGGCCTTCTCGTCCAACATCAGTGCCTGACCTCACAACTGCTCCACAGGGTGAATGGGCAAAAATTCCCATAGAAATGCTTCAAAATCTCGTGGGAAGCCTTCCTAGAAGGGTAGAAGCTGTTATAATCACAAAAGGAGAGTGGGGCAAAATGAAGCAAATGAGAAACATGCTTGCGTCCTAGCATATCTTTTTTTACAAAACTTGCTAACAAAGGTTGAAAAGTAAAAATGTAAAATTGTAGCACGCTAAATTTATGTGCACTTTCATAGAACTGGTGGCAAGTAATTCATAGCATTCTTTTTACTTTTGCATGACACATGTATTAAAATTTGCATTTAATTAATATGCATATGTGTAGTTATGATATGTTATGTCTCGTTTTAGGATATAATTGTGACTTAAAATGCTGAAAATACCCATAAGTTATGTGTGTGTATATATACTGAACTACTGTCATAATATGAAAGATTGTGTGTACATGATTTACACATATTTTAGCTCTTTGAAGGGTAATTGTGGTCATTATTTGAAGGACTGGTGGGAAGTAGTATTGGAGGGGGAAGGCCCTTTACTTGGGACCATAGGGCGGTGCCTTGGGGAACTTGAAGATATATACATACATACAGTCAGATGAAAAAGAAAGTACCCCCCTCTTTGAATTCTATTCACATATCAGTATATAATAACATTTATCTGTTCCTTTGCAGGTCAAGAAATTAGGTAAATACGACCTCAGATGAACAACACATGACATATTGCACTGTGTCATGATTTATTCAGCAAAAATAAAGCCAAAATGGAGAAGCCACATGTGAACAACTAAATACACACTTACTGTTTCCATAGGAATTAAGATGCTCGGTTGCAGACAGGTGCTGCTAATCAAATACCCTTAAATATGTGATCATCAGCAAGTGTGACCACCTCTATAAAAGCTGTGAAAAAACCTGAAGCATTCAGGTGTGTGTTAACACAATGCCAAGAAGGAAAGACATCAACAATGATCTTAGAGAAGCAATTGTTGCTGCCCATCAACCTGGGAAGGTTTATAACATAATTTCTAAACAATTTAAAGTCTCTCATTCTAATATTAGAAAGATTATTCAAAAGTAGAAAACAAAGAAGTTGCCAATCTTCCCATGAGTGGATGTCGCAGCATATTCACCCCAAGGTCAGATCATACAAAAAATCAAGAGTTACATCTCAACAGGCTTCAGTTTGCATGTTAAAGTCCATGACAGTACAATTAGAAAAAGACTAAACAAGTATGGTTTGTTTGGAAGAGTTGCAAGGAACAAGCCTCTTCTCTCTAAAAAGAACATGGCAGCCAAGAGAGTAATTAGGAACCACAGGGCTCTGGTGTGAAAATTATCCCAGGGACCCTCAACTTCAACAGCTGGTCTGTGCCTTTTTTGTCCCCCCTTTCCAACATACACTGTGGCACACACACGTAAGCACACTTATACTCATACTCACTAACACACATGTACACATTCATTCTAACACACACTCCATCTCACCCCATTTATACATCTGTGGTCACACACACACAAATACACATCCATACTTATTCATACACACACAATTACACATTCATCCTCACATACATACATATATATATATATATATATATATATATATACACACACAAACACATATACATACATCCCACCTCCCTCCCACCACTGCTTACCTCTCACCTCTCCTGCAGCTTTTTCTCCAGCTGCTTGAACACTGTGACCACGAGGTCAGGTGAAGTAACGCGACCCCGATACATTCTTGTCTCCCCACACAGGATCAAAATAGTTTAGAAAGGGCCTTACCGACCTGTACTGGTGGTGTCACACAGGTGATGCCCCTAAAGGCATCAGCCCCGTCGCAGGTGTTCCCCCTGTAGTTACGCCACTGACGGCAGCATGGCTTAGGTTTGCAAAGTTGCATCTGAACAAACCACAAGACTTCTGGAACAATGTCCTTTGGACAGATGAGACTATGGTAGAGATGTTTCGCCATAATGCACAGCGCCACAGTTGGCGAAAATCAAACACAGCATATCAGCACAAACACCTCATACCAACTGCAGTCATTGAGTCGACCATGAAGTCCTCTGTATACCAAAGTATTCTAGTGCCAAATGTGAGGCCATCTGTCAGACAGCTAAAGCTTGTGTGAAACTGGGTCCTGCAACAGGACAATGATCCCAAGCACACCAGGAAATCTACAACAGAATGGCCGGAAAAGAACAGAATTCAGGTGTTGCAATGACCCAGTCTAAATCCAGACCTTAACCAGATTAAAATTCTGTGAGAGGACAATTCTACCCTAATACAAGCTGTTCACTCTTCCTCGCAATTCTTGATGAATAGCAGTTAAACATTTGAATGGCTTGGTTGTCACATTAAGGACTCATGCAGGTCATTCTTCCAATTCCTCCATACACCTACTTGCTGGTTAATGTAGAAACACCAGTATAGCCCTTGAAGTGGCTAGTGATCCAGTTCCCTATCAGGTCAGTTTTAACACACACTGAATATCTTTGATTTACATTTTTATAATAACATGCCAGCATGGTGTACTTTTTTTCCTGCAATTAAAAGCGAAATAAGAAAATAAAAATAATAATAAAAATGTTATGTCATGCAGTTCCCTCCCCAGGTAGCTGCTGGAAACACTCATTTTCTAAGCAGTCCTTTGAATAATGCTCTAGGGTTTTGCATAATTACATAGTAGCATAAACATCCTGTATCAAAGACACAAGGTTGAATTAAAATTCATAAATATTGACAATGCTGAAAAACACAGTCATTTGAAATCTCTCCTGTGCTTTTTTTTTTTTTTTAGAGCGCTACCCAGGCAGTGAATTCATCATAATGAGAATCTTTCTTATTTCCGCTCTGTATTACCTTCTGCTGACTGGATACCTGAAACATAAAACATAAAACATAAGGATGTAGGCTAATGTTATACGCCTGGCTGGAGTTTAGGGCATAGTCTACACCTTTTAAACTCCACAAGGTGAGTATTACCACTCTATAATGTATGATGAAGGGGTTCATTGATAATGAACTAAGTGTTCTGTATTCTAGTAATGAGTGTGTACAAATCATGAACTAACAAGCCTAATATGCACTCTTATTTAAATCACATTTATAATTCTGATCCGTAATTATAGGATTATTGCTCAAATGGCTAATCCAGTCACACCACCACTAGCTTTATAGCAGTAGCCCCCTCTCTGTTAGCTACTGCAGGTGGGCACCCAGTGTTTCCACTGTACTGTCATGGCAGATCTTGACCTTTGGTAGGAGGACAGGATACATGCCTAAGAGGTATGATTTGTTTTTTGTTCGTATGCATGTATGCATGTATGTATGTATGTATGTGTGTTAACTGCCTATTCTCTGAAAGCAGCACTTTAGGTAGCAAATGTCCATCATTTTTTCCAGGTGACCATACCCATAACACCAGTTAATATTGGTTATTTCTGAATGTGTTTTATATAATATGAAGCCCCCTTTCGGCTCATCTAAATTAGTTATCTCATATAAGATAATATATTCTACATTAGACTGTTAAAGTGTGCATTTTTCTGCTCTCGGTTGGCTATGTCTCTGATATAATTGTCTACCTTTTTATTTGATTATGCCTAAAATGCCCTTTTGAACCGCTTTTAACATATTTTGTTTCTAGTAAATGCGCTTTGACTATGAAACAGGAAGCAGGGAGACATGCAAGAGCCATGGACTGAATTTAATCTTGTATTGCAAGGGTTTTTATTTTACCACTGCATACATTTCCATAGAGAATTATATATGCATGGAAGGTGTGTCAGCCTGGTAGAGGTCTTGTTTGCTTTAAGGTGAAGTGGATGTCTATATTGAGCATGTTGTAGTTTTTAATATGCAACATATGATGTGCCAGTGGTTGTCCAACTAGTCTTATATGTCTCTTCCACGCATACCATTTATACCTCTTCTTGCCCATCTATTTCAGATTTTCCTATATGTGACTCCTGAAATGTGAAGAGTAAACTAAAGATGGACATACAGAAAAGAAAGTGATTATGTACACATTTTACATGAACATCAGCTATAAAAATCTAACTATACATCTATGTCAGGCATCATTACGAAAAAGAGCAAACCAGTGAAGCAAAAGCTGGTCTCTCGTGTCTGTTGAATAGCAGAAATAGCTGTGGGCTTGAAAGCTTTTGTTAACCCCATTCCCAACCGCAAATGAATAGGAATATAGCAAAACATTTTATTCCAAACACAGTTAAAATTGCCTCTGAGAATCAATGTGTGGGATAAAATGCTGTTGAGTTTTATGACTACTATTTTAATTTGGAAAAGTAAATCTTTTGGGTGGATTTCTTGGATGGCACATGTCAGACTGAGGATTTTTTTCTGCTAAGGCTATACCAGGATGAAAGTTTGTGGCTAACATAGAAGTGTCCTGGGATTACAACATAGTTTTACTTGTTTAATGAATGTATTTTATAAGCCTATTTTTCCATCCAAAGTCATCAAACTCCCACTCCTTCCACAAAGTCCATCAATGTGAAACAGAAAATGTGGATGACTGGGACTCATTGAGCACCATGTCAATCTGTTGAAGCAGCAAACCCATAAAGTGCTGGTGTTGGTGGAACCAATTACACATTGGTTCACAATGGCTCCAAATGCAACTGGCTGTTTGATTATATTGGTTATTATTTAACTCTTCAAATGACAATAAACAGGTAGATGCAGAGTTTGACACTTACACATAAACTTTTTCCTCTAAATTTAAAAATATTAGGTGGGTGGACACCCGGTGCTTTGAATAGCATGGGTGCATTGGGTGGGGAGCAAAGCATGAGGGGTTAAGTCTGTGCCAGCTGAGTCTAACTACCTTCTCCGTCGACCTCTTTCTCCAATTGGGGGAAAGGCTGTGCATGTAATGTGTGGAGGCTCCGTCCTCATGAGGAAGCTCTGATCAATGGAGCTGATACCAGGGAGAAGCAAATAAAGAAGGGAGGTATATATATAGAGAGAGAGAGAGAGAAAGTGAGTGAGAGAGTGGAAATGTGTGCTTAAGAATGTGAGGGTTTGTGACAGAGCATGATAGAGTGAGAGTGCATGTGTAAGAGCGAGTGATGGTGTATGAATAAGGGCTAGTGAGCAAAAGCACGAGTGAGAGAGCGTGAGTAAGAGAGGGCGAAAGTGAAAATGCAAACGAAAATGATGGCAAAGATGAAGCCTTGTTAGGTATGTTAAACAGACTTTTACACATATAAATTAGGCAGGTGGCTGGCAGTTATACTATGTTTCAATAAACTGTCAATTTAAACATATGTATAATGTTAAAGCTTTTTATGGGGTGGAAAAAAGAGGGATATGGGGGAGAACCATGTCAACATAATGACAAATCCATCTATAAAAACAGATTTACCAGTGAACTAAGCTAAACAGTTTTTGGGGAGGTTATCCATCTATGGTTGTGTGGTTTTTTTCTACAACTTAGAAAAAGATACAAGTAAGGAATAAGTACGGTTCAAATCACTGTTTGGGCTACTACTGTTCTTCAGGATTCACTGATATATTCAGCGCTTTACGAGACCTGAGTAGGGTCATGCAATATTGGCTCCATCCTTTTGTGGCTCCACCCCTGAATCACAACTATGGCTGGTATTTTTTTTAACAAAAAGTGGCAACCCTAGCTGTAGCAAATGTAAGACATTACTTTTTTATTGTCTATGAATAGGTTTGTAGATCTATTAAATGGTCTTCCAGCTATAGTAATAGAGGATCTACAATACTGGAAATTCTGTAGCTGTAGCAGATTTAAAGTTAGCCCAAATGACAGCTTAGGCAGTCTTGGTAACCCAAGAGTCATAAGCAAAACCAAAAGCTACATCTTCTGATCTCTGATGAGGGTCAGGGTTGGGCACAATGAAACAGACTAAGCAGCAGGTCTGTTTCCACATTCACAAAATGTAATTTCGCACTTTCCAAATCAACAGCAAGACCATGCGTCATAGAGAGGGATTAGTGGTGCTATTCGGAAAACACGCTGAACTGTACAGAAACAACATTTCTCCTGGGAGATACATTACAAGAACAGTGCCCATAAATTAACATTGCGTGTCAAATTCCCTAACTCAGAGAGCAACCAGAGCTTTAGGTTTCTGCCTGAATGAAGCAAAATAAAATAATAGCTGGTTTCTAGGTTATTAATACAGCTCGACAAAAATGCCATGGTTTCATCTGACAAAATGTCAGTTTGATCATGCACTAGTGTGTTTGTAATATATATGTTTATGCTTCAAGATGAATAGATTTGACTCATCCCTGGTAATATACTTTGAATGTGTACACAAGATATCATCCTTTCTGTAATACTTTCCACAGCTGCTGGATCATTCTAACAATTGTTACAGGGGCACACCCGGGGAGGATCCTGTATGTGGCGCATCCCCCACCCCGCAACTTTAAAATGTAAAATCACCCACAAAAAAATGAATGTTGGCAAAAATATTTCACAAATTTGTAAACTGTGTGTTAACTGGAGAAAATAAGGAATCTGAAAAAAAAATGATTAACTTATAAATAAGTTTAAATGAATGATATTTACTGAACAGATATGGTACAGCATAACCCCCATCACTATGTGTAACCACCATCACTATATACTGAGCCAGACATTGATAGTGGTACAGAAAAACTCACACCGCTTTACACTGAGCCAGACATTGATGGCAGTGCAGCATAACCCCCATCACTAAGCCAGAGATTGACGTGGTAGGCCTCTGCCCCTGAAGCAGCCGGCCTGTGCCCCCTCCGCCCCCTTAACAGCCTGCCTGTCCCATTTCTGCCCCTAAACACTCATAACATTCACTCACTCATTCCACAACACTTACAGTACTGGGTACTTGTTAGACGAATGCTTCATCCTTGGGGTACTTGCTTTAGACACGCTAACCTATAATACAGCCTACAGTACAGTATACTCACCTCCCAACATCCTACTGAAAAGCAATTGGACATCAAGGCACATTGCCTTCAGCTTATACATTCATACTGAGCACAAGCTATATTTACAACTTCTGCATAGATCTCACAAAAAGCCGTTTGAGCTGCTTGATTTTCTGTGGCCATTGTTCAGTGATTGAACACATTCAGTGCCTCTCTGCAGTCTGATCTTTCTATGCTCATTATCAAGACTGCAGAATGTTCTATCTATTTGAGTCGGATTCTTTAACACTGCTGTATCAAGCAATACCTCTGAGTGCCTTGCACTTTGAGTCTGCTGGTAAATGTTTCCTTTTGATAAAAATGAACCTTTTGAAAGCATTCTTCTTATTCTGTTAGGTCTTCTGTGGACTATGCGGTGTTGGAATTTGGTGTAACAAGTCCTAGAGGTATTATTAAATTGTGTCCACCATTAGTCCAATTGATTAGAATATCCTACAGATTCAATTCAGACTTTTTGGAGGGTATGGTAATACCAATTGATTTCTATTTTAGTTTTGCAAAAGATTAAAGACACAAAGGAATCCATTACTACATGATTAATGTTACTAGAGACATTTTTGACTTCTTGGTAACTTTATCTTGATGGGAACACATGTTCTATAACAAAGTATCTCACACTTGGTATGAATGGAAGAGAACATAGAGACAGGAGATATAGTTTTCCAGGATACCCTATAACACAATATATAACAACTTGAGAAGTATTTCACATGTGTGTTATATCAGTTCCATGTGCTCCTAATTTTATTACGAGTTTAGTGTTCCATTATTTAATATAGATTCATAAAGTTATTAACAAATGATCATGCTCCAATAAGATAAAAATAAAAAAAATAAAAAAGTCTTACCTGAGGTAGAGGCTACAGCTACAGAGCAGTCCTATTCCGTGGTGGCAGGAAACCTCTCCCACTGAAAGGAATGGGAGCGGTGTCTGCAAATGGACAAAGGGGTTCCCCGTTTGCCATGTTTAGCAAGCAAACACTAGAGCTGACGGTAAGTATATCACAAACACATGGAGATATGTTAGGCACAGCTGTGGGAGCAAGGAAGGGGCAAATGCATACAGGATGATTCTGCAGACTCAACCCATACAGTACATTTGTACGGGGACACCATAAATATGTAAGGGGACCTCTCAGCCATCATACTTGTGTTAATGCATATGTCCCTTTAACATACTAGTAGAAAACACTGCCCTCCTACATGACCAGGGTTGAAATCACCTGGGCTTATGATTGATAACCAGGCATGGTCTGCGGGTGTCCCAACCTTTTTTCTGACATGGGTGTTTAGTCCATTAGTCTTACACAGTGCTTTCCCTAATGATAAAATATGATGTCAGTCATAATCTGGCACCCTCAAAGTGTTAGGTAAGAGAGTTTTGCCTAAGATCTTTACCAGTGGTGAGCAATAGTACAGTTTTTATACAATAGCCAAAATTTGTGATCAGACCTCAATTTTACATTACAGGTGTACCTGGACAAAAAGAGCCCAGGCACCCACTACCTTCATAGAAAAGATGTAGAAAAAGGGCACGTAAGAAAAACGGGTATGTCATTTTAATGTATATGCATAAGCTTACACCCTACATATACAAAATGATGATGCCATACTATTGTGAGGGTTTGGCTGGTTGAGGGATTTTTATGTATTGGTTGATATAACATTTACAGCATAGGGAATATAACGTTTTGGTTTTGTTTTTTTACACAGAAACATGCAAGTTGAAGACTAAATAATCATACAGAAATGAACATCTAATATGGATAACAGTTAGCTAAAATATGGTGATAAATAGCCATAGTTCTGAAAAACTATTTTAAGAATGTTATCTTCTTACACAACAAAAACTTGTCTGAATTCATCCTGTAGATCATTCATGCTTTAGATCCATCAGTAAATCATAACACATAACACAGAGATTTACTGACAATATATGGCAGGGTATATTAATGATATATATAATATCAAAGAGATGGATATGAATAACGATTGCTTGTGACTATTAGGTGACAATGAAAACCAAGCATTTTTGATTGATGACTGCATGAATCACAACAAAAATATAGGCAAACTTATAATATATTGTCAGGCTCCATAACACATGAAGAAAATATTGGCATGCAATACATGCAATATATTGTCCTGCTAACATTATTATGGACAGCTGCAGTATTCTAATCAACAGTGACATATTTTATACATCTGGATACATAGATCAATAAACTGTGCAGACACAGGGATAGCTCATCTTTCCAAATGGGTTAAAATATGAATTATGCTGTGTATTTTAGACTGAGGCCAAATGTATAACCTATTTAAATCTGTTTGAAAAATTGTAACAAATGTATTTTGTAGCAATTGTTGTGCATATTTTCTTGTTATTGATCATTTTTTAATAAAACATAAGAAAAAGGTCAATAAAAAGAATATTGTATACCCCTGTGGATTTAGGAGAACTGAATACATCCTGTTATAATTTATTGTACACAGCCTTTTCTAAATGTCATATTGATTTAAGACATCTGATAAAAAAAAGACACAAGTAGTAAGTATATGAGTCTTATATGAGTCTTTATTTAAAAATCCAGTATATCATCTCTCTTTATTTATAGGTACATAGACAGATCATGAAGTTGCCTATGCATGATCCACATGGTCTTTTCCTTAAAACTGACCATGCGTAATATTGTAAGTGACCTACCTCTTCTATCATTAGTGTCAGAATGAAAGAACTCTGTTGCCAAAACACAAGCTTACTATGACTTTTATGATGTGTGGACTTTTTTCACTATACAGCTTTATGATTCCGTTATTCTCACAATGTGTGCCGTTATTATTCCTAACTACACCCTATGATACTGTTATTTATTATTATTTACACAGCACCAACTACTGTATATCACATGGGAGGTACAGTAAACACAGGTATTAGGATTAATGTGGGAGGATGTTCATGCTCTGTGTACATTGTTAAGCATACTTCTATTTAAAATTCTTCAGCACTTATGGTATGGCACTTTGTCACATCTTATCCTTCTGGATACTAATTGTATTCTTTTTTTAACTACAAAATACAAAATAAATGTTATTTTATATGTTAAGAGAAACCCATTGTACTCTAGATACTACTTCCCAATGGAAAAAACACTATCACTGAAGACTACCACTAATGGCATCATTTTGCTATGTCCAGGGTACATTGTTTACATGTTTTAATGGCAGAAAACAAACTGGTGTCCTAGTGTTTTCTAGAAAGAGAAAGTTGAAGAGCAGCCCCTAGTGGTGGAATATTAGGAGGACATATCCCAGTCTTGTAAGACAGATGGTTACATCAATATGATATGAATTCCTTTTATCAAATCTTATTTCCATAGCTGTTACACTGGGTATTTTGTTTTCCCATTTCACATCAAATAGCACAAATAAGAGGAAATTGTGACTGCAGGGCTAAGTATATTATTTGCAGAACAACCAATACGAAACAGCTGCATCAAATATGCTTCTTCTGTTTATGTCAGGAAATGCATTAATGTAAATTATACACACACACACACACATATATATATATATATATATATAATATGTCTATGTATAGTTTTATTGGTAGATTACAATTGTGTTTTAAAGAAGGCTATATCTGGCAATCATAATTCAAAACTGGGGACTATGGAGCAAAGTAATACAATGAGATTATGTATATATTCCAATAATTCATAAACTGACAGTCATGTATGTGTAATATATATATATATATATATATTTGAATTGATACATTATTTTCCACAAAGGGCTCATCTTTCTTTTCAGCCTAATCCCTAGTGTCAAGACTGATTAAATGATTAGTTCGCTGTCCTGTTCAGCACTTATATTTTCCTCCATATTTTATACTGTTGCCATACCCATCTCATATTTTAAATCTGGAATACCAGCAGTGGATATTTTAATAAATGTATATCTATCACTAAAAAATACCATTCAGTGTAATATTTGTGAACATTGGGTGCCTTGTCTGTGGGTGTTAATCTAGAACCATTCCTGTGAGTACTTTAATATGCATTCTTTAAAGCAAAAAAAAATAAATAAACACAACCCCAAGCCAACTGGAGAAGCAGCAGAGAAAGGAGAAACAGTAGGCTATTTAGAGTAAGCTAACTAGACATAGAGACCTGAGTGGAGCAAAAACGCTTTCATTTAATTCTGCACTCACCCTGCTGTCAGAGTGGTTTGGTTTGCTTTCTTCCTCTCCCTCCAGCTGATCTCCTCCCCTTTACTCTGGCAGCTGCTCCTTCACAGACACAGAGTCCTCCTCTGGACACAAACACAGTTTGCATGCTGCAGACACAAGTTTATTTCAAACATACATTGCAAGTAGAGTTAGTTAATACTCCAGCTGCTGAAACTTAATTTCCCATGACTCTCAGCCAGTCTGGTATGTTAAGCATCAAGTGTATCCCATGATTCTCAGCCATCCATTTTGTTGACTGAACAGCACGTCTACTGCCAAAAGTGTCCTATGTTGCTCCAGGCCTTTATACCCATTTGAACTACCCTTAGAATGTTTGCTGTGTGTCACAGAGCTGCACAACATTAACTTTTTTGACTGCAACTCCCATGATGTTGAGAAAGCAGTTTATTACTGCTGGAAACTGTAGATTGGGGAGTGCACTAAGTCTACAGTAGAAACACTAACATTTCTTGACTGTATCTACAATAATATTCAGCCAGCCATATTGCTGTCTGAATTTCATGGGAATTGTAATTGTAGACTGGGGTTGTGGTGGCCTCAACTACACACTAACTTTTTGTTGTTGACTACAGCTCCCCTGATATGCAGTCAGCCATTACTGTCTGAACACTATGGGGTATTTGTGGCTAAAATGTACCGCCCTAGCTACCGTATACTAAATCTCTTATCTTGCGCAGGTCCATGATGGTCTGTTAGCTACTACTACCGTTGTCATTTTTCCTATTAATGGGTAACTAACATTTGCCATAAAACCCCTCTCCTGAAACAACAAATTTATGCAATGGGGTTGAGTTAAGCGGTGGGGAGAGGGAAAGTTAAGGATTACATTTTGCCCCCCCTGAAAAAAATCCTGCAGCCACCCATGCTTGCCTAAGGCACTGTTAGCATTAAAGAAAGTCATGGGAATAGTGCCAGCCGTGCCAGTCATATTATAACCAGCACAATAACCTAACAAAGGACAAAAGAGGGGAGGTGTGGAGGAACTGGGTCCTGGTCCTTTCAATCTTGCAGTTGTGTACTTTTCTGGCATGAAATGTTAATGACATCCCATAGCTTCATGAGTAGATATATACATAAAGGCATTCAACAAAGTATGGAATGGAATCATATTTCTAAGGAAGAGAAACGTAAGGACAAGAGGTCATAGTTTAAGGCTAGCGGATGAGAGGCTTAGCTGGAAGCGAAACAGCTTCCCAGCAGAAGCTGTAGAGGTTAATGCAGTAAGGGAATTAAACATGCATGGGATAGGTGTATGGCTATCCTGACCAAGGGTCAAATGAACAAAATGGACCACAATGGAACATCAGGAACAAAATGGACAGACTAGATGTCAGATTCTGTCTTATGATGTTCTAAAACACTTGTAAGTGTAAGTTGTAAGGATGTGATTGAGTCTGTAGTTCATTTTACATATCTATAACAAAGTAAAATAACATGGACAGAATTCTTCAAAAAATATATATTTACCTTAAATTGCAATAGCTCAATACAGCATGTGCTGAAACATAAAAATACATAGGCAGCAAGTTCATTTTAAATCTGGCAAGGATTAGTTGGCAACCTGAAAGCTAAGCGGCAATTATTCCCTGATCACAAAACTCAAAATAACACATCTGTGCTTGTTTTGTTTTTCCTACAAATCCTCACGAGGACTGTTTGGAGCCCATAGGGAAATGGTAACGACTGTTTGGTATCTCAGGGCAAGGCACCACAAAAATAAAAAGGATTTTCTGTGAACTGCACAGGACAAAGAATGGAAGAGAGCATTCCTCTTTATTAGTGTCGGCTCTTGATTTCATTTCTTATACGTTTTCATATATACATATTTAAGTTTCAGATAACAGCGCTCAACAGTGACAGCAGATGCAGGTGACTGCAGTCACTCAGGTGCAGCGAGGGATACTTCACTGTGTCTGCGCTAAAAAATGTGTTTGCCAGGGATGGAAGAGCCTGGCCCAGGGATCTATGGTTTTGGCCATGGCCACAGTGACATATGTAGGCCCAGACTGGCCATCGGGTACACCGGTCAATTTCTTAGTGGGCCAGTGCCCAAATGTTCTTCCCACTTACCATGACCACTGCCTGTGTGGCCAATCCATTCCTTTGGTGGTAGCCAACTGCTGGGTACACAAGGTTGTACTCTGCAAAAGTATAGATGGCTGATGTATGAGTATAGTGTGTGGCTGCGTGTATCTAGTAGGTGGCTTGTATGAATTGGATTTATTATCTACTAGAAGTAGAGTACAATGGCTGATTTTCAATGTCTGTTCCTGGACACAATGCCACAGGCTAACACAACAGACCAATTCAGTAGCTTGTCCAGGAGCAGTATAGAGGGAAAGCGTTTAAAGCTAGGCTGATCTAGAACTTAGAGTTGGCCCTTTAAAATGGAGCCTGTTAAATTATATGTTCTGATTCTATGCAGTTATTATACCCATCTGCAGCAATGCATTTTCCTCTTAGCCTTTAGTACACTAAATAAATAGAATAATGCAGACTACGGGGGCTGTGCACATCCTCCATAGCGTAACCGAGCTGGTTGAAGAGATCTTCCCTGTAACCGGACCATTGAGCAGCAGCCCATGAGGTCAGTCTGCCCCTCTGGTTTGGCAGCAGGGGGACTACTACCCTCTGGACCTGCCACATTAGGCCTAGGTGGCCTGCTACAGAATACATCCCTGTCTGTCTGTCCTTGTTCTCAGGCAGCAGTCCCCTGATTTATTTGTTGGCTCTAGATTTGTTTTCTTGTTCCTGGATCTGTTCCCTAAACTTGGTGGTATAATACCCAGAGCCTGTCCTTGTAGGATGCGGCCAGGACTACACGCTGACATTGCCGAGTTGAGTTTTTACCCCAGCCTTCTTGTACTTCTCCTGAATGGTATTATATAACTGGATGATGCACCTCAGGCCCTGAAAGCTGGGAAGAGCTACTTGGCCCCTGTAGCTATAAGCAGTTGATCTTGTTAAAGGCAGCTTCTGTCTAGTTGTGACCGTCCATTGAGGCAGAGGGATAAGTACCACACCAGAAAATCCATGCAGGACCTTGTCTGCACCTGAAGAAGCTTTAACCTGGGTTTGCCATGAATCTCATAACCCAGTGCTCTACTATACATCTAGGCATAGTACCCTTCCCTCAGCCCCAGGGAGTATGACAGTGCAGTGGTTAGGACAAGCAGGTATATTATGGAGCAACTTAATAAAAGCAGTCATCAGTGACAGGGTAACTGTGTCACAGTCAAAGCGTTTGCCAAAACAATTCCAAGTAGCTTACCAGCATTTGACCAGCCAGTCCCTCCAGCTCTTGCTCTGCAAGCTTTCATTGTTCACTGCAAGAGAAGATTTAGTCCCCAGACCTGTGCTTACCTCTCAGCTGCCTTAATTTGACTGACAACAGCAACAAATTAACCCATTAATACGTGTTTTAATCTCTTTCTTACATAGATATTTTAACCTCTTTCTCCCTGCAACAGAGTATGCATTGTACTAGTAAACATATATATAAAATGTGATATACAGTTTGATCCTCTGCACATAACATTTCTGACTTTTTAGAGAGGAGTATTTTTCTGATATTAGTAACATCCTAGTAACATTTCAACGAGACGCATTATATTATCTGATGCCAGCAAACTAATGTCCCTTGATGAGTGCAGTTAGTAGCCATACCTCCCAAGTATCCCTTTTGAGGAGTTAAGGTCCTTCTTTGTGAACTAAATCCCTGTGTCCTATCTATGTCTCTTCTATGAGCTTATATGAAGCTCTAAAAGTCACCATAATGTTTACATATAACTGGCATGGATTTTACTAAAGATGTATAAATATATATATATATATTTATATATATTTATACATATATATATAATATTCACCTTACTCAATTAGATATACCCCAAAGTCACTTACAAACTCTTGTTAAAGCTTTGCTGCCTAGCCATACCACACAAAACGTATGGACATGACATCCAAAATTGATCTTTTTCCCAGTCTCCATAAACAATTAACTGTCATTCATAGGAAGGATGTCACGTTTAAACGATGCTCAATTGGTACTAAGGGGCCCAAAGTGTGCCAAGAATATGTCCTCCACACCATTACACCACCACCAGCCTGAAACATTGATACAAGGCAGGATGGATCTATGCTTTCATGTTGTTTACGCCAAAGTCTGACCCTGCCATCTGAATTCTGCATCTGGAATCGAGACTCAGACCAGGCAACTTTCTTCTAATCTTCCATTGTCCATAGCCTCATTTTTCTGTTCTTAGCTGACAGGAGTGGTATCTGATGTGGTCTTCTGCTGCTGTAGCCCATCTGCTTCAAGGTTCGATGTGCGTTCAGAGATGGTATTCTGCATACCTTGGTTGAGTTACTGTTGCCTTTCTTTCATCTTGAACCAGCCTGCCCATTCTCCTCTGACCTCTGACATCAACAAGACATTTTCATCCACACAACTGCCGCTTACTGTATATTTTCTCTTTTTTGGACCATTCTCTGCAAACCCTAAAGATGCTTGTGCAGTAGATCAGCAGTTTCTGAAATACTCAGACCAGCCCGTCTGGCACCAATAATACTCATGCTACATTCAAAGTCACCTAAATCCCCTTTCTCCCCCATTCTAATGCTCGGTTTGAACTTCAGCAAGTTGTCTTGACCACATCTACATGCCTAAATGCATTGAGTTGCTGGCATCTGATTGGCTGATTAGCTATTTGTGTTAACAAGCAATTGAACAGGTGTACCTAATAAAGTGGCCAGTGAGTGTATGTATATACACAGTATATCGATACTGATACTAACACATGCAAGTATACTGTGTGTGTATATATATATATATATATATATAAATTATGTCAACTTTATGTCATCACATGGGCGTGCTTTGTCCTCTCAAATGCATAAAGTGTAACTATGAGGCCCCTGAAACATACTAAATGTATAGGAAGGATTCTGAGGATTCTGCATTTGCTTTAAAAAAAATAAATTGTCAAGTAACACTCAGTGCGGTTTCTATCGAACTTTTGAAATATCAGCATCCTTAAAACTCGCTTTCAGGGATTTGACAGGTAACCTCAGTGTGTGTCTGTAAGTTATATTACATTGTATTGTCCATTTAATGTATCCGTCAATCCCCATTTACATTAGATATCTTTGTAATGTTTCCCTGTCTATTGTTAGAAAGGCCAACCTGTTAGTGTATCTATATATATACTCCAGTTTTCGTTACTGGGTAAGCTATAAGAAAGCTGTGATAACAGCGACGGTGTTACATGTGTGGGAGGAGGTGGTGCTTAGTTCGATGCTCTTGTCCCATTGCATGTGGCGGCAGCTCGTCATGTTTGGTGAGGGCAGAAGTGAAGTGTTATACCAGGACAGATGGAGAAATGCTGTATTTGTGACAATGAGTCAGTGAAATGCTGGCTGCCACATCTATCCTTATCCTTTCATTAACAGCTGTTCCATCAACAAGGACAGCTTAAAAGATTCAAGTGAAAATAGCAATAATGATTTTATATATATAGATATATATATTCATATAATTATATATATATATATATATATATATATAGCTATAGAAAGACATGCATTATTTTTTTTTCAATTGAAAAATTACCAAATCTGCTTGAGCATCAAATCTAGCACTGTATAGAATAATGTAGGTTTGCATTAACAGAAACGAGAATTTATTATTATTATTAATTATTATTTATGCACCATCAGATTCTGCAGTGCTTTACAGTGGATAAACAGGACATAACAAATAGTATATAACAATTTTCACTTTAATAAACAAAAGGTAAGGAGGGCTAAGGTCCTTAGTTTTGCTCCTATAAACTTGCTTTATCTAGAGCCCTGGAGGGTGCTGTTGTTGTCAGCCATGTGATATTTTGGATGACTTTTCCTCGCCAAACACCACACTGAGCTTATTCTTTATGGAAATGCTAATGAAGTCCAGCTTGCACAAGTAACCATTTCCTCCATAGCCTTTAATTAGTCATAGTGTCAAGCTGGGAGTATGATTAGGAGTCAGGGTGTGTGTCTAGTAGACTAGGCCACGATAATAGCGCTAGAATGTATTGAAATAACTAATATACAGCAAAAAAAATGGCAAAATAACTCTGAAAACATATTTTTATTACTTATACCAGTAACAAAATGTGGTGGGAGTTTTACTGAACTGTCCCTTCTCCTAAATCTACCCTTACAACTATTGTCTGAACCCATTCTGAAATGTTTTATCTAATCTAGTTTCCTCTTTTATCCATAATGAATCTAGCCCTGTCGAGTGTATTCACTAAACCAGGAGAGTTGCACATTCCAGGTCTATGTTATTACCATATTTATGAAGGGACAGGAACAGAGAGCTGCTCCTTAAAGAAGGGCCAAGCTGAGATTAATTTAAAGTGGTTGAGAATGCACACAGCTACTAAATCCCTACCTGTTCTTCATAGTTGGAATCTTTTAATTATACTTATGCTCTCCAAATGCATAACTTTACCCTTCTCTGTCTTGTACATTTGCAAATTCATAAAAATATCTTGCTCTGCATTCTGTATATAATGGATGCTCATAAGCAAAAATGAGCCAGTAATTTAAATGATAACTTCCAGATTACATATAAATTAATTCAAGAGAATGGGACAACAGAAAGTTGTGCTCAGTTTTCTTGTTCAATCAGTTTTAAATCCATTATAAAGTAGCGTATTGCGTCATTGTACTTAAGGGCTTGAGCAATAGCATAGATCACAATGACTGAAGCACCATGATCTATATTTGACTTTTTATATTTTCATTGAAAGCAAGTAAAATAGTTTCACATGATATATTACCCACAAACCTACGCTAAGCCAGCTAATGATATTGTTATGTAAAACAAATCCCTCAATAATGTCCCTTAACAATCCTTTAAATAGCTTTCCCACGTTTACTGGTCTACAGTATCAAGCCTCAGATCGTATTCCTGTCTTGAAAAATGGCACCACATCTGCCTTTCTCTTTGGTCCAGCATGACACCATCAGATGAAAATGAACCCTTGAAATGTAAAAATAGCATATGCATTAAGAACTCCGCCAACATTCTGTGCATATGAATATGTTGATTTCTTGGAAATTGTAAGAATGCAGTTTTTTTAAAACTTAATAACATATATCAGAGTGAAGCAACATGATGCCTATCCATTCCCAAATTGTTTCTGGAGCCAACCCGAGACTGGTCTAATAGTACTTGATGTTCATCTGTAACTGATAGGACTGGCCCTAATGGACGCATATGTCTAGAACTGTAGGTTGCAAAGATATATCATTTTCTGCACTGTAGTAGGAAAATCACTTACAAGTTTCATCACAATGCAACTGCATTACAAGATACCAATATACTTAGCCTTATGTATTGTATACAGCTATGAGAAGTATACTTATTAACCTAAGACTGTGTACTTCCTGTTTTCATCAACACATGTTGTTGAGTTACTCCAACAATATCCCCCAGATGATCGTTGCCTTACAATGTTGGGTAACATTTAAAAGGCCATATTGTAAATTTTATGGGAGAAACCCAGAGTTGTCCCAGATTACATCAAACCCTGAATATTATTTGAGAAACTAATTTAACATTATCAAGTGTGTATAAAACTCTGAAAAGGGGTCCTGGTAAAAGTCACAGATTGGTTTTGGGGTTGTGTAATCTTGTTTTCAGATGTTGCTCGGATCCTTTTTTTATACCATGGGACCAGATATCTATACCTCTTGTTTATAGGAGCCACATGATTATTCACCTCCATTCAGTTATCTTTTTCTTTTCGTTAAGTAGCTGAGTAGCCAGTTGTTGACTGGTACTGGTAACCACCGTATGGGTAATGTGACAAGATGGGACTTAATTTCAAGACAAGAAGTTGTTTAAATAATACTAATGGTGCCACATAGATACATACCTGTGCATCCCTGGGGTAAATTTTAAACTAGATATTTCCAACTAATTAACAATTAAATTGATCAAGCTAGAGGTAGTTTTAAACAATTAACTTAGATATACTGCCTTCAGTCTGAGGATATGTCGGGACTGTTTGCAGAAGCTGGCAAATTGTAATTCACAAAGCATTCTCCCTCACAGCACCCACACTTTGTCCCAATACTTAGGACGGTAGCATTGTGGAGGAACTTTTTTTTTTTTTACAATATTAAGTTAAGATGAAGTGGATTCATATGAAATATAAAAAAGTAATTCACTATTTAGTCAATGTTTACTCATGTCACGGCCAAAATTTATTCTTCATATCAAGAACACTAATGTTTCTGTATTAAACAAGAACAAAAAGTCATACGTTCATTCTATCTTAAAAATTAAGCATTGCTGAGGTAAAATTATCCATTCAAAAGATGCAACAACATCTCAGAATCGTCCTGCCCTTATCCAATGTTACAAATAGGTAAATAAAATGGTCACAAAATGCTAAGGAATGGAATGGGCCCAAAACAGATTATAAGAAGCAGCTTTTTTTTATTAGTATATTCATTCTCTTACCTGCTTTATACCTTTAAAGACCAAACAAAACTTTACAAAAAAAATACACAAAGGCCATAAGGTTGCTTGGTTTCAATTGGCTTAACAATATTATAAATTAAAACTACATATGCATTTAGTTGTAAAAGGGTGTTATACCTAAATACTTCTTGGGACTCTCTCAGAGTCAAAGTGGCCTGTAACATGTTCTTATAATATCTCAGGCAAATGTTGCGCTGAATAGAACATGTTTAGGGTGGAATATGATAATGTGCCTTTCTGAATATCATCTTCTGCATACAGTTCTTCCTAAACACTCACATTATGTTATTAAGTGCAATTCTGTTATGTAAATGGTTTAGCAGAACTTTCTAGTAACAGTCACTTATTCACTTTGGATTCCTGTCACGTAAATGTTTCTGGTGAACAAAATTTTTTATCAAAGACATCAATCTTCAGGTCGGAGAACTTCATGATTTGGATATACAAAGACCCCCTAATTAAACATTTGGACAGCAAGATATTGCTCTTCTTGAAACCACTATAAATTCTAATGTGTGAATCAATTTTGTTAATAATTTTGTATAGCTAAATGGATATTTTAGATATCACTATCATTCCCACAAACACCAACACCACCTGGTGCTCTGGATAAAGACCCCACTCAGAGAGAGCACTTGTGCAATAGATGTCATGGGAATTGAGGTTCAACGTAGTACTGTTAGGGAGGTAATGGGGGCCTGCTTATACAAGACTATAGAGATGAATTTACAGTGACTGTAATGTCCACTTATTACTTAAATTACAGGAATATTTCATGATCTTCTTTTATGTTGACTGAGTTGATGTTTCTTCAAAAAAAATGTAATACTGCAGAAAAATAGGAAAAGGAATCTTGTGGAGTCTTTTAGAAGATTGTTCTACAATCAACAAGATGATCTTTAGCACTCAAATGAGCTTTCACAGTGAAATATACTTATTTGTTTAAACAGATTAAGATAAAGCACTGATGCTATTTATTTCATGTGCTGATGGCCAAATCTCTTACCCTCACTAGGGCCCCTGTAAATGAATAAATGTTGATGTGCATGAATGGCAATTCATATCTAGGTGTGTTTAATACTTATTTCATGCTGGCCAGCAACAAATATTTCTTAAATTTGCCATGGTAGGTTCACACATTTACTTGTAAAAGCAGATCGGGTTAGATTGTCTAAATTTTAGAGTCAAGTTATCCAAAGAGTATTCTTGACATAACCACGTAATTTAATGAAGATGTAGAGTAATGGGTGGTTACTACAAATGGTCTCTTAATGGTAAAACCATTGCAAACCTTAGAAAGCAGTGTCTGTCAAGCCACCATAAGATCTATTCCTGCTGAGACATTACATCATTAGCTAAAGATTTTGTTGAAAAAAATGTCTAAAACAAAGTACTTTAAGGACTATTTCAAAAGTAACAAACTTGTAACAATTTTGTTCTGGTCATAAATATACAGAGAGAAATGTTGATAAGACAGTATTTAAGGCACGTAACAGTCTTTGAGAATACAGAAGATTCAGCCAACTTAAATTAATGGTTCTTTCCCTTGTTTAGTCCGCAAAACTGTACAATTACACAAATGTTGTGCTGCAGATACATCTTCCAAGCAATCCACCAGTTTATCTTCACACTAGTACAATGATCTTTTCACCAGGACATACCCCCAAAAATGTTATTTATTCATTGAGCAAAGTCTCTATTAAAATACACTTGGAAATTGACTAAAAATATTTTCTTTATATTAAAGAAATTTTTCAGAGAGTCATCAGAACAGATTTGTAAGTGTTGTTTGCGGAGGGCTTCGAGACTCATGTACATCTAAGCTGCCAGGCACCGATGTTAGTACGGAGGTCACAGTTGGCATGGTAGGGTTTGTTAAGTCTGTTAATGTGGTTGGAGTGCTTGAGGGGCTCATTGAGGCATTAGATATTTCTGAAGCTGGTCCTGAAGGAGTCCCAGCTTGAAGTGTGGAATCTGATGTTTTGTCCACTCCATTGTTTTCTTGACGCAGGAGGTTCCTTCTGAATTTGGCCCTTGCATTCTGAAACCAGACCTAAAATAAAAGTCACATTGTGTTAGATGATGGGCGCATGTCGGGGCTAACAACTATAAAAAATATAAAGAGTGACACAAATCAAAAAATAATGACAAGTATCTAGTTAGGTGGTCTCACATAAAATCTGTTTCACAAATTTGGTTTTGTGGATATAATTTGCTCATTAAAGTGTGTCAGGTAATGACATACAGCTGAGGCACCTCTGAGCACAAAACTTCCACACTCTAAAAAGGCTTTCAAAACGTTTTTTGTTGTGAACAGGTCAAGTATGAGAGAGACTGGGTAGAGCATGGTCAAAAGAGGGTAGAGTGTGGTGACTGTAACTAAACCATCCTTTCACCTCACTATAAAGTGGTCTTTAGAACAGCACCAAGGTGAACATTTCACCTCAGGGTACTTGCTAAAGTACTTAAAGGAGCAACACTTATTGCAGGAACCCTTACTGGCTCAGATCTCTATTCGTCTCTATATAACCCATGCATACATTTGGCAGATCATCTTGCCCACAAAAGCAATCACATGGTTCAGACATGCATAGTCCATCAGCACATAACCAAGGGATTTGCATCTCAAGTTACCAAAGCTAAGCATAGGTCATGGTGTAGGGCAAAGAAAACAACCTAGTTTTGCAGGCACAAAGCTCAAGCTGTGAATTCTTGCATAGGAAGTGATGAAAATATATCTTTGAAGAAATAATTTAAGTCAACAATGCAAAAAAATGAAGGTTAATGAATCAGCTATTATTTGAATCCTAATACACCTAAGATTATAGAATTGTTTATCCACAACATAAAAAATGCTCATATATAATCTAAAGTACCCATATAAAAACCACTTGGCTACCTGTAAGACTCTTTTGGTTAAACCTGTCTTCTGAGCTAGCTGTTTTAAGTCCTTTGCATCCGGGTTGTGGTTAATTGCGAAGTACGACTTCATTGTTCGTAGCTGATGGTGTTTGAAGGAAGTCCTCATGCGTTTGGTTTTCTGGTTGGGTGTGTACTGCTGGTCTCTGTCCATATGGTCTCCATCATTTTCATTGCAGCTAAGTGCTAATCGAGACAGCACAGGAGATGTTATTAATTACAGTACAAGGCGCCTACATAGCATATTCACACGCAATGCATGTTCCATCAATTGCACATTTAGCTTGGAGTTGGCTTACAAAATACAAGGCCATCAAACCAAATAGTATGATCCATTATTAGCAACATAAGTGTTAAACATGCATTTCTATAATAATATTTATATGTCATGGATGAGGATGATTATTTTTTTAATATCTGAAACAAGCATTTAGAAGCAGAATCATATGTGAAGCTGTATTTTTGTAACTATATAGTGAAAAGCTTCAATAAATTGGATGATCAGTTTTGTAATGCCTGAAAAGTATATAATATATATTATAATATAAAGTGTATAATGTTTCAAAAGTACAAAATAAAGCAAACTTTGGCACTCCAACTCTTGTTTTGAGTATCTCCCATGATCAAACCATTCTTACCCAATCAGTCCCTCACCTTGTAACGTATTCTTCCCCTATTATAATAGCACTATAGAATCTGCTGGTGCTCGATTAATAAAATATAATGTAAGAATAAATTCCTCACACAATCCTTCTTAACAGCAACATCGAGGCATTGCATGCCTTAGTGGTATAAAATACCCACCATGCCTTAGTGTACATTACATTTTACTTAATTATTTTAATTCTACAACCCTAGCAAATCAAAAGCTGAAGTTCCAAGATTTCCTTAGCTCTTGGTTAGATTGTATTACATTTACAGGCACCTACCCACCATCTAGACATTTACTGATTTATGTTAATGAAAAAAAACTATATAGGTTATGAATTCCACACAAGAAGAACTAGAGGACATTATGATAAAGATTGTATTCCAAATTATGTAACCCAACAGACCAGACATAAACATAAAAATCCACATTTTGTGCTGTTATGGAAGAACAGTGCATAACATACATGAATATACAGTATCCTTAGGTGATGAAAATATTTTTAGATGATCCCAAGTCTAAAAAATCTCATGTGTGTAAAAATAAAGTGAGTGCTTCCCAACTATAACCATATAACAGCACATTCTATTTAGGTAGACTTAAATTGGATGTCTCTCACTACCCTCTCAATTCCAATCATAGCTTTGAGAAATGTATCATGTCCACAAGCCTTCTATGAAAAAGATTCCCTGTTTTAACTCTTACACCCTCGTAGTCAGAATGCAGATATATTGGGTGGCAGGGGTCTGTGAAGATGTCCGTGGTCGAGGCAGTTTTCCCCATATAGAAAAGACACCCCTGTGAATTATAGAATTGACCTATCTAGTTTGGCTATTTGTTCCTGCTGTCGAAACATCAAACCTTCATCAGCCCTTGGTCTTGTCTTAGATTACGAATACCCTTATGCCTGTTCTATGCATGTTTAAATCCCGTCACTATATCAGCCTCTGTGAGGGAATTTACAGTAAATATGCGTTGGATAGGCCTATGGCTTTTAGCATCTGTGCTAGGATTAGCAAACTGATTTAGAAAGATAATACTGCTTTAAGAGGCTAGAATCCCATCATGTTCATCTTATGAATGGTATAATAACAGATTTTGCTGCTATGGATTAACAACATCTATACCAGATAATTAACTTGTGATTTATTAAAAAATAGCCAGGGGTGTTTTGCCTCTGGATAGACGTATCTTAGCAGTCACTAGTTGTTCATGCCACTGTTTAACATGAATATGTTTCGAGATGCACTTCCGTAGTGCACATATATTTCCAAAGCAACATGCTACTTTAAACTACTTAAAATCACATAATTACAGGATAAATACGCAGTATTATCCACGTATTGCAAAGAGCATAGCTAATTAGGCGAGCACAGATTTAAGTCTTGCAACAAATGCTGGGACAGCAGGGTATTGGCAAACTGAAACTAAACTGAAAATAGGGACTGTTCCTGGAAATTCTCGTTGGTTGGCAATTATGCAAGAATATTCTTCACTACAGATTGGGTATCTTTAGCCACTGTGACAAACACCAGGTTATTTCTAGGCCTACACTGTCACTAACACACACACACACATATATATATATATATATATTTATTTATTTATGTATATATATATATATATCAAAAATATACAAAGCTTACTGTCTCAATATATGATACAATTTTCCCTAAAGGGATACATTTTCCATTTAATTCTTTGTTGTGTTTCTTATGTATGTTTAGCTTAATTTGTTTTCTTTTTTTAATACAAATAATTTGTAATAATACATATGGACAGTCATTACCATTTTCTTTCTAGGCCATCATTGTATCCCTATTTCTGTGAGAACCTCTAAACTGTCTCACGGAACAGCTGCCTCTTCATGTCATTCTCCCATTCACAAGTTCCTAGTGCAAATTATAGGTAATACAATGCATGTAAGACAGACAGAACCAAATTCCATAAGGCCATATACAAGCTACCCTCGTCATCATAGCGCTTTATTAAAAATGTAGATCGATCGATCTATCTATCTATTATATATATATATTGAAATAGTTATTTTTTGCTTTTCTGTTGTATACGTTTAGAACTGACTCTATTAATGTAGTAGCATGTATCAAATACAATATTACATTTTTTAATGTGTATGTGGGGTTACGAAGAGTAATATAATCTTGGTGTCAGCGAACCTGTATTGTATGAAAGGAGAACCCTGTGCCACATTATTTAACTCATTATTATTCAAAACAAGGACCAATGCAATCTCATTTTTTTCTTTTCTTCTTTGATCATTTAGCTTGACAGGGAAAACCATAGTTTTTAAAACCAATGATTTAAAGAAGTGGTCGAGGTTTGCTTTACAGTTTTAATCTATATATCAGCATAGATATCAAAGTATATTGAACCACATTTAATTTTTCCCAAACAAAATCAAGCTTCCTTGAACTGTAAAAGAGCTTGACTTGATTCACTGAGATACATTTTCCAATAGCCTACAATAGAATGAAATGCGATAAATTTTAACTCATGGGTCTGGATCTGGCCTAAACTGTTTCCACTCATTTATTTTTGGTTCGCATGCCAAGACAGTTTGGGAAATGCTCATGAAGGCAGATTATCATGAAAATAGCAAACTAGAAAAATGATGTTTTGCCCTGTTGGACTATGTATTTGTCTACATAATACTCCTTCTTTGTAGCTTGGTCTTGCTTTACAATGCCGATCTCTAGAATCCATGACCAACACCTATCTATGTAGCTTTTTAACCTTTGCCAGTGGCAATATCATCAGGTAAGTCTGCCATATAATTTATTAGTTATAAAAATATATATATATATATAGTGCATCCAAAAGGAACCTCAGGGAAATATCACAATGGCTACCAACCAATAAGACATTTTAGCACCTACTATTCCCATCACCGAACTATTATTATTAAGTGTTGAAGTCCACGTGTTGGTCAAAATTGACAGAGGATAATTGGGAGTGTCTGGGGCTACTATTTACCGCCTCCTTCAACACACCTAAAATAATGACGCTCTAGACACATGCCTAATGGGAAATTCAGTCAGGCATATTACTAATCACAACATTAAAGAAGAAATAAAGAAATGTCCACTATAATTTTGTTTTCGGATAATATCTAAGAAAAACGTTTCATAAATGAAAATGAGATAGTCTCACGAACCCATAGATAACAAAAATGCAGTAATAAATATACACTAAGTGGGTATAAAACTATTATATGATAAACTTCCTCACTCGTGCATACAAATTACTAACACAGGCGACTAAGGCACATTCCTCCTCAAACAATAATCAGAGTAGACCTTAAAGTATAATTTTATAATTTAAGTAATCCTCTCTAAAATCAGTATAACCACACTTGAAATGTTCAAAACGAGTTAATCTCCCTGATAACCAGCTACCATAACTATTCGATAATGGTGTTTCAAGAATTAAAATCAGAGTAATAACCCGAGAGATCTTTCACATCTCTTTACTTTCCCAAGGATCAGACAGCTCATAAGACAACACAGCCCACAAAATACAGTGCATGTGTTACTAACATGTTCTAGCAAGAAAGGGTTAAGAGATGTTTGTGTTAAAATTACAAAAAACGTGCAGCCTTTCCAATTGTAGGTTTTCAGCGAGTCACAGTATTACTTTGTTATTGTAAAATGTGCATCTATTCTTCATTTAGGACACTGGATGTGTACAACCCGTGTACATGGATGTGTAGCGCATCATTACCATTTTCTGGAATCGCATTGTTTTTGAATTATTCAAAGGAAAATGGAGCAATGTCATTATTCCAGAGGTAACACCAGGAAAACTTGAGAATGTTGCACACTTGAGAAGGAGCAGCTTGCTTTTGAAAAAGATCCTGTAGTGTGATGTGTTACCGCTCTTGGCTTCCCTCTCCAGCAACATGGAAAATAATGTACTGATTCTGTAAGATCTGGCCAGAAGCATTTTCAATTAGTTAACTTACCGGAATGGTAAAGTGAAGAAAGCATTTACCTTGTGTAAATGCAAGCATAGATTGAAGGCAAAATCTACTTTGTATAATTTTTTTATATTTTAATAAGATTATAACATTTATAATACAACAGAGATAAAAGGCTTCATCGATGCCTAATATTACTGACTTGTAAAATGGGAATAGGTCTTGGACCTTGAAACAATAACATGAATTGCTTTATGGTGTGCGTGACCATTATGCATATGCAGGCTCAGTCAATATATAAGTATGGACGTTTTAGAACAAATGTTTGATGTGAACAACAAGATTGTTTTCTCAGTGTGGTATCAAGATATACACTTTTCTATATGGAAACAATAGCTGTGGGTAGACAAGGCTGAAAACATGTTAGCACGTTTAGCACATGTGCTCTTTATTGGCTTTCTGTACTCATCATTTTTTGGTATCAATAATAATGGTAGGATGATGCTTTTCATGAAATCGCCATAGAAATTGCTTATGTAAATCTGTTTGTACTAAAACATTATATAATTGTGTACTATACAAGTTCTATGGGCCTACTGAAATTTAACACAACTTGAACACCTTCTTCGTCTCAAAACTCCAAAGCCAACATGACGATCACCCTAGATTATTATTATTATTATTATTATTATTGAAGGAATTGTAGCCTAAATTACAATTAAGTAAAACAGAAATTATTATTGTGCTATGCTGTAGAGCAATAGACTACCGAAGCTCAATCAGAATTATCTATAGTGCTGAACAGGCTCCTGATTCCCTTCTGTATCTATCAGCACAGCTTACAGTGTGCCAAGAATGATATAATATATTGTAAGATCTTTACAGTCTCCAATGTATGGGTTAGTTTTTTTATTATTTAAAATCTGCTCTAAAGAGATATTTTTAGGGATAAATTAAAGCAATGTTTATGGAATTTGTAGGGAGGTGGGAGAGAGGTGATATCTCAGGAGACCTTGAATGTAGTTTGACCCTAGACAATTTTGACAGTAAACGGGTTAATTCTTGCACTCTCATGAAGGAGCATTCACTGTGAGTTCCAACTCTATTATTGGAATGGAGGGAGGGCGATATTACTTACTGCGGAGTAAACAACCATGAGAATTTGAAGGTATGAGTTGGCTGATTGGCTGCCAAAGAGCACAGAAGCTGGCATTGGTCCACTGTGCTTTACATTATTAACCCATTAAGCCTTCTCAGCTGCATTCGATTTGAGGTCCAATCGAATGAATGGGCTGATAGCTCTACGCCGTTTTTAATAACATTAATTTTACTAGTTATTTTTTAAGCGGGAAAGATTTGCTTTATATTTCCCTTTTAATAATTTGATATATTTGACAATTTTCATTGTGGTCTAACATTAATAATTTTGACATTTAAGATTTAAAACAAAAAAACATTTCCTGCTGGGCTGTGCATGATTTTTTTTTTTAATAAAAATAAATGTTCAGAACAGCGAGCCTAAGAAAATTATCTGGAAACCAAAATATATGTGGTTTACAAACTGGTTTCAATTTTCAGCAGTTTCTTTGGTCTCATTCTAAAAAAAAAAAATCAATTGCTTTTGAAAATAAATCTAGTATTAGCCGCAGCCAAAACTAACTGACTTGTCTCCAAAGGACAGCAAAACTTGTTATTGTAATAGTGACACATGAAATCTGTTGATTGCTTGCAAAGTACTCTGGCAAAAGCATGCGCCAATTCATTTCATTTTGCGTTGTACAAAGGGTGTGCACTCCTAAAGTGTTCCACAGATTTAACTAAAAATAATTCCTTTCTTAGCTAAAAATTCTAAAGAATTCTCATATATAAAAATTTGCAGAAACACCTTGTTAATAATAATTGGTCCATCGACCCTATAATGTCAAGTTGGGAGAGTATGCTTTTCAGGATTTTGTTAAAATTCTTTGTTAATAAATCATAAACATATGGCCTAAGGGGTATATTCTGTAACAGTGCCTTGTAATGCAGTCCAACGTTACACATCAGTGCAAAAGCCAGTGAGAGATGTTTTGAGAAGCAGCAATCTGTACCTAGTGATACTTTTCATATAACACGAGAAGGATGCCAATATAATCACATTAAGGATACGGTTTTAAGCAACAATTGCCTCCAGAGATCACTCGTGTTTCTTTTAAAACTCATCTTTAGTTGTATCGCGGTACTGCCTTTTTTTCAAAGAAATTGTGTTTTTTTATAGATGCCAAGGGCTTGCAGACATTGTGAGAAACTATGGAGTTGAAAGCAGCTTATTTTTAGATAATATTTTATACAGCCGGTGGTTTCAGATTTGTTCTACATAAAGAATTATTTTATAATAGGGAAATACAATGAAGTTCATTGTGAAGCCGGCTTTAGTTTGTGCCTTTTGTCTTACTAAGCCTAGCTGGGTAAATCTCTTCTGGAGCAAAGGTGGAATGTACATTCACATGACAAATATAGTCAATTATTTATTTTTATTTTTTTTAGTCTTCAGCTGTGAATTTGTGCAGAAATTTTAATTTAGAAAAATTAATTTAAAAAAAATATATACATTTTCATGAAATTCTTAGTATAACATATTTTCTGATTTACAATTTCATTTTAAGTATTGTCTACACATTTTTTGGTAAGTCTTAGGAATTTGTTCATGTAATAAGGAAGGGGATAACCAGGAAGATACAACCGTATATCTGAATACTTTAGGCTTTATGATCTGACCTATATGTGTTCACTTTTATTACTGCGTTTAAAGAAAAGTTAATGATCACTCTGTATATACATGCAATTGGTTGCTTACTTTTTACAGGGTAATAGGAAGCATTAAATAACATATGTGAAATAAGTCATCAATAAAACTTTAGCTAAAGAAACAGATACATTTTCAAGATGCCAAAGTCTTAGCTGACATGATTTACAATACTAAATTGAATATATATGTAATGTAAGCCTCTCTTGAGTGTGTATGTATCTATATATATATATATATATATATAATACATATAGATCCTACTTTCGTACATTAAGTTCACTAATTATATAAAATGTAAGAATTAATTTTGACTTGTACAAGCAAAATAATACAAGGTGAGTTGAACAGACATAATTCATTTCCAACACACACAGCTTGTAAACTAAGATGTAAAGTAATTCCCATAAGTATAGCTAGAGTTCACAGCATTAACTCTTTCTAAGTTATTAAAACACAGCTATGTAAGTTTCTCTACCCCCATGTCAGACAAATGATATAAATATAGTTTTACTGCGATTTTAAAAGGTTGGTAGACACAAACAGAGATATGGTATAAAGGGCATTAGTGAATATAGAAACAAAATACTTTAAGAAGAAAATGTCTGTCCTTAGTACTAAAAACAAACATTTCACCCGCAGAACAACAACTGACTGGATATGTATATAACTGGCTGCTTAAATAAGCCAATCATCTTTCAAATGTGTCTTTACATTCCCTGATGCAGGATTTTTGTCTATTTGCCACCCTATAATAAAAAGAGTATTTTCCATTGAAAATAGAAGTATCTTGAGAACTGGTCGTGTGAGTTAGATTCATATCTGCTGGGTATCTGTCCAGGGCTGGCATTATGTACTTTGGGGGTTTTATAATGATATAATGCCTTTATTGGCAAAATGAATAGAATTGGATTACAAGCATTACAACACTTAGCTCTCTTTTTCCGGCATCTATTTTAGGTACTGACAAATTTTGCTTTTTTCTGCTGTCCGCATATGCATTTTCATGCAAAGGCAAAAGGATGGGTATAAGTCTAGCAGTGGAATGGCATGATACATATATAGGCACAACTATGCTAAGTCAAACAGCCCAGGCAAGAATTCACCATTTACAGGAGCAAACACTGCCAACCAGTAGAGGCATCTTGTGCCCACCTTTGACCACCTACTGACCCGGCCTATGTCTCAAGAACTGCATTTTTTAAAGTTTTTTTAAACTCAGCATTCAGACATCACCAGTTATATGCCTTCAGCAGCTGGCATTCATCAAAGGGTTTACCTGGCATTATCTATTTGCAAATACAATTAATGCAAACTCTTTTCCACCTTTTATTTTCCCAAAGTAATTGAGTCTAATCTAAATAACTAGAAATGGGTGTGAAATTTGCTAAACAAATTATAAACTTCCCTGCAATCCTTATTATTATTATTTAACACAGACCATAATAATATTCTAATATTTAACCCAAAATGTGTCTATGGCAGTTACACCATCTAGGTGCCCATCTCTAGTCTATAGGGGCCCCCAGCACACTACCTTAAAAACCTTCAAATATTGCTTGGCTGAGACCAATTTAAAGCTTAATTGCTTGTTAATTAGAGAAAGCCAAAAACTCTGGCAGGTTAGTAGGCCTCCAGCAAGCAAGATAGAAAACTGGTTATTTACTATATTTATAAGATATATTTAAGTAGAGACATGAATTAACCCTATAAGTGTAAGAAGGGACAGTTTTTTTTTTTCCTTAAGCAAAATATAGAACAACCTCTGATAGTAAAAGGGTTAATTGGTAATAAGAGTTAAGTGTTGATTAGCAGTCATAGCTCTGAATGGCAGATTGGCACCAATGATACCGCATTATGTTTGCACAGATATAATTAAGTCATTAAGTAGCCCCTGATAAGGACAGCCTTAATAATACATTAGGGAATTTGTGTGCACTTATCTTACAGTAAGAGAGGGGGCACTTCAGGAGGTACACATAGGGGCACCCTCCATGCAAGGACAGGGGAACATGATGGGGGTATTTGATTTTATTAAATAATAACAATAATAATAATAATAATGATAATCACAATAATAATAATAATTATTATTATTATTAATAATAATAATAATTCTTATTATTATTATTATTATTATTATTAAAGCCATATTTCAATGATCGACTGCACGGCAACAGCCAATCACAATAACCAGTAGTTGATAATATCTAGATGAGCTATGGAGGATGTGCATTCTATTGGCTTGGAACCGGTTTATTTGGTAATTAAAAGCCATAAACAAACATCCTGAGGAGTCTGGCGAACACGCAGACTTGTCACGCGAACTCGGTATCGGTTATTTAAATCGGCGATGGCTATTTCCGTGTGGGGTCCCGCCACACGCTTTCTACTTTATATGGGGGAACCAGGGCTCGGTGAGTCTCCCCTCCGGCATATGGCTGCCGCCCGGCCTGCTCTGCCCGAATATTAACCGATCTAGCTCTATGCTGCGGAAATAAAATAAATGCAGCCGCGGGAATGAAAAACAGTAATTTAAATAAAATAAAAACTTTTAAAACTGAGCGTGAGGAATCTATGGATCTATACATATCTTGTTATACACAATATGTACATATAAACACATACATAGATATATTTGCATTGATTAGCACGCATTTGTATTCAGCAAAAAACAGTTATCTTGATCGTTTGAGGAATCTCCCATTTGCTATACCCACACAAGGAATTTGTTACTTGAATGACGCCACACCCTTCTCCATTAACATGACGTCATAGGATGCTTTGAAAACAGGATTCGGTCCAGATTATCCCCTTGGCGAATGCATTTTTTTCTCTTTTACATCAATGCAAATATTTTGAACGCTTTAATATATTTTCTGTTGCAGTTTTGCATTTTCTTGTCTTCTTAAAACGCGTCACATAAATGATTTTACCATGAGTTCACATGGTCCTTAAATTGTCTTATTTAAAACATATCTTCAGATCCGGAGATTGGTAATTCCTCCCCGTAGACTTTTGAATTAAACTTTTAAACCAATGCATGTATAGCCTTACAATGCTCTCTAGGGGGAGATGTAGAGCTGCAACTATAGTCCTCTGTCCTAAAATAAACGCTTTTCACAATTGTCTGTTCGATTTTAATTTTATAAATATATATTATCGTTAAATACATTTATATTTATAATATATATATTTAATATTTATATATTTAATATTTATATATATTATTGTTTCCGGATTATTTGCTGCTTTGAAAAAAATACAGTCTGTCCTCCAACTCCAATAATTTCATTAGGGTCTAAGCAAGCAGCGATTTTTTATTTAGCATTTGTTTTTTTATTTTTAGGAATCAGAGAACCCTTATTGTATATCCAATCTGCTGCTTAAAACATAAACCGAATTAGCATTGAACAAATTTATATTTTTATTTCAATAAAAAAAATGGATATAGCGAATTTAGACCAGGAGATGATGGATTATTTAGGGGAAATGAATACATTTTATTGGCCGGTACAGATAGAGATGTGCATTCGCATAAACTTTTCAGAAGAAAATGGATCAACTTGGACTAAACACTTTTTTTGTTCCAACAAATAAGATTGCTATGTATGCTTTTAGTTTATATCCTTTAAAGATTTTCGTTTGGTCTCCGTCTCCGGGATTTTCCCAATAGTCTCAATATGAAAAAAATACAGAATATCGTATTTCTAGAGTAAACAATCCTCCTGCAATTATGAATCTTCTATGAGAATTATGTTTCGTGACTCGTATATACGGTTACTTTGTAGATAATAAACCAACTGGTTTACAATAAGTAACTTCGTTAATATGTGTCATAATTCCAATCTAAATAATCAAGTTAACAGTGCTTTCTCCATCAAATAGAACTTTATTAAACGATTCTAGTAATTTGAATCTCCCATTTTACTGCACTATTATTCTCACTTAACATTATAATTTATATCTGTAAATTGAGTGAATCATAATCAAATGCGAATTGTAAAATCTTACTAATGTCCAGATTTTAAGGTGGAATTCAAAAGCCCTTTGTATTCCACGTGTATTAGCTTTTTTGATGTTGATGTTTGTTTTCACCCATTCAGCATTATTTTATTATATTAATTAAAATTTTCATTTATGATTATTTTCATAACAATTGCTAATTATATATCGCACCATATCCAGAACGCATATCCAGAACCCACTGCCCTATATCCTATATGAGACTATACTGAAACTTGTTGGATTTTTGTTTTCTGCAGACCATTCCCTTGCGCCTTAGGACCTCATTTCCTATCACATTAAACCCACCATTGTCTTCAAGTGAAAGACTGGAGCCCCCCAGCTCACAATACTCATAGAGAGATAAAACCAGCACAATACAGAGTGCACTCCACACAAAAACTTCACTCAGTGCTCACTATACTACCTTTTACCCTGGGAATTAAGCCCTCATTTTAGGCATTCAACTCCCAGGTCCCAGCCATCAGATTAGAACAAGTGAAAAAGTTTTTTAAAAAACAGAAAGAAATTCTACCATCGTTTCTGAAAAAAATGGGAATACCTAAAAATATTAGTTATTAATTGGGATATATATATATATATATATACACATATATATATGTATATATATATATATATATATATATATATATACACGGTTTCATCGCAGATTACATCATTTTTTTGACCATATTGAGGCTGTGTCTGATACATCTTTACATTTCCATAGACCCGTTAGTGCCCTGATTGTGTAATGGAAGCTTGAATGAATAAATCATCTCTTATTGTGGGGTGTATTTCCTGAATCCACAGAGGGTATATCACAGGTGCTTTTGTGTGTGAAACAAGCTCCCGGGCATTGATTTACTGACCTAAAAAATACCCATCAAATACCAATCCTCCAAGAGAAGGCAGAGACTGTGATCACATAGTCTGCTTAATAATAAAGAAAGGAAAATGGGGTAAATGAGTCAAACAGAAAGGGATCTTTTTGAAGGTTCTGTTCTCTTCTGAGCTATTTTCTGCTTGTCAAGATTCATCCACATCTGAATTGCCCTGGCTAACTCTTTCAGACCTTTTATATTTACTGGGGCACAAAGGGAGCTATTTACCCCATTAAATAATAAACTTAGTATTGGGTTTAATAAGCTGCAACAGCAGTGCGGCTTTCCAATGGTTAATATTAACCCATTTAATAGCAATTACACCCATCATTTCATGGCTGGGCTCTCTTAGAAGGCTAACATGGTTAAATGAGTAATTATTGAACTACAAGACGAAAGGTGCAAATCTAAGGGCAGATAATGAAATCTACATAGATGGACGTAATAGCGGATCTCAAGGAAGAGACATTGTTTAAAGTAAAATTTAAATCAGTTGTTATTCATGGAGAATGTAAGATTTTCTCCAAGTTTTTTGATTTTGTATGTTTTATTAATTCTATTACCCCATGTGCCCTGTATAAGCCTGTTTATAAGATTTTGTTTGCTAATTATTATAAAATACGGCTTTAAAACAAATAAGAACATGGTATAAAAGGCAAAGACAATTTAAAACCATCAGGCAAATATGAGATATATAAAAAACCAGGAAAATCTATTAATTCGAGTGCAAAATGTGTAATATCTCATTCTTAATATGCTTAATATAATATTAAGGAGAGAGAAAAAATGCTAGTAATACATTGTGCAATTCGAACGAATTAAATGATCTCATAATAGAACGTTTATTCATGAATTATTTGCTATATAAACATGAATTTATTCCTTAATTCCAAAATATCATTTCACTTTGCCAATAAAATCGAACAAACACTACCCAGCAAATAACACCTGGGTTTTGTCTTTATGAAGCTGAAGGCTGGATATATACTGGCCTTAATATCTAAATCTAATAACTAATAAAAATGTATTTATGAATGTAATCAGCAGCACAAGTTCTATATCTCCAAAAATATATATCTATCAATGGATTAATAATTAATGAGTATAATTTAATACAAAGGGTGATTCCTGTTATTTGCTTATGTTGGTTTATTTTCTATATAAAAAAGTATTTATAATTATATATATTATCACATATATATCCGTTTCTAGTATTTCATCTCTGATGCAGTCAAGATAATTCATACACTTCTCTAAAACCAAAAAGAAGATAAAGAGTATTTCCCACTTTATGAGGTGAGCCAAAGTAATCCATAAAGTATATACCTATAGTAATTATTAAAACAAATACTGTCAGTAAAGCAGCAAATTAGACCATATTTCTGTAATTTATAAAAAATACTTCAGGAGCAGCATTACTTTAGTTATATGAGCTTTCTGTAATTTGCATTTGATTGCAAAACGCTCCAATCAAATCTGTCACTTTGAACACCTGTTTAACCCCTGTATTGCCAAATATTTCTTAGTATACTGAAGGCTTCCTGTGCCAAACGAGGAGGTTCCATAAAGCACCCTTATGAATGGAATCATATTACAAAATAGTGTCTTACAAGCATGTCTCATTATAGAGAGAAGGAGAGCACCGGAAGAGGAGAGAGAAGAAGGAAAGAGAGAAACAGATAATAGAAAAAAAGAGTTTGCATATAGCTAATAGCCTATATACATATGTAGCCACACAAATACAATATAGTTATTCTTTCTTGTTAAATTATCTCTTAAGAACACTCTTCTTTACTGCCTGCCTGTAAATGGCTGCATTTATACCTGAAAAAGCTAAGATTCTGGCTCATGCAATTACCAGCTTGACAGCATTTAATGCAAATAATTATACCCAGCTAGGCTATTATTAACAGTTGAGATTTAATAAACGGAAGCTGTTTTGTGTAATCAAGAGGAAAACACTGCATTATGAATGCATAAAAATGGTTGCCACTTCTTACCTGCATTATAGGCTGCCAGATCTGCACCAGGCCCTGGACTCTTCCTCTTCCTCGGCCTCCCTTTTTGCACAGTCCCCACGCCATTGTAATAAGGCAACCCTAGGGGGTTAGCCCCAGACCCTAGTCCTGAGCCCTTCCCTGATGCTACTTCCGAGTGATTGAAATGGACTTGATACTCTCCCTGTATCAGAGTCTCAAAGTGGAGTCTGCAGTATACTAAATTGTCCTTCATCCCAAAATGGTCCCCAGTGGTCAGCATCTTGTTGCAAGTGTTACAGGTAAAGCAGTTGAGGTGGTAAACTAAGTCCCTTGCTCTCATCACCATTTCTGAAGCAGAGATTCCTAAGTGACATCTGGCGCATCTCTGGACAGAAAACCTCCTACAAAAGCAGAATAGTTTACAATTAGCCAGCAGCCCCCAAAAAATACTTCTTCACTCACAAACATTTTTTCACTCTCACAGATTTTAGGGGGTAGAATTAGATCCATGTATGATGGTTAGTACACCTAGTTGCTTTATACTAAAACCTCAATAACTTAGAATAATATTTACTTGTTTATGTATTTTTCAAATAGTTTATAAAAAAACAATTATTAAGTACTTATCTGCAACTGGTTACTTTACATGATTACTCCTCATGGAGAAGCAAAATTTTTATAGCTAAGGTATTATAAATTCTCATTTCAACTATTTGCTGCAGTTTGTTCTAAAGGATGAATTAGCATTGTGGTATTTCACTTCTGGTCATGAGATAAAGATGTGCTACTAGTTTATCGAGTAAAAGTTGAAGGCCTTTTGATATTTAGAACGAAAACACACGTAAAGGAAGGGTTTTATCATTATTACAGCTAACCTTCCTTCTGCCGACCTTGATTGAAAACCATTGTAAGTATGGGGCAGTGGCACTCCATGTGATTTGGAAGCACCCCCACCCGCCACAAACAATACACACGATGGGAGTGATTATATATATATATATATATATTATTTTTTTTATATGCGTGTGTGTTTGTGTGTGTTGTCATTTATGCAGCTCTACACAACACTAATAAATGAAAAAAATATCTGCTATCAGTTATATATGGATCCATCGGCAGTGAAGGGGTTACAGGGTAGGAGGGGGTACCTGTAATAGTCCTCTTTGCAGTAGATGCTGCCATCTTTGCTGAAGCAGGTAAGTTCAGACTCCAGGTTTAATTTACATTCACAGCACTTGAGGCAGCGCATGTGCCACTGTTTGTCCACTGCCAGGAGGTAGTACCGGTCGGAAATCTTCCCCCCACAGCCGGCACACAAGGCTGCCCGGTCACTGCTGATTGAGGGCATGGTCTGAGTGGAAACAGGGAGAAGATATTAATATTTAATACAAAAGGCTGAGTAATAAATTGGAATTAGACTGATACAGCAGCATGCAAATCCCTATCACCCACAAACCCCCAAAACACTGTCCATTACGCTAGAGGGTCGGTTGGCATTCGCATAACAAAATTCTATCTATCTATCTATCTATCTATCTATCTATCTATCTGTCTATCGAATGATCATCAGTAAATGCATACCGGTATATTAAGGACTATCCCTGTAATCACTGCGCTTCAGTTTAGCAAAGAAACATTGAATATATCAATCTCTCTGTCTACTTCGGCAATTAAGTTGATATCAAATATAGTAAGGAAGATTGAGGGGCAATGAGCTTCTTGGACACCACAAAGGGGATATTATATTTCTTAACAAAGCAAAAAGGGTGCCTGATGCGTTTTTATGGTTAATTATAACTAAAATATTATCAAATATGATTTTCCGGGTTATAATTTGGAATAAGAAAGGGGATTTGTTTAATATATTTTTTTAAAATGCAATTCATATGTATCTCTTGCTTTGTGTAGTTGGAAGCTCATTATTTAAAGAGCGTTTGAATATATAGGTAACTATATATATATATATATATATATATATATATATAATTATAAATGTACATACACATTTATGCGTATATTTTATATTTATAAAAACACACATATAATATGGGCCTTTTTTTTGCAAGTTAGGGAAAATAAGTCTGTTGCTAATCCAATGTATATCTTGAAAAGCTATGGTATAAATTAATGTCACCTGTTTTTAGCCAAAAATAAAAAATAATAAAAATAAATGAATTAATAAAAAAGAATAAATAACTGAAATTAAAATATAATACAGTACCGAATTTATTAACTACAGCGAGTCGGCAATCATCGATTAATAGGATGTACCCTTGCAGACATGATTACATGAAAATCATATGATATGTATTTTTAGTTTCCGGTTTTAAACAAGATCATCATACACATTTTTAATTTACATTTTAGACACATCAGGAAATCGAATTTTAATATTGCAAACAATGGCAGATATCAATTTATGTGAAGTATAAACGCAACTGATATATACATAATATCGCATAATAAGCATGAATTATTTACACATTTAATTTTACTTAGTTTTTATGTGATATTTAAAAGGTTATCTCTCTTGCTCTCTTACCTTTCCCAGTGTAGTATTTTATATTAATGAGTCATTTTAGCACACGTGGGATAATTACAACTTTCACTAACAAACACAAATGTATCTATCTGTGTAGTATTTAACTTTTTTCATGAAGACACATTAGTTTCTTATTTTTTTCTTGCATGTAAGCGATTTCCCAGTAAATTGTGTATTTTCAGGTATATAGTCAAGAGAAAAAATATGTATTTTCATAAGTTTTGGCGAATTCTCCAGCCACCGAGAGTAGTGAGGGTTATATCGTTTTTTAATTGTTGTAATAAATTTATTAGTTTTGAGAGTATATGACAGGAACATAAAATGAAATTTCATTTCCTGGCCTATACAGCGCAAGACACATGCATTACATTAAAAAATACATAAATTGTATTAATCACTAAACATATCGATAAATTATCCATACAATAACTCGCAGAACTGTATTTCATAAGGTGCCCTAGGTCTTCTACTTATTACAAAACAGATAGAAAGTAAGATATAGATAGATAGATAGATAGATAGATAGATAGATAGATAGATATTTTTTTCTTACACCCTACCCCAGTGCGTGGTGATGTTTGTGTTCTCAGTCCAGTCGAAAAGTGTGTAAATTCGTATAGACTAGTCTATGTGCCTACTTTATCTTATGGGTTTTTTTACCTCCCCTTCTGCCCAAGCCCTACCCGAGGTGCGTACCCCAGAACCCTGCCTACCGTTTCAGTTTCCCCTCTGTCGATTGCGGAGCTGATTGCTGAGGTTTCAGTCTTGGATCTTCTGTCCATCTCATCGATGACCCCATGCATCTCCCCCCCTGATAGGCTGTGGAAAAGCATTTCTGGAGCGTGGAAAGAACACGAGTGGGAATCTTTGCAGATGCTTTGGTAGCTGGAGCCTAATTCCATAAACTGAAGTCCTAAGCCATGCATTGAATGTCAACCCAGCAAGAGGAGAGCTGTGTCCTGGGATTGTCCTTGTCCAACAGATCAAACCACAAGCACGAAAGACAAAAGTCAAAACAAGTCAGGAGGTCCCAGGCTACCCTGCCTCGGGAATATCATGTGATGTCTCCAGGAACTGAGCAGGTCTAGAAGTATGACCTTAAGGACATCTCTCCAGATCTTCAGGTGGTCTCTGAAGCTGCAGATGATGCCAGAATACGGGTATCAGCAGCGCTGCCTTTTTATTGTATATAGAAAAATGTTGGAACAGCGATTCAAAAGATCTGTTAGAAAAGAAGCAATGTAACAACTAGGCCCGGTCCATATTTGACATGCAGAAGGGACAACATGAGCCAGTCATCTGCAATATCCTCAGCAAGGAGGCAAAGTTAGCATTCACTGCCCGAAACGTTGTCTGAAGCCCAGCTCTGAGAAATTACAAAATAATTCAAATGAATATTCTGATTTATTAAGCACGGTTAAAAAAAAAATAATAACCAAGCCAAGACTGGAGGATGTTAGGAGCTTGAGATCTTCCAGGGACCGTTGTTGTGTTAAGTTTTTGCTTCTGCAGGCAGGGCTGTGTGTGAGTAATGGGGGAGGAGGGTCCTCTGCATGGACTTGGTGTAATCCCTTAAAGTGAGAAGCTCTCTCCTTTATTTCTGCTCTGCAGTCCTCCGTGCAGTCACAACTGCACCTTTTCTACAGGGCCTCTGACGTCAGCACCTTGCCCTCTCCTCATTGGCTACAATCTGCTACTGGCTGCTTATTATAGCACGGTGTGTGTCGGGTGGGGGAGACAGCGGTTTGCAAGCAGCGTAGGGTCCCCCTGCCACCCTGTCCCTGCGTGTCAGAGTGGGTACGGGTAGGGCATCATCTGGGATTTGGATCCTAGCTCAAGTTTACATTCATAAATCATCCATTTCGTGTTATCTAAAGCTGGAAGTCACCTGAACACTAAGTATACTATAATATAGCATTGTAATACATTTCACAAGCCCTGCCACATGTATTCTACACTTTATTTAGTTGGATATAAACCCATTCGTTATAACTTTAGGAACAATTAAGGTTACTGAATGCATACATTTCAATAAATATTACTGCTTTGTTATATTTTCAATTATATAGTTTGTAAAAAAATAACTCTGCAAATCTAAAAGTTGAGTTTACGTTTTGTTCATATTATTTAAGACATCGACATAACCAATCCATAAGTCAACTGTTCTATATTTTGTGTAAAAAAAATAAATTTCCAGAACTTCTGCTACCGTTAATAAAAAAATTGAAGTAATTTTAGCAATAGAAAATGGCGATCAAAACCAGTAATGCTGGAAATAAATGGAATGCGAGATATTTAAAAGGGGTGGAAACAAACAATAAAAAAACAGCTGATTTTTTAACCATTTCGACACTGAGGAGGGTTTGCAGGGGCTGCACAATATTTGCACTAGACGAGATGCTCCAAGGGTTAACAGAAATCAATAATTAATCGCTGGTAATTAAAACATCTATAATCTTTATAAGATTTTGGTTGGCAAACAAAACGTGAGTCTATAACACTACAAAGAGGATGCCTCTATTATAGTATATAGATAGATAGATAGATAGATAGATAGATAGATAATCCTACTTGTAGTGTTATAGACTTATGTAGTGTTATAGACTCTATTTGTTTACCTATATATATATACTGGCATTATAAAGTGCTCATAGGATGTTATACTAAAGCAAGTAAAGAAAATACATATTCAACATACAGATCCCTGTAATTTTTGGAACTGCACGTGGACAGCACCAAGAGTGTAATTTCACGGATAACGGTTATATCCACTCTACATGATCCGTAGTGTATTAGTGTATATATATATATATATATATATATATATATATATATATATATATATTATAGTGTATTAGTGTGTATATATTATATTTAGGACAGAATTCTTCCTATTATGGCACACTTTAGAGCAGCTACAGTTCTGTTTTGTGTGTACCATCACCCATGCATTCACTCCCACACACATAGACACATACACCAATACATGCATGTATATATTAAGTGGAGCATTAGGTAAAGCCATTCTGCACGATTTTCATATAAACACTGGGACCTTTCAGTATCTATAAGTAGCCAGGCTAATCTGGCGCCTGTGGGATCTGGGTTGACCAACTCAGCAGAGTTGCCTCCTGTACGAACTGCAAAGAGTATTTGTTCCCTGGGCTTTATGATTTGGTATAAAGGAAATAGCTATTTTAACTCTGTCTTCAACAACGCAGCGTGATACATAACCAGGAATTATCAGTTACAATTCACTTAATATTCACGTGTTGAGTAGTAGTAGTTTCTCATTAACTCATTTACTAGACCTGTCTGTAAGTTAAAATAAATGTGGGTTAGGCGCATCACCTTCAGTTTCTACCCCCTATAAGGGGTTAATCTCTGCACATTATAATATTTCTATTCTTTTTCTCTTGTAAAAAAGACTCCGACTCTCTCTCTCGTCATATATCTGATCTCTATACCTGATCTCATGGATGTATAATTAGATATTCTAGTGATCCTCATTTCTATGTGTTAAATTAGACCCACTGCCTCTCTGATGTATTATAAGGATAAAGTGGAATTAAGCAGGTATTTTAGGCAAGGTAACTATCATATACACATGTGCCTTTCAGACAAGAGGGGGTTTGGGTATCCTAATGATGTGGTTCTACAACCTCTTATTTTCCAAGTAGATGACAGGTGAACAAATTATAGATGCTGTGATTCCCCACCCAAAGTCTCTGTGTAGTAACATAATCAGCTGTAGTGTGCCATCTGCTAGCTACCAGGAGTCCAGAGCAAGCACACAATCACATACCAGCTCCTGTGTCTGACGCTCAACAATAGGGTCCTGCAGAAGGTACAAGGTTCGACTGGGTTTACAAATTAGTGGGTCTCTTGTGGAGGATCCACCGGACAGCGCAAGTCTTGCATGTGTAATGTGTACTATAGGGGAAGAGAAAGGTAAGGAAATAGTTAAATCGGAGGAGAATCAGTGGGAAGTAGTGAGTTTCAGTGAGGGGGGGGGAGTGCTGTGATTGATCTGTCATATGTTTCCCAAGTCTCATGCGGTCATTAAGACTTAATATATAGCAGAGCATACAATAAACTTGGAATTAAAACGTGGTTGTAGCTCTAGGCACCCCGCACATTGTCTGCTGTGGTGTTACGTCTTCATAGATCAGTGACTGACATGGGGTAATTAATCATTTTACTCACATGGAAATAGGGTCTAATCCATTCACCATGTGGACTGGTGTAACAAGCAGGCGATCAACATTAGAAGCCTGAGACTGCGAGGGAGACAATGATGTATGTTAGAGCAGAAGCTCTGGTGTTGGGATGTGGAGCAGGGTGCCAGGGCTTTCTGTTTTCATGCTGGATTGTTTATGCTCTGTGTGTGTCTGTTCCTCACTTTCTGCTAATACATGAGACACTTTGCTTTTTGACAGCAAGTGCAGATCAACAGCCTTTTTTGGGTCTCTGGAGGACACCTGTACATGTTTTAGATTTAGCAGGGAAAATATTTGTTCATTTACATTACACCCAGAACAAGTCAGATCATACATTCAGTGGGCAGTGAGGAATTACTGCATCTCAGAGTGTAGAACACACATAGTGTATACTGGCAGCACGGGTTCGAGCTGTCAGTTTGTATCTCACACATATACAGTGGTGTATTCCATGGCAGGGACGCAGTCATAAGACATGATACACATCGACTGTCACTGCACAGCCTTAGTCACTGTCCACTGCACTGAACACCTTTTTGCTCACCTATCCCACTTCTACCTGTACTTTCCCATAGCCTACCTTATGTGTTATAACCCATCTGCATTCTCTTCACCCAGACCTCTCTAATCCATCTGTATCCCACAAATCTGGACATAAATACAAAAAAACCTAAATTTCAGCTCTTGCAAACAAAAGGTAGTTACAATTGCATTTAAAATTCAGAGTTCTTGATTTTATGATTCAAGGAGAATATGATCGTTTAATCCACAAATAATGCATCCTCTTTCGCGCACGGAGTTAATTTAAGGAGAGATGAAATCGCGTGAATTCTTTTTGTTTTCTACTTAAAAATGAAATTACGTTAATTTTATGAGCATATCTGCTGATGACTGACAGGTTTTGTAATTGAGTTAAAATAAATCCTGTGCCATCTCTCTATGATCGGAGATCGCAGCAAGAACCGCTATATTTGTCCACAGATACACAAGTAGACACAAAGAGTATAAGAATATACTATTATTTTTCAGCCCGCATGAAGGATATGTTCTTCTTATGTCTGTGTCATATGTGCGAATACTCCTTGTTATACTTATTATCCACATATAGCATCAGTAACAAAATTCAAGATTTCAAATTTTCTTTTCAAATATGTAATTTTACAATAAATTAGCTATTTACTTACCAGTCAAACAGATTCCTTTAAATCTTTTTTAAAAATGTTATAAAGCATCAGAAAGAACTTTTGTGTTTCTTAAAACAAATGTTATTTTACATGAGATAAAACAAAACATTCGCATGTAACATTGCTCAGATTAAGACAAAACAAACTGCACCCTCTTTAGGCAACCAAACTCTTCATTTAGAGATACTGTGTTAACCCTTTCAGGGCGTCTACTGATAAGTATCCGGGTGGTACCTTGCTCTTAGTGAAATGTACAAAGATCTCTTTTAATATATGGTACACACAGAGGTCTGAATCTCTCTGGAAATTGATTTAGAGTTCTTTGGGGTTTTATAGCTCTATTTAGGGGGGAGGGGATCCGTCTGCTAGAAATCTGTCTACAGTTGATTTTTTTTTTAGAGGCGAAGTGTTGCTGAAATCTTAAAACATCCGCATTCTTTTTACAACTGTATCCGATTACTCTCCAGGCAAAGTAAGGGCAGGAAAAAATAGCAAACATCTCAGGATAATTTGGGGTTTAATTGCCAAAGCCCCACTTAACACATTTCATTTCTACCAGTGGCACATCCCCCTTCTCCTTTTATTTTGTCTTGTGTTCCTCAAGACTACTGCACGTTTTAAGACATCATCAGACACCCAGAAAGATGCTGGTTTACTACATCCTAAGCACATACAAAAGGGTGGCTCCATGTATGAGTCTGTAACTCACATAGCAGCAAATCACAAATGACAATAGAAATGGTTGCTTAATGCACACACATTACACCTTAACTAGTAGCAATCGCAGCAGGATGAGCTTTTATTTATTATTTTCCACGAACAATATAAAGCAGATTCTGAATGCCATAGCAGTAACATACAGCCTTCGATGCAAAGATCTGGGCAGCCAAATAAGTCATCAACTCGAGTTACATATTCCTTATTCGGCACACAGAATTAGTCAGTGGTAACTTGCTTAAAAAATACATTCAGTTAACAAAAAAAGTAAAAATAATGGGAGGAAGATGCCAGAGACCAAAGCCAAATAAGGAAAAGTGATACATTTTATTTGACCCAAATAATTTAATTTGAAGAAGAGACCTCTGAGGTCCCGAAATGTTGTATGACTCTACAACTTCTTGAATCCTGGTACAATAAAATGCATCTAAATACTTCAGGTTTTCAAAACTTCATCTTCGTTTTGACCAGTATATCCATCCTCTTCGAAAGCCATATACATTATATCCTTTGATATATATATATATATATATATATATATATATATACACACACACCTTTAAATTAGCAAGTCTCTTAATTATTTAATTAGGTTCTATTATCTATTCCCAATACACCACCAGGGTAAACCCCAGGCACAACCCACCCACACATTATAAATATTATTATTATACTAATTGCATATATATTAGTAGTAGTATTAATGTACATATTTATGTACAAATCAGTGCACAGTTAAGTAGAAAAGAAGATGAAAAGGTGCACTATTACCTTCTTTAAAACTGGACTGAAGCACAGTGCTACATTTTGAGCAATGAGCAGAAAAAATATATTCAGAAATATATATTATATCTGTAAATGGGTGAAAGCCCACCTTCAATCTGTAGGGATTAATAAACGACATATTGTGATTGTCACTTTCAGAAACACCACAATAGTTTTGGGGGCTTTACAATAAAAAGCTTATCTTTAACTTTGTCAACAGCTCTTCAGTCAGCCCAGATTAATTAAGTGCTGGGTCAGGCACAATGGTAGAGAGGGCACCTCCAACCAATCAGAGGCATTTCCAATTTGATTTTAACTGGAGAACTTTGAGCCTCTTTCAAAAAAGTACAAATGGTATTCTTCTCCTATGCCATTGAATGAACTTAGTATGGCAACACACGAAGCACTGGCTTTAATGGCAGAATCATGTCCATCCAATAAGTGGCATAGAGAAGAGATGGGGAGGGAAAGGGAGGTAGGAGAGACATATCTTGGTAAGGCCTTTAACTGGCGACCCTTACTATGTTTTGGTAATTTACCTATTTTACATATCCTATATATAAGGGTATGAATAAACTACCCACATCATTCAAAAAGGTATTATACAGATCCCACTTCATTCAGGTTTGCCTTAACTAAGGACTGAGCTCCACTGGGGAATAACAACTGAACGTGGGTCAATAAACATTGACTATTTTAATGTTCAGTGGACTGCTGATAGGGGCAGTTTGACAGCCTGGATATGGTAATTGTTCCAGCCAAATATACATGGCTTGTGCAGGGATACATTCACAGGCACTAAGGTTCACTTGTTCTGCATTCAAATATATATATATATATATATATATATATATATATATATATATATATATATTACACAGGCATTTAAATAAACGACGAATCAAAATAGTCATTTACACGATATCCAAAGAGAGCAATGTATATACATCGAGCACATACAAATCCTTGAAATCGTTTTAATATACACAACTAGATAGATAGATAGATGTAGATTACCCACAAATCCTATTTGCACGTGTTGTAGAGTCATTAATTAAACAGATATGTTTCATTACGCCGAATACATTTGTATTACAATTACAAGTCCTTCTGCATGACGTCGGGTTATGGGTTCTAAAGGCAAAGCATAATCATTTATTATTATTATTATTATTACTATTATCAGATCTGGCGATATACACCTCTATAATCTGCTGAATATGTATATTTTAGTGCCTCACTCTCTGAAATCCCTGTGGCATCTGTTGGCTGGGAAGCGTGTTTTGGGGTTAGCATGTTCCTGCGATGATATTGTAATATGATCTCCGGTGACAGAATGCATGACAGTTGTCCCGTAATACGCAGCTCCAGTCAGTCAAAGGACACAGGCGAGATCTGGATAATTAGCATCCATTGGGCAGTCAGTGAGGCGAGGAGGACACACGGAACAAAACCCACACAGGACACGGGAGACAAAAGGGGACTCAGCTAGCGAGGGATTAACTACTCCAAAGCGATCTAAATGCTTTTGTATCAGATGGACTGGGGCTCCTGAGGTTACCCTCTTCCCCTCCATACACCCAGGAATCCCATTGAGACAAAACTAGGGTTAAATCCCCTTTCTTCCTTTACCTCCTTGGAGGATCTTAAATATACAAAACAACAAAAGGCAAGGAAAAAAGAAAATGAGAAATAAGAAATAAAAATTCAGCAGCATCTCCCTGCTGTTATAACTCTTTGGAAGTTTTACATTTCTTACTAATTAAAATCAACGTCGAAAAGCCCTCAGCCTTTGCTACTAGAAATATATATATATATATATATATATATATATATATATATATATTAGGAGGATATTTCTGCTCATGGTAAGGCGAAGGCAATTACATTAGAACATCAGAACACACATGCTAAGGAATCAGACATATTCGAATTGATGTAATAGGTATAGGTAAACTGGGTGTAATTATCACGATAGGAGAACATTTCAAGAAAGGGCATCCAGAACATGGTCAATGCTGCACCCAGAATCCATGCTTGGAGAATTAATTACAAGTGTGTTCCCCTAAAGTGAGCATTTACCCTCAATTAGATAATTATATCATCTTAAAGGAATGAGTTCTTACCTTGCTGATCCAGACAGTGTGATGAGGACAGACCTGGGAGATGGGGTATACTGTTGGCTGGGTGGGGTATATTCATGTATATGCATATGTACAGTAAGAGAGAGAGAGAGGGAGAGGGAAGAAGAGTCTGTGCGTCAGCTCCAGTGTGTTCTGCAGATCTGAACACATACCTCCAGTTAGCTGTGATATATGGGGTTAGAGAAGTATGGATCGCATACGTATAGTAAAAGGTCCAAGCGGTATGCAGAGCTAGGTAGCAGGTCAAAAGAGCGGCATGATACAGATAGCGATGGAGGCAGTTCAGATCCAACAGCTGTCATGTACCTTTCATGTCAACGCCTGGTTTAACACGAAAAGATCCTGTTTGTAACTGGGTGGTTGTTTAAACCAGTAAGTAAAATGACCCAACACACTTCTTTTTACCGATCTCTCAGTGATAATACATTGCGATGTCCCCGCATTACAGCTCTGTACTCTGCTTAGCTCTACAACCTGTTTGCGTTCGAATTGCACTTTAACCCACTAAGTTCCAATTGATAAAAACAATCTTCTGTGTAGTGTTACAGTTTGCTATTTAACTGTTGCAGTGCATCTTAGTCCTGTTCGTAAAAATATAAATATCTACAAATACTACAAATAAATCAGCGTTCGAAAGATAGAGGGATTGGTCTGGTACGCATAGGGTTAATTGTTTTCTTTAAAAAAAGTTATGCGTATTCCATGCAGATTCCCTAAAGTGTACTAGTCGATAAAATAAAATATATGGCCAAGATCGAAAAGAGTTAACCTTTACACATCCGTGGCTAAAGATATTAAAGTGAATTAACTTTCACTACCCCCAACAGGGAGTAACCCTTGCTGATATGTAATTCATAAGATTGCATCAATACACATCAAGCTTTATAATTGTTAACCCCCTTTCTTGCCGACGTGGGCATTGCTCCTCTGGCAGTGAAAAGGTTAACAATTATTTCATTTTAGGGATTAGCCATTAACGGTTTTGTAATCATTCTACCGTCTGCAATACAAAGTTTCCATAGGGGGATCATCGTACAGCGCTATCATAATCAAAACGAGTCATAAAGCTTTATAACCGTATATTGTGTTCATATACAAATTCACAGGTAATAGTATATGATATATATAATATAAATAACCATTTTACACGATATAAATATATTTTTAAAAGATCATTGTCTTATTTCAATTCTGGAAAAACAAATACATTTGGGAATATTTTAGAGAAAACATGCACTAGAAAAAAAGAAGGAAAAAAAACATGTAAATCCAAATTCCACAGGGGAGAAGCTGAATTTTAATCCTTTCAGCCCCCTACCAATTTAGAAAGAATTAGTTAATACCTTAAAAGTGTGAAGGGTTATTAGCATATACATTTTATTTATTGCACATGTTGGAAAAAGATACAATGCAACAATACAACAAAGTTTTATGAATGTAAGATGGTCATATAATTTTGGGAAATTGAAATATATGATTTGTATCTATAAATCCCATACAGAAACCGAATACAGTCAATAAGTTTGTATACATGTATAGATCTACAGATTGTAAATGTGGGTAAATAACTAAAATAATTGATAGAAAATACATTAAAAAATAGAGAAAAAATAATTTCATTAACATCTACTGTGCCAGGCAAGCAAAATGTTATCTTTCTCCGTCTGCATTTTTTGAGTTAAATTGTATAGGGTTTATAGGTGTTAACCTAGCCCCTCCGTTTCATCTGATATAAAAATAATTAATGTTATTATCTGAAGCATCTAATTGCAGTCATCCAAGTGACAATGGCAGATACAACTATTTACTTTTTAAATATATTACATTTTTTAATGATACTGTCTGTTTTATTTATTGCTAATACAAACCTCTTAACCGTGATTTATTTTTGTTGCAACAACGCATAATCTGTCACTTCTTCATCTTAATTCCAAGGAAATGAAAGCGGTGCCTTCTGTATTACACTTAATTGCACTGGCAATGAAAAGAGCTGAGATGTTAATCAAAATAAATTGAAGATAAACAATAAAATCATTAAATCTTTGCTGCACTAAGTGTAACTAATCAGGTTTGACTTGAAGAACAGAATACAAATAATTAATTGAAGAGGCTCTCATTAACTACAGCCAGCATCAGGGTCCCCCAGCAAGGGCCAGGGACTTTTATATGATCCCAACCAAAATTCATAGAGAGAAGGTTTATGGGGAAAACATTAAGAATCTACTGTTCTTTTTGTTGGTGATCTGAGATATATCAAATAGATTGAACCAGGGTCACTTCCCTTAGTTGGCTTTATTATTATACACTGTGATTGATAGTAAGTTTGTCTCAATAAACAAAACGCTTTTAATTTTTAACATTGTGTATATTGCGGACAGGGACATAAAAAACACAATTACACTATAATACAGAGCTCGGCTTATATCTAGTTAACTGGATAAATGGTTATGCAGTTTCTGGTACATAACCCCAACGCACAATGGGGTTATGTATAAAGATGAATTCTTGTGTAAAGTGGTGCAGTTGTTATAACCAGTGGAATGTTCTTGCTGATTGTTTGAAGTTTAGTAATTTATACTTGAATTGATATTCACATATAACACATATTTGTTGACAGTTACACACAAAATGCTGTAATTCATACAATTTTAACACAAGTTAACAGCAATTACTAAAATAATTTAAACTGTAAATATTTTTTTAGTGGTTCATTGCTTACAGTAATATATATATTATATAGATAGATGATAGATAGATAGATAGATAGATAGAAAAATCAATCCAAACATCACAAGATAAACTATGCAGAAGACAGTTTATGATTTCAATGTTTCTTTCAGTTATTTTCAGGAGAACTTTTATCAAGATTATATATATATATATATATATATATATATATAATCTTGATAAAAGTTCTCCTGAAAATATATATACACACACATGCATACATATATACATACACCAAGGCAAGCAAGGACTTATTCCCAATTGATGAATACACATTTGTATAGGCATGGGACACCATGCATTGATGCAAACATGTCTGTGAGTATATATATTATAAAGAACTGTGCGCACAACTTAAATGAAGTATGCTCTTTCTGGGTATATATATATATATATATATATATATACACATACATACAAAAAAGCTAACATCAATTGCCACCTGAAAGTAATGGGACATTGGAACATTAATTGAAAACACCTATATGTTCTCCATCTTTAGACAAAACTTAATAACCATAAAATGTTCAAAGTACAAGGAGGAAGTTGTGGCTAAGTGCTATTGTTTCCTGGATAATATAATTGATCAAATAATTAAATTGTTAAGGATACATTTTCCCCCCCAGACCATTGCACATCTCTCAGGCATTCAAAATGTTAATGGGGAAAGAATGATTTTGGTTCACTCAGCAGTCTAAATGCGTCATTGTAAATTTAGTCCAGATTCCTTATAAAATAGATATTACTCTAGGTTTAATTACGTTTTTTGTTAGGTGGGTTTGGGAGATTTTGTTGCATATGTAGATGTTAGTTACTACATTGACAACAGTATGTGGCAAGTAAAAATATTTGCAATGACCAGGAAACTGGACCATGGAAAGATGTGAAAGAACCTTAAAAACAAAGAGATGATTTATTCTTTCATATGCCTTCACTGTTGCTTCAGCCCACCACCAGTCACTCTTTCAATTCAACTTTCCTTACTTATTAAACATCCCTTATTTATTTTAATTCTTCAAACTGCTTGATGACTTCACCACCTTTTTAAATAAGTTAGCAGGGGCATTGCTGGTGAAGGCAAAATTACAAAGAGGAAAGGGTTCCCCTTTGGTATTGCATGCACACAGCTACTACGAGAGTGATGTTTCTATATCAGTGCCTGCCAAAGTAGGTGGAACAGCAGCTTTACAAATTGGTGTGACTGAATATTGTACATGCTTTCCCATAATTCTACAAATCCATCTTAACAGCATTGTTTTACCCTGAAACATATCTAGGTCTACACTGACTGGGCCTAGGACTGTTATCTGCCATCCCATTGCAATCTATTTTGATGATAGATGGAACCCTTTCATTGGACAGATATTTAATTTGCTCTTTTGTGGCCATGCTTCTACTGGCCAAATGGCACAGCAGACATTTTCTCCACTGTTTAACAGTGTCCCATTCTCACCTGATCTGCTGCTCCAGTGGCCACATTTATGTCATTTAAGTATCTGGGCAATCTAGTTACCCCTATTCATTCCTGCTTGTGGTCCTCATGTAGCTTCACTACTGGGCATAGTTTAAAATCCCTCTCATTCTGTAGACTGAAGAAAAGAACATTCTTGACAACCTCTCTGAAGGTATAAAAATCTCCACTCCTGAAGAAGTTAAGCATCTACTCCCAAGTAAGGGGGAAATGTAAGTGGTTATTGAAAGTTGAGGGACCAGGCCTAGGGCAGGACAATAATATCATATGCACTGAAGCCACCACTAGGAACAAATACTACCCAAATACTACATGGACATCCCAAAGGAAAACAACATGATAATGCAATCTACCTTTAGCCAACTCTATAAAGACATGTAGCTCATGGGAATTTTGACTGTCTTGCCTTACCTGAAAGCTCTTGTTATTCCTTTATCAAGGTGTTTATACCAGATACTGTCCCCGTTGCAACAGAGAACTTATGGTGTTCTTATGGCGAATCATAAGAATGAAACATCATGCGATATGATTAAATAAATATTACAGAATTAGATAACAGTGACATAGAGAAGAAAGCTACTTTGCATTCATTGTTCAATATAGTCCTTGGGTGACTGGCCTTGACATGATCACTCATGCTAATAGATTCTGTTTCATTGGTGACATTACAAAATTACAATGACTCTGTACTGTTGCTGAAAAATATGAAACAGAATGTTAGAATGCACATACTGTATATGTACAGTATGTCTAATTTAACCACGATGATTGAAGGTACCAGAGGATGTCATATTTCATCCTCCGCTACCTTTAACAATCGTGGTGAATGACTGATTTTTGGTTGCAGTTGGCGTCGTTGAAACGTAAGTGGGATGTCTCTGAAATCTTCAATGGATGTGCTTTTAGGGAATATAGTCTTATGGGGTTGAGTTGAAATATGGGGCCTCTACTGTGCCTCAAATAAGACTTGGATCCAGGAAAGTAATCTGTCAAACTTCCAAGTTTGAAAACTAAAATGTGTATAGTTCCAATTTTTTTCCCGCAATGTCCAAATAACACGGCATAGCCGTATATGTGGGATATTGCTGTACTTAGGGGGTGTTGCTGAATACAAATACAGAGCTGCTGCTGTACCATGGGAAAGAAATCTAATGAAATGCTGAAATGCATTTGTTTTATGAAATGTACTGCAATGTTTGGCACTGATTGGTTAAAGAAGTGACCCTAGCAAAATAATTTGAGTTGTCAACGTACAAAAAATATATACTTTTGTTCAGCAGCAACTCCCTGCATATCACGTTTAAATATTGCCTAGTTGCATCCAAAATAAATGAAAATACCAGGCATAAGAGGTGTATCCACAATGAGGACATATATATATATATATATATATATATACCAAAATATATATTGTTTTGTTTTCATTTGAACTAGCCATGTAGAGAAACTACATTTTCTGGCAAAAAAACAACATAAATGGATGAAAATATGATTGAAAACAAAAGTGCAAAAAACCCTTCAGTCCTTAAGTATACAAATAGAAAAAAACAGCCTTAGTACTTATGGGGTTTAATATGCCTAGATCAGGAATATCAGCAAAAGAGTTAAGACAGGAAACACACCATTGATAGTTTCTCTGTAAATGAAGTACAATTTTAGTATGCAAATCACAAAATGAATATTTCACTAAGAAGTGGAATAAAGCATACCCTTTCTCATTTCATTAATAATATCTTGTTACTAGTGATACCTCTCGGAACATTCATCCTATTTCTATTCACATATATATAGGCTACAAGCATCTGAACTTGAGTTTTTAATTAAGTCCACGTATCTACATGTCCGTAAAAACAATTTGCCTTATTCACGTATTCACCAGAAAGTTTATTTCCCTCCAACAATTTTGTGGGCTCTGTAATTCGCTCTGACACTGTTAAGTGAGAGTAATATTCTCTCACCCTGAATGAAAAACGCTTCTGTTTATTTCCCTGCTAGTCTTGGCAAGTGAAGAAGGATATGTATTTCTTCTCATGGAAACAAATGATGCAACGAGTTGACAACAGGTAACCTTTTTAATATATTCTTTCTTTATTACTTTCCAGGGCCAGGAAACACATCTTTCCTTATTTTTTTACTTCTTAGACACAAAGCACCACTGAAGGCCCTGTCACAGCCTAAAAATTACTGAGGGTGTTTTCTGCCCAAAACCCTGAGACTTTTCTAGCATTTTACACTATGTTTCCTTAACCATAATTCTCCTTTTATTTTTCGAGCACCCACACAAATTGTATATTGGGTTTTTTTTTAAGGACAGACAGGACTTTTTATCTAATATTCTACTGTGAAAATGGAACCCAAAGCAGTTCAGTTGGCCAAAATACCACAAAATATATTAAGGTAAGCATCTTGAATTTGAAAAAAACAACATGCATAGCTTTTTAAGGTTGGTGGTAGATAATTGGGTTCAATTTCTCTAGACACAGTGGCGTCACTAGGGTTGGTGTCGCCCAGTGCGGTAATTCATGGTGTCACCCCCATAGAGCTCCTCCTGTACCACATCATACAGAAGCCTTACATTTTGTTTTATTAGTAACTCGCTCCTCACCCGGCTGACTGCTTCATGTTTTGTTCAGAAATCAGATTCATAACTTCAAAGAGACAGACAGAGAGACCAACTGATCACAGACCTCACCCTGCTGCTGCCTCTTTAGAACGATTTTGGAAGTCCACTCTGGGAGTGGTCACTGCGCAGTTACAAGACTAGACCGCATGTGCAGAGAATACCCGTTCCTTCCAATTAATGCCCCACCCCATGATAATCTTCTCAACAGCAAACATTTTATGAGGGACTGCGGGCAGAAACAAGATTATCCACTTCCTCCATATTGGAAATAATGCAATAGATAATTAATTAAAACAATATTAATATATTAATATAAAAAATATATTAATTATCCTGTCAAAGCCCACTTCATATGGCAAACCAAAATTTGCTTACAATTTAAATAAAATGATTCAAATCTAAAACAAAAGGCTACAATATGTTTACTCTATTGAATATTTCTGTGGCTTACTTGTAAACAGATACTAACATACCCATACATTAACATACCCCCACACAAACACTAAGATGACCAAACACAAGTCCACACTAACATACTCAGACACATACAATCACATACTCAGATACAGGCACACAATCAAATTTCCATAAAACCACATATTCACAATAACATACTCAGACACACACACGTAGACGCACAGTTAAACATGCACATGAATGCCACTCAATTATCCTGCCTTAGTCTCTTCTGCAATGTAGGCGCTCTACAACTGCGGGGTCACACAGTGTTACAAGACCCAACTCAACTGTGCCTACTACCATATGCAACTCGCAGTGCCTTTTTAGTGGCTGTCACGGTAACCCCCCGAGGCAAAGGACACATGGGGTTATGTTTGAGTTTGGGAGACTCCTTACCTGCCTGCCCAGTCCCCTCTTATGTCTCAGTAACCCTGTGCTCATTGGGGACACAGAGTGAACGGTAAACCCCGTCTGGTCTGCCGGAACCAGACTCCCATGAACTAGCCAGCTATGGGGGGCTCTACAAGCCAGGAAACGATCAATGTGCCTGACCGGGACCTAGCCACAGATTCATGGAACTATACGGTAGCTAGGGACCACAGTGATGCCCGCCGACAATTGGAACTGTTTCACTACGGACACTCTTTGTCCCACCACGTTGCTCTTTTGAGGTTACATTAAGCTTGTGATGGGCTTAATTAATTAATTAATTAATTAATTAAGCTCAATGGTGGTTACAGAGAGGCAGCTCATTCAGGAACCCTCATTTTATTACCAATCTATAGGACCATGGTTTACCCAGTCCGCGTGGACTATTCCTGGGGAAGTTTCCGACGTTGTTGCTCAGGCTCCTGATGTTGGATCATGTCGCTTTTTGGACCATAACATCTTCGGGCCCTGAGCTCTCCATTGGTACCCGATGATTAACGCTGCTCCCTCTGGATCACCCCAAAATAGTGACTGTTTTTCGGGTTGGCATTCACAGTGGCGCCCAGGGCTGGTCCTAGACGAAGTGGCACCCCAGGCAATATTCTCTTGCTCTTGCACCCTCCCATTCTTTTACATAGAGGATCATATTTTTAAAGCCTAGCAGGGTCAAGTGCTATACAGGAGTAGAGTGCAGACCTATGCAGAGGCAGCTGAGCCAGGTACACAGGGTGCATTACACCCCACAATCATTGCTCCATCTCCAACTCTGTACAGCTTCTTCACTGCTCAGCGCTGCTTTCTGCATGTCACGCTGCACACCACCTCCATGGCTTATACACTCTAATGCTATTTGCAAACACACACACTAACTTTGTACGCTAACACACATTCGGACACTCAAACAATACACTAACACACTGTTTGGGGATCCTCCATCCAATCTAATTCTGAAAACTGACATCCATACACGCTCACTCCTTACAGTGACACCCAACACAGTCAAACACCATACAATGACACACACACACACATTTTAACCAGGGATAGACCTGGATATAGGAGACATTTTCACAGTTGCTGGACTCAGCAAAGGACATCATCTTTTTTATTTAAAACAATACTACATAGTGCCCCTGAGTTAAACATGTGCTAGAGTGAATCATTCTATTTTCTTTAGGCCCAGTAACAGTATGGATAGATTGTCAAAGTACACACATACAGATATATGCCTGCCCATCCACATACACTTAAACATGCACATTCAACCTTCTGCTTACACACATACTGGCTCGCACTTGCCACATGCTTACATGCCTGTAGACACACTTGCCCTAACATATACAAACATTCCATTTCTAATTACCTCTCCACTTTTTATTTATCTCTCTTATTTTATCTCACTATCTCTCTTACTTTCATGTAATTTCTCTTCTTTCTTCTCTTTCTCAATGTCTCTCTCCTTTCTCTTTATATATAATTCTCATTGCCTCTCTTATTTATCTCTCCACTTTATCATTAGTATCTACCCCCTTTCTCCCCATTGCTTACCTTTCTCCCTCTCCTTTTTCCTACTTTAATGCTGTGGTGGGAGTGAAAGGTCTGTTGTTAACCGGGACACAGAAGCAGAGGTTTGAAGGGACAGACCTCAATCTCCATTAATTTTGGGCCAGTTAGAGAGGCCAGAAAGAGGCTGTCTGGGCGCCCGGTGCTAAGGCTGGCCCTAGTGAGCCTGGGTGTAGAGTACCCCTTATACCAGCCTTTGAGTGTCCCTTTTCGTGTGTCACCCCTCTGATGTGTAAGTGTGGGGGGGTAGCATTGCATAGGGAGACTGTAATCACACTCCTATCAAGCCCGGGTTCCACCATATACTGGCTGCCAGGGCATGATAGGAGTAATGATTGCTTTTAGCAAGTATATAATATATAATTGTTATTGATTTTTTGTCCAATTTTGGTGTGTTAACCACACGTTTATTAAAAGTAATTCTAATTCAATAACAATATTGATATATATATATATATATATATATATGATTGCTGACAGCAATCACACTCCTATCATGCCCAGGCAACCAGTACATGCTAGAACCTGGGCATGATAGGAATGTGATTGCTGTTAAATATATATATATATATATTTATATTAATATTGTTGGTGTTTTTTATAATTTTTTTTATTTTTATGGTGGGGTTTTTTTTTTTATTTCGTTCAAGTGAATGGTGAATTTTCGGTTTCGGTCCAGAATTTTCATTTCGGTGCATCCCTAAAAGCTGCAGTTTGTGTTTATTCTCAATGTCTTTGTCTTACATTAAAATTAGTTGGATGATCTAAAACACTTAAATGTGATAAATAACGAAAATAGAAATCGGGAAGGGCAAATACCGTCGTTGCTGTCGTCTACAGCCAATCACCAGAATTTCCATGCATGGGATTGCTACGACAACCAAGCTCTGTTCTATGTCTTTCTCCTGCACACTGTGATTGTGATCAGGAAACAGAAACAGTTATGGGTTATGTTTAGGATAGGGTTAAAAATAAATAAATAAAACTTGGGTGGTTTCCAAAGCAGGGCAAATTAATCAATATATTTTCCTATTGTTTCCATTTATATAATGTATATACCTGTAAAACTGAGAATAAATGTTTTTTCCCCAAAAGAAGCTCTACTTGTCCTGTAGTGTGAAATAGTCATGGTCATTAAATGATTCAATTCAAATAATGTAATGCTTTTGCATGATCATTACCTGCTCAAATAGTTCTGTTTATCATCTTCTCTTTAAACAAAGCCCCCTAACTACAGGCTTGTGTGCATTTAATTTTGCATTAAACCATAATTCTGAAATAACATTCATGGCAAAATATACATCCATGAAGTGGTGTACCTAAACAGGACACAGAAGGCAATCCTGTGACCAGGCCTTAAGCCCCAACATATGAAGGATGCGCTATACTCCCACAGTACACAAAGCCCAATATCTTTTTTTTCATGTTGGCACTTTTTTGTTGTTTTTTGTTCATGTATAATTTTTTTAATAGATTTTTAATGTTTCTCTTTGTATTTACTGGAAATGCCACAGTGGAGTCCGGCCCCTAAAGACTTTTGGTGGAGAAGGTTGAAGATGCCAGTAGTCCCCTACTTTAGAGGGAAACCAAGAAGATCCAGCTCTCCCTCTAGCTTCGCCTACAGACAGATGGGACTACACATCCCCAAGAAAGACTGAGGACCCCGTTTCCACTGTGGATTTATTTTGGCACATCACTGCAATGGCTGGAAGCACAACTTCCCTGGCTTTGAAAACAAACATACTTTTCGTGTCTATTGGGGTGGACGATGTTCTGTGTATTTCTGGCATAAAACTTTTCTACAGTACCTTGTTGGTAGCATTGTTCTGTCACAGACATCATGGGGCACCTGCCTTAGATTTCATTCATTTTCATTTTGCCATTTGCTCTATTTTTTATAAATGCCTTTTTGCTTTAGTTTTGTAAATAGCCACTTTACCCCCAAAAGGTTTTTCTTTCATAACTAGTTACAAAGCCTCATTCAATGACTATTAAAAACATGGTGGTATTTCTAATACAATAACTCCCAGTTATCTAATGTGCTATAAAAGTGCAAGTATAGTACCAAAAACATGATGATGTTGTAAAACTAACAGAAAATGTGCACATACACAAATCATACCAAAGATGAAAGTACGATATCTACTGGATATTCACAAAAATGCACATAACAGAAATGTAACGGTATTGTGTGGAATTTGAAAAAAAATTGTATATTATTTTTTGTTATTACACTACAAAGCTGTCAAATGTATTAGATTTGTACACATTTGTGGCAATGTGGTTCTTTTATGTAATTGATATATATAGTTCTTATAAAATAAAAATAGATACATTTTGAAAATAAAAACCCTTACATAACAAATGTTGCTGATTTTGGTATGGTGGGTATCTGAATGCCAAAAGTTCCAATGAAAATTATAAAGGGCAAAGTAATTATATGAAAAAAATAATTAATGCAACGTATATCACATTCTGTCATAGTATCCAGAAATACCCTTTTTTTTATATAGATTCTACAAATGGTGATTTCATATATTGTATCATTTAAGAAGCGAACAGGCAGGATAAAACTAATCTTTTGTTACACCCTTTTTTGGTGAAACCTTATTTTTATTTTTTAACAATATAATCCATGTATCGCATAAGAAGTTGATTGGAAGGATTGTTTAGCAGTAACTCAACGGAAAATGTGACAATGGGTATGTTACAAACAATTTAAAAATCTATCAGTCTGTTTTACCAGGGATACCACATCACAGGAAAATAAAACAGCTAAGTCAGTTTATTAAAGTAAATTTTTTGCTACTGGTTTTAACTTTGTAGATGGATGAAGGGTCAATCTAAACCCAGTTCCCTACCAAGCTTGGGCTATTGAGTTGTTGATAGTGTAACTTAAAGAGACCCTATCAAAAGAATGTGTTTGCTCATGCATATATTATTGTAAAGGTTTTATGTTGAAACAAAATAAGGTTTTAATATTTAACTTCAGCTTATATGACTGTATTTGCAGAGGTTTTAAACAGAGGTCAGTGAGCTATGAGGAAGTAATATATCTACTTGAGAACCTACCTCCAAAAAGTGTGGGTTCTAGAAATTGTGCACATTTACAGACTAATCACTATCAAAACTATAACTTTGAGAAAGGAAGTGTGATGGCACATACACGAAGGCAGTGCAGACAGCATAGATGGCTCATGCCTCGTGCAATGGATGTCCAGGAAAAAGAATGAAAACAGGTCGTGGCAGATCGTGCCAGCCAACCTGCACAACATGCAGAGAGGACTTTGACTTTTAGCCATATTAAAATACTCTTTATGGGTGTTATCCCCATGTAAATGTTACTTGCTTACACATGTAAACTTTATATTAAGGGTCCCAGAGGACTCATAAGCCTCCTTTTCTGTAGTGTGGCTGCCGCTTTTTGTTTTGATTAGTTTTTTTTGTTTTGCAAATAATCCACTTTCTCTTTGTTTAAATATTTTGTATTTACTATTTAGCATACAATATGTCATTGATAATTATTTTCTTCTCTGCAACATGTGTGGTAAGGTCCAATTCAATGGCCAAAAATGACCCCGAAGTAACTTCAACATAATTAATTTTACGGTATAGTAATAGTTCACAGTTTTTAAGCTTCTGGATATTTATAATTAAAATATTAGGTTTTACACAAATAAAATCAGTACAACAAATGTCTGGCTCTGGACAAAATGACGCCATGTCTGAAAAGTAAATGCAATAAAAGTGACAGTGCCACACAGGGTTAATTTTAGTACAGAGGAAAACACGACTCAATAAAACAAGGTAAACTCATTAACACTTTTTGGATAAAATATCTAAGAGGATAGTATAACCTGAGACATTAGGAATTGGGTGGCACAAACAATTTTTGTTAAAGCTTCTTTGCAGACGCCGTTAACAATTTTGCAACTAACTGAAAAGTAAAAAAAGTGAAGAGGTATCATTTTTTTTACATTTATAGACAAGCGTACTTAGTTTTATATTGATACAGCTGTAGTGAAATAAAAGCTGTGTATTTACCAACATTCTCAATCTGCTAAGTAAACTTACAACAGCTATTTCTTGATGAGTTGTAGTAAAAAAACAAAACAAAGAAAACCCCCAAAAAACCCAGAATGACAGAATATTAGTTTGAAGAAGTAGGATTTCGTTGGAAAAGGCTGGGGTGGTAATTGTGATTAACAAAAGGCGATGAAGAACTGCCGGACTGACTTAATTGGCTCAGGTCTCTGCTGCCGTGCCCACTTGACCTTAGTAGGTTTTTTCTTTTAGGTGGGGATGGGCAAAAAAGTAGAAAAGACATTAGGGATTGAAAATTTTCTGTAGGGGCTTTGTAGGGGCTGGAGGATGGATTTATGGGGTTCTTTTTTCCCCTATATCTATAAAGCAAAAATGGATCTCCTGGTGGTGTCACAATATCACCAAAATTATTCTCTCTCTATATAACTACAGTTTACGCTCCACTTAGATTTTTTTTTTCTTAGAAACATAGAATATGATGGAAGAAAGTAATTGTTTGGCCCATCTAGTCTGCACATTTTTCCTAACCCAGACCTTAATCAGAACTGAACTCTCTCCAAAATGTCAATATCATTCTGGGGGTCAGAACTGTACTCAAGGTGAGGTCTGAGCAGAGATCTGTACTAAGAAAGAGAAACAAAAGTTAAGGATAGAACCACAAAATTTAGCACAGGGGCACATTATCCACTCAGGTTCAACACATATTTACCTGCACTTATCACCTTTAAAAGTTAATACTGGCAGGATACAGTTATGGTCCAAATACTATTTAATGTCCTTTAATGTTACAAATCCCAGTGGCTATACAAAGAACTACAAGTAAAAATATTTAATAGAATTACATTAAATTCTCTCATGATTACATGATTGTGTTATTGCTCCTGTTTTGATAAGTCCTTTAGTAAAAAGCTAAGTTGAGGTGGGTCAGTTTTCAGTAGACATAGGAAGTCCGTGACTTCTCACATACATTGAAAGGCCATGATAAGGGAGCAGAGACAGAGCCTGGTGACCCAGTATTATTTTGGTACACAGGAGGAAAAGTGCAGGTTGATATCAGCCCACTAGTGCTATCACATTGTCTTTTCAGTAAATACAACCATTAATAACATCTATGATATTTACTATATATATATATATATATATATATATATATATATATATATATATATATATATATGCACCAAATAGAAAAGACTAACTTCATAGCACAGAATATGCCTATTGCCTAATGGATTGGTTAGATGTACAGCAGATGCTCATTTACAAAAAGTGAATACAAATATAAAAGTCAAATTGCCTCCACAAATCACACTCAAAATCACCGGTGTATTTCAAGAAAAAATGATTTTGGGTAAACATGACCAAAACGATTCTATTTGTTTACCAGCAAGCTTATGGTTAAAGATTTATGAAGTGGGGGTTAAAATGCTAAAAGTGGGAAAGAGATGCCCAAAGATTGGCAAATTCCTGCAGGTTAGAGAATTAGTAGGTAGAGAGGAACAAAAGGAGGTTTCCACAGCTCTGGAGAAAGATTAGCAATAGTTGAGGGAGAATAGCAAAAGCATACTTACCGAGTGTCCCAGTTTAGAAGGGAAAGTCCATTCTTGGAATCCAAGGATGCAGGAAGGGACAGAGCTGGGCTTGAATTATGCATATTATTATTTACTACCTTTTATTTATATACACCAGCAGTGCTATACAATGGGGTATACAGAAAATAATTTATATATATATATATATACACACACACACACAGAGCCGGCCTTAGGTGTTCTGGCGCCCTGTACGGACTACTCCTCTGGCGCCCCCCCTTCCCAAAAAAAGAAAGGAATAAAAACTTGTAACAAAACTTGTAACAAAACCCCAATCACTATATATTACGCCAAACATTGATGTGGTCTAGGCCTACCACTTCATTGTCTGGCTTAGTAGTAGGGATGCACCGAAACGAATTCTGGACTGAAACCGAAAGTGCAGCATTTACCTGGCCAAAACCGAATATGACCCCCCCCACACCATAAAAAAATCTAACACTTTTATTTAAAGTAAGTAACACACCAAAATAGGACAAAACAATTAAATAATATTATATATATATATATAATATTATTTAATTGTTTTGTCCTATTTTGTCCTATATATATATATGATTAACAGCAATCACATTCCTATCATGCCCAGGCATACCCAGATTCCAGGATTTACTCGCAGACTTGGCATGATAGGAGTATGATTGCCCTATCTACCCCTTCTCACTCTCTTCTGCCCTATCTACCCCTTCTCACTCCCTTCTCCCTATCTACCCCCTTTCCCCTGTCTCACTCCCTTCTCCCTATCTACCCCCTCCTAACTATCTACCCTTTCCCTCTTTGAAGTTCACTTAGCTTTCAGGAGTCCTGCGGTGGGGGTGCAAGGCCTCTGCCTCCCAGCTCTGTATGGAACAGTATAGAATGATGGGAGTTATGATGTACTTTTAGAGCATAATTAGATCATGAAAAAGACATTGGAAATGGTACAGCATAACACCCATCACTCTCACACACTTACCAATCCACACATATACTAATCCACACATATACCAATCCACACGCATACCAATCCACACATATACACTAATCCACACATATACACTAATCCACACACATATATACCAATCCACACATATATACCAATCCACACACATACCGATCCACACATACTAATCCACACATATATACCAATCCACACATACACCAATCCACACACATACCAATCCACACGTATACCAATCTAGACGTATACCAATCCACACATATACCAATCCACACGTATACCAATCCACACATATATACCAATCCACACATATATACCAATCCACACTTACCAATCCACACATACCAATCCACACATATACACTAATCCATACATATATACCAATCCACACATATACACTAATCCACACATATATACCAATCCACACACATATATACCAATCCACACACATATATACCAATCCACATGGGCGTAGGAACCCCTAAAAATCTGGGGGGGACAGCATTTTCCCCCATCAGATCCCCACTTTCTCACACTATCTACCCCCTCTCACACTTTCTTACTATCTACACCCCTCCCTACCCTCCCTTCTCACTAGCTACCCTCTCCCTAACCTCCCTTCTCACTAGCTACCCTCTCCCTATCGCCCCCTTCTCACTAGCTACCCTCTCCCTACCACCCCCTTCACACTAGCTACCCTCTCCCTACCCCCCTTCTCACTAGCTACCCTCTCCCTACCCCCCCTTCTCACTAGCTACCCTCTCCCTACCCCCTTCTCACTGTCTACCCCAGGGGTGTCCAAGGTTTTTCTGCAGTGGGCCACTTCATCAGAATTGTATACGTGCGCGGGCCACACTCATTTTTCACTGTGAGAAAATATGGCCTTTAATAAAATATGCAGATTAAAATAAAGTAAATAACACAAAACCTTTACTTTTCCTCTCACTGATTTCTGGGCCTAGAAAGTTTTGTGACTACAAATTCAGGACTCAGGATAATTAAAAATGAAATAGTTCTATTTATTCTAGGGATGCACCAAAATGAAAATTCTGGACCAAAACATTCACGGTTCACTTAGCCAAAACCGAAAATGACCCCCCACCTTTAAAAATAATAATAAAAACTCACATTTTTAAAAAAAGTAGGTAACACACAATTGGACAAAAAAAAATAGCAATATGACTTGGCATGATAGGAGTGTGATTGCTAACAGCAATCACACTCCTATCATACCCAGGCAGCCAGTACATTCTGGTACAGGGTGGCTGTAAGTGATGTGCAGACCCCATACTGCTGGCAGCATCAATACACAAGGGGGGCAGCTAGCTATGTTTCAGCATGTACTGGCTGACTTGGCATGATAGGAGTGTGATTGCTAACAGCAATCACAGTCCCATCATGCCTAGGTTCCAGCACTTACACATCTAACCAGTAAATGCTGTAACCTAGGCATGATGGGACTGTGATTGCTGTTAGCAATCACACTCCTATCATGCCAAGTCAGCCAGTACATGCTGGTACAGGGTGGCTGTAAGTGATGTGCAGATACCCTTACTGCTGGCAGCATCAATACACAAGGGGGGCAGCTAGCTAGGTTTCAGCATGTACTGGCTGACTTGGCATGATAGGAGTGTGATTGCTAACAGCAATCACAGTCCCATCATGCCTAGGTTCCAGCACTTACACATCCAACCAGTAAATGCTGTAACCTAGGCATGATGGGACTGTGATTGCTGTTAGCAATCACACTCCTATCATGCCAAGTCAGCCAGTACATGCTGGTACAGGGTGGCTGTAAGTGATGTGCAGATCCCATACTGCTGGCAGCATCAATACACAAGGGGGGCAGCTAGCTATGTTTCAGCATGTACTGGCTGACTTGGCATGATAGGAGTGTGATTGCTAACAGCAATCACAGTCCCATCTTGCCTAGGTTCCAGCACCTTCACATCCAACCAGTAAATGCTGTAACCTAGGCATGATGGGACTGTGATTGCTGTTAGCAATCACACTCCTATCATGCCAAGTCAGCCAGTACATGCTGGTAAAGGGTGGCTGTAAGTGATGTGCAGACCCCATACTGCTGGCAGCATCAATACACAAGGGGGGCAGCTAGCTAGGTTTCAGCATGTACTGGCTGACTTGGCATGATAGGAGTGTGATTGCTAACAGCAATCACAGTCCCATCATGCCTAGGTTCCAGCACTTACACATCCAACCAGTAAATGCTGTAACCTAGGCATGATGGGACTGTGATTGCTGTTAGCAATCACACTCCTATCATGCCAAGTCAGCCAGTACATGCTGGTACACGGTGGCTGTAAGTGATGTGCAGACCCCATACTGCTGGCAGCATCAATACACAAGGGGGGCAGCTAGCTATGTTTCAGCATGTACTGGCTGACTTGGCATGATAGGAGTGTGATTGCTAACATCAATCACAGTCCAATCATGCCTAGGTTCCAGCACTTACACATCCATTCTATCACACACACACACTCATTAATTCACAGATTCATTCCCTCAATCAGGCATACTTATTCAAACACCCTCCCCACCCCCTTACCTGCACTGCAGCTCCTCGATGCCGCTCACAGTCTTCAGCAGAGGGCGCGGCCTCCCTCTGCGTTCTCTGGTACTGCACAGAGGATGTGATGTAAAGTCACGTGAACTCTGCTGGGTTCCGGTTCCTCTGTGCAGTACAGAAGACCCTCCCACAGGTAAGTAGCAGGGCTCGAGGTGCGGACCGCGTAAGATCGGTTGCCCTGGCCCTGGGGGGGATTTCTTAATTATCGGTCCCCCCCGCATGAGTTACTGGGGGGGATCTATCCCCCCCGTCCCCCCCGGTTCCTACGCCCATGCCAATCCACACATATATACCAATCCACATTTACCAATCCACACATATACACTAATCCACACATATATACCGATCCACACATATATACCAATTCACACTTACCAATCCACACACATACCAATCCACACACATACCAATCCACACATATACCAATCCACACATACACTAATCCACACATATACCAATCCACACATATACCAATCCACTCTCACTCTCACTGAATGCTTTCCTACCTTTCCTCTTTTCTCCTTACAGCTCCTTTTCCTTCTCTTCGCTCCTCTTCTTCAGTTCTTCTGTCTTCTTCCAGGTCAGAGGGCATGGACAGCGGTGGGCGCGGCTTCAGTGTTGTGCGCCGGGGTTTGTTGTCAGATCCCGGCGCACAACACTGAAGCCGCGCCCACCACTGTCCGCACAGCAGCTGTTGCCGCGCGGATCACAAGGGAGCGGTATCGGAGGTCTTTAACAGACCTCCGGCTCCCTTGAGTGATTTTAAGCCGGGTTCAAGGGAGATCCTTAAACCGGATTAAAATCACTCAAGGGAGCCGGAGGTCTGTTAAAGACCTCCGATACCGCTCCCTTGCGAGCCTGCTCCTCCAGCGGCGGACATTACTGTCCGTCTCTGGAGGGGTGCCAGATGCCCCCCGGATGAGCGGCACCCGGTGCGGACCGCCCCCCCCCCCCGCTAGGTATGCTGCTGGCGGCGTCGGACCCCGCGGCGGCGGCAGCGGACCCTGCGGCGGCGCCCCCTGGAGTGTGGCGCCCTGTGCAGTTGCACAGGTCACACACCCCAAAGGCCAGCCCTGCACACACACATACATACAGAAGGTGGGGAGGGCTTTGGTTGATGTTTAATGCACAGCTAATAGCTTAAACTGATATTCAAAAATATTATTTTTATTGTTATCTTTTATGTATATAGCATATAACAATTTATGCAGCGCTTCTTACAATACATAAATTCAAGGGGTATGGCAGGACTAGAACTGACAGACTAAGACAAACATTAGGTGGAGAGAGCCCTGCTCGCAAGCTTACAATCAGTGGTGGAACTACCGGGGTCGCGACTGCGACCGGGCCCTGGAGTTCTGCCACTCAAGGGGGCCCAAGCAGGGCCGGACTGGCCCACCGGGATAACGGGAAATTTCCCGGTAGGCCCGCAGATTCGGCCGGCGGAGCGGGATTGGAAGCCGCCTCCGGCGCCAGGGGCGGGCTGGGCAGGGGGACAATTGCCCCCCAGGCTGCCCGAAATCTAATCTAAGTGGCCGCTGGGTGCTGATGCAGCCGGCCGGCGCTACTATAATACTTGTTTTTTTTATTTAATATGGCAAGCTGGTCCGGCTTGCCATATTAAATTTTAAAAATGTATTAAAGCAGCGCCGGCCGGCGGCATCAGCACCCAGCAGGATCCCCCCCCTCGCACGGACCTTTCACCCCTCACGCTGCTCCCATCACTATGCGGCCATCAGATAATGTAATACATCAGATAATGTAATCTAAACGGCCGATGCGTGCTGATGCCGCCGGCCGGTTCTGCTTTAATACCTTTTTTTTTTACTTTATATGGCAAGCCGTTCCAGCTTGCCATATTACATTTTAAAAAAAGTGTTAAAGTAGCTCCGGCCGGCGGCATCAGCACGCATCGGCCGTTTAGATTACATTCCCAGCAATCTGATGGCCGCATAGTGATGGGAGCAGCGTGAAGGGTGAAAGCTCCGCCCCCTCGCACTCAGACTGCTGGAGCACCGGATGTCGCGTCAGTGACATCCTGTCAGCGTAGAGGAGAACAGTGTGCAGCTACCAGAGGACGGAAGTGAAGAGAAGTAGAAGGTCAGTAAACTAATGTATATTTTGTACAAACTGTATAATATTTTTTTGTATTTGTTAAAAACAAAAAAATCGACATGTGTGTGTATGTAAGTGTGTCCCCTATATGCCACTCTGCCTCCAGAAATGCCTTATACCCCCCTATATGCCACTCTGTCCCATGATATGCCTTTTAACCCCCTATATGCCAGAGTGGCATTTCTGGATGCAGAGTGACATATAGGGGGTCAAAAGGCATATCATGGGGCAGAGTGGCATATAGGAGGGTATAAAGCATATCGGGGAGGCAGAGTGGCATATAGGGGGGCATAAGGCTTTTCTGGAGGCAGAGTGCCCCATGATATGCCTTTTAACCCCCTTTATGCCACTCTGTCTCCAGAAATGCCTTTTAACCCCTATATACCACTCTGCCTCTATAAATGCCTTTTAACCCCTATATACCACTCTGTCTCTATAAATGCCTTTTAACCCCCTATATGCCACTCTGCCTCCAGAAATGCCTTATACCCCCTTATATGCCACTCTGTTCCATTATATGCCTTTTAACCAGAGTGGCGTATCGGGGTATAAGGCATTTCTGGAGGCCGAGAGGCATATAGGGGGTTAAAAGGCATATCAGGGGGCAGAGTGGCAAGCCTGGGGCAGATGTGCATAACTGGGGGGGGGTCAGGTTGGCGAATAAAAGGAAATAAAAACAAAAAAAAAATGTAGATAGAAGGGGGTAGGGACAGGGTAGCTAACCTGAGAAGGGGGGGAGAGGGGGTAGATGGTGTGAGAGGAGGGTAGATTGGGTTGGGGGGCCCTTAACAGATTCTCGCACCGGGGCCGTGGGGCTTCTAGTTACGCCCCTGCTTACTATTATCACCATATATATGTATATGCTATTGTGATGCCTAACTAGCTTAGCCTGTACTTCCCCAATCTCAATTTTCAGGCAGTGTCCTGCGAAGATGCCCCACTGTCCCATTTTTTTATGGCAGTAGGGCTCATGGGCTGTGAAGATCCTTTGATCTCTCCTAACTGTAAAACTGTGTTATGTATAAAATTCATTACCATTTATATTTCTCTCTATATAATAAATACATAAATAGCTTTTTTATTGTTTAATCTAAATTTAAGTAATAGAAACACATTTCTATGATTAAAATGTTGTATATGAGTGTAAGAGTTGTGAAGGAGATATGACAGTTCCCTGTAAATTCATTCTTTCTGTGCCGGAGATATGCCGAAATTTTCAGTGAGATTATGTTTTAAAGCAGGTAAGAAAATCAGTTGGCAGTCACATTTTTGTCTGTGCCCTTGGTATAGTCGTCTGTCATGACTACCCATTTAAATGCAAATGTGATTTTTCTTTGAAGGGCATTGTTTTCCCATAAATACAGAGGAACATAATAATACCAAACCGAGTATGACCCAGAGAATGATGCAGTCTTTATCTTACATATATCCATATTCATGGCATATAGGGAAACCAATGCTTTTTTTATTCGTTCTCAGCAGGGGATAGGTCAAAAGGAGGTTAAAAAATCCCAAACATATCAGCCACCTGTCCTACTCCTGTGACACAGACCCCATGTGCCAAAGAAGGATGTCACGGAGGTAAGAAAAATCAGCCAAACGCACCTAACAACCACATTTACTTAACTCTTTCACCCCAGGGCATTATTTACAATCTGTCAGCTAGTGAGAATATTGTATCCTACCCCCCCCTGGTTGTTCATATAACAATGAAAATATCTTTGCCAAAAAAGGAGTATCCAGAAATTTAAAAGGTCACATTCTTTAAATAGACCATTGTCCTCTACAGTTTTGTTAAACTTCTGTGTTGTCTCGAAGAAGTAGATTAAACTATTTAATTGTACCGTTAACAATAGGGAGCTGAGGTCAATTTTGCTGAGTTAATTTCAATTGTTTTCCTTTTTTAAAGGATGTTCTTTGGGTGAAAGGGAAAGTGTCGGCCCCCTGTATAGAGGGACTACAAGCACTACATAGTCGTGCAAGATCACTATGCCACCAATCTGTGAATTAAGTAATTTTGTTGTCCATATCGAGACATTACATCATATCCCTGCATCCTCAGCCAATACGTCCATGTAGTAAAATCAACATTGACCCATGCAGCCATGGAAAAGGGGGAAGATAGGAGCATGACCATCCAAAAATGTAATAGTACAGACAGGGAAGTATTTTGCCTCTTGAATGGAACAGGAGGATGCCACAAATTGCCTTACCATGTATATATGTACAACTTCGGAAAACTGGATATATGTCCTACTTTACCCATATTAATAATAATGGTAAATAAATAAAACCTTGAGCAAATGATAAATAATAATACTGATAATATTTTTTATTAGTATTTGTCTCCACAATGATACTATAGTTAACCCTTTTCCTATACCTACAAGCATCTGACAAATGCCACATTTGGGGTATTTTTGGACATCACTCACAAGTCCAATACATTTGGTATACAAGAAAATACGTTCTATAACACCAACACAAACAGCATATTATTTCAGAACACTAGAGTTTGCAGCTGGGGTATATTTAACCTTACACATAAAACTTTCCCAGGTAAGGCAAATGAAAAAAGAGTTACATTCCTTAAGGAAGTATCACAAATATTTTAAGCCTGACATTTCTAATTTTCAGTTTAAGCAGCAGATCGGTACGATCAGAGGCTAATATTCATTGTAATTATTACCCAAGTTTGTTTTCGTTCTGCTTCTATAAAAATATCATCCTACACGTATTGGAGCCATTTGTTTATGAAATGAAATTGTGATGACAATATGTGGTCCAATCTATTCCTATCTAGATATACAGATGGATAGGGCCTCTCCTGTGAGCGGCGAGTTGTCCTTATATCTGCAGTACGCAGATGCAGGTGTTATATCTTTACCAGACCATGAAGAATAAAACTGTTCTGGTTTAAACTACAAAATATGTGATCCACTTGCAACCAAATGTTTCTGCATTCGGCAGGCAAGGAGTTTCTAACAGAGTACAAACTTCTCCTGGTGAACTACAGCCTAAAGGGTGGTCCTTACTTGCACACCACTACTACTAATCTACTAATGCAGCACACAATTATCCACAAGTAAATGGACTGTTTTGTTTACACACAAAAATGCCCACACAGTTTAACTCTGCCCTTGTGACCTGTAGTAACAAAAAAGGAAACTCTCAAAGGAAATAGTAATCTGCACAAAACAAATAGTATCTTGGGATCTCCTTCTGTTGCAAGTGGCGAACAATATTGCCTTGTCTGTCTCCTGTAGGCAGACACGGTTCTACAATAAAAGCAGATTAAGAAGCTTCATAGGGTCCCTATTTGTTTGAAGACTCCCTCAGAGGATATGGGAGGAGTGAAATAAAATTATATGTAAACCTATGTGCCAATAGTGTAATAGAGATGTTAATTAAAACATTACATTTCTTAGTTCATTTACATGTAATTATTTTCATACCCCCCCAATACTTCAAATTGGGACACCTTCACACCTTCTTTGAGGGAATGGATATAGGCAGATGGGGTAAAGCTATAGGCAGCTGGACTAAGAGCGCCTACCCTACCTGTCATGAGGTAGGGAAGCCAAAAGCTTGGATACCATGTCATATATAAAGATTGTCTAGACAATCTATGAGAAAACAATGTATAGGATTCCCTAGGTAGAGGGGTCTATTCACTCATTTATTTATCTATGCATTGTACATGGTCAACCATGCTCTTACTGTAAGAGTGTCACGTCGCTGGAACCCATTGCATACAGACAGGTCATCTGACTAGAGTACCTTCTTCTATATCTTTGGGGAGCCTCCCACATGCCTTTGGGCAAACAGCAAATGTGTTAGCTTATTTCTTTAAGCAATGCCTTTTTTCTGGCTACTCGATGTAAAGCGGCAGATACTCCAATCTCCGCTTTGGAGCTTTGCAGCCTCTTTAGAGTTATCTTTGGTCTCTTTGTGGCCCTCTCTTGGCAGGTTTGATGCGATGCCTTATTCTTTCCATTTCTTAATAATGGATTTAATGGTGCTCGTGGGATGTTCAAAGTTTGGGAATATTTTTTAAACCCAACCCTGATCTGTATTTCTCCTTTGTCCCCTGACCTGTTTGGAGAGCTCCTTGGTCTTCATGGTGCAGCTTGCTTGGTGGTGCCCCTTGCTTAGAGGTATTGCAGACTCTGGGAGCTTTCAGAACAGGTGTATATATATTGAGATCATGTGACAGATTTGCACACCGGTGGACTCTATTTAACTACCGTGTTTCCCCAAAAATAAGACACTGTCTTATATTTATTTTTTATATTATTATATTTTATTTTTCAATTTTTCAATGAGAGAGACCCACATTGTTAATGACCCATGTATATTGAACCCAGCCACCCACCCCCCACCTTTGTGTATTGATTTATGTGGTGCCCCAACCACCCTGTTGTGTACTTATACCCCCTAGCCACCCCATTTTGTATTTAAATGTTGTCCCAATGCAGCCCCCCCCTTTGAATATGGATCCCCTTCCGCCTATTACCCCAACTATTTTTTTAATACTTACATTTTTGCTGCCATCCTTCACTGCTACTGTCCTCCAACGTGCTCTTCTAGCTGTCACGAGGAACTGTTCCGTGTGACTCCGCCCCCTTGAGCGGCCCATCACATTGACAATGTGACGTGCCGCTCAAGGGGGCGGAGTCACACGGAACAGGACACTGGGCGGCACTGTGCAGGCACGCTGGCCGCTTAATGATTTTAAAGCGGCCAGCGCGTCTTACCGCCGCTTTAAGACTCACAGCCACATCGGCTGCAATGGCATCTCGGTGTGCCGGCCAGTCCGGCCCACCGCAGATGCTGCGAGCAATAAAGACGGCCCTGGCGTGGCTGAATCGGCCACATAAATGGGCGGCCGTTCAATGTAGATTCAGGGCGCGCCCAGCCCGCCCCTGGCCAGTGTTCACGCACGGCGCCGCCCAATGGCTGTGCCTCAGCTCTTTATCCCACCCTTTTTAATAGGGGTATGGCTTATATTGCGCAAATGCTTAGAAATCCTGCTACGGCTTATTTTATGGGTATGTCTTGTTTTCCGGGAAATACGGTAATTATGTGACTTCTAAAGGTAATTGGTTGCACCAGTCTGACCGTCTGACCATCCATTCTGCATCCATCTGTGACTCCAGCCTGCAGTTTACCTATACAGGTATCTGGATCCATCTGTGTTTTGCCTACTACACTCAGTAATGAACTTTACCTGCCTACACCTGAGCGTCCTCACTGTTGGAATCATCTGCTTAGTTTGGGGCCCAACTGAATCAGAGCTGAAGAACTTCTGAGGTGAGCGCTCATTCGGTGATGGCAGATGTGACAACGAGAAGCGTTCATAAGGAATAGTGAAGTCAGGGAGTTGAAATAATAACTCTCCTAAAACTGTAAAGACAACTCTCCTTTTAGTGAATAGACGCTGCTGAATATATGATAATTTATGAGAAAATTGTTAAAGCAACATTGCTCTCTATTAAAACTAAAGCACATTTTTTATCTACAGTATCCATGCATACATTTCTCTATTTCTCAAATGTTAGTTTGTGGACTAATGCCACTGACACCTGTCATGCACTCACATCTCTGTGTTTAAAGGTTTCTCATGGCCATCCAGCAGTTGCCAGCGATCAAGTTCTCAAAATTCCAAAACAAGCCCCCTTGAGTGTCATGAGACACTGAATGAAAGCTCTTTCTAAGAATATATTTCTTGTACCTTAACCATGTACTCACATTAATTAAATAACATTCTGAGAAGCCTGTTGAAGGGGGGTTTTGTCTGTTATACAAAATAACATGATATTCATACGTGAAATTAATAATCTATCTAAATATCACATGTTAGTCAGGATTAAAGATCAAGATTAGAATTGTGGGATCACAGTAAAATACTTAACACCAAGAAACTGAAGACAGTAAATGTCACAGAATATCCATTTATAGCTCGATTTGTCATAATACAAATACACAACAATTAAAGCAACTTTAGTTCCTCATCCACATGGGACTTCTTGTTGTGACCTCCAGTTAGTGGTATTCCGACCTAGGTCAACTAGGCCTATGGTGGTGATTCCATAGTTCATTTCCACCCCTGCTTTTCATAATGTGGGAAATTTATTTTTTATTATTATTATTTATTGTTTTATATAGCACCATCATATTCCAAAGCACAGTACAACGGGTAGACAGGACATAACAAGTAGTATTACATAATAATTTGATTTACAGAAACAACAGGTGAAGAGGGCACTGTTTCTTATAATTATCCTCAATGATTTAACTATACATTGTACAGGGCCAGCTCAGCCCTTCTTGCAGGAGAGGTTCGGTGGAGACCGCCCTTCATTTAGGAGAAGCTCATAAGAGGATTTTTACAGTATCATGGTTAATTAGTGACATTTCTAAATAAAAATAATTGATCTAATGCTTATATGAACTAAAACCTTCCAACCAAATCCCAATAAAGGTCACATAGAAATCTCTGGCATGAGGATATGATACTAAATGGAAAGACTTTTTGAATACATTTTAATTGCTTCTACTCTGCTGTTAAATATCTGCAAAGTACACTTGCTTCACGCTAAGTTGACCTTCTCAAGGTTTTAATCACTGCATTTTATATCTTGTGGAGCAATTGAAAGGTTAATTTCTTTAACAGCCAAAATATGTATTTTCCTTGCTTTTGCTCCTATCATATTTGAATTGAATTATTCAAACCCAAACTTTATGGGTATATTCATAGTGTTTTTATTAGAACATTTACAAAGCTAGAACAATCAAACCTACAGAGTTATTGATCTTTTTGTTCAATTTGAATTTTATTGTACTTTTATGAGAGATGAAATCAAACATAATCAGCAGGAAATGTTAATTTCTATACATGGGACAAAGCTGCCAATACAAGTACAAGCAAACGCTAAACAAAAATGATCTGCTACATAAATCACTTTTTCAGAAAGCCTAGTCTGTAAATACATTTCAATTCAGTCTTTTAAGGTCTATTCACTAAAGAGAGTACCTATGATGCAAATATCCATTATGCAAGCCCCAGGTAGCTTTGTTTGCCCTGCATAATGGTATTGCGGGTTCTTAAAACACTCATCATTTTAGCTATACGTTATCAGTGGTCTCCATAATTCTTCTTGCAAGGAATGTTCACTGAAGTTTGCCCTTGGAATCTCCTGGAATCTTCTTCTTTAGTGAATAGAACCTTTTTTGGTTACCTTAGAAGTGGGGAGATCATGATTCTTCCGTTCTCTCAACATGGAAAGCTGTAGTAAAGAACTTGCTGTTTAAGAAGCCCCAAAAAAGGTCTTGTCAGTGTGGCATTCTCAGTGCATCATTCCAAGGGGGGCAGAAGTCCTTCTTAGAAAAAACCAGGAGCATATCACCCTCTTGGACAATCAGGCCCCCAGGTGTGCTGATGATCAATGGACTGATGACTGTCATGAGCCAGCACAGCCTTCTTAGTATGCAGTACCTGGTGCTGTATGAGCCTGTAAGAGATGGAGCACAAGCATAAAATGTCATATCCCGGGGCTCAGGAAAAAGACAGTTGGGAGTACTACACTTGGTCATCCCAAGGGCAGTGCCCAAGGTAAATGTTAATGCTGGTAGCACACAAATAACTTATTGGAGTTGTAGAAAATGCATCAAAGAGGAATGTATGGTGTGAAAATGTGTTGTGTTCACTTCCATTTATACAGCAATGACAGATTCAACAACACTGTACAATAAGGTTATACATTTAAATGATAACTGAAAATTGGTATACTCAGCCAAAAGTCTCCATATGGTAAAACCAGTGTCCATTAAAAGGATTGTGGAAATTCATATGGTAATGTATAAGGCATGTGCGTGTTATAAACTCCTGCTTCCAGCGTTATAGCACAGCATTAAAAAAAACATAATATCCAGCTTGTCTCTAGATGTCTACAGATGCTGCATTGATTAATGTAGAATATTTTTTTTTTGAGAAATATACTTTTAAATATATTGCTTCCATTCTTCAAACTGGTGCATCCCTAACACTGTTCCTTCAGCTGGTGTCTTCTCTGGAACACTTTCCATTATCGTAAGGAATATTGGCCATGATCACCGCTTAAGTTTAATAAAACAGGTTGTGAAAATGCTGTTTTATTAAAATTAGAAATATAGCATGAAGAAGTCCATGCCAAGATGGAAAACTAAGATAGATGAACCTGCCATACAGCTCCCCGGTGAGGACGAGCTTATACGGACTGATGAGAGCTCTTGGTCCTTTGGGGACATTGAGGAGGGACAGGTCCCCTGACTGAGTGATTTATTAGTACATGGATGGGGGGAAACAGCTGGGTTATTGTTTCTCTTATGAGAGAGAACATGATTGCACTTGAATAACGATCCCTCCAGTGTCAGCAGTATCACAGAGTAATGTCCAAATCCGTACCCCTGCAATGTCCACACTACCAAAAAATGCTAGCTTGCTTTGTTAAAATCAAAATGATTCTCTGCTTCACAAATGCACCCTTGGCAACAAAATGCAATATGGCTGCATGCTTAGATGTCAGAAGATGATACATGATTGACTCAATAGATAGAAATCAACTGTCACAGAGCAATCCAGTGATGTACTGTTCATATGCCATGACAAGATGCACCAAGCATACTCTACTTAGACCCTGCCAAACTTAGACCACTGTGTTCAATTGCTTGGGTTGTTCCATTGGCAATTGTTGTTGGGTAGCTTTATTCAGTTCCTGATCTTTGTTTGCGTTTGACCTAATCTGTTTGCCACGTGCTCTGCCCCAATTCCTTTACTTATTCATCTGCCTCCTGATCCTTTAGTACTTACCGCAATTTTTGGCCGATTTCATTTATATACTAAAGGGGGAGAGTTGGCTGGGGAGTTGTGATTTTAACTCCCACATTTCACTATTTCTTCAAAAAACTATGCATTATGCAGGGCCAACCAAACTATTGCAGCAGAAGCTCTTTGGGGTTGGCACTACATAATGAATAGTGAAGTCAAGAAGTGGAAATCACATCTCTCCTGAAAACTCTCAGATGACTCAGGAAGTTTAATCTAGAGCTTTAAATTGTCACGAACGAAAGTTACCTCTGCGGCAGGTACTTCAACCGACGCCAGGTCTCCTTCCCATGACCTGGCATGCATGGAGGGAGGCTTTAGGCTCAGCCAGCAAGGCCCCCTTCCCGGCAGCCAGCCACACTCTGCCCTCTACTTCACCGCCGTATGCGGTTTGGACGCACACCCATGGGGGCTCTTAAAGGCACCGCTATTTAGGCTGTGCACGCCCAGAGGGTGGGATTTTCCTATATAAATCCTATATAATGTGCTCAGTTGTATGGTTGTGCCTCTCAGTATAACCTGGCATTTTATTTTCCTTATTTGATCCTGTGGCCTAACTTTACCTTCCTTATCCTGTTCTTGCCTACCTGTTACCTGTGTACCTGGCTCCCCTTACCCCGTTTTGAACGAACTGGTTATGACCTTGGGGAGTTCTCTGGATTACACATTTGTTATTTGCTTCTGCTTCTTGATCCCCGAGAGCTTCTCTATTCATAACAGAACTAGACAGGGGTGCCCGCTCTCACCTGCACTTTTTTGCTATCTCGTTAGAGCCCTTTCTCCAGACTTTTCACAATAATTGTTGGATTCTTGTGATGGAATTAGCCAGTTCAGTACAAGAGAACACCCTATGCCGATGACATTCTACTTTTGATTGCAAAACCCATGTCTTCACTACCTTTTTTATTCCAGGATTCCCAGAGCTTTGCTCAAAAGTAATGTGGTGAAATCACAAGCCCTCACAATCTTCCCGGAGAGAGCTCAGGTAAAATCAATTTCCCATAAACATACATAGGCCTCAGAATCAGAGCTGACTACACTTCGCTATATACAACCTACTATTCTCCATTACTCTGTAACCTTAAAGAGCACCTACATAGATGGAAACCACTTAAAATCTCCTGGCAAGGTCACCTCTGCTCCATCAAAATTAACTTTCTACCTAGGTTGTTATATCTGTTCCAGGCACTTCCCATCCCAATCTTGTTACATGAGCTGAGAGTCCTCCAACAACATTTATTTGGGCAGACAAGAAACTCTCCAGAATCTCCAGGACAACCCTGCCGCTTCCTGGGCAAGGAGGAGGACTGGGTCTGCCGGACATTCCAAGACATCACAGCCCAGCTCTCTCAAATAGTTTCTTGGCCTGCTCTGATTGGGCAGATCAGACTTGAAAAATGACATGATATGTCTCGATACACTCCCTTTCTACATCTAGATGCCAAGGGCATCCATTGTTATGCACCCTATGCCCGACGATAAAGAATTCTCTGTGCATTTGGGAGACTAATGAAACAAAATTCGGGCTTACCTCCCAGTTGTTCCCTATGATGCCCCTCTACCACAACAGACTCTTTCTGGCCTGATTCAGGAAGTTTGATCAGAGATCAGAGCAGAGATCTCCAGAATACCGGACGTCTTTCACCAGAAAGTACCTAGTATTATTAATGTAAGGATTTTTTTTAATAAAATTTTATTTTGAGGCCTCATTTTTGACTGTTTAGTAGCCCACCAGCTCACAATACTCTTAAAAAAGTATATATATTTTGGAGAGAAGACAAGCCAGGGAATTTTACTATTAGTACCATGCAGCCAGTTGGTCACCAATCCCTTGCAAACAGAGCAGTAACATTCATTTTCATTCCTTTTTTCCCCTCTAAATTCCCTTTATTGTTTGCATAGACTACATGTTACTGCAGAAAAGCACACCAAAATGTATTCAGCTCCATCTCTAGATTACAGTGCAAGGCAGTCCCTGGCACTGGGAACCGTCATTTACAGCAATCGAGTCTGCCAGTGGATAACTTTCCTTTTATTACTTTTTTTAAATTTTTTTTTTTTTCACTTTACTGAACCTGCCAATTGGTCTCTGATCAGCTCTCACTACTCATGAATAGATTCTCGTGTTTATTGAGAATGTGAGGTAACCATTCATAATAGATTCATTTACGCGGTCGTGCAAGACTTCTGTCATAGAAAGGGTTCTCATGCACACCTCTATTTTCTTTGAGACGTTCCATGTCATCATGAGGGTGCTCACTGCTTAAAAATTTGAAAATAATTTCCTTGTTTATTACGTCCTTCAGTGCTCATGGTATACATTACTTGTTTCAACAATCACATACACGCTCATATCAAAGGGGGCATTGAAAGGACCGCTATGTCAAAAAGAAATAAAAAGAAGAGGGAGAAAGGTAAAGAGAAGTGTGTATGATAGTGAGGAGAAGAGATAAAGAGGATGAAGGAGGAGAAAAATAGAAAGGGGAGAGATGGGGATAAATAATAAGAAAGGGGAGTAATGGGGAAAAGGAAATAATAACAAAGGGAAGAGAGAGAGATAATTTGTTTGTGCTATAAAAGTATATGTAAGGGCAAGGAAACATATGGCTGCAAGGGTAAGTGTAAGTCTGGATGTTTGTGTGAAAGAGCAAGTGCATGTGTGCCTGCATATGTTAGTGTGTGTGGGTGGCTGAGTATGTAAGTGTGTGTCTGGGCGTGTTATGTGTGTGTTAGCGCAAGGGTCTAGGTGTGTGTGTGTTAGCATGAGTGTCTAAGTGTGTGTTCGCCAGTGCCTGGGGGGGGTGAGTGCCAGGGGGGGGTGTTAGCATGAGTACCTGGGGTTGTGTGGTAGTGCAAGTGTCTGGGTGTGTGTGTGTATGTGTTAGCGTGAGTGCCTGGGGGGTTGGGTGTGTAAGCGCTAGTGTCTAGGAGGGTGTGTGTTAGTGTCTAGGTGTGTGTTAGAGCCAGTGCTTTTGGGTGTGTGAACACGAGTGCCTGGGGGTGTGTGTGGGTGTATGTGTTAGCGTGAGTGTCTGGGGGTTTGGGTTTGTTAGCAGGAGTGCCTAGGGGGGGTTGGGTGTATATGTTAGCGTGAATGCCTGGGGGGGGTGTTAGCATGACTGCCTGGAGGTGTGTGTTAGCATTCTTCCTAACAATCTCAGGCAATATCCTAACCAAGCCATCTGAAGGACCAGCAACCTCTACAGATTATCCTGACTCGACAAACTCACCCTCATCCAAGCAGTCCTCTCCTACTGTTTCACCTCCCCTCAACCACTGACTAGATTGTAAGCTTGTAAGATTCAAAGTGCTGTATGTGCGTGTATTATATGCACTCACAAAATTACAGATGGTCAAGGCTCTTCAGAATAAAATTCTTTCTTTATTTCTTCTTATTAAAGATGGTAGATCTTTTCAGGCACTTCAACTGAAAGTCCGAAGTTTAAAAGCAATAAAGTCCAAAACAGTAAATAGTCCTCGTAGGTAGTCCTCAACGCGTTTCGCCTATCGGCTTCCTCAGGAGAACAGTTTCTTTCCGAAATTTTCGGAAAGAAACTGTTCTCCTGAGGAAGCCGATAGGCGAAACGCGTTGAGGACTACCTACGAGGACTATTTACTGTTTTGGACTTTATTGCTTTTAAACTTCGGACTTTCAGTTGAAGTGCCTGAAAAGATCTACCATCTTTAATAAGAAGAAATAAAGAAAGAATTTTATTCTGAAGAGCCTTGACCATCTGTAATTTTGTGAGTGCATATAATACACGCACATACAGCACTTTGAATCTTACATTATTGCACTATTATTGTTTATTTTTTTCCCACATATGTACATGCGCGCCCAATTTTGGGTTGCTTTCTGTTGAACACTAAGAGGAGTGTTATTGCGGGCTGCGGCAGTACAGTGAGGAAGTACCTTTTTAATATTTTATTTTCACGTTCACTATCTGGTGTTTATCTCTTTACCTTTTGGCGTTAGATTGTAAGCTTGCAAGAGCAGGACCCACATCACCTTTTGTAAGGGTTTCATATTTTTGGTGATTTTTAATTTATTTTACCCACTTTGCTGTAACAGTGCTACGGAATCTGGTAGCGCTATATAAATAAATGTGATGTATTATTGCTTTAGGAAGAGAGATGTGCAAAGTGGTGATGGCCAGTGGGATGGCAGTCATAGCCGTTTTAACCTCTTTGTCTCTCAAAACAAGGATTTAGGTTTCTAGTCACCATGACGACCCGGCGCCCAGGGTTTGTGAAGACCGGGATAAGGGTAATCATGTATAACATCGTTTGTGGCTAAAAGGTAGTACATTGTGAGTTTTCATTTACATGTAATTATTCCTTATTATAGTAGAACATACTCTGATGGGCCTGAAGCATCTTATCCGTTTGTGAGTGCAACCACAACATCACTTATTTAATTAGAATTTATACTCTTTACACTATATTTTATTTTTTTCCCTTACATGTACCTGCACCCCAACCATTTGCTCATTTGTATATTTACACCCTGAGGAAGAGTGTCTTTTGGGCTGCTGCGGTCAGTAGGGAAGTACCGTATTTTTCGCTCCATAAGACGCAGTTTTTTTCCTCCCAAAGTAGGATGAAAAATCAGCCGCGTCTTATGGAGCGAAGATGCAGGCAGGCAGGCAGGGAGGGGGGGGCAACGATATACCGTATTTATCGGCGTATAACACGCACTTTTTTAACTAAAATCCGGAGCTTAAACCCTACCTGCGTGTTATACGCCGATAAATCCGGGGTCGCAACTGAGGCAGGCGGCGGCGGCCGCCAGCAGAGGAGTCCTGGATTTCTGCCAGTCAGGGGGGCCCAAGGGGTGCCGAGCGGTTGCTGAAGACAACCGCTCGGCAACTCTCGGGCCCCCCTGCCTGACAGATATACAGGAATCCTTTGCTGGCGGCGGCCGCCACCGCCGCCTGCCTCAGCGCTTCAACTCCTGTGTTGGAAGCGTTTGTCTCGGGTGCCGGCGCTTTACGCTGGGCGCCGGCATATGACGTCAGACGCCGGCGCTCAGCAGTGAAGCGCCGGCACCCGAGACAAACGCCTCACGCTTCCAACACAGGAGTTTAAGGTAAGTGACCGGGGCGGGGGGGGGAGATCCTGAGAAGGGGGGGTTAGGGAGTTAGAGGGGAGATCCTGAGAAGGGGGGGTTAGGGAGTTAGAGGGGAGATCCTGAGAAGGGGGGGTTAGGGAGTTAGAGGGGAGATACTGAGAAGGGGGGTTAGGGAGGGAGGTCTTACTGTGTGTGTCTTACTGTGTGTGTGTGTCTCACTGTCTCACTGTGTCTGTGTGTGTCTTACTGTGTCTGTGTGTGTCTTACTGTGTTCATAGCTTATTCAGTTATTGTAATAAATATTTTAGCCCATTTTTTAGCTCAAAATATTTTTTCCTTTTTTTTCTCCTCTAAAATCTAGGTGCGTCTTATCAGCAGGTGCGTCTTATAGAGCGAAAAATACGGTATATAATTTTATCACTTTTTATTTATTCTGAATAACACGAGTACACGAGAATTAGGTATACTACACTTTTCTATAGTAGAAGTACTGTTTGCCTTTGCAGGGGCAAATTTACACTCAATGTAAACCTACATCTAAGGACCAGTGGTTCCTCCTACCCTTTGCTGGAGGGGCATAGGCAGAAATGCATGGGGCAGAATTAAAATGAGTATAAAAATGGGTTGATCAGTGCATTGGTGTTATTATCCCACTGTCCGACATTTACTTTGTGAAAGGTATTTCGCCCATGCAGTCCTTGCTTCCCAAACAATGACTGCCGACTGAATGGAGTCAGATACACATTTTCCACTAAACAATAACACGCAAAAACGATTCGGCTACATTGGATACACTGGAGTCAATGCTATAGAATTTCATTATTTTTTCATGTATTATATGAGACTCTAACACTTTGTAGACAGGATTGGGAGAGCTGTTTTTGTGGCAGAAGCAAACCTTAATGACCAGAAAATGCTGAACATCACTAAGAGTTACCATGGTTATTCGCACATGTCACTAGGACAGGGGACATTTTTCAAGAGGAAAGCTGTAGCCCAGGAGAATTTTTAATAATTACAGAATTTTCAGAGAGTTGGTCTATTGACACAAAAGCTTGAGCAGAATCATAAAAGAAGAGGCGGTAACATGCTTTCTGTACCTAAAATGTGGTGGTACTTTTTGTTTCATTGTAACATTCCAGTCATCTCAAGAAACTATAATTATTCTCTGTCTTCCTGATTTCTAATCATGATGGCTGGTAAATTGTTTGCAAAATAAACTATAATACAGAAAAAAAACTGCATGATGGATTAATATTCCACGAAAGAAATCAGCAGTTAATGGCGAAATAAAAATAAAAAAATAAAACAGCAATTCATAAACTGATATGAATATGTACAATTTGGGAATTCCAAAGTGAACAAAAATGTTTTACATATATTTGTTTCTGCTACTTACCTGTGGGAGGGTGTTTTGTACTGCATAGAGGAAGGGGGTGGGGAGGGTGTTTGAATGAGTATGCGTGATTGAGGGAATGAATCTGTGAATTAATGAGTATATGAATGAATGAGTGTGTGTGTGATAGCATGGATGTGTAAGTGCTGTAACCTAGGCATGATGGGACTGTAATTGTTGTTAGCAATCACACTCCTATCATGCCAAGTCAGCCAGTACATGCTGAAACCTAGCTAGCTGCCCCCCTTGTGTATTGATGCTGCCAGCAGTATGGGGTCTGCACATCACTTACAGCCACCCTGTACCAGCATGTACTGGCTGACTTGGCATGATAGGAGTGTGATTGCTAACAGCAATCACAGTCCCATCATGCCTAGGTACCAGCATTTACTGGTTGCCTGGGTATGATAGGAGTGTGATTGCTGTTAGCAATCCTATCATGCCAAGTCATATTGCTAATTTTTTTTGTCCAATTGTGGTGCGTTACCTACTTTTATTAAAAATGTGAGTTTTATAAAGGTCGGGGGTCATTTTCGGTTTTGGCTAAATGAACCGTGAATGTTTTGGTCCAGAATTTTCATTTTGCTGCATCCCTAGAATAAATAGAACTATTTCATTTTTAATTATCCTGAATTTGTAGTCACAAAACTTTCAAGGCCCAGAAATTAGTGAGAGGAAAAGTGAAGGTTTTGTGTCATTTACTTTATTTTAATCTGCATATTTTATTAAAGACCATATTTTCTCACAGTGAAAAATTAGTGCGGCCCTCGCACGTATACAATTCTAATGAAGTGGCCCACTGCAGAAAAAACTTGGACACCCCTGATTTAGACCATAACCTTACAAATTTAACATGTCCATCCTACCTTTAATAAAGCTTCATTTTATTTTATTTCTTTTTTACATTATTTGTTGGGGGAATGGATTTGTAAAACAGTCTCTTACAATGTTTAACCTTTTAAACTCCATATTTCTTCCTCCAACCTGGGGTTAAAGTACAATTTTTGTAGCCTTAGGAAACTATAGAGTGGAGGGACCAATGAAGGGATATACCGTATTTGCTCGATTATAAGACGAGGTTTTTTTCAGAGCAAATGCTCTGAAAAATACCCCTCGTCTTCTAATCGGGGTCGTCTTCTAATCAGACCTCAAATAGAGTCTGATTAGGAGACTAAGATCCAGATCCCCCGCACCGCTGCAGGGGACCTGGATCCTCCTGTCTCACCCCCCCCCCCATCATACACACACTTACCGGTGCTTCCTGCTGTATTGCCGGGGCAGCGGGTTGACGTCTACGCGATCCGCGTAGACAACGTCCGCTGCAGCCGGAAGGAGGTGTGGCTAGCAGCGGGGGTTGTCTGCGTCCGTCGCGCAAACCTTCCCCGACTGTCAGAGATCAGAGTTCCCCGCACCGGTGCGGGGAACTCTGATCTCTGACAGCCGGGGAAAGTATACGCGACGGACGGATACAAACCCCCGCTGCCAACTCCACCTCCTTCCGGCTGCAGCAGAAGGCGACGTCAACCCGCTGCCCCGGCTGGAAGCACCGGTAAGAGAGGGCTGAGAGGGGAGGGGAGGGGAGAGTATGTGTGTGTGTGTGTGTGTTAGTTAAATGGGGGTATAGGGTGTGTGTGTGTGTGTGTGTGTTAAATGGGGGCATAGGGCATTTCTGGAGTGGCGTTAAGGGGGCATTTAATAGAGCACTCTGCCTCCTGAAATGCCTTATACACCTATATGCCACTCTGCCCCATAATATGCATTTTAACCCCCTAAATGCCAGAGTGGCATATAGGGGTATAAGGCATTTCTGGAGGCAGAGTGCTCTATACAATGCCTTTTAACTCCCTTAATGCCACTCTGCCTCCTGAAATGCCTTATACCTCCCTATATGCCACTCTGCCCCATAATATGCATTTTAACCCCCTAAATGCCAGAATGGGATATAGGGGTATAAGGCATTTCTGGAGGCAGAGTGGCATATAGGGGTATAAGGCATTTCTGGAGGCAGAGTGGCACATAGGGGGTCAAAAGGCATACCATGGGGCACAGTGGCATATAGAGGGTTAAAAGGCATATCATGGGCCACAGTGCCATATTGGAGTGGCAAGCCTGGGGGCAGATGTGCGTAACTGGGGGACAGGTTGGAAAATACAAGAAATAAAAACAAAAAAAATATTTTTCTCAATCATAGCTTTTATTAAAAAAAATAGTTTACATGAATTAACATTTACTGGTAAAACTTTTTTCCTTTAGGGTCGTCTTATATTCAGGCTTTTTCTTTTTTTCCTAAGTTAATATTCAGATTTTGGGGGGTCGTCTTATAATCAGGGTCGTCTTATAATCGAGCAAATACGGTATAATTGGAGGGGCCCTACCACCATTATCTTCCACTTTCTCTTTGTGTGTAGGAGAGGGGTATGTAGTCAGGGTATCTGCATCTTTGTCATTGCACTGTATGAGCCTGCTGCCTCATCTGATCATTGTTGTGAGGTATGATATCAAATCTCAGCTCAGGAGCCCAGGGGTTTAAAGAACAGTGATAGATCTGGTAGGAGATATCTAAGCCATCAAAGACAATCACCTACTAAAACCACCTCAAACTAAGCCATAAAGAAATTGTATAGAGAAGGGGCAAAACTATCAGGCCAATTGAGAGCCGGGGCCATGACAGTGCTTCACCCCTTGTCCCCACATCAGGTTTTCCATCTAGATGGAACGGTATGAAAAAAAGGTAAAATTGTAACTTAAACCTGACTGCACCTATTGAATGACTCTTAGTGTCCCTATTTAGGAGGGACAGTACCTCTTTCGTTTCCAAACCCCTAGTGTACCTCTATGTCACAAAGTCAAATAAAAACTGGACAAAGCCCCACCCCCTATCACAAAAGTCTTCGCTTTTGTCTATTTGAAGAATTGGGAGCATTCCATTGTTTGTTCCACCAAACCATTGAGTGTACAAATCATGAAACCAACTATTAGCTATGAGAAATTCTACTTCCCGAAGCAAAACATTCTGGAAGGTGGACGGCGCTGTGTCCTGACCTGATGTAGGCTTCATGAATGTCCTGGACTGGATCCTGCAAACAGCAACCTGCAATAGTTTACATGGATTTTGCACTGGAAGAAGGAATATAGTATTTGCCCAACCTGCTCTTCAATTGCTCCCCAGGGATGCAAATGCATGATTTGTATGGCACCTGTGCACAAAAGCCAAACAAATCATCTCTCTGGGGTTTACAGTCCCACAGTACTCTATGAATCCATGTGAAAAATATCTAAAATAGTGGAGGAATATTAAAAAAAAAATAAAAAAAAAAATATATATATATAAATAACAAATAGCCCTGCACTCTTACCTAAACATACATAAGGTGACAATTACTAGATTCCTAGTTAAAAAAACATGGTGCCCGGTGCTTGGCTAATAGCAAAGTAACAATAATCTGAAAGTAGTAAAGCCAGCACTCACATCTTCAATAGTGCTTAATTCTTATTGCAAGACGCTAAAATGTCAACGTTTCAGTCCAACTCCTCAGGAGCTTGTCCAGAGCAAAGTCCACGAGTTGGACTGAAACGTGGACGTTTTAGCATCTTGCAATAAAAAATAAGCACTATTGAAGATGTGAGTGCTGGCTTTACTACTTTCAGATTATATATATATATGAATATGTATTGTACACAGCCTACTACTGTGAAGTGGAAGCCCCTATGAGTAACAAAAGCTCAGCCATGAAACAGTAGATCACGCACACTCATAGAATGAAGCAGAAGCAAGTATCACGTAAAAATCACCTGTCCTCTGTAACATTACTCACTACAGAGTTCTAAACTGCCAGTGGAAGCAACATCATCACAAGCTCTGTGCATCAGGAACCTCATGAAATGGGTTTCCACAGGTACCATTTTTTGTAATCTATTTTTTTAAAGTAACATTTTAAGCTATGCTATTATTATATCATATTCCTTGTAGCTTTCTTTTATAGTAAATTCTTCCTATTTACTACCACAGTAGAGTAGGTAAGTATACCTCCTACTTTCAGTAGAGGCAGCCAGGATGCTACAACAAAAGAACCCATGGACTGGTTTGGAAGCAGCAAAATGCATTCAGGTGCATGCAAAGGATTCAAAAATGCATTTAGAAAAAAGGGGACTGTCACTTTAATGGCTTGGAAAATGTGTCTGCATTGAGTATAAACGTAAAATTTCACTTATAGACTTGGGATATATGCCAAAACAGTAGGAAACTGTGGAAGAGTGCCAAAACTCCTTGAATATCCAGGACAGCTGGTATGTCTGGACTATTTAATATGAAATAAGGGCAGCAGCTCTATTCTTTGGTATCAACAATTTTAAGACTCGACTAGAATTAGTCAAGTTACACTAGTTATGTGATATAACCTTTTCTAAGCTATAGAGCTAGGTAAGTCACATTTAAGACAGGATCATATTTAAATTTCATGCTAGACAGTGGAAGATTCTTATATATATATATATATATATATATATATATATATATATATATATATATATATGTATTAGAATGCGAAAAAACTGAATGTTGCAGAATCTTGTAATACCCTTTTTTTTGGACTAACAGTATTTAAAGTAATAGACAAGCTTTGGGAGTCCTCCCTTTATCAAGTCAAAAACTATATGTATTAAAAACCCACCAACCTGTTTTGCTGTCACTGTAGTATATCAGCACATACTATGAAAAAGAATCTGCATAAACAATATGCATTTCTCTTCATGTTTATTGTCTGTTTATTTCATAGTATTATAGTGATATTTATGAAGCATTCCTACATTATTATGTAGGTTATTGAGTTTATCTACTGTTATCTATCGACAACAACTATCTTCATCTCATAGCTAAAGCTAAAGCTGGAACTTCAATCCGTTAACATCATTTTTATATACAAAGATGCATGGAGAGGACAATGATGTACTGGTATATGGTCATTAAGAATACTTTCCAAACTATTGGCATGAATATAGCTGCAGGAATACAGGAGAGATTATAATACATATCTCTATGTTGAATCAAAGCAAGATAAGGGCAAGTGTTTATCTGAAACAGAGAATGTAACAGAAAATGGACACATGTTCATTTGACCTGGCTGAACTAATAGCCATGAGCTGTGCTCATTTGGAGAACCAATGCACAACATTTCTTTCACAGAAGTGTGAACTGTTGGCATAATTTTATAAGGAAGTTCATTTGTAACAGAACTCTTGAAGATTTACAGAATCTCGACTCTTGAAGGATTGCGGTTTGTGGAAATTTTAAACGAAAATAATTCATGATTTTTGTATTCATTTGGCTCCACATGAGCCATTGTAATCAGTGGAATTTATGGGTTACAGAGCTTAGATGCAACATAACCCAACTTTTTAATTATTTCTGCTACTGCAATATGGTGGCTGCATTTATGCATCATATTCTTTGTATTTTAGATAACATATTTAAAACGCTGCTTATATTCACACAGCCTGGAGAGGAAAATTATTTCTCGTTTAATGATGCGATTGGGGGCCCAGAGAGGGGACACAATTACAATTCATATTATCAAATAGGAATAATTTACTATAAAAGAAAGCTACAACGAATATGATATAATAATAGCATAGCTTAAAAGGTTACTTTAAAAAAATAGATTACAAAAAAATTATATAGACCCGTAGAAATACTTTAAAGAATGAATGATGGGAGGCTATAGATGGCCATAGATAAACTATAGATGGCCAAAGCTACAATGGATGTGTGCTGAAATGTTTTTGCACAATTCATCCAAATTGGGATTTTTGGCCTGTACCCGACGCTCATCTCTAAAACACTCAGCTCACTCAGTAGAAGTGCAAATACTGTAATGAATAAATTCATTCATTTTCCTTTACATAGATGTGAATTGTGAAGAAATCCCAGGGTTGTAACAGATCTACTCCTGTCTTCAGATTATCAGGTATAGATGAGGGAGGTGTGTGGGTTTGTTCCCACCTGAATACATATGGAGTAAGTGATGACAGTTTACATTGCCATATACTGCTCACATTATTTTAGACTTTACCATCATAAAAGGGAACAGATGCAAACTGTGGAGTCTGAGAACACAAATGTGTCGTCGTAGTGTTTTATATTCAAATCTTGTAATTACCCATGTTAATTAGCCACATTACTCTTAAATGGTTAGTAAATGAACTATGCGACCCATACATACTGTAAATGTAGTGTTCCTTTGTGCAAACAGAATTACAAATGTATAGCTCAAAATGGGTTTTAATGTCCATTATGTCCATAATGTCCCCTATCTATATATACCATCAAAATATAGCACTTTATTCTACATTGGTTATTTATTGCTGTAGTAGCTCATTTAGTATATATAATACTTCTCTTAATAATTAAGTGGTGTGTCCCTATACTTTTGTCCATATAGTGTAGGTAACTGCCTAGGGTACCACTATGAGGTTCTCTATGGCCCTAAAAACTCTTTGAATACAAATATTTTGCATCACTCTTCTGTAGGACCCCTAGTCCCACCATCCCTTTTACTGCGGCATGTTTATCTGCCTACTGTGCCAGTTGCATGGATTCATTGCTGGGGAGTTCAATCCTGAATCCTGCTGCTAAAGAAGTATGGATGCCCACGAGACTTGGCATTGCCTCCTGACAGTTAGTAAAGGAAAAAGAGAACACATGGCACAGCCGCAATCTCCATTTCCAATGTGCCACCTAAGCCTACATACTTCCCGCCGTCTTATGTGGCCAAAGAGGGGCACTTGTTTAGGGGATGTGGTTATATTCAGGACTTTATGGGACCTTGGGGCCTATTTATAAACATTTATGTAACAAAGGAATAATTGTATATTTTATTTACAGTTTAATCTACCATTTAATGTTTCTTGACACATTATTGTGGCCCTTTGGGTTGAAAGCTGTAAAACGCTCATACCCATAATAGATTGTAATAGATTGCAGTAGCAGGGCCCTTATCTCCTCCTGCAATATTTCTTAACGCCTATTAGTGCTATTGTCAAATTATATACCATGGAACATTTCCACTGGTCGCTATTGCAACAGCCCTATGGAATGTACTGGCGCTATAGAAACAAATGTTACGTAATTAGGTATTTGGGATTCTAAAGAGAGACAATCAGCAGGAGTATGCCTCTTTCCAGCCGTGAAGCTGTGTTCTGTTATGAACAAGTGTGACAGTGTTATGAGGGTTTGTATTCTCCCTCCAGCTCACTCATTGGCGGTGTAGAGGGGAGGAGATTTACTGCTAACTCCGAGCGACTCTCCAATACTCGCGCCCTCCCAGCCTGTGACAAGCACAGTCTCCCTGCGCACTGCGCCATGGGCAGAGCGCTTGCCGACCGCCCGCGCACAGCACCATGGGAGTCGTAGTTTCAATCCGACTGCTCCAGCTGTCAGGTAGTGGGAAAGGGAACTACAACACCCAGAAACCCTCGCTGCGGGTGCTCGGCTGTGTGACTATGGCGCTGTGTTAATGAGAGAGAGGAACCCGGCGGGACCCCGGACACCGGAGACCATGGGCTCCCGGGTAAAGTAAGTGTCCGGGGTGCGACTCTACTGTGTCTGTGCTTGCCATTGATACAGGGTTTGAAAATAAAAGGCGGTGTCAATAACACACTTACCCACACACGCATGGCTCTTCATATGTTTTTATGTGTTGGGTGTATGTTTGTGAATGTCTTCCCGTGTTTTTCAGGTATATGTATATGTTTGTGTTGTTTTCCCTTCACACACAGACACACACCCGTCTTAACATCGCCTAAAGGCCTGCAGAACGAGCACCTTAATCTTAAAACACAGGCTTATGTACAGTTAATGTGGAATAAATATTAATGACGGTAGGGTTACTTGATATTTCTTCTCCTGACTGACATTCTGTGAATAAACTCTGTATATGGGGTTTAGGATAATGACAGCTATAGTGGCCCACGATATGGCAGATGTCATTAAACAATATAATGATTTGTAGATATGGCATTATCTTCTATATACCCCAACAGATTGTACAGTGCTGCTGAGGCAGGGTTTACCTAAAAATACACATGTAAACAAACCGTGACTGAATGTATGGAGTTGGATCCCATGGTTAAAATTGGAATAATACGGCAGACCGTTATTTCATATACAGCACCCTGGCCTAGGTGTTTTCAGCTCTGTATTATCCCGGATTGTTTTCTCATTGAATATTTTGTATGTGCTGTGACTGTTCCTCTTTAGCCCAGTATGGCGTGCCATTGGCACAGATGGATTCCTGCACGGTTTATGATTACGCACATGTATGTGCCCCCTTTGCCTGTACACAGGGGTGCTGCCTGCCAGGGACAGCAGCTGGTAGAGTCAAACACCGCCTGCTTCCCTGCGTGAAGGACAGTAGTGAAGCAAATACAATTACTGTCATTTAACATGGTTATCAACAGCAGTAAAGTACTAAAAGTCCTCAGCTCCATATTTTGTCATGTCTGGAGCCGGTTGAGTGGGATATATATATATATATATATATATATATATATATATAATTAATTTAGGTAATGGGGACCACTAGAAATGTTTTAGAAACATAATTCACAGCTATGAGTTAGACTTACAACGTATATAGGTCCGGCGGCTGCTAGATGTTTGATGTTTGATCATTTGACAATGTCATGAGGATTTGGTTGCCATGGACTGTCCTGGTACTGTTCTAACAGTATAGCTATATATATATATGTGGAGCCTGTTGTTTCGACCGTTAATATTACAAATCATAGGTAAGCTTCTCCTGCATTAATATTTAATTGAGCATATCAAGCATGTGTCCTTACTTTCAGGAAGAACTGCGAAATATGTGAAAAACATGTACTTTCACAGACACCGCCGCTAACCAGTAAAAAAAACCACTTAGCTGAGCTAGAAGCTGCAGCTGCCCTCCTCGGTGGTGTAATGATTCTTGCCACACCTTGAAGCAGCCTAGAGTTGTATATATCAAGCATGAAGCAACGGGCAAATGTTTAAAGAGACCACACAACTAAGTGCATGATGCCCCGAGTGACCCTTTAATATACTTAAAATCTTTTGAAGGAATACATTTCTAGCAGTTTCTCTCTCTAGCTCCATGAAGAAGTCAGGCCTGTCCAGCAGGCACATCTTAGCGGCTGTACCATGAGTTTCATGTACCATTTAGACAGCCACAGGATAAACTGTTGCCATTTCATCTTTTTGTTTAAAAATTCTCCTCCTGGAAGTTGAGATCTATGTCAAACAAAACAAAAAAACAAACTGTAGGCAGTTTTAACCATTTAGTTTTGTTAAAAGTTATGAAAGTGACAGTTTCAAAGAAAACCAAGTGCAAGTAAGCCATTGCTCTTGAAATGTTGTAGATAGAAGAAGCAACTAGTTTTGCAAGTGTAGTTCCATTCTATAAAAACTTCACGGGCTCTTTAAAGTTGTAATCGTGTCATTCATAATGTAGAATAATAATACAAGAGTGGCATATTCTCATATATGACAGCATTTTGTCGCGAGAGCCTCTAGAAGGTTAATGTTTGAGCATTAGGGACCCAGTGAATCCTGCTTAATAAATTATTCATGGCTATTTGCCATACTGCTGGCTCAGTCGTTTTCCGTCATCATTACCAGATGTAAAACTTGCAGACACATTTGTACATCAGGAAATCCGATAATCATAAAAAAAAACAAAGTTACTGAGTTTAGGAATAATTTTTAAGAGAGGCACATGGGAATTGGCTTCAGATACATTACTGATCTTTGATGGAAACTGTGCAGCATCTAATTCCTTCCAACTTTACACTTATCTGCTCTCTGAGTGCACATGTAGCTAGTGTAAATTTACAGTCCTACAAACCTTATGTCAACTTCCTACAACATAATTAGAACGCCAAGTATAAAAAATTGTTGAAACATTCTGGCCTAGCAAAAAATTGAGCATTCTGTGAGTGTTGAACACATAAGTTGATCTATACATTTTGCTATGCAAGCAAATACATGAAGCGAAAATGGATTTAAAATTTTAACTTTTCCCTGTTTAAGATACCATGACAAGTCACCAATTAATTTTAAAATAGTGCAAATAATTAACAGGTCCAAGAATATGTGCTTTTTTTCTTCTTGGTTTATAAGTTGCTATGCTTTTGTTTGTGGCTTCAAATCCCCTCCATTCAAAGTGTGAGCACTGTTTAGGTAACGTGTTTTAATTTATCTTGCATGATTTTAAGCCAGAATACATTGTCAAATTACATTTTTGTAGATAAAACAAAAATATCAACTTGATTTTATTTGCTTATAACATGAGTTGTTTTCCCAACAATTAATTTCAAAACTAACGTTAGTGTCTTCATACAAACAGCGAGTGTGTAACTCTTGAAACATATTACTCACATATTGTATGTAATTATCATCAGTGAGCCTTCTTTATCTTGGCCGACACAATGTTTTGAGACAGTTTGATAGCATTGGCCATGTATTAAAATTTACCTCGGATTAGAGATGTAACATTTCCCAACATTTTATAAACATTTTCTGTTAAGAAAGAGAAGAAAAAAGTCTTCATGACATCACTCAGTTCTGTTTGTGACATTACTCAGGCTAGATTGATGGTTCTGTTTTTTAAGCATGTAAGGTCGAAGCTTAAGCTAGTGCTGAGTACTGTAAAGTGATTCAACAACAAGGGCAAAGTTTTCTGGTTTTCTTGTACTATTTTATCGCTTTAATCTTTCCTATTTTGCTTTATGAATTAATAATCTGAAATATTATATACCGTTTTGTCCCGATTATCGGCCACATCTGATTATAGGCTGCACCCTTAAAGTTTGGTGCTATTTTATGGAGTGGAATGGTAAAACAGTATTTTACCTAATGAACAGGAATACGTGTAATATTTTACTATGCAGTTAGTCAGCATAGGCTATATACAAACAGAAATTTGGAAAACCAAAAGCCATTTTAAGGTCCCCCTTTAATTCATAATGCACCTTACTTATAGATGTGTCCCCCCCAGATATGCCCCTCTGCTCCCTAGATATACAACCCCCAACTTACCAATGCACCTCCAGACTCCCTGGTGTCTAGCGGGGCAGCCAGTGGACGTCTGTGCGATGCGCAGACACAACCTCTGGCACTGCTCGCCATCTCCGCCGAGGCTTCTATGCAGGCGCTCAGACAAAGAAGCGCCGGCAGCAGTGGAGATGTTCATCGGCTGCCAGAGAGGAGGATCCAGGTCCTCTGCAGTGCTGTGGGGACTTGAATCCTAACTCTGCTGCTTGTTTCTGCTTGAAAAAGAAAATTTTAAAAAACGCCTACCCAGCGTCCGGAAATGCAGGTCGCGGGTGTTGTGCGATGTGCTTTAACAATCTCCCTTGGTGGGACTCCCCCGTGGGAATTCCCGGCAAGGGAGATTGTTAAAGCACATTGTGCAGACGTGCCGGCAGCGGAGGCTGTTTACGCGCATCGCCGCTGCCGGTGAACGTCTGCGCGATGCGCTTAGACAATCCCCCGTGGAAAGTGCTGGCAGGGGAGGCTGTCTGAGCGAATCAAAGAGTAGGATGCAGGTCCCCTGCACCGCTGTGGGGGATCTGTATCCTAACCCTGCTGCCTGCCCGGCGCCCGGAACTTCATGTCCTGGGCGTCAGGCTCTAGACCCCGAATATAGGCCGCACTTTTTACCCCCACTTTAAGTCTTTAAAGTGGGGGTAAAAAGTGCGGCCTATATTCGGGCAAATACGTTAAATACTTCTAGAAATGTTATATGTCACACCAAGAGTCATTAATTAATTACAATAATAATGGATTGTGATACCTTTTGACAGTGACATAACGTGGCATGCAATTGTCCATGTATAACTTTTCTGAATATTTTTGTTGAGTCTTATTTGAAGGCCATAGCTAAATAATAGACATACACAAAATCTGCGTAGCAAACATGTAATTTTACACTTAATGCTGTCATGTGTGTCAATTGACAACATATTGTAATTTCTCGCTGCATTTTGATATCATGTCCAGCCGTGTCACTTCATTGTGACCTCAGGTACATGGATGGGGTTGAACGTTTCCACTTTTGTAGAGCGTTTTAGCCTCTCCTTTTAAAGTAATCTATCTGCTTTAATAATGAATAATACAGGGTCAGCTCAGCTGTTCCTGTGCAAGCTTACAGGAGCTGGTTCTCGATAATTTTTTGTGAAGTCGTGAGTTGAAACTGCATTTGTCCAGAGAACTCCTACTTTATGGGTGAAGGCCTTTGTGAAAATCCTCCTATCATACACATTGTGTGTATATATGTACCCCCCCCCAGTATGGAAAGGAGCGTGAAGTTTTATATCCCACAAAGCAGACCATGCATTCTTCATCACCTGCTTCCTATGTTTTACGTATTTATGTGAGTGTTGTGCCAGACTGCTGCCTCCTCCTTCTACACATAGTGGGAAGATCTGTCATGAGGTGGCATCTTCACTTCTCCGATTTAAACTTGGCAGAGCTGGAAGGAATATGTGTTCACTCAAAGTTGGCTCTTGGCCAAGTGCCATATAATTGTCTCTCGTTTTACAGAAATCATGTTGTACTTTTTACTTGGAAGTGTTCCTAACAATTTTGTGCTATCTGTCTAGTAAAGCCTAATGTTGCGTAGTGTTGGGGATTCTCATTTATCTCCCTCCCCCTCTGCTTGTAGCTCAGATTTATTTTTTTTAGGCACTAGTGTCTGCTCAGAGGTATATGAGCTCAACTTGCACAACTGCAGTAGCCACATGCGTAGCATAAACTTAAATGGGTCATTTCTTCTCAGTGACTGTCACGTAACCAACTATGTGTGGCCAGTGCTTAAGTTTCATATTCTAATTCCAATAAAAATATGAATGCATGCTGTAAAATGCACTAAAATCCATGGAAAATACAAATTTTACTTGGTATCTAAGGCTTGAGGGATCCATGAATAAACTGCGTGCTCTGTATCTGCTGCCTCACCAAGGGGTACTCTCACCAAAGTTTAATATCCTTTTGTCGTTGTCCTGTGGTTGTAAGGATTGTGTGTTAATATTGTTGCATTAATAGTAACTTTTTATGTGTCACTGAGTACTCACCTACCAATGATCATCTGCCATTTAAGATAGGTCTTCAAATATTTAATAAAATAGTTAGTGACAGCGGCGTAATACAGGTCTGTGCAGTGCCCCCCAGGTCTAAAGAGGCCTCAAGTCTTCTAAGTACATAAATTGTCCTTTTGAAACTGTCCTGGTCAGTGTATTAGGAAATGATGCAAATACACAATTTATTATTAGATGTGTGATATGCATGATATGATAATGTATTGATTTATATAGCACTATCATTTCTCAATCAAATGCACCGTCTGTTGGAGAGAAGCAGAAGAAAGATAAACATAAGCGGAACCTGAATTCTATATCTTTCTGCATGAATAATACAGATTCCAATTACATTATGTAGAAACCAGTAAATCTGTGGGTAATCCAAGTCTTTATTACTGATATAGTCCTTGAGTATAACTTTATTTAATCTGATTAATGGTCTAACAGTAATTAATAGTAACGAAAAAAAACATATGTGTTTGTATTTCTTTCAGACAAAATCCTGAGAATGCCTTTGAAGTGTATGTGGAAGTGATCCGCCCAAAAACATCCAACGAAGGTACCAAGTGATCCGGCATTTATTCAATTTGAGCATTTACATTTTAGCGTACATTTCCTATGCTACAGAGCATAACCCTGAAAGTGTATGGTTTAAGAATATAATATATATAGTAGTTTAAAACCTCTAGAGTGTGGAGAAGCCCAATAATTGTCTATACACTGGGGAGAAAGCCTTTCGTGAAGCTTGAAGTTACTATTATTGCCTTAGGTCTGCACACCTTTCATAGCTCAGTGTATAGCACTTCTGTAAATCTGAAGCTACATGCACACGTTATCGTAGACAAGCTATATACTGTGGTTTTGTAAAGACAGGTAAGATCGCACACAAAGGGCTACTGAGTCTCCCTTATTTTAGTTCTTGAAATGTGGGTTCAGATCTAGTGGGAAGCAATTAATGATGTTATGCAGACTGGATGTGGCCGGCTGGGTATATAGACGGGAGAGTTTATGGGGGTCTCTCTTCTCAGCTGTGCTGCTGGCTTAACCAAATTTCTCATAAAAACATAGTTTCTGTAAGAATCTGCCCACACATCCTTCTGTTGGTGCCTTTTCACTTTGCTACCTTCTGTAATTGCTTTAATGTGCACAGTCACCCTGAAAACTCAGTGCTCATGTTTCGGAGCATGTTATTCCATTTGCACCTTCAACAGTTCTTAAAATAATAGTGGTCTCTAATGTTCTTGTAATGTGTTATAGGGCTGCAACTAACAATTATTTTCATAATCGATTAGTTGGCCGATTATTTTTTCGATTAATTGGATAAAAAAATTAAAATTTTTAATTTATTTAAAATAATTTAATAAAGTAACGTAGGATGTAAAAAACAAACTGCAGAATAAAAAAACTGATAAAAATGCATTTCTTGTTTTTATTTCCAACCGCCCCCCCCAGTTATGCACATTTGAGCCCAGGCTTGCCACACTGCCTCCCACATATGCCACATACCCCCAGACATACCACACTGCCCTCCCCACATATGCCTTATATACCCTATATGCCTTATATACCCTATATGCCATATATACCCCCTGATATGTCACTCCGTCCTCCCAAGGTATGCCGTATACCCCCCTGATATGCCATAGTGCACTCATAGATTTGCAGACTCGTTCACAGACACAATACTTTTATAAATAAATACAGGGTTAATCTTCACTGCCCCCAGGATTTAGATTCCCCTTAGTTTGCCCCCCTTTACCTCTAACTGCACCGTAAGTTAACCTTATTAAATTTATTTAATTAACCCACAGTCCTCAGCATTAATTTAACCCTGAAGAGAAGACCCCATTAACCACAACCGCCCCTAAATTAACCCTGAAGACCCCATCAACCACAACTGCCCCTAAATTAACCCTAAACACCCCATCAACCACAATTAACCCTAAACACCCCACTAACTATAACTGCCCCTAACTTTCAGCAGCCCAAATATAAATTTTATACTCACCAGTTAGATGAGTTCTTGAGCCATGTAGACAGCATAGGAAATGGGTGGGGCCAATCGGCACTTTGACCCGCCCTTTTCTTTCTCCCTGTCCCTCCCAGCAGTCACTGCCGATTGTCCCCGCCCCCTCCTCACTGTCCCTCCTTGCAGCCAATCGGCAGTGACTGCAGGGAGGGACTGGAAGAAGGAAGTGGGCGGGCCAATCGGCAGTGACTGCAGGGAGGAACTGTAAGTAGGAGCTGCTGCTGTGAGTCAGACTAAATGGATTATAAAACGAGGGGTATTTTTCAGAGCATTTGCTCTGAAAAAACCCTCATTTTATAATCGATAAAAAACGATTTTATCGATTAGTTGTTGCAGCCCTAATGTGTTACTCATTGCTCAACTTCTGAATTATTCACCTTCACTGTCGTAATAATTTAAAATGTTAGTTGTTGGAGATGTTGCCATTTCTTGCCCAACCTTTGGCATTCTACATTATGCTTATCTGTTTCACTCGTACTTTTCTCTGCCTTGTAGTCCATTTTGACTGAAGGTATAATCTGTACATGTTGGTGGGTGGCTGTTACTTTTTACATTTACTCCTGTCAAATGTGCAACATCCCTCACTTATCACTGAACATAAGCTTATATAATAATGTCTTATCTTGTCGTCCTGCCACTATTTGTGCAATATGGCCCTGGTACATTATCAAAAGCCACTATAATGCAATGTGTGATTCCTCTGCAATACCAGGATTAGGTAATTTATCAAATGAAAACTGGAGTTAAGATTATGTTAAACTGCACTCCTAGTGGCAAAGTGTTTTGACCATTCTGTAGTTTTCGAGCAGCATAGGGGCTTAGTAAAGGAAATGCAGCTTATGTGTTAAAACAAAGCTTGTAAAAGGTTCTTTTTATTAACCCAACCACACGGTTTCTCCTTTCCCTCCAAAACATCCTGCTTTGTTAGACGGAGAGAGATGAATCTCTTCCAGAGAAATCTATTAACTCCAAAGCAGTTCATCATTGTTTGAGGGCAAAGGACCCCATTAGCATCTGAATGGTCCAATCTACCCATGATCTTGTTCCTGCTGGAGTCTGGGAGCAGTTGAAGTACTTCCGTCTTTACTTTAGGAAAAGGTTTGTGTGCACTGCTTTCTGAAGCCTGGGCGACTCTGGATTATTGGCTACAGCTGAATTCTATTGTATAGTCCTCGTTGCTATCATTGAGTAGTCGGGTCGCGTCAGAAGTATATCACAGCTTCATTTATCACAGATGTGCTTTCAAATAAAGAGATGGTCAACCATTCTTAAGTTTTTTATTTTTATGGGTAATCTTGCTGTACCATGGGCCTTGTTGGATGGAACAGCAGCCGAATATATCTTTTCTGTAGTCTTTTATTGTATGGAGTTCCCAACTCATCTTCTCAGCATACAAAGTGACATACAATATACAGGTTACACATATATAACATAACCTCACTGCCGTTAAGTTATCCCTCCACTTAAGGGCAAAATAAAAGGCTTCCAAACAATATGAATCTAGGCTGCTTAGTGTCACAGCCTCCATGAGATCCACAAATGAACCTCCTCTTCAAGTGAAGATGCGTTTCACTTAAGCCCCAGTAACTGCTACAGCAGTAGATATCAATGAACTAGGTTGCTTAGACTCCTGCAAGCAGTTAACCCTTTCTTCAGGGAATGCACACCATCACACTTGCAAATAACTTGTTCCATTGCTGTCATCATTTCTATCATTACAAAGCTCTAGCAACAGTACTATGATAAAGGTTGATGAACCACGTCTCTCCCCTCCTGATGTCACAGATACAGGGAATGAGCCCCGTCAATGAAGCAACGACCCCACATCTGTATGTTAATGCGTATATACAGGTTACCAGTGTATTTTCCCTGGGGCACCAGTTAAACCCAACATTTCACCACTTTCTGCCAGAATTCCTCTTTGTACATGACTCCTATTAATGATATTGTGTAAAGACAGAGGTTGACATTGGACTTTTAGGTATTGCAGCTTGGTGGACAAATAGTCATTTCCTGTGGTAGAATTTTAGATTTATATAGTTATTGTATTATTTAATCTATAGTTCACTTGCTGAGATTGGGGAAAAAAACACTTTCCCCTAGAGGATAAATTATAGTTGTGAGGTGTCTTTTCTTCTGAGACTCTGTGTTAACACAACTTTGGATGAGCGCTTTAATTCTGGTCACTTTATATTTCCCGGAGCATTGCTTCTTATGATAAATAAACAGCTTGTTTCCTGCGCTTCAGGGAACTAATGTTCCATTTGGTTCCTCTTCCCCATACGATTGGGTGTTACTTTGCGATGGCTCTGCGCATGACGATACAGTAGCCGACATCATGAATCATTTGTTTAAACGTTCTGCTGTTTTGCGGCTCTGTTGCAGCAAAAGAGTTTGAGGTCAGCGTACGTGGTGTTCTGCAACTTTAACAAGTGTGATCTATATAACTCAATGCCTGCGGAATCTGCTGGCACTTTATAAGTAAATGTAATGTAATGCCTGCGCCTTTGGGGGTATAAAGTATTTCAGTTATTGCTGCTACAGTCTTGTAGATTTTTTATTTTCTTTTAGATTTTTATTTTTGTAATTCTTTTTGTATGGTTACTTTAACTTTTCATCTTAATTCTTCTATTCACTTACAAACATACTAGAATTGAGATCCTTATTATGTCAAATATACTTTTTAAATGAAGGCAGAAAGCTATATTACAAGCCACTGTTATTTGACAGGTACAAAAATATTTTTGTTTACTGATTACATTTGTTTACTCAACATTTATTATTAATCTAGGTGTTACAATCTCATGTAGTTGCAAATAATCAAACTTGTTGCATAGGCTAACAAAGCCTTGTTTTAAATCAATTCCTGATTTTAAGAAATGTACCTATTTTAGACATTTTAAAAAAAATATCTTTAAATGTTAAGTTTCAAATATTTAAACTGTCTATATAAAAAAAAATCAACCCTTTGCTATGCAGCCACATGAATCTTTAAGAGAGCACACGCCATTGTCTTACTGAACGCTAGTGCCGCATCTTGAAGTGACATGGCTCTTCTCGTTGGTTATTACCGCATCCACCTTGTGAATGAAGTGTGGGATATTCAGCGTAGATGTGCGTAGAATATGCGTCTTTAAAGGCAAGAACTTACGGACTGCAAATTCAACCTCAAAGCTTCATAAGGGATCCCCCTTATTTTCTTGTTGATTTATCTTCTTTTTTTTCGTCTTCCCAAGCCTGACATCCTCATCAAGTTCACAGTAGGCCTGCTTTGTTTGCTTTCTGTTCAGTGCTTGATAAGATTTTTTTTGCTTCATTGTTTTGTGAAGCAAGGACAAGACTTGCCAGAGTCTGGTGAGGGCTTTGTAAAGCCACAATACGGTCATTGTCTAGGGTTGAATAATTGTGGCTGCTTTTTATACAACCAGAACTAAGGCATAGGCTGTGAACGGATTCCTTCTTAGTGTGAAAGGGGACTAATCCATGTAAATACAGGCGAAAAATAAAGCTATACAGAAAAAGGGAAAGATTGCTAAGCAGGAGGGCAGAGGTTAGCAATTTAACCTTTAACCTAACAAATAAGAAGCATGAATTGGTTTACAAAAGGGAGCTCCTGTGATCTGTCAGTTTTTCTATAGAGGACAAGGCTAGAATGGGCAACTGACGGACACTGCCTTTTAACTGCATGTAAATTTGCCGAGTGTATACTTTAGTAAGAGCTAACATCAATGATGATCTGGATTTTGTGTCAACAAAATCTCACATTTTATTTCAATGCTAAAAAAGGTGAGCGTTCTTGAATGTCATATATATTCTGAGGTATGTTAAAAGTGGAAGACCGCCAAATGTTGAATCAAGTCAAGAATTATTCTACAACTTAGGTATATGAGCTGTGTTCACTACTGTTGGTTGGCAAAATGTATATTTTTCTCTGGGGTACCATTTTCTATCACATTTTCTATCCCTCCCCTCAAAGCGCATAAAAATGGTTACCTTGTGGTCATGTTTTACTTATTTTAAATGTAATTTTAATTTAAACAATGGGGTTAAAATTTGTTGCAGGTGTAAAACTGGTTAAAAGGACGTACATAAATGTGATTGTACCAATATATTGATTAGTTTGCAGCAAATATACTTTGTGTTTGAGGCCATCACACCAAAATGTCTATCCATGAATGAAAAAGGGTGAAATCATACCATAAATTTAGCATATTTGCAAAAATACATTTATATTTGGTAAAGTGTGCCTAAGCAACCTAACCTAACCCCACATTTTTTCCGTGGTGTATCTACATTATCGCTATCAGAGGTCTTGTGTTGTGTAAATATACATGTCAGACTTTGGTTATCCTCAGTAGCCTTGCATGTACAAATAATGCACAATAATTGTACAATAATGCAAGTAGAATGCTTGATCAGTCTATATAGTCATCAGTTTATGATGCTGGTGGTTTCCATGGTAATAAGAAAACTGCATGCTGGCAGCTACTAATTTGTTAGATCAGTCTGTCAGCATGCAGGAACAATTGTCTGATTTATTCTTATATGCAGAAATTAAAAAATGTGACATCGCAGGTGCCCCTCACATTACATTGCATGCCCTTGCCTGTAAATGGCAAAGTTTAAAACCATAGGAACTTGCATGCTCTTGCAAACAACTTGCAGATTAGTGAATATCTGAGTTGTTTTGCAAGTGTTAGTATGCAAAGCTATCAAGTTAATTTGACTTCTTAGGGAATAGACCCAAATAGTGTTACTGGTCTGGGACTGATCTGGAGTATACCCTAACTGTAGTTCAAGCCGCTGCATTTAATTGTAAAAGTGAGGTTTCTCTTTTGTCATTCAAGAGTGTACAGTTAAACATGTGAGACTTCCTCTGCAGGTCAGAGACATGGCTGCCCACATGCTTCAGCCCCACTACTGCTACCTTTCCCATGATAGCTAAAACGGCACGCTATGGTACCACAACATATCAGATAGGTGGTTGGCATCCTTGCCCACTTTGCAAACCACATATCACATATGTGATTGACACTAAAACTACTATGTCGTTATGAATAGCTTAACTTAAATATATTATATATTAACTTAAATATGGGTTTTCCCTAGGTAAAGTGTTAGTTATATTTAGGGGAACCTCTTATAAACAGCTATTGGTCTACTCTCCCAGGGGGGAAAGAAGAGGAGCGCAGGAAACAGTTTGCTTAAGATTGACGGATAGTCTTAAAGATGAAAAATTGAGTATCTCTTGATATTTGTACAGGGAACAGTGTGAAATGAGCTGGATCCATGGCGTTGTCGAGGTGTTCTCATTTTCATTTGCACTTGTTAGTCCAGTTGGAAGTGTTATAATGTACAGGACCACAGATCTGAAAAGTCAAATTTACTTGTACAATTAAAGTTTTTTAATCTATCGTAACATTGGCAAATACGTCGGTTGGATTTCCCTGCTGAAAATACACTTGTGTTTAGCATATTAATTGTAATTAACTCCTTTAGTATTGAGGGTTTTTAGTACCCTAAATACTGTATACTTTGGCATTATACCATACGTTGCTTTAATCAGGGTTCTCCTTTTCAAGGTATGATCTACAAATTAGACATTCTTTTTTCTCCCGGGACAAGTATGGCTTTCTTTTAGAACCATAAAAGCACAGTTATGAGTGCTAATATGAAAAAATAATAATTAAAAAAATACCTACATCAAACCCCCCCCCTCTTTATTTGAATTTTGCTCAGGATGTTTTCTGTTTGTCAACATCCCTTGATTATAGTAATACACCAAATATATATATTTTTATGTAGGAGTTCAAGGGAAACTTTTTTTTTTTAATATTTTTACTTTTTTGCTAAGACAACAGGATTTCAGGGCTTTTCTTATATAGATTTTTTTTTAAAAACAAAAATATTTGTTTCTCACTCTCTGATCTCCCCTACACTGATCGCATTGTGATCAGCAAACATGCCTACCTACCAGAAAAAAAAGAAAGTATTGAAAGATCAGGCATTTTAATACTAATGGTGTACCGGCGCTCACGCTGAACGCTGTTAACAAGCGATCTGTCGGCATCTGCTTGCGGGTGAGAGTCCATGCTGTCATTATTCAGCCTGTCTCTCGTGTTCTGGCAGATAGATGTCCCTGCTGCAATATAACGCTACATATACCGGTACCTCCTACATACAAGTGGCATCTTGTCTCACCTAAGGGATGTCCTAACTGTTAAATTGTCTGTACGGACCCTATGGAGATCTCAGATATTCAGAACTGGTCTACCAGAAACTATGTTGAATTTGAAATTCACGGTCATGTTAGCAACCTGTCACTGGATTGGTATGATGATCTTTCCTTCTGTGAAATAAAACTATAGGATATCCTAAGACCTTTGTGGAAACAAAGTGATCCAGAAACACATTCTGTCTGTAACATTGATACATGCTTGCAAATACCTATCTGGCTGTAGTTGCATTAGCCTCTATGCTACAAATTCAGATAAACAATATCAACTAAAAACCATACTAAAACGTGTTTTGTATGTAAATGTACAGTATGTTGTAAAAATCCACTATTCTGGTCCTGACAGATCAGAGAAGCCAGGTAGCTAAACAGCTAGTGCTATGTTGTTTAGTCTGTATGGCTGTATCCTGACTGACTTCTAACAAGAATGTAGGAACTGAACCCATTCTTCAGCCATTGGAGTTAGAAAACGAGACGTCTGTCTCGTTTAACAAACTTCTTCACTTCTTTCCTCTTTTCTGGAAGCAGTAGCCTCAGTGTTCAGATAACATACATGTGCTTGGGTTTGCTGCCCAGGCCCTGGCTTTAGTAGCTGGCCCTTCCTGGCACAGCTAAGCACCTGAGTTCCTGTGGTGTGTGCAGATTCCTGATTCTGGTGACTGGCTTTAGTATTGGCAGCTGAGTGACAGTATCTCACAAACTGAGTATACCCCTCACATTTTTGTAAATATTTTATTATATCTTTTCATGTGAAAACACTGAAGAAATGACACTCTGCTACAATGTAAAGTAGTGAGCGTACAGCCTGTATAACAGTGTAAATTTGCTGTCCCCTCAAAACAACTCCACACACAGCCATTAATGTCTAAACCGTTCTAAGTGGAAATATGCAAAGAATAGGTGCCATGTGAGACATTTTTATAAATCTTCATGTTTATATATGCTGTTTGTTTTGCAATGGTGTTTATTTTCTCTGCTGGTTTTTGGAGTTTTAGAAGTTAATTTCTGATTAAGTTCTGTTACTTACTCCCCAAAATAGTTTCTCCATGAAATAATGAATGAAATCGCACTGTTCATCAGATGTGAGTACTCCAGAGGTACAGGGGTATAGGCCAGTAATCTCAGCATATTGGGTTGATGGATGTGAAAATATACGGATATTCCTTTGAGACACCTACCCAGTTGCAATTTATCATAGTTACCAGATATAGCATTTCAGAGAAGGATTTGTTGCTATTCTTCATTGACACCTTCTGTCCAGGGGTTGAACCTGTTGCTGCGATTCTACATGTTCACATACCAGACTTACAGTGTCGGAAGCTGGTGAAACATTTATTTTTACATTCTCCAGATCTGTGACTTACAGGTGTGAATTCGCAACCCGAATGTGACTTGTGTGATGTCTGTGAATGGGTCTTGTATCTTCCTTATGAAATCTGGGCCTAGTGCTTGGTTTTAACTAGTTTACGTATGTCTATAATTAGTAAGCATGCCTACATACAGGACTTATCCATTTATCAATAATGTATAGAGATGTTTAAGGTTCTTGATAGAAATGCTACATGTTTCTTTGTATTCTGCTTTCTGTCACTGTTAAAGCAATCAATATTTCTGGGCCTATAATATTGCTCAATGCACTTGTTTTTTGTCACACGTTAAATAACTACCTAATCTTTGTCATGTGATTGGTTTTAAGCAACATGTCATAGACCAGACAATTTAATACATGGATATTCTTCTCCTTCTTATTAAACTTGTTAAATAAGAAGAGATTTTTTAATAGAATGGGAAATGATAATCCTTCTTAGATCGTGCCAATGAAATACTACAGCGTTATTTCCTGGACCCTGCATGTTACAGCGAGATTTGCAGGGGTACAATCGCATTGCACCACTCAACTGTTGTAACACGACATTTACATTTAAGGTAACATTACGTTGGTTTGAACTCTGCTGGACATTCAGCTATATTTTTATTTTAACAATGATTATATTTTTTGGCTGGAAAAGCAAACAGAACACAAAAAGTGTACCAAATGGGCTGTTTTTCTTTTAACATTCTCTTTTACGCTTATGTTTGACGGGAAGTCACTGCTGGAAATTTGAATGTGTCCCAAGTTCGAATTAAAAATGACTCTTATTTTTTAACCTAAAGTCTTTTAAACGTTGTTTGTAAATAGTCATTTTTCTTTTGTAGCGATCTGTAGAACTATGCTGTGCTGTACCCCCACCTGTTACAGGTTTGGCTTAACCAATTACAGCCTGTTTCTTTATAAGCAATCATGCATCATTATTTTGACTACATCAATTTAGACAGAAAGCTTAAAAGAACAACGTTTAAGTTTACAATATAACTCAGATACACATATAGCATGAGGTATTGTTACTGATTGTGTACATAGCTAAAAAGACACTGCTGTTGTGTATACAATAGGATGCTTTGCATTGTATGCAAGACATTAAATGTGTTTTAAATGAACACATTGATAGCAATAATATTTGCACAGGTTCAGTCTGATGTTGAGCAGACTCTGTACAAAACAGGCTAATATTAAGCCGTAAGTGGACTTCCTTCTCGTTTGCTTTAACCTTTTTTCTCCCCCCCCCCTCTTTTCTTGAGAAGCCTAACAAACCTTTTACTGTTACAATAATTGTTATGTTAAAACTTTGGTGCATTAAGGAGAAAAAACTTTTCAAAAAAAACAAAGGAAATTTCATGAGTGGAGACAAAGAAACATCAAAGAGGTTTTCCTTCTGATTGTGGTTTTAGATGTGTTGCCTGAATATAGGTTATATTTCTCTGTTTCATACCAAATACTCATTAGCCGCTCATCCTAATGACGTTCCCAAGGAACTTCTAGCACAATATACATTGCCTTTAATGGAAGCCTAAATGAGTCTCTTTACATGTTTTTTTTTCCTCCTCTGGACTTATTGGACCTAATATTAAAGCAATGATGTTCTGTTTAGGCGCCCAAGGGAGAAATAAAGAACAATTGTGGTGATTCTACATTCCTTTAAAAGGTTTTTCTTAGATGAGCTAGAGCAAGTGTCCTTGCTGTGATTTACTGACCCCCCCCCCCCCCCCCCCCGGGCCTGGCATACTGCACTCAGGTCTGTATGTGAGTTCTGGGTTGTGATGTAATTTCCCGGTGTACCAAGCAGTGTGTGAGGACTGTGAGGAAGTAGGGAGGAGAAGAGGTGTCCTGAGCCAACAAAAGTACATGTAAAAAAAAAAAGTGTGTAAGCATGTGTTAGTGTGGGTGAAAATATGTTACTGTGTATGTGTATGAAAGTATGTTGGTATGTGCATGAATGTTAGATGTGTATCTGAATGTTACTGAGTGTGTAATTTTTTTTAACAAAAGGCGGAGTGAGTGAATCAAAGAAAGATCTAAATCAAACCAATATTTGGCGTGACCTTTGCTTTCAAACAGCATCAGTTCTTGTAGGTATACTTGCACAATTCATGGGTTTTATAGGCATATATTTAGGTGTATATAGATGTATAAACACTTTTGCCAAACAGGTGCTAATGATCATCAATTTAGTATGTAGGTTGAAATACAATCATAATCTAAAAGAGAAACAGTTTTGTAGGAGGAATAAAACTGGTTGAGGTTGCTGAAGTTTAATGTAAAAAAGCCATACACCATGGCAAGACTGAGCACAGCAACAAGTCACAAGGTAGTTATTCTGCATCAGCAAGGTCTTTCCCTGGCAGACATTTTAAGACACAGAGGATTCCAGATGTTGTGTCCAAGCTCTTTTGAAGAAGCACAAAAAATGGGCAATGATGAGGACTGTAGACAAAGTGGTTGACCAAGGTAACTTATGCAAAACACATCAGACTTACTTCCCTTCAGATGAAAAAAAGCATCCTGCTTACTCCCCTTCACCATAGAAAGATGTCCAGCAGGCCATCTGCTCAGCATTGGCAGAAAATAGTGGGATCCTGGTACACCCATCTACTGGACGGAGAGCTCTGATCAGGAGTGTTTTTCTTGCCGCTTGCAGCCAAAAAGCCGTACCTCTGACGTAGAAAAAAAGGCAGAGCGACTCAACTATTTATGAAAACAAAGGAGCTGGGGTGCAGAAAATGGCAGCAGGTGCTCTGGACTGATAAGTGAAATTTTTAAATATTTGACTGTAGCAGGAGGCAGTTTGTTAACCAAAGGACTGGATATCGGTACAAGAATGAGTGTTTCCAGGGAACAGTGAAGCATGGTGGGGGTTTCTTGCCAGTTTGCTGCTGCATTTCTGCAAATTGAGTTAAGGTTTTACTCAGAATTAATGATCTCCTCAATACTGACACGGATAGGCAGATACTTAAGGAGACATCTGATTGGCCTCATTTTTGTTCTGAAGCTTGATTACCATTGCCAAAGAGTCCTGGAAGTGATGGCACGGTCCCCACAGAGCCCTGAACATCATTGAGTCTGTCTGGGATAACATGAAGAGAGAGAAGCAGCCAATGCCTAAATCCACAGAAGAACTGTGGTAGTTTATCCAACAACCTACCTGTCGAGTTCCTTAAAAAAAATCTGTGTTTATGAAAATGTTTATATATCACTAAGAGATGTACTTGAAGCTTTACAGTCGTTCAACCTTATGAACTATGTATAGAAATGTCGTACAGACATTTTGATTGGGGCTTAGCAGATACTAATATGTTAGGAAAGAAGATACCTGCCTGTAGAGCTTTTAGTAAAGTCATGTATCTGTATAATTATGTTTATTATAAAACTATGCAGGCAGCAGTAAGTTTTTGGGTGCTTTGGTTACCTGGATTCTGAGATTTGTCTATCCTTAGTACTTCATCAAAACTATAAATACCGTATTTGCTCGATTATAAGACGAGGTTTTTTTCCAGAGCAAATGCTCTGAAAAATACCCCTCGTCTTATAATCGAGGTCGTCTTCTAATCAGACCTCATTCTGCTGGGGCGAGGCTGCTTACCGGGCTTTGGTCGCGCAGGAGAACAGGAAGCTAGCACAGTCCTCACATAACTCTGCCTCCCCCTCCTTCCTCTGGGGGCGGGGCCAGAGAAGTTGCTCGCACAGCCCCCCTGCAGGAGTCTGCGAGTGGGAGATCTGCAGTTCAGGTAAGGGGGTGGGGGAGGGTTTTTGTGATTAATGTGTGAAGTATGTGTGATTAATGGAATGAATGAGTATTTAAATGTTTGTGAATGAGTGTGTGTGTGTGATAGCATGGATGTGTAAGGGGGGGGTGGTGGTAGCATGGCATAGGGAGGCTGTAATCACACTACTATCATCCTCAGGTTCCAGCATGTACTGGCTGCCTTGGCTTGATAGGAGTGTGATTGCTGTTAGCAGTTATATATATATATATATACCTCCAGAAATGCATTTTAACCCCCTATATGCCACTCAGCCCCATGATATGCCTTTTAACCCCCTATATGCCACTCTGGCATATAGGGGGTTAAAAGGCATATCATGGGGCAGAGGGGCATATAGGAGGGTAGAAGACATTTCTGGAGGCAGAGTGGCATATAGAGGGTTAAAAGGCACATCAAGGGGCAGAGTGGCAAATAGGGGGGTATAAGGCATTTCTGGGGGCAGATGTGCATAACTGGGGGGGCAGGTTGGCAAATAAAAGGAAATAAAAAATATATATTTTTCTCAATCATAGCTTTTATTAAATATGAAAAAATAGTTTACATTAATATTTACTAGTAAAACTTTTTTCCTATAGGGTCGTCTTATATTCAGGCTTTTTGTTTTTTTTCCTAAATTAATATTTTGATTTTGGGGGGTCGCCTTATAATCGAGCAAATACGGTAATAGCAAACAGAGCCTCCCATGGTTTCTTATTCATATCACAGTCTATTAATATTATTATAGCAGAAGGTAGCATAATTGACAGGAAACTACGCATATGAAGACATTATGTAATAGTTTTCATATTTCATCTGATTAGTTGCCTGCTCATTTGCTTACAGAACAATTGTTTCTTTAGAGGTAGAACCGACAATTGTTGAGACCTGATGAAGATCATTTTGAATTCCTGAATGCTCTGTAATATGCATTTAATGTTTGGTTCCTATGCTACATTTTTGGAAATGTTTAGCTTATTTTTAATAATCATACATATTTTTTTTAAAGAAATAAATACTTAACTGGTTTACAGGGGTGTTTTGATGTAGTAAGTAGTCATAAAGGAAGTACTTTATAAAATCCAGAAGAAGCAGTTTTTTTACCCCATGTCTAAAATGTCCTTGCTTTGTTTCGCTACTGTACCATATATTTGAAACCTTAATCAAACTGCCGTTGCTATAGTAAATACTATACAGCCACTGAGGTCATAGAAATGTTTTTGTTGAGTTTCATAATATATGAAACCAAATTCTTCTATCATTACATGAGCGAGGACTAAACTCGCAGCTTGTAGGATTTACTTGGTGACTTAGCCAAGCACCCCCTACAAACATTAATGTATTTCACTGTAAGAATTACAATAATAGTATGTTACCCCACATATAATACATTTAACATGTGACCATTCAGGAGTAGCACCTGTGAATACTTCTATCATAGACACGCCACATCCTAATGATCATTCTCTAATAAAGCGGCATTCCCCACATTCGTCTTCCCAGTATCCCTTTCTTTCACTGCTTTGCTCCGTTGCCTTTCTCCTTTTCACATTCTGTTGCTCTGTTGTCCATAGTTCATTCAGCATAATAGATAAAGCATTGGTTTTGTGTACTCACAAAGCGAGTTATTTTAGAGATATAGTTAACCGGTGCTTAGAGCCATTTATGTTGTAGGTTATTGATTTTTAATTAATACTGCCCAGGCTCTTTTTGCACTGGCCAACCTGGTAACAGCTTGGGCTTTTTTATTATTATTTTTTTTCTTTCTATTATTTCCTATCTACCCCCTTTTTGCTTCACATCTTGTTATTTCTTCTCAATGAGAAGGCACCTCATACAGGTTCAATGTGTTGAAGCACAAGTGTAACATTTGCTGCTGGGAAACCTTGATCCTTTGCCAGAGTATTTAAACAATTTTGTGTTTTGGTTTCTTAGCTCCAATCTGCTTCTCAAATCTCTCGCTAATTAATCCAGTTAATTCTTTGTAGACACACTGTATTCATTTATCCTATCTTTGAGAACCTGGTTTGTGTTTGAAGCCACCCTAAGTCCTCTTAGAAGGGGTTTGTTGCCACAAGAGCTGGCAGATGTATGTCAAGTGTTTCAGTGATTCAAACAAGCTCTAGTTATAAAATATTGGCTGATGCGTATGTAAACCGAGGATAGGTTTAGTTTTGCGCAGGTTCATTTATTTTTGTATCACCTCTAATAGGTAGAATGTGCCATTAACAAGTGAGCATTAATTACACCGGGTTTCCACAGTATTTTAAGCTCTGTAATATGTGCTTCATGCCAAAGCTTTCAGATCACTTTTACAATGTGGTGTGTGTTGTAGTTTTTTTGCGTGTTTATGCGCATAAGGCTGTACTAATGGAATCTGCAACGTCCAAACAATCTTGAGGATAAATTAAAAGTAACACTCTTGGCTCATTAAGTCATGTTAATAACTGCCTTATAAGTAATTTACTGAATTGACTTATTTTGGAGTAAGAATCGAAAGTATTTTCAGTAAGTAGTTCACATCGATGCGTTTGTCTGTTTTCATTTTTATGGTCCATGTTTGTTTGTTAATCTTCATACCGTGGAGTCTAAGTATTCCCATGTAGGAGCCCCCATTGTTTGGAATGACAGATAACCAATTGTGACATATATACTGTGGTTACAGTATATGTGATACATAAATTCTATGCAGTCATAATGTACAGAATATGAATAAATCAGATCATGAAACTCCTTTCTCTGTTGCTAATAATTACAGATTACTTGTTCCACATGCATCATCATTGAAACCACATACAAACAATTTCGACCTACTATGTCTTTTTTGTTTTAGTTATCTAATGTGCAATTTACAATATGCTTTTACCAATCTATCATACTTGGAAAGAACAGAACGATCTCATGATATACCACTTAGTGGACTGCAACATACGGAGACTCACGATAGGGAGACTGTGCAGTAACCACGGTGTACAGTTTGTTGGATGCAGCGTTTTGTGATTTGTGTCCAACAGGTATTAAATACTTAAGGTACATAGCGTGAATTACAGAAAACCTCACAATATGGTTAATGAAACAGCCTATTCAGTAAGGTGTGAGTTTGGAGATGGCCGGCTATTTCAGCGATCAAATTATGCATTATAAGGGCCAACCCTGACATAATACAAAGGTCTGCGCATGCTCTGCATAATGTGTACTTAATTCAGTGTGATTAGGAATTGTCTTTACTAGAGGGTACATACCAGTGCAAAGCATAAGGTACTAAGTTACGACTTTTATTCTAAATTATAATCAAAGTGAAAATAACCCTTATGGACACGCAGATGCACATCAGAATTGTATACCTGGTAAATGTTTTACTTTATTTTGTGTAACATTCACCTTGAACACATGTAGTATATGACCTTCATATGAAAGTCTTGCTGGAATGGACTCCTTTGTTTTGCTTATAGAGACCCTGTGAATGCTTCAGACATATAAAACCTGATTATTATTTTGAGATTGTGGAATCCAGTTGCAGATTAAAGAATGTTTATCTGGTTTTGTGTTGTGTACAATGCATATAAAAAGTCTTCACTGTCAAAATCCACGCTTAGTTTAGTGCATCTGGGGCTGTGGCCACAATATGCGCCACCCCCTCACAAGGGTTCTAAAATAAATTAAATTTAAATTAATTAAATTTATGGAAATATATATATATATTAATGCTGCATACACCTTTTTCAGGCATTAGTGGTACCAAGAGTGCTCGTACTTTTCAGTGGTTGTTTCCTGTTGTCTTGCAGGCAACTCTGCTGGATATCCTCCACAATTCTTGCATATGTTTTAGATATCAGAATGCAATCACATACTCCCCTATTGGCCGGATTCAATGTTTATTAACAATATACTGAACTACACTTTTAATGCATGGGGTGGGGGTTGCGGTTGTCAGGTCTCCAGAGGCGTATCTACCGAAAATAGTGCCTATGGCAAGCACCTGTCCAAATATCTAAAACCCATTTATTAGCCCCTGCTGCCCATCTATATAAAAATATATATATATATATATATATATATATATATATATATATATATAAATATTAGTCCCTGTTGCCGATATATATATATATATATATATATATATATATATATATATATATATATATATATATATATATATATATATATATTAGACCCTGCTGCGGATAGCAGGTATAGATCAACACACAAACCCAGATCAATTGAAATTCACTTGTGATCTCAGCACTGAAGGTATATATATCAAATACACAGAATCAGACATACAAATCCTATATTTGCAGGTATGCAATAATAATATATGAAACGTAGCATCGCAGGCATAGATCAAATAAATACATGGAAACAGCATTGCAGGTATTAATCAACTGAATAAGACATATTAACCTTGTATTTGCAGGTATACATAAATAATGTATGGAAACATAGCATAGCAGATATGGATCTACAGAATAACACAAAAAAACAGCTTTGCAGGTATAGATCAATTGGAATTCACATAAAAACACGGCATTAAAAGGTATATTTAAACCCCCCCTAAATTACAGGCATAGATCACAGTTTGCACACCCCAAAGCCAGCCCTGGCGTCCACACTGCCTGCATAGAACCTGACCAGCACCCAAATTACACACACATAAGATTTGCCATCTTTGTCCCCAAATAGCCCAGCACAAGTCAACTTTGTCCCCAAACAGTCCGGCCTGTGCCATCTTTGTCCCATATACACCCTGCCTGTGCCATCTTGGTCCCCAAGGCTCAAACCTCCTGCTAGTGCCATCTTTGCCCTTCCACAATTATACATCTATGATACACACAAACACTTTTACAGTCACTCACTAATTCACACTTTCATTCAGACAACTCAGCCACACATTAACTCATGCTCTCCCTCATTCAGACAATTCAGCCACACATTAACTCATGCTCTCCCTCATTCAGACAATTCATCCACACATTAACTCATGTTCTCCCTCATTCACTCATGCACACATTAATCCACTCTTTACTTATATAACTTTCTAACCCCTCTCCCCCCCTTATCACTCCCTAACCCCTCTCCCCCTTTGTAGTTCTCACCTTGAGGTCCAGCGACGGGAGCACGAGGCTTCTGCATTCTTGCACTGCTGCGGTGCCTGCTGCTTCGCTGCTGAGCGCATTAATATGACGTCATATTTCGGCGCTCAGCACTGAAGCAGCGGGCACCAGCAAGCGGCTTTTAAACGCTGTCTTTTAAAAAAAATTTATGCGAGGGAGAACGAGAGGCGCTGAGCGGTTGCTTGGCGCCCCTCTCTCCTCCGCATCAGAAAAAAAGTGTTTAACACCCGCTCGCTGGTGCCCGCTGCTTCACTGCTGAGAACCGCAATATGCCGTCATATTGAGGCACTCTGCATGAAATGCCGGCATCGGGACGGGGGTAGAGGGCTCGTGGAGGAGAATGAGGGGCGCCGAGCGGTTGCTAGGCGCCCCTCTCTCTCCTCCGCATCAAAAAAAAAAAATGGCGTTTAAAAGCTGCTCACCGGCGCCCCCTTTCAAATGGCGCCTATGGCACGAGCCATAGTTGCCATACCCTAGATACGCCGCTGCAGGTCTCCAGTTTTTAGTGCAAGAGGACTGGCATGTCTCTGACTCGGACTACAGACTTCTGGTTTCCCCTGGCAGAATAGTTTAAGAAGGTATTTCTAAGGTTTGTCACTGATCTCACCAAACTGATGGTCATAATACTACTGATAACATTTATTGTGGTTTTAAATGTCTCTGCCTTTTCCTAGATACTTCTAAAATGAACCCACAAGTTTTTTCATGTACTTTGATCATCGTGTTTTTGTGATATCCTTTTTAACACATTTGCCCGCATCAAGTCAGACCTGACATGTGTGAAATTATCTGTCATTGTTTAAGATCCCAATGGAGTATTACATTTGTTCAGCTAGTGCGTATTATTATATTCTGGCGGTAAAAATAAAGCAGAGGAATGGAGCAGACCCCAGTAATGCTACCTTTTCAGATTTGATAATGTCAATTTATTTTAACCACTGTTAAAGTCAGATAAACACTGTTTTTTAATATTACCAAAAAGGTAAAAAAAATAAGGCCAAATTTTTCCCTTATTTTCGACAATATGCGGCTTCTCCCAAGGGCATCTTACCTCATGGGAGGATGTCATAATCTTGTGGTCTAGGTGGGAGAAGCGACACTGGAGCTCTGTGAAGATTGAAGAAACAGTAGCCTGAGCACACAGAGGGGACTAGGCACCCATGGAAAACTTCAGATACGTGTTCCAACACATCCAGAATTGGATGTCCCAGCAAATTCACCCCAAGGTCATGCTTTGCAATGCTCTTAGAAATTGCAACCCCCCCCCCCCAAAAAAAACTCTACAGGCCTCAGTTAGCACGCTTATGACGGTACAATTAGAAAATGACTGAACAAGTATGTTTTGTTTGGAAGGCTTGCCAGGAGAGCTTAGGTTTGCAAAGTTACTTCTGAACAAACCACAAGACTTCTGGAACAATGTCCTTTGGGCAGATGGGACCAAAGTGGAGATGTTTGGTGAAACTGTACAACTGTACGTGACCTAGAAACAGAATGCAGGCTCTATCAAATGTTTTGTGCATTTTTCTTATTTTTAATTTACCCTCCCCTAGTAATCATTTCCCCTTCCCCCTCTCCCTCCCCTTCGGTTGTCATAATTTCCCCCACTCCCTCCCCTTCGGTTGTCATCATTTCACCCACTCCCTCCCCCTGGGTCGTCATCAATTTTCCCCCTTTCCCACGCCTCCCCCTGGGTCGTCATCGATTTTCCCCCTTTCCCACCCCTCCCCATGGGTCGTCATCGATTTTTCCCCTTTCCCACCCCTCCCCATGGGTCGTCATCGATTTTTTCCCTCCTCCCTGGTGTTGGCATCTACTTTCGCTTTTGCCAGGCCTTTCCCCACCACCACTTTTCTCCCCCACCTCTTTTTCCAGTTTCTTCTGTTTTTCTCTTTCATAATCTCTTTACGCCCTTTTTGTCTGCTCTTTCTCTATAAGCATCTTTTTCCATCTTCCTTATGGTTTTCGAAGCTTGTAAAGAAGAACTATATTGTAATCGTACGAAAAGGAAAGCAATCTTAGATTAAAGCATTTTCACACAAACATACATTTCTGTTACTGGCTGAGCAGGCAGTGTTTATCCTTCGTACAGTCAGCTGGATTACCGACCTCTACTTTAGGTGTAAAAAAGCCTTCATTTCTTTGCCAAAAGACTTCATGCTTTGAGCACCAGGGATTTGATGTTAAAATGAGTGCGTGTATCCAAATGTTTATTTAACGTAGATTTTTATTGATGTTTAAGTATTTTGCTTGCCATTTATTTAGTGCAAGATTGCAATCCATCCTTGGCAGAGCATGCCAGGTGGTGAATGTGATCTTATGAGCATTAAATGAAATGCAATTAGCATTTCAATTGGTGCTACATGAAGACAACAGCAGGTGACTGTGTTATTTATTAGACGTTGATGTTAATATAGGCCAGTTTGCCAGATTTTGTGCTTCAAACTACAAAAAATTAGTTTGTAAAAATAAACTATATAGCTTGGTTTTCATCAATTTTTGAGTCAGCCTGCATTGAAAAAATTCGTTTTAGAATCTCCATAGATGCATACTTAGATAGTGACTACAGAGAAGAACCAATTGACCAATGGAGTCTCCCCGTTTTGAATCATTTTTTTACTTTTATTTAATTTTTATGCACTACCCAAGTTTTCTTGAATTTCCTTAGACTGACCTTCTAACAAGTAGTTAACATAATTTATATAGAAAATGTTGAAAGACATGGCAGATCAGATCCCCTTTGTCCTTAGCAGTCACTTCCATTTCATCCAGAAACACATTCATCAAACATCGACACTGAATATTCTATGCTTAGCTCCCGCAATATGTTATTTGTTATATTATTAGTTATAACCATCTGATTTATCTGATGTTACTGTCCTAATGTAATATGGTATTACACACTGGATTCTAAAGACTGTGTAATCTAAAGTAAGGATTCTAACGCTCATCACCCTGGGCTTTACATTTCTTAGTCATATCCATGTGGACATCGAGAAAAAGTAGCCCAAAAAGTTAAATACCTGCAGTAAATTTTGTGCAGACATGATTACCAAACTTGTGGAATTTGTTCAGTCCTGACCACTGCATCTCATCCTACTAATAACCCCCCTTTGTTAATTCAATTACATATTTATATGTCGGCATATCATGATGTTTGTTTAATGTAAGCCAAGTGCACACTTTTAGACTGCGGGTTTAAGGTTATTGAAGTCAGATGCCTGAAAGACTTTGGTTTTAATAATTATGTCCTTAAATAGCATGGTCACAAAACGGCACAATCGTATAATGTCAGTAGTGTACATATTTTTGCTATTCTGTAAACCAATCGATTTTTTTATCATATGAAGCAGACTTTATTATACGGCATTATTGTATCCTGCAGATTCCCAATCTACAGTGCACTTTGCCAATAACGTTTATATGTATTTTATTCTCTGATCCAGACAGCATTGCTGCTTCCATCTAAAATGAGGTGATCCGTTTTCACCTTTTTTTTTATAAGCATCATGCACCTGTTTTCTGGTCTTTGCAGTAAAATATAATAACTACTAATACTCCATAATACATGGTAGTTCTTAAAGTAGTGCTGAAAAGAGCCTGTAAGAGACTGGGATTGTGTTGATGGCTATTGTGATAGCCCCGCTATTCTAACTATGAGTTACCATATGGGAAGCAACTGACAGGACCTTTTGTTAATAACATAAGTTTGTCAAAGAATAATAATCTTGTTATCATGGCGCCTGTCAGTGGGTGGGATATATTAGGCAGCAAGTAAACATTTCGTCCTCAAAGTTGATGTGTTAGAAGCAGGAAAAATTGGCAAGCATTTGGATCTGAGCGACTTTGACAAGTGCCAAATTTTGATGGCTAGACGACTGGGTCAGAGCATCTCCAAAACTGCAGCCTTGTGGGGTGTTCCCAATCTGCAGTAGTTAGTACCTATTTAAAGTGGTACAAGGAAGGAAAGGCAGTGAACCAGTGACAGGGTCATGGGTTGCCAAGACTCATTGATGCACATAGGGAGGGAAGGCTGGCCCCTGTGGTAAAATCCAACAGACAAGCCACTGTAGCTCAAATTGCTGAAAGTGCATCGCAGTTTGTTGTGTATGGGACTGCGTAGCTGCAGACCAATCAGGGTGCCCATGATGAACCCTGTCCACTGCTGAAAATGCTTATGATTGGCACAAGAACGGGACCACTGAGCAATAAGAGAAGCAATAGAAGTCTGATGAATAATGTTTTCTTTTACATCAAGTGGATGGCCGGGTACATGTACGTCGGTTACCTGGAGAACACATAGCACCAGGATGCACTATGGGAAGAAGGCAATTTGGCGGAGGCAGTATAATGCTTTGGGCAATGTTCTGCTGTGAAACCTTGAGTCCTGCCATTTATGTGGATGTTACTTTGACACATACCACCTACCTAAGCATTGTTGTACACCCTTTCATGGACACAGTATTCCCTGATGGTGTTGGCCTCCAATGCCACCCTGCCACAAAGCAAAAATGATTCAGGAATGGTTTGAGGAACACAAAAATGAGTTCAAGGTGTTGACTTGGCCTCCAACTTCTGCAGATCTCAATCTAATCGAGCATCTGTGGGATGTCCGATCCATGGAGGCCCCACCTCACAACTTACAGGAATTAAAGTATCTGCTGCTAACGTCTTCATGCCAGATACCACAGCACACTGCCAGAGGTCCAGGGGAAACCATGCATTGACGGGTCAGAGCTGTTTTGATGGCAAAAGGGGGGCCTACACAATATTAGCCAGGTGGTCATAATGTTATTGCTGATCGGGGACAGTTTCAAAACACTCACTAGCAGACAGACTGATGGACATGGGCTATGATCGAGATTCAATAGCACACTTGGCACTGTGTGTCTGGACTTTGTCCCTTATTGTTTAGGGTGATAAAAGTTAATCCTGTACTCTTTCCTCTACTGAATGTATAATGTATGTAGTAGTGTTAAATAAATATTAAATGGTTTTGTTAAATTTTATTTTGTCAAAGCCTTGTGTGAACCAGCTGCTGTCCCTCCATATAATCACCAGGCAACTAGGCAATACAGGCATGCAAACACAAAGAGACAAGGGAGCAGGTGACCTGCAATTCATTCACCACACTTCTTCATCTTTTTTTCTTCATTAAACTCACATTAATTACGTGAAAACCAGCTTGTGCCCAAGTCAGTGTTGCAAACAAATTGAAGGAATATATGTTTGAACATATATTGTTCTTATTCTTTTTAAAATATGTTCTTGTGTTGCTTGTGATAAATGGAATACAACGTAGAGTTTGTTGTCCTGCATGTTGGGTCATTGTTCTCCAATTAAAGTGAGATGGTAATGACTTGGCTCAGGAGTCTTCATTAAGATGTTGTCAGCTTTTCTATAGATTGCAGTGCTAGGGAGGCCTGATCACCATCTAAAGAACGCATGTATTTCTAAAGACCAGAGTGTTGTTAGTAATTACATAGATATGATGGCACAAAACTGCTTCATACCCATCAATTGAAAGTACAATTATCCTTTTACAAAGTACTCACATGTATATCTAGAACTGCTGGCTCCTCTCCGTTCTGTGTATTTTCAGTGGTAATTTGCCAAATGCTTTACCCACAGTGTACAAAATAGGTACTACAGAGTTTATCTTAACTAATGTACCGTATTTGCTTGATTTATAAGACGACCCTGATTATAAGACGACCCCCCAAAATCTGAATATTAATTTAGGAAAAAAAGAAAAAGCCTGAATATAAGACGACCCTATAGGAAAAAAGTTTTACCAGTAAATGTTAATTCATGTAAACTATTTTTTTTAAATAAAAGCTATGATTGAGAAAAATATTTTGTTTTTATTTTCTTTTATTTTCCATCCTGCCCCCCCAGTTATGCACATCTGCCCCAGGGCTTGCCACTTTGCCTCAGAAATGCCTTATACCCCTTATATGCCACTGTGCCCCATGATATGCCTTTTAACCCTCTATATGCCTCTGTGCCCAAACTTACCGGTGCTTCTGACTCCCGGTGTGTTGTCCGGGCAGCGTGTAGACGTCTACGCGATTCTCGTAGACAACTTCCGCTGCAGCCGGAAGGAGGTGTGGTTAGCAGTGGGGGTTGTCTGCGTCCATCGCGCAGACCTTCCCCGGCTGTCAGTGAGGAGACTTCCCCGACTGTCAGAGAGAATTCCCCACCGGTGCAGAGACCTCTCCTCACTGACAGCCGGTGTGGGGAATTCTCTCTGACAGTCAGGGAAGGTCTGCACGATGGACACAGACAACCCCCGCTGCTAACCGCACCTCCTTCCAGCTGCAGCGGAAGTTGTCTACGCGAATCGCGTAGACGTCTACCCACTGCCCCGACTACACAGCAGGGACTCAGAAGCACAGGAGGATCTGCGCTGCGGGGGATCTGGATCGTAGTCTCATAGTCAGACCTATTTGAGGTCTGATTATAAGACGACCCCGATTATAAAACCTCATCTTATAATCGAGCAAATACGGTATTTGTTATGTTCTGTATGTATCTGACTTGGCTTGCGGGACTAGGCCACACGAACGAGTATTCATGATTGAGGTAATAAATAAGTATCTGTGAATGATTAGTATCTGTGAATAAGTAACTGTGAATGATTAGTATATGTGAGCGAATGAGTATATGAATGAGGGAATGAATGTGAATGAGTAAATGAATGAGTGTGTTAGCATGGATGTGTTAGTGGGGGGAGGATAGCATGGCATAGGGAGGCTGTAATCACACTCCTATCATGCCTAGGTTCCAGCATGTACTGGCTTCCTGGGCATGATAGGAGTGTGATTGTTAACAGCAATTATATATATATATATATATATATATATATATATAATATTGTTATTGTTTTTTTTGTCCAGTTGTGGTGTGTTACTTACTTTTAATAAAAGTGTGGTTAACACACCAAAATTGGACAGAAAAATTAAATAACAATATTAATATATATATGATTAACAACAATCTCACTCCTATCATGCCCAGGTGACCAGTACATGCTAGAACCTGGGTATGATAGGAGTGTGATTGCTGTGAGATCATGCTGTCATGCTTTTTACCATTGGCTGCATTGAATAATACATGGATATAATAATCATAATCCAGTATATGAAATAATAGTGAGTGTATTTGAACAAGCATTTGAGACCAAGAACTGGTTAGGGTCTGAATCTTTATAGCAGGAAAGAACTGGCAGACTATAGATGGGCCAAATGGTTCTAATCTGCCTTCACATTCTGCGTGGAATATCGGGATGCGCCTTTATGTACCGCGAGTACTGCACTGAAATAAAATAGCTGCAGAATTATTTTTTGAGGTTAAGAATAAAGAAGAAAAAACATTGACATTGTTTTCATGATGTCTGGTAAACATTGTTCTCCAGGGATTTTGTATGTAATTTATCATCTGATACAGAGATTTACCCAGTTCTTTATAATCTACCACAGCAGAGACTACTGCTTTATCATTATAACAAACTAATCGTGCCAAGAATAAATGGCCTCGTCACAGTAACGCTTCATGTTAGATGTGTAATATATTTTGATGCCCTGCTGATACCCCATGAATCAATGTTTATCTGTGTTTTAGACGGACTGGCAGTTACAGTGCAAAACTCTTGTTAATTGAAGGATATATTTTGCTTTGTCTTCGCTTCTCTTTGGGATGACACGCTCACCCTCTGGTCACCACAAAAGGCTTTGAAGCTTTAGAAGCAGAGGTCACATCCATGCAACGACTCCTGGTCCCTGTTGTGTTCCCTTTGCTTTAAACAATGTTATAGTAAACTAAACCCTTCCTAATTGGGCTTAAGACATTTTCAAATAAGATACTTTGTTCTGCTGTCGACCAACTTGTAACCACATTAAATTACTATATATATATTATATATATTCTCTGTGTGTGTTTCATCACACGCTTATAGGAAACTATCACTAGTAATGTTTTTTGATTTCGCCATTAGCAAGGTGGTTTTTGGAGCACTTAGCTTGCAGAGAGATGATTTAATTTTAGGATCAGACAACCAGATTAATATTTCCATAATCAATACATTTTACTTAAAAAGTACCCATATTTGGTGTGGTTCTAATCCAGGAGTATACTAAAATTAATGATGCCACATCCTGATATAGAAGTAGGTGTCCAAATTTCCAAATACTAATTTATGTCAACACCCCTCCCACACCACCGCCAAGTAATTGTTTTTTAAAAGATGCATGTGAAAGTATTCATAAAGTACTTTAATGTGTATTCTATGGTGACAAGGCCAGGGACATTAAATTGTACCTGTAAGGGAACCCATTGTGTTTAGTTATATTCATTCATTGCGTAGTACTGTACAGTATGGTTGTAATAAATGTAAATCTCAGCTTTATGATTATATTTTTATAAATAAATATATATCTGTATATTTTAGATACTGATAGGTGGAATGAAAGCATTATCTCTTTCCGGTTTAGTATCCTCACATGTTTCACTGTATAGCAAATATATCACAACCTCAGAATTATTATTTGTTTTATATAGTGCCGTCAAATTCAACTTAGCGCTGTACAAAGAGTAGACTGGACATAACATGTATAGTATATAACATAACAATTTGACTTGAAATAACAGGTGAGGCGGACCCTGCTGAAACGAGCTTACAATCTAGAAGAATGAGTTCATGAGCATTGTGCAGGGCAGTACGTTTAAGCCTTTGGTAAGACATCTAGTTGAAGAACTCATCCATTCGGCTTTGGTTCTCTAGTTGTGCCTACACGTTTCATATGAATACATTTACCATCTCTGTTTAAATCTGTGGGGTTTTTTTGCTGAAGAGAGAGTTGGTGGGAGCGCTGTGTCACTATTCATCATGAAGGGTTTAAACTGGTAAATGTATTCACCAAGAAGGGCTGAGCTGGCCCTGTATAATGCACAGTTCAATGGATGAGGCGACGTTGAAGAATTCTCTTTAATTTTACTATGCATTGCATAGTGCCAGCCAAGCTCTTCCTGCAGCAGAAGCTTAGTACATTGTACCCTCACAATATATCGGTAACTAAATTCTGTGTATGCTCCTACAGACAATGACATGGAATATCTCTATCGATTTATGGGGTTTCTAGGTTAAAATCAAGCTCCTTGCTGTAGGAGCCGCAAGTGACTGCTAAGTGAATCTGTCTGAGAGCACAGTACTGGGTCCTCAGAGAAAGCAGCTTGTAACTTGGTTCCAGGTGAAAATATCTGGGCTACTTCAAATTAAGTATTGTTGTTTTTTTTTGTTGTTTAACCCTTTGAGTACCAGTAGGATATGAGGTACATGGTTGGAACCAAGAAGCCAACCACAAATCCAATATGAGGTTGTCTCTCCATGCTTTGATCTCTAACAAAAAGGTTGGAGTGCAGTGTAGGGTACTTCTTCTCACCCCCGAGGGTCTTTGATTTAATGTGTCCAAACAACGCAAGCCATCCTCTCCAGGAAAGTAGAAAGAAAAGAAAATCAGACACCTGTATTCAGGGATCAGTAGTACAGCTGCAGAACTTGTGGGAATGTGTATTTTATTCCTGGATTGTGTTTCTGTACTATAATTATGTAATTTAACCCCATCTTAAGTGTGTGTAGCCTAGGATATGTTGTGTGCTGTCAGTTTACATAGGCCTCACGTGCTCTCTACATGTATGTACTACCACATATATTGGGTTAATGTATTAAGGTTACTTTAAAAAAAATATTTTGTTAGATTTAGCATATACAGGGGAATACTGTTTTGTAATTTTTACCATTATATCATGTTATACGATGCACATTTAAACTTGAAAATGATGGTAAAAAATCTGTTTTGTGAAAAAATGATTTGTTTTCTTGTGTGCGATGTTATTACCTAAATGTAACTTGTGCAAAACTCAGAAGACTGGCCTCCCGGGGGAAAACGTGCCTGGACCCCTAAGGGTTAGTGGATTTTAACCCCTTAAGGACAATAGGGGTTATTACTCGTAGTATATTGTGGGACAATGGCTATTTTAAAAATTTTCAGTGTTGCTGTTTATCTGTGATTTTCTTCATTCTCATTTCGTGCTCCCACACATATTATATTCAGGAAAAACAGGGCTTTCTTTAGATACCATTAATTTTATCATATCTAATTTACTATAAAAAAAATAATAAAATATGGGGATTTTTTGTTAAAAAATTACTTTTTCTCACTTTTTAAACAAAAAACTTTTACTCATCTGCAAAAACGAATGAAAAAACCTGCTAAATAGATTCTACTATTTGTCCTGAGTTTAGAAATACCCAATGTTTTTATGTTTTTTTTTCTTTTTTCTGCACGTTATGGGGCTATAAGTACAGGTAGCGTTTTGCTATTTCAAAACCTTTTTTTCCAAATTTGGTAATTCTTCCCCCCATGTGCCATTTCGGGTATCTTTGAAGCCGGCCAATGCAATTTACCCCATCAAATTATATATTTTTTTAAACTAGACACCCCAAGGTATTTGAAATGCTGGTATTTTAACCCTTTTCATGCACTAATTTTACCACCAGCCTTTGTGAAACTTTATGGTAGTACATTTTTTTTTTCCCCCCACACATGTTGTACTTCAGGTATAAATTTATCGCTCCTGGTATATGTCCGTGTCAAACAACACCCCAATATGTGTTCAGTAACATCTCCTGAGCGCAGTGATACCCCCCATGCATGGGTTTGTAGGGTTATTTGGGAGGTAAAAGGCCGCCTTTTGTGAGGTTGCCATTTAGACATCTGGTCCTACTGCCCCCATGTCTCATATTTGGGACATCTTTGAACCCGGCCAATTCAATTTACCCCATCCACTCATGCATTTTTTAATACGAGACACCCTATGGGCATTTGTAATGCCAATATTTTAACTCTTTCCATGCTGGAATTTTTGTAAAGATAAAGAATTTTAGGACTTGCTTATAAATATTTTTTTTTTTTTGGTGACAGTGGGGATTTTTACATGTTACCATATTATAATTTTTTCATTTTAAAAAATTTTTTAACAATTTTTTTATTTTTTTTATTTTTACTAATCACTCATTAGTGAGCTGGGCTCCATTGACCTTGCATGGTTGGATGCAGTACCTGCATTCAACCTGCAGGAGGAGCTCAAGAGTTCTCAAGAGGGTCTGGATAGACCCTCTGAACTCATATCTATTGTTGATGCCATCCTGTGAATGACGGCAACGTCATTTACAGGATGGCACTTGTGGTTGCTCCTCGGAGCAATCACAAGGCGATCGGGGTAGGGGGGGTAGTGTTACTGACATCGATATCGAGGCATGTCAGCAACACCGTTTATGCTTAGGAAGCGATTCCGATCGCTTCCTAAGCTGTTTTAGCCGGGCGCCATTTTTCTTCTGGGGAGGGCTTTCCTCCCCGGATCCACGGTTAGCCTCACTTGCCGCCTATTTTAACGGCAGCCCGTACATGTACGGGCATTGTCGTTATCTTGTTGCACGGCAACCCCGTACATGTACGTGGATTGTCGTTAAAGGGTTAATAAGCTTTTAACCCCATTGAATACCAAGGAAATCAAGAAATGAATGGTGACTGTTAATTTACTTTGTGATTATTTGTCTGTCACCTGAAGATCTATAGCATTTCTTTATGACTCGGGTAGTTAACGTGCAGCCATCTTTGAGAATCATTTGGTATTTTGTAGAACGATAAAGCGCAGCCTGATGCTTTTGAGTAAATGCTTTTTTCCTTCCTTCGAGCTGTTAAGATAAATCTGCTGCCTGAATAATAAGCAGTGGCAAAGTGACTTGAGCAACCTGTCTATAGTAGCAGTCCCGAGCCCAATAATTCTCAGGATTCGTTTGGCTAGTTTGGTGCTAATAGCTTTCAGTCACTTTTTATCCAGCCCGGATTTGAACCCGTGACCTAGAGGTGAAAGAATCTGTTTTTTATGTAAGCGTTTCCTGCTCCTTTAATCCAGATTCCCACAGCGAGCGCGGACTTTCCTCAAAGGGGAAATGGAAGTTACACGAAGTGTTATTCTGCGGTAGGACCGGCAGATCCACAGGCCATGTTTTTCTGGAGCCAGCTGTATAGAGATTTTTGTCTGAAATTATATCACTCGAAAGTCACTGGGTCCGCATGCACACTTATCATTTATTTGGGCTTGGTACTGGATGGGTTAAGAAAGAAACTGGCTGAATTGAATCACATCCTTGTTATGACTCAAAGTTTGATGCATCTTCTGTTGCAAGAAACAAAACAAAAAAAGATGACTGCTCGGATACACCAAATAACTTGCTTTGCCTTCCGCTGTAAAGTCTTTCTTCTGGATACAAATCTGCCTTCCCCGGGGTATTGCAAGTAAAGCACGTTACACAATAAATCTCTATGAAGTTACAACTAAAGCTACTAAAGCAGTGGGTAAAATGTAGAATGCCGCGAATATGAACACTCAATGCATAGAAGTCATAGCTCTGGGTATTAAAAAGCCCATAGGAGTGATTCATGTTTACGCTGCTGCCAGAATTATGGGGCTGTACATGGTTACATATTACCATACGACACTCGGCTTAACCCATTTAGCTCCAGAAGGGTTTACTGTCTACTTACTGCAAGCTACTTTAGGTTGTGTATATCAATCACCATGGAAACCAATGAAATGTTTCTTTTGATTTCCCCACATTTAGCCCTCCCAGCAGCATTACTCTTTAGAAACATGACCTATTGCTGAAGCGTAATGTTCATATCTGTGTCATTGCAGCTGTGTAAATTATATATATATATATATATATAAAATCAGCCCCAAATATATGTACGTGTATACAATGGGTTTAAATAAACCTGACAAACACTGCTGTACATGCAACGTCATCTAACAAGCGGATCACATTAGTATTGTTATCAATAATATCAATTACATAATAGTGAACATAAAAGCTACAGTTTTCATATATACTAATACCTATATACATAAAAAAATACATCTTTTTAATTCTGGTTTTGCTGGAAATCATGGAACCTTTGGATGCTACGGATACAGGTAAATCTGGAATGTGGCGGATCCGGTGAAGTATTCTATTCTGTGTCCCGTCAGACTAGCGTCCTTCACAAATGTATTATTCAGGTATATGTTTTAATAAGAATTGTGTGCAGGTTTTGATATTTCATGGCAGAAATTTTAATAGTCGTTGATTTTGTTTGTGTTTCACAGATCATTAGGCTGTATTTAATAACCCGAGCCTAGCCTTCTCTGCATGTATGGGATATTATGCAACCAGAAGCCGAGGTAGTTATATCTGTGCTTTGTTCTGCTCCTCTGTTTCACGACTGAGAAAGGGAACCAATTAATTTTTTGTACATCAAATGAACGGTGGCCACAGCACATAGCTGAATGTTCACTTTTTTCTGGGAGTCAAAAATGTAAATTAGCAAGTTTAGCTAGTTGTACCCAAAAATCTCATTAGTGAGATATATTTTAACACCAACCACATGAGGAATATGTTTGGCGTTGGAACGATGATGAAAGTGAAAGGAAGATATGTTTTCAGTAAATTAATTTATTCCAGCTATTGATGGTTTGGGGTTCAGTTCTTTTTTTTCTTCCAGCGACAATAACATTAACTAGCAGATGTATTACACACTCTGTCTACTGCGCACCGTTTGTGTTGATTTTTAATCAGTTATTTTGTGCTTTGTGTTACGTTGTCTTAAAATATTTTGATTTAATGGCACATTAAATTAGCTTTAATGACTTCAAAGGTCTTGTGATGTAATTCCAATTCTAGAAAGTTTTCTCATGCAGGGTTCATAAGTCAAACTGTCAATTCAGATGCTTGAAAGCGTGAGGTTACCCCTTCATAGTAAGTAGTTTAGTTCCGCATAGACAAACCATTACTTAGTACCTTTGCAGATCTGTCATTGTATTCCGTGAATGTTTAGTTACATCTACGCAGCAGAAAAAGCTTTTAATCAGCGAGGTAACCTCACAGGTTTTATTTTGCATCATGCAAGGCCAAATTGGCCCTTCTCTTAGGAGATGCTCCGCAGAATCCACTCTTCATAATGCGGATTTAAAGAGGCAGTCACACCAATTTTTAGGGTTCCTTAAGCATGGGCAAAGCGCCTGGGAAACCATATATTTTGGTACTTGGGAGGGTAAGCAAATGGGTAAATATTTTATTCACAAAAGAAATGTATACTCGGGGTGAAATATTTGCTGTGTTTGGTTAGATACTTGTATCCACGTTGTTGCTGGGTTCTAAACATGAAATTCATTAGATTTGTTAGGATATTCTTACTTCAATTATCATTAGATTCTTAGTCTAGGCTTGAAATCACACATCAGTTTGTTTTAAGGTCATTTCTCCTCAAACAGAATCATTGGATTTCAACCTTCATCAGATCATATTTAACATAACCACTTAATGCCAAATCCGCTTACAGCATCACAATCGGTTCACTACTAGTTCTGAATAATTAAGGACCATCTGATAAAGCAAGTGTTTCTTATTAGCCTTTATTAACTGAGCAATAACATTTTTATTATTAAAAAAAAAGCAAGAATTCAGCGCATGCCTACAAATATGCATAGCACACAATGTATACAAAAAATAGAGCAAAGAACCTAAACTCCATAAAAATTCAGATTCCCTGGTTGCTGTTAGAATAAAAACGACCAATAAGTACACCAAACAAAGTGAGAATTCAGCGCGTGCCCAGTGAATATCATTAAAAAAACACGTATCTAAGGCATAAATATTGGGGATTCTGTCAGACTATACGGCCATATATTGCTTAGCCCACAATGCTTTTTTAGGTTGTGCGCTCCTCTATTTTCATTATTACTGTTTTTGGGTGCAAATAAGTATTTTTGGCAGCTTTGTTGACAGTACGCATGCCAGTTATGGTGGACAGTCATCCTCACATCATCTTTTATGATCCCAGGTGATTATTAGCTCCACGAGGAATACCAATTCTAAATCGATTACAAAAACAGTGTACATAGCTTACTGTAGCCCATTTGTATCAGACAGTGCCTTTTGAGCAATGTTTGATGAGGTAACAATGACCTGTTGCATGACCATATTCACTAAAGTGTGATTGCAAATCACATATTTCAGTATAGATTATGACAGACTGTTCCTTGAATGTCACTTCTCCAAAAAGGCTGAGGTGGCCCTGTGTAATGCATAGTTAAGTCACTGAGGTCATTTTCACAACTGCTTACCGATATGATTATAGAAGGCCGACTAACTTTTCTTGCAAGCTGGCTGACTGGTCCTTCATAATGCATAGAGACTTTTAAGACAGCATGGAATCTGTTCCTCATGAATCAGCAATCAAGTTTTATCTAGAAATGTAATTTATTTCCTAATAACACTAATATACAGTATAACCATCTTAGATCTAAAAATAATATCCGATAACCGTTATGTTTAGCCTCATTTTGCTAAATGAAGAAATATCACTGTATTGCAGAGGTGTGGATAAGGTACATCACTGTTCTAAAAAGCAATTGTTTTTAGATTATTATGTTTATTGATTTCAATACTCATTACATGGTAGGTGCTATATTAGGCCATAATAAAGGAGAACATGCTGTATTTATACCATGTTACGTGATTTCTGAGATGTAGGGTAATGGACCTACCCACTGCTTTAGTAGCGAATGGTTTTAATTGCGTATGTAGTTTCCCAATTTTGCATAATCAGCTATTCTCTTATATTTACAAAGTTTACCAAATTGTGTTCGGGGGAAGAAGTAGAGCATTTACTTATTTCATTCTGCAAAGAGAGGGCTTGTAATTTTAGATTTGCTCACACACAAAAGTTTTTTGCTCCACATATCTCTTATCATTGATTTGCCAAGTTCTGCTTCTTAATCGCTTTGTTGACGTGAGTGGAATCCACTGTGTCTAAAAGAGCACCACAGCTATGCCGGCTTGCCATTTGAAGCATATTCCCATCCCGTGAACTGGAAAATTAAATTAGGTTCCAGCACAGATTAACGTCCAGCCTTATGGGTGTAAAATAAGGCTTGTAAACTCCATGAAATTAAGCAACAAGATTATACTGTTCAGGGCTAATTTCAAAGCTCTGTCCCATATTGTTGTTCACAGATCTTTTGGATGTAATCTAATTTAAGACTTTGTGCTACATTGTGTTTTTTATGTTATCAAGGTTTGTAGAGAATAAGCTTTTTGCCTTCAAAATTCATCTACATTGTTGGAACCTATTCATACTATTGCAAAGGAGTGGGGGGGGTGTATGCCGGCACCCCCTGTATGTCACAGTTGATTCCCTCCCTTTTTGTGAAGCTATGTAGTCCTGTTGTCTAGAATTTGTGTCCCAACATTTTTTTCATTAAAAAAAAATGTATAAATCTGAATCCCAGTAACTTTTGTGTGGTGTGTGAAGGGATTTCTACGTTGTACTATCCAGTACCTGTTGTGGTTTCCAGCTTGTGCTAAAAGGGTGCGGCGTGGAAGTCATCTTAGTGTCTGCTTGTTGAAGGTTCTTCTACAGTACACTGCAGTTTTCCTGAGGAATTTTTTATAGTATTAAAATTGTCTCCAAAACATTTATTTGAAAAGCATCTGACAAATATACACAAATAGGCTGCTGCAGAGCTGAACAGTTTGAGAAGGTTGGCTTAGCTGTGGTGTGTCAAGTTCTGTATGTCTTCCACTCTCATACACAGGATTTGGAAATCGTGTTGCTTGATTTCAACAATTCATTGGAGGCAGAAACTCCAGATAAGTGGCAGCTGCTGTTCTTGTGGTCTTATTTTCATAAATGGGTTTCAAGGCAAGGCAATAATGCCGTTCCTTTAAAACCATCCAAGCCAGGTTAATGTTTTAACAAACTGGGTTGTCAACCTGATGTGACCAAGCTGAAAACCAGCACTGCACATGGATTGCTAGATATCAATTTAAAAGAGATATTCCTGTATTAGTTTCAAGGAACACAGACTCTGTAAACGTTAGTGAGACTGTCTTGATTGGCCAACATATTAATATAACAACAATAAGAATCACATAAACTTTTCAGACGTAGCAGAGATCCCTTCTTCAAAAGTCTTAGATGTTGCAATTGGGAATCAAGGTCTACTTATAAAGGATGTGCTTCTAGAGCTTCTTGATCCAAGGAAATATCCGAATCGAGTCAAAAAGGTTTCCGCCTAAGTGGCAAAAATTGGAAAAGGGCTTAATTAGGGATTTTTTTTGCCTTCTTTCGAATGAAAAGCAGGAAGGATAGTTAGAAAGGTTGAACTTGGTAGACCTTGGTGACTAGGTTATACTTTCTGTAATATGTAGAGGAGGATGGTGGTACAGGTAGGAGTGTGAAGTATATCAATTCAAGCAATGGAGTGTGGTAGTAGTTCAGTGAAAGTCGGCCTATATGCTGATCTAGCTGAAGTATAGATGTGTTTAATGTTTGAAATAAATATGTGGTTGATGTTAGACAATAAGCACTATAGCTGTATGTACGTTAACACCTTAACTGTAGCCTCTCCATACTAATAAATGTGAACTGCATTGCCATTTGACACCTGCTGCTATCAGTGCTCTGAGCATTAAAATGTATCTTGTATCATTGGCGATACGTTAACCATTAATGTTATATAATATAATTACATTATTGCTGTAATTACAGGCTGGGCTCTTGTAATTGAAAACTTTTTAATGTTACTGTCAGTAATCATTCTGGTCTTAATGATGAATTAATATATGCAATTGATGCCTAGAGAGTATGTCATCTAAAGTATCTAGAGGCCTAACTAAAATTCCTGTGAATGCATGTGAGCCCTGTGCAGATTTGATAAAGGCAGTCTTGATTTTATATCTCCTCATCCTATAATGTTTCACATTATATTGATTGTACTCTCTAGTGTTAAGTGAATAAACGTTAACAGATCTTTCCATGTTTAATAACATTTAATATGTATAGGTTTTTGTGCAAGAAATTAGGTATCCGAGCTTTGGTCAGGAATGTGTACATTGTTTCTATGTGAAAAATAAAATACAAAAATTTCTGACTGCTTACATTGTTTTGACTTGCAACCTTACCAATGTAAGCAGAGTAGGCACCAACATTGCTCAAGATCGACATTTATTGGCGCATGTGGTGGACAATTTAATCATGCTCTATGTACCTTCACAAACCTTGCCACATACACTGTCATTGTACGGACACTTTGCCGATTCCCGAATGCAAGTGAATGTGTAAACTGCAAAAATTGTACCAACATTCAGCACTCACAGAGTTAACCATTCCATTTAATGGCTGTCAGGGGGCTCCCGTTACCAATTCTACTGTTAGCATTCTTTAGTTATTGATCATTTGAATTCTAACTCTCTACTAATAGTTTGATACAGTTGTGAGAAAAAAAGAAAGTACACTCTTTGAATTCCATGGTTTTACATATCAGGACAAAACAACAATCTGTTCAGATTTATTCAACAGAAGTAAAGCCAAAATGGAGAAGAAATGTGTGAAAAACTAAGTACGCACTTACTGCTTGCTTTACACCACTCGATTCAACGCTTGGCATTGTACTTGGTGATATGAGGTTTGGATCCAGCTGCTCGGCCATGGAAAACCATCCCAAGAAGCTCCTACCGCACAGTTTTTGTGCTGATATTAATGTCAGTGGAAGTTTGAAAGTCTTCAACTATGTAATCAGTAAAGCGTGGCAACTTTTATGCTCGATGAGCCTCAGCACTCAGTGACCCTGCTCTGTGACTTTATGTGGTCTTCTGCTATGTGGCTGAGTTGCTGCTGTTTCTAAAAACTTCCACTTACAGTTTACTGTGGAATATCTAGCAGAGATGAAATATCTCAAATTGACTTATTGCAAAGGTGGTTTCCTATCACAGTACCAAGCTTGAATTCACTGAGCTCTTCAGAACAACCCATTTTTTTCACAAATGTAAATGTAGACTGCATGGTTATGTGCTTGAGTTTATACACCTGTGTCAATGGGTTAAGAGGTGTGTCCCAATACTTTTGTCCATATAGTGTACCTCAGATTGGAGGTATACATTTAGCAGATGCCTCATGAGAAGCACATAATTAAGAAAGCAGAATTCTACTTTTTATTTATCAACAGCATATGGTGTACAAGCAAGAAAAATCTTTTTACTACATCCACAGATGTGCAAGTTCATCTTTAAAGGGGCACTCGTCATTATATATTCTTTAATGCATATTATAGCTGAGAGGTCCTTCTAAATGGTGGTCCCCCTTGGAAAATGCAGAGTCTCCCATATGCATTTGGCCATCCCCAACTTTTTTCCATGCAGGAGATGTATTTAGACAAATACATCTCCTTGCATGTGATATACCTACAGTCAACTCCAGTGCTGGCTTGGTGAACACTGGGTCTATTGAGATGCTGAATTTTTTTTTTTGGGGGGGGGGCTCTGTCAGGGACTGTTGACCTGTGCTGTGAAAATGTTTTTGTTTCTATATGTTTAAGATTGGCTGCACAAGGGAAGGACAGGTTAAGATATTTGTAGGTAATGCAGAATTTAATTGGGAGTCAGTAGGAACTGCAGGCGTCTGCAGGAATCGACACTGTTCATAGTCTCCTCGTGTTGTTTATTTAAAAAATGTTACTATTGGTAGAATTTATACTTTCGGATTTACAATGAGAACCATCCGTGCATTAACACACTCATAAAACAAATTTGGCCTATGAAAAGTCTACACTGAAGCCAACTCTAAGGAACATGTAAACATTAAAATTACTCATGAAAGAATTCCATTGCCCTTGAGCTACAATCTTAACAAAATGAAGTGAGCTGTAAAGATTGTAGGATTGCCTCGCCCAGACACAATGATCAAAACGCTGAGAATGAAGTCTGCATGTGTTAGCGATGTGTCCCAAGGCAACTTTTAGCTCACATATTTGCGAGTGTTATGATATGGAGAGAAAAGGTGTCCAAGGCTAATTCAGCATGAACTGCTTTATTGTACGAGTGCAGTGTGTCCCTCTGGCCAAGAGATGTCATACACTAAGTCTCAGTTACCATGGATGGTGAATTTTAACTCATGCTCTGCCTAAAGCAACTGCACTTGCTTGTGCTTTCACTTTTCAGCCCTACCTTTTTCACTTTTCAGCCCTATATATATTAAATGAGAGTTTATGTAAAGGTTTAATATATATGTATCTTAATATAAAACAGGCAAGTAAATAGTTTATGTATGATAGAAAGGCATATGTCCTTTAGCCCAGGGGCCTTCTCTTGTGCAGACATGATCATGTAATGAAATACCTCCAGGCATTTCAGACAGCCAAACTGTTATTTCTCTCCGTTCACAAGGGTTTAAGGTAAATGGATGTTCCTTAGAAACACTGAAGCCATCTTGTTTCTTAGAAAATCATTCATTTAAAAAAGAAGATAACAATCCCTTTTACCCTCATATTCCATGCTGGAAATTATCAGGGTGAAGTTGTGAGAGCTAATTTAGTCTTCATAAAAAGTAAGGCCGGTACTCTTATTGAGTTGCAAATATGTTGCAGTTTACTGTGTTAGAACATTGAGCTACAGTTATTGTGATATGCTTTTGACAATGGAACATTTCTGAGACAGAATGTGTGTTTTCCATTCCATATTTAGATGTGATTGAAATCACAAAGCTTGGGCTGTCGTGCTTTCTTCTTCTAGTGAAGAAAAGTGACCAGTGACAGTGCTCCGGGCCACAGGGTCCCCCCAACCAGCCAAAACCAAGGCTGTTGGGTTACGTTAAACATTGCAAATGGAAAACGAGATTGTCTCATTTAACGCCTCCGATTGAAGTCATTAAAGCAGCGGCTAATCACCTGTATGTTATCAGTGTTCAGCTAGAATACATGTGATTGGTGGCTGTTGGGTCCATTGATTTAAGTGGGAGCTCAGCTCTCATTGGTTAGATTTAAAGTTTTCTTGCGCATACACAGGAAGTGTACTAACAAATGCTCCCTGCTTCACATAGAGCCAGCTGGAGGAAGAGTTAAACAAGGAGTCTCATTTCCAACTCCGGTAACTAAACAATACATTGAATAAAATGTACTGGAGTTCATGAAGACACCAGTATGCATTTATATTAGCGTGTAGAGATACACAAGCTGTACCAAATCACACTCATTTGGTTCACTGCTCTACCTTATTGGAGAAATGCGAATCTTCTGCGCCTAAACATGTACCAGCTGTGCATCGCAACGTGGAAGCCCCTGTGTACTGAATATTCTATAAATGTAGTTACTATAACATTATATATTGGAACACGGATACATTCACACACCCAGCACCATGCTGGCAGTATGATATACATGCACATGTAGCACATTTGTCTTTATAACTGCACATTTACTATTTGTCTTGCTGTAAATTCCAAGCACAGATAATAAAAGGATCGCAGGGACCGTTGTGTTTCCCATGCGTCTGTTAGACTGAGCAAAGCTTTTAGCTCTTACCAGGCGTTTCTGTTGGCCATTAAAAAAGATAACAATTTTTTTCTTGCAAGTCAATTTAAAACGGGTTAGTTGTAGTGTCAGGTAGCAGTTTAGATTTAATGGGACCGTCCTTTTTTTTCTTTCCTTTTTTTTTTTTTTAACATTTTTTTAATCTTTCTGGGGAGGCTAAAGGGAGAGTCGCAGAGAGAGTTCTTTGCTTTTCTCAACACAGACCCAGGCTGCCCTCTCAGGATCCCCTGCCAGGATTTCTATCATCTTCTGATCAAATATTAATGTATGATTCTCTGCTTGCTCACTAATCCAAAGCCAATTAATATTATCTGTCAATTATTTACAGATCCTGAGCTGCAGAGGATCTTCCCTGAAGACTTCAGTGACCAGGTTTGGAATGCGTAATTATTTCTTTTCTTTTTTTTTTTTCTTCCACTAACGTGACACCACATCTCACAACCTCGATACTTCTGGCATCTTTTAATAAATAGAGGTGAATACTAGGTGATATGAACAGGGAAGGTTTATCACTAAATAAGATGTCACAGATCATTGCTATATGGAGCCCTGTTAGTCGCTGTTATTTATTTATTTTTTCCCTGTTCCCCTCCATGACTTAAGTTGCGCAATCTGCATCAGACAATATTAGCATAGAGTGAAGCAATTGTATTTATACTTCTTTTTTCTTAATTTTATACTTGCAAGTTTGATCAGGAAATTCTCATGCTGGCAGCAAAGTTATTTACATGTCAGTACATTGGGGGAGGGGATCTAAAACATTAAAACCGCATATATAATGCAGAAGAGAAATATAAGTCAATTCGGCACCGTTGGCTTCTACTTATTTGATCCCTGTGCATTGGAATTGTTTGACAATTTTGATATATTTATCTTCGTGGTCCCTATTTCTGAAATTGCCATTCTGCTCTCTCTCCTTCCTCGAAATCTCCTCTCAGAAGCTTGATTTGATATGATTGGTAGGAAATTGAATGAAATGAGATGGGTATTTCCTTATTAATAAGCGATATCAGATTTATCCCATTTTATACTCACTCTTGAAAGTTGTATGTATGTTTGTTTATGTTTTCTCTTTGTTGTTTATATTTTTGATATAATAATAAAAAAAAATGCATAATATATATATATATATATATTACTTATGTTGGGGAGAAGCTGCAGCTGCACTCCTGCCTGCCCTGTAGTACGATGAATCTCCCCTCTTGAAGCTGCTAATCAGAGGCAAGAAAGTCTTTCCATTGAAATTAATGGAGCTGACTGGTGGTAATGCCATGTGCAAGGAACACATCTCCTATCACAGAATATAACTGGGTGAGCAAATGCATATTAATGGATTCTGCATAATTCCCCAATGCATTTGCAAGGAGAAAGACCTCTCCGATACATTTGCATTAAAGTGTATGATGGCTGGAATTGTTGGACAATGTAATTCATCTCTCTACCAAGTCCTGTGTACGCCCAGTACTTGCAGAATCTTCCTCCGTTCTCTGCTTTTTCCAGTATTTACAATGTGTGCAGATTCTGTAATAACTTCATATGCGTTTCACTGTTTGTAATTTAGGTCCTTTGGGAGGAAAGTGTTATAAAAATAAAATTATTATTACATACTCTAGGGCAAAATTATCTCTTCCACTCAAATCGTTCCGTGCATCCCATCTGTCTTGTTCCTTCTAATGAGCTGGTTTGCGCGTGAAATAAATAAAATAAACACACAAGATATGATCAGATAATTTTTTAAAAAAGGGAACATTTGAAGATTGTGAACTAGTGCTGATCATTCACGGTGTGAAATCGCTATGCTTAGCTTCTGTCCCTGGCATGAGCTAAGCGTTTATTTCCTAGGCATACTTATTTGAAAGTTAGTATTTGTCATGTGATTGTTAACAGTTTCCACACCAGGATTATACTGACACATTAATACATAAACAAATCACTTCTATTTCATAATTTACTTTCATAAAATTGTGTTTACTAATAAGCATTATTAAGCAGTTATGTCAACACACATAAACGTGATCAACTAATAAGATTCTGGTGAGGGCTTTGCTTAGGATACATTTATATATTGCACCCATTAGTGTCAATACCATAACCAAATGCTCTCTATGTCACTCGAGAGGCTTAGTGCCCTGTACGCTGCTAAATTCTGTGTTTTAGGCCTGTGGAACACCATCTATTGATTTAAATATCTAATATTATAAAGTGGAGCTGAGATGTTTTTAAGAGAGATAACCCATGCAGATCTTGGAAGCTCAGTTGTGAGCGAAATGCATTGCGTGGAGAGGTTGCGAGATATTTTGGAGTTTATCTTTTATTTTCTTTAGTTTTAAAGAAAAAATTGGGACGCTTTTGATTGTCGTTTATCCCTATAACGTAGATTAATCCTATATAAACACGCAAGACTCAACACTTAAATGTTAAATATTTGTGTATGATACTTTGTCTGCACCACTCCAAATGTGAGTGCATAACCTACCATTATTAAAGGGCCATAAAATGTAATAACAGTACTACACTATATTTTTTTTCATTGTGTTTGTTTCATTTTTGGTTTATTATGCATGCAGAGAATTTGGAATTCTTTTGGAATATAAATGGTGTAAAAGGTTGGATACAAATTGATTATCAGACAAATCACCAAAGCACACACTATCACTCTGCTCTTTTTGCTTATTTATTGTGTGACACACAGATATTTAGTTGCTGCTGGTGTTTGGTAGGATAGCTGTTCTCACAAAGCTGGAGGAATAGCATTGTCCAAAATGTCTTGGCATGTTGAAGGGGACATACTAATACATTTTGGACAATGCTATGCCTCTGTAGGAACAATTTTGAGGGAAGGTCCTTTTCTAGTCCAGCATGATTGTGCCCCTTTGCACAAAGCAAGGTCCATAAAGACATTGTTGGATGAGTTAGGGCGGAAGAACTTGACTGTCTGCACAGGGCCCTGACCTCCATGCCATCTAACACCTTTGGAATGAACTCATAAGAGTTGAAGCTGTTATAGCTGCAATGATGGACCAACTACATATTAATGGCTATGATTTCAGAATGCAATATCATAAAAGGTTTTGGTGTAATGGTCAGGTGTCCCAATACTTTTGTCCATATAGTGTATATTAATTACAACAGTACATCAGCAATTCTAGCAGTTGTAAGCTAGAAGCCTTCAAGCTTCTGTAGCTATGTTTATTTTTTACATGACATCATCGTGTCGGCGTTCTGTACAAATCTGTCTAAACGATGTGTGTGTCACTGGAATGGGAGCTCAATGCTGGCCTCCAAACCAGAATTCTTTTGGGAAAATCAAGGGCCAAAATGATGAGCTCAGCTTGCAGATCATTGCCTGTCAGCTAGGGATGATGGGTTCTCCCACTGTAATAAACACACACACACACACACACACATGCTAGTCACACAAGACAATGCTGTTTCTTTTCATTATGCATGTTGTAAGGGCTATCCCAGACTTGAAATAAGACCTGTGAGATAAAAGGAAGACAAAAGCAGGACACATGAAGTTTGAATGCTTGTGTAGTGTGTGTCTGTGTACTGAAGCTTGTCAGTGGTTTATTGCTAGCGTCCATTTGTACATTACAGTGAAAGAATCTGTCAGAAATTATTGAGACTCAGATTCAGAAACAGAGAAGAGGAGAGAAAAAGCGTGTAGATTGACATCTGCGACTAGATAATAATGGGCAGCCGTCCCTGCACCCTCCAGCCATAAAGCCAACGTCGTTTTTCTGGAGGAACAAGGAATAAAAAGAAAGAGGAGTGATGAAAGAGTGTTACAAATCCACAGAGCTACAGACATGTTATAGTTGGGCCAGTTGTCTGTGTTCTACCGTAATCCATTTAGATCTTCTTTGTCTTAATTGTCTGCTAAAGACAAATGGGCAGTAGAAGTTTGTTAGCCTCATCTCGTTTTGCTGAGGCAGAATTAAACAAGAAGAAACCCTTTTTGGAAAATCGAGTAGAGAGCATTTATTAAAATATGTCTTTCTCATTATTTCATCCCTCTCAGCTCCGACTGATCTCAGGGTTTCATGAAATATGTAATCTGAAATGTAAATAGGGGTTTGATGCAAAACTGAAGAAGTAATGAGCAAGCCAGCTTGCGGCAACGGCCTTGCTAACAATTCAGATTTTGTTTCATGGTCTCACCTAATTTTGCTTTTGACCACAGTAATGTATTCAGTTTAACCATGAAACAGCTGGAGACATGTAGTTCAGAATCAGCGATAACCGAGATTTCAGAAGTTGCAAAAGAAAACATTGAGATTGTGTCACCAGTGTATAGATGTATCTCAGAGCCAGTGGAACTTAGGGATAAGTAAAAAGGTCAGGAGAAATACAACCCAGTCTTACTATTGCTGTGCAGTTCATGTATTCACACATTATTTATAGTTTTCATTTTTTTACGTTACAAAACTTTTTTTTTTTTTTTTTTTTTAATACTGCTTTGCAACTTGGCTATGTCCTTAAATTTAGCAAGCTATTTTGTACACCCAATACAGTAAACAGTGAATTCATAAGATCATTTTAAACAATGGTTTTCAAAATTGCTACTTTGGATTATAATACACCATATGACCAAAAGTATTAATATGGAGTTGTCCCCTCCTTTGTGGTTTAAATAAATAAATAAACTTCACAAGATTTTGGAGTGTTTCTGTGGGAATTTAAACCCATGCAGCCAAAATTTGCGAGGTCAGGCACTGATGTTGAACAAGAAGGCCTGGCTTGAATTTGGTGTTCCAGTTCATCAAGGTACTTAATGGGGTTGAGGTCAGAGCTCTTTGCAGACCACACTGTCTTTATGGACCATGTTTTGTGTACTAGGGGAACAGTCATGCTGGAATAGTATAAGGCATTGCCCAAACCTTTCCCACAAAGTTGGAAGCATAAAATTGTCTAAAATATATTTCTATGCTGTAGCATTAATATTACCTTTCACTGGAACTAAAGGGTCTAAACCCTAAAAACAGCCCCATACCATTATCCCACTTGGCATTGTTCATAGTGATCTTTGGCTTGTGTGCAGCTGCTGGGCAACGGAAACCCATTTCATTAAGCTCCGACGCACAATGCTTGTGCCGATGTTGCTTCCAGAGGCAGTTTGGATGGGTGTTCGGATAAGTTTGGTCATATAGTATATTATACATATATATGGTGCATTATCATAATATATAGTGCTTTATGCACCACAGAACAGGGACTTGTATAAACAGTAATGTAGTACCAGTGCATCAGCTCCATGGTAAGGCATGTCAGGATTACACAGGGCTTGCCAAAATTGGAGAACCTTGACTTAGTGGTGGGCTAAGCAATATGTGGCCAGTATGACTGAATTCCCAATAATTATAGGTGAGATTCTTTTTCTTTTTACATAGCATTTGCATCATGTGTCTCCTGGGCGCATGTTCCTTCTTTGCTCTGTGGTTTGTACACATTCATTACTTCACAATTGCCCCAAATTCGTCATGTTTAAGCTTTTTAGGTGTGCTTTGCTTTTTTCTGTAAAAAAAATTTATTGGCCACTGCAAAAGTTGCAAAAGAATAGCCGCCAGTCAATTTATTTTATTCAACAAGATCCTTTAACGGTAAAAATAGCAATTATGTTTTATGTGAGCTATATTTAAGTTAAGATCTATCTAGATAATTGTCATGTCTGTAAGCGTATCAGCAGGGCATGTATAATCCCACCATTCTAAGTAGGAACTTTGAAAGTGCCATACAACTTGATTGTAGCCTCACAGGTAGAGCCATCTAACTCTTGGTGTAAAGCAGCCCCTTCATTTCCTTTTCACATCAACATTCTGATTGAGATTGATTGAATTTAGAGGCATATTAGTCTGTTTTACATTTAATGTAATGAAATTGTATACATTTGATGTACTTTTTCCTTTTACTTAGAGGTTCATTATTAGTGGGGGAATTGCAATAACTAATTTCTGCAAATTAACAGGAATCAGATATTATTTTTCCTGCGTGCTGGTCAACTCATCTCACAACAGATCAACTGACACCAAGCTGCACTGCCACACTTAATGAGAGATACCTTGTTGGCTCCTGGTGTCCAATTTACAAACTGAGGGTGTAAAATGAACAGTCAGTCAGCATATGTACCAACCAATGTCATATGTGGCTCCTCTCACAATATTGGGTGTTGTCATGACTGGGCCCTCTGCCCGTTGATACCCTTTCTGCTCCCCTTTCTCAATTGTGGGCATTGTGCGTGACAATCTTCTGGCTGACCTGACAATTGGGAGATTTACTCAACAGCTGATATTTGAAATATGTCTGATCTTTGGGCTTCCTGGCAACTATAAGTGAAAGAATCAGGGCATGCTGCATGCAATAACACTATATCCTAAGCTGTAGGTAGTGTACATTTTTTTTAATGCAAATATGTTTTTAAAAAGGTACCATGTGATTTATTATTAACCCATATAAGTGTTTTTTTGCATTGCTGATTTATAGTCTAATATTTTTTTTAATGGTAAATATACATTTAATCTCATGGGCCCAGAAAAGTAATTCCAACAATAACAACAAGCATCTTGGCAACTGCTCACTGGATTACTGTGTCATTATGTTGGACAAGTTCCAGGCCAATTTTCTGTGGTTATTACAGCCATCATATAATGCACAGTATTTAACACCACCGAGTTACTTTTGTTATTACCAAACTTTGTTAGAATATTAATCCTGTACATTTAAAAAAAAAACTATTTCTCTCAATGATTCAAATATTGATATTTGAGTTAAATAATTTAAAAATAAACCATACAAAGCCATAGTGTGTAAATTCTAGGAATGTAAATAAACTCAAACGTGCTTCTGGGATGTATAGTATGATTTCATACATTTGTGTTTTTATTACATGTAATAGTGTTATCATAAACCTGACGTCAAGTCTCCCAGAAAAGAGGATGTGCCGCTTTTTCTTGTTCTACGTTTTGCAGATGATTGTGCCACAGCCTCAACGTTTCTGGAGGCTGACCCGATGTATCTTTGGGGACGTGGTTTGTGGCAGGCTTGGGGTGGGATTGGAGACGGGACTGGTGCAGGACAATATATTAAAAAATAATTTGTATTTTGTAGCCATCTCACACATGTTTGTAATTGTCACATCCTTGCACACTGCTTTTGTAGGTCATGGGATGGCCAAGTGGGAGATGTATTTAAGGTCTGTGCCGCAGCCACATAGATTTCAATTGTTTCTGTAACATGTCTAGTGGGGTCTTCCAATCTCCCTGACGCACACATCACCATCAGTGTAGGGCTGCAACTAACGATTATTTTAATAATCGATTAGTTGGCCGATTATTTTTTCGATTAATCGGATAAAAAAAACAATATGCAAATTTTGTGTTTATTTAAAATTTAATGAACTGAATGTTAAAAAACAACTTAAAATTTACATTAACATTTTTATTTTGTTATGATGTAATAAAAAAACAATATGTTCAAAGTACAAAAACCCAAACACAATATTTATGAAACAAAATAACCCCAAACATTCTGAAAAGAGGTGGACTATTACTGTTCAAGAAACTTTGCCCCAGCCCTGGCACTTTGCACCCAGCACTTTGCACCCAGCACTTTGCACCCAGCACTTTGCACCCAGCCCTGGCACTTTGCACCCAGCACTTTGCCCCACCCCTGGCACTTTGCACTCAGCACTTTGCCCCAGCCCTGGCACTTTGCACCCAGAACTTTGCACCCAGCCCTGGCACTTTGCACCCAGAACTTTGCACCCAGCCCTGGCACTTTGCACCCAGCCCTGGCACTTTGCACCCAGCCCTGGCACTTTGCACCCGGCACTTTGCACCCAGCACTCAGCACTTTGCCCCAGCCCTGGCACTGTGCACCCAGCACTTTGCACCCAGCCCTGGCACTTTGCACCCAGCACTTTGCACCCTGGCACTTTGCACCCAGCCCTGGCACTTTGCACCCAGCACTTTGCACTGTGCCCCTGCACCCAGTCTCCAACTCTGCCCTGCACCCAGCCCTGCCCCCACATTCTGCCCTGCCCCCACACTCACACCCTGCACCCACTCTGCCCTGCACCCACACTCACACCCTGCACCCACTCTGCCCTGCACCCAGTCTCCAACTCTGCCCTGCACCCAGTCTCCAACTCTGCCCTGCACCCCCACCCCCACTCTGCCCTGCACCCAGTCTCCTGCCCTGCCCCCACACTCACACCCTGCCCTGCATCCCCACCCCCACTCTGCCCTGCACTCAGTCTCCTACCCTGGCCTGCCCCCCCACCCCCACTCTGCCCTGCATCCCCTGAAACCCCACCCCCGCGAATCGCTCTGTGCGAATGGAGCCACTCGCACAGAGCGAACCGCTCTGTGCGAATGGAGCCACTCGCACAGAGCGAATCGCTCTGTGCGAAGGGAGCCACTCGCACGGAGCGAACCGCTCTGTGCGAACGGAGCCACTCGCACAGAGCGAACCGCTCTGTGCGAACGGAGCCACTCGCACAGAGCGAACCGCTCTGTGCGAACGGAGCCACACGCAACTAAAAGAAGGCGGAGAGTGCAGCGGAAGCGGGGAACGCTCGCGGAGGTAAGTAAAAGGAGCCGAGTGCTCCAACAACGAATCGATCACTCGATTAATCGATAACGGAAATCGTCGACAACGATTTCCGTTATCGATTATCGATTTTATCGATTCGTTGTTTCAGCCCTACATCAGTGCTTAAAGCATGACATGTCTCATGTTCACTAAAGGGATAGTTGGAAGGAGAGTTTTGGATTCAACCTCCTCACTGCATTATTAATTACGAAGGGCCAATACTGGCAATCTTCACCAGCAAGAAGTGTTGAGTTGACCCTGTATAATGAATACTTCAATGGGTTTTTAGTGCATTTTGTACTGTACAATTGCATTCAAAGATGTCCCAGATAGGACATGAGCCCAGACTGACCAGATGTCAAAATGAGAAAAAAATGTGCATCTCCAAAATATGGCCTTTTACCTCCCAAACTACCCAACAAAACCATGCATGGGTGGTATCACTGTATTCAGGAGATGTTGCTAAACACATTGGGGGGGAGGTTTGACAGTGACATATACCAAGAGCTGTACATTCATACTTAAGATGTAATGTGGGTGAACAAAAAACACAAATTGCTATCACAAATTTCGACAAAGGCTGGTGGTAGAAAGTGCATGGAAAGAGTTAAAGTATTTGCATTTGAAATGCCCTGGGCTGTCTGGTTTTCAAAAATGTGGTTTGAATAGGCTTGCTTCAAAGATTTTTCAAATAGGACATGGGGACTGGATTACTAGTTTTGGGGGAAAAGGTTTTGGAATAGCAAAACTCTACTTGTACTTATTAGCTTTTGTAGAGGAGTGAAATATTTTTCAAAAAATCTTAGTGGTTTTTTTCACTATTTTATTATTTTTATAGGAAATTAGATGATATGGTATCTAAAGAAAGCCTAACTTGTGTGGGTACACTAAACGGGAGAGAAGGAAATGATGGCTAAACACAGGCAGGGCAAAAATGCCAACAGCCTTAGTCACGAAGGGTACAAAAAGAAAAAACACCCCAGTCCTTAAGGGGTTAATAATTTAATTATTTTTACTCTTTGCAGGTTTTCTTAATGATTCAGGGGTTTGAACTTTTTAAATGTTTCTTGTGCGTAGGACAAAGTGTTTTGCTGCCTAGAGCCTTATCTCTGCTTCCATACGTACTTTATGTATATTCAAATGTGTAAAGCCAAGGGTGGGAAGGTGGGTGCCGTGATGACAAAAAGTCTCCTAAGTTAAAGGTGCTGCTCCACTTAGAAAATACATTAACTACACTCTCTATTGTGTTCAGTTACAAACAAGCCTTAGAAGGTGTCATTTTAGTATTTTCTTTTGAATGTTTAATCATGTAAAAAAAAAAAAATACAAAAACTTTTAAGAAGCCTTTTCAGTTTCCATGGCAGCAACCTATCAGTGCCTGCTTTTGTGTCACATGACAGATGCTCCTGGCAAAACAATAATTGTTAAAGTTGAACACTACAGTATCTACCAACAGAGTTTAACGTTAGTCCCCCTGCCATCTTCTTCATGGCTTATTCAGTGTTCTGTATTGGCCCAAATCTGTCACCCCGATCATAAAATCCTAAAATAAAAAAATTATATGATGATTACTTGAATATTAGTTTTACAATCACTAAATTTGGAAGAAAATGTGTTTTATTCATATCTATACAGTAATTGCTGTGCACATTATACCATTTTAGATATGTATAAATATGACAGAGAGGAGCATGTATTGCTAAATACGTAAGGTACCGAGGATACATTTGGTAGCATGTGATTTCTTTTATTAGTGTACCACGCATCTGTCTACGTGACAGCAGATCCTCTGTAAGGACCTATATCAGACTGACTAACATTTATTCAGTTTAGACAATATGCTCATCAGTATAACAGTTATATAGAACTGATATGATTTGTACAGGACTAACATTCCAAGTAAATTGGGAACAAAATGGATCATTAATATTTAGCATTTATCAATAAACTTGATTTGATTAGAATTCCACAGCATGTATTACTTTTAATTGGGGATGGGTATGAGAGGAAAGTACTGATAATGTTTGTCTTTTGATGCAGCAATTTAATAAAGCAAATATTGTCAAATTTCCCCTTTTATCCATCAAGGGACTTCAAAAAGTAAACAATTTTCATTGCATATTAGACAAATAGAAGGTAAATGAATGCTGTCCAAACTGATTGCATATTACAATCTTTAAGAATGGCTAAATGTGTCAATGTACCAGTACTTGTGGCAAAATACAAAAATCAACACATAAGTGCTGGATATGTACTCTGTAGAATTAAAAATCACGTTTTTTTTTAACTCCTTCAGCTTTGTAATTATTTTTTAATTTTGATCTGCTATCGCTATTGATGGTCACATCTGAAGGTTTTATACTGCGTCTTTCCTGCCCTCTTATTTTAGCTCATATAAACTGTGAAGAACAGGTTCCTTATTTTAGCATTAAAACTTCCAAGCTTTCTCTTTAACAGCCTTTAATTTCTTACTTGTGTCTGTGACATAGCCTGTGGCAGTGAAGGCTCATGTGAATCTGCCATCCTTTTGGGATGAAAGAGACAGGCAGCTGGAAACTCAGCAGCTACATCTAGCTGTCTACCTAGAGTAGGCCTTGATTTTTAAGTTTATCTAAACAAGCTCCACTAATCCCAACTATCTAGGGGGATGCGCTGTCAAAACAAGCAGCATGGCCCTAAGGCAAACCAAAACCATACAGAAATCAAGGCAAGGATTTCCAAAGCAGCAGACTGGAGGGGCCATGCACCTCCCATCCCTCCCTTGAAAGAAAGGGGACGAGAGGTGGAATTTGCATAATGCCTTTTCATGGGGAACTTTTGGATGGCTGACAGCAGTTCAGCTTATAGGTCTGCAGCCACAATACACAGTATGTAGGGGATCTCTTGAATGACCTGACCATATTGTGTGCATGCCACAAAAAAGCTTAAGCACATCCAAGCGAGAGAGGGTGAATGGGACCCCGCTATTGTTTGACATCTGCTCTACCTCTCGTTAGTTTTGTTCGGTACTATTCTGTGTGGACTTTGGAGAAATCTAAGACCAGCTAACATGAATCCTATAATCTTTCTTCTGAATATTTATGCAATCTCTAAGCTGTCCCTCTCTTTCCTCTCCTTTCCTCGTTCCCTCCACCCTCCCTCATTGAAATGAAACCACCATTTGAAAAGCTAAATAAATGTTTGTTTGTGAGTGTTTGGGAAAGATTTACATTAATTGTTCTCCCTTCTGAACCGATCAGTCTTTTTCTCAGTTGGATTTGTTGTCCCTGTGCATTCTCTTCATTTTCACATATTATGATTTGGGTGGCTGGCCATTCATTAGTAAATGGGGAAATATTGTTTGCCTCATCTAATTTTACAATTCATGGCATCTTAAGCCCCATTCCCTTTAAAGCAGTTTTCTTTCTTTCTTTCTTTCTTTCTTTATTTAACCACCTGATTCCAAGTTAACAAACTTCTTGCTGTGTCATTCCGTTATGTGCGATATACTACATTCTAACATCACAGCTATAATGTCAAAAGGATGTGCTCTAAATGATTACTAATATCATGAATCTACTACATAAAAGAATCCAAAACAGCTACTTAATTAGTAAAAGAGTTCATATAATTATTGCAATTGCCACTTTTAAACTGTCCCACCATTATAGATTACGTGGCTAGTATTTTATGAAGTTTCTTTCATGATGATGTAATTTTGTAATTTAAAAATGCAAGCGTGAATCCTATCCCTGTTGCTTTTCTGCAACATTCATTGTTAGGTGTTCCCAAAGGCATCTTAGTATAGGGGAGTTAAAAGGTTCTGTTCCAGTTAGACAAACATTATTTGCACTCTCTAATATTTTAAACAAATATACCTTAGCAGATTTCCCATTTACTGGTTCCTTAACACAGAAATTTGAAGAAGCATTTCCGGTTTCTATGGTAACTTATCAGTGCTTTCCTTTGTGTCAGCAGAGTTCTGATGCATAAAGAATTCTCTGAAAGTAGACCACTATATGTGCACATTATGACGTTTCACCATATCTTTGCTTGATAAGGGTTCCTTATGAACTATATTTAAAGCTATTCAGTTAACCAACAATTGTGTGCAGGCTTTTTCATGAAAGCCTCTCTCATACTTTGCATAGTTTATGAAAGAAGCACCAGCACGCATTGCAAGATATGACGCCAAACTGAAGATAGACCACGATCAATGCCATGTTCAGGCATCTGCAGATCCTTTGAAGAATTTGCATCATTGTCCAACAGAAGATTTGTTCCAATTATATGAAAACTATGTAATGTGAAAACAAGATACTAGATGAGAAACCTCAGAATCCTCCCAAATAAATGCAGTAACTCTTCATGTATAGGGGTGTTAATGCTGTTTTTGTGACCTTCTGGTGTGATCTTACAACACATGGCCACGGATCAATAGCTGACATGCGCACTTTATTCAGCAGCATTTTTTTCTTAGAAACACATATTTTGATTACCATAACCTGCCACTGAAAAGTAGGTCTGGTTCTTACTAATTGTTTGATATCTATTGGCACAATCACCAATATATCGTTATGGGAGAGCCGTTTACATTTTTAGCATTAACCAAGATTTTAGCATTATCAGAGATTTGTGAAATCCTGCCTTCCTGTGTACATACCACTTTTAAAACAAGACTTTTAATGATTTCTTTTTCACTTACAATGACATACAAGGTATATCAAAGAAATTGCATAATTAATTAATATTGTTAAAGCGTTTAAGAGAATCTAACTTGATTTGGGGGAGAGGTGGGTTAAAGGGTTAAATGCATCTATGAGCATTTAGTAAATATGTACAAAATATTTTTGACCACTGGGGAGCTAGTTAATTCCTGCTGTGTTTGAGGATAATTCTGCCATTTTCCTTTTCCCAGATTAACCTCAAAGAAAACTAATTAGTCTGCTTTTCTGTAAGACTTGCTTCCCCTTTGGCATCGCAGTGGTTAATGATAGACTGGCTAAGATAAAGCACTTTTTAATACACATGGAACAAATCAATAAGGATTTCGGCCTGACAAGCAATAAGATCCCAAAGGGGAGGACTGTGACTGCAAGCTTATTTTAATTTTTATTTATTTATTCGGCACAAAGTGTACGACAATTCCCCACTGGCCCATTGTTGGAACTAATGTTATCGCCTCCTAAATCAGGCCTTGTCTATTTCAAGCACCAGGTACGCAAAAAATATATAATTTAACTGGGTGTGAATGTAGGATATGGGCGTTCTCAGCTGGGATGCTGTAATTAAAATCGTACTCTAGTCCGGTGCCCTCAGGAGTCGGGATATTATTATACCGTAAACCAATTGAATTATGGTTCTTTATTATTTAAATTAAGAAGATTTTATTTTTTTTTAAAGGAAACTTTTTTCTATTTACAGGCTTTCCTCCCCCCCTAGCTGCTGCTGCTGCTGCTGCTTTTCATTTTCCCCCTCTTTTTTGTCTTTGCCCACCTCTTTCTTTCATTCCCATGTTAATATTATAGAGAAGAAACCTAGTCTTTTAGGGCATATGGAATATTTATCTTACTCTCATCTGTTGTAGTGAGCACTGGTAAGATAGTTTTTAACCATTTAGTTAATATTCTAAGTAGAAGCAGCAACAAAAAAAACAATATTATGTGACATATGGAATATGCAACGCATGCTGCTTTTCATGCTGCTGCAGTGATTCAAGGATTTGAGAAAAAAAATATAAATATTTATATTGTAAGCTCCCCAGGGCAAGGATTTCTTTTCATATTGTCTGTTTTAATGTTGCGCTGGAATGAGTTTCAGTGTTCTATAGGCTTCTGTAATGCTTTGCGTGTATTAATGCCAGCCTCATACACCCAGTGTACAGTAAAGAGCATTCCACCAACAGGCCATGTGCGCCCTCAAACATACAGAATAAGCCCAGATCACAAGCACGTATGATAATTACAAGTACATTTTCAAGCAGGGTATTTTTTTATTATTTTTATGCAAAAATTGTGTGCCAAGCAATGTATTTAGCAATTGTATCTCTGTAACATAAGAACAGACAAATGATTACTTTAAGTGATACGCTTTTAAATGTTTTGGTTGTTACTTTTTCTTAAATATTAAAGTACCCAAATCCCTCCATTCTTTTTAATGCTTTCATATTCTGGCATGCTAAGCAGTCAAGGCTTACGTGAAAGTGTTGCCCAGTGAATACCATTAAAAAAACCACCTATTTAACGCATAAATATTGGGCATTCCGTCACACTACATGGCCAAATATTGCTTAGCCCACCACTATGTCAAAGTACTAGCCTGCATCACATAAGTCAGTGCCAGCGAGTTCAGGGTTGAGCCTAGCCTCACGGGGTTGCAAACACTGGGGAGGATGTGTATACGGTGTAAATGCACTCTTGTGCTCACGTGCATGAAAATGCCTGTGCGCTCAAGCAGCATTCTCAGCTCAATAGGTTCAACCTCTAAACGGGATGTCCGGTAGCTGGCTGCTCAGTTCTTACTCGGGCAGGGACAACGAAAATAAAAAATATATAAAAATATCACTTTTTTTTGTAACATTTACTCTCACTTCGGAAATGAAACATAAATGTCACCTAGCTGCCTAACTATGTAACTTGCTTTGACTTTATGCGTTTTCCACTTGCAGTATATAATTAAAGTGAGATAGAAAAATGTCCTTGAACTGAACAATAAATGTGCAATCAAAAATGTTGTACAAAAATGTTAATTTTAATCACATGTAGGATAATCATTGTTGAAATGTTATATTGTAAATTTAACATTGGTGTGAGAAATAACCAAACATTGTGTGTGTGTGAATGTATGTATGTATATATGTGTATATATATATATATATATATATATATATATTATACCTTAGTATCCCCTTATAGGTTTGTGGTTGAAAACACATGCAAAGAAGGGGTAGCAAGTGGACAGCTGAACCTAACAACCCTTTTAAGTTCTACTTTTAAAAAGATGGCTGAGCCGCAAGAAACAGATTTATTTGGGAATTCAGTTTAGAAGCCAGGCGCAGCAAAAAATGTAGTTACACATAAGCTTAGTATTCTTCAATATATATATGCATTCACAGAAACTAAGACTAAAAGCAGAAAGTGTGGAATCATTTGCACAATTAAGTCTTTTTCTTAAATGGAATTTGGGCATGGCAAATGATTTTGAGGGTAGTGCGTTAAACCCCAGTTGATGCTTTACTGATGATATAAACTTTGAGAGGCTTTTAAAGTTTTTAAATGCCTTTTTATATCATATTATGTGACATGGATGTCCCCCTGATGATCCTATATATCGTCTGGCAGAGTAAGGCATAATTCATTACAGCAGGGCTAGTTGTAGGGTGTCTTGTCCAAAGAGCTATGCCAGTGTTCATGAACAGCATTTGTCATTGTGCTTTCAGTCCTCCTACTCCTACTGATGAATACAAGACATTTTCCTCATTACTGCAGGTCCCAATTAACAGCACAAAAAACGAAGCCTTTTAGGTTTGGCTGTCTGGTTCCCAGAGATAAAAAAAAAAAAGTCACAGAACAAAAATACTGTGTGTGTGTGTATATATATATATATATATATATATATATATATATATATATATATATATAAATATATAAAGTACTGTTCAAACGTGTTAGCCAATTGTGTAAAAGAAAGAATGCTTGCAAAATTAGACATGCTAATATTTTTATCATTTAACAAAATGCAAAGTGAATGATCAAATAACAAATAGAAATCAAATCAATATTTGATGTGACCAACCTTTGGGTTCAAAACCGCATCAATTCCTTTAGGTACGCTTGCACAAAACATATATATATATATATATATATAATGTGTGTGTGTATATATATATATATATATATATATATATATATATATATATATATATATATATATATATATAGTAATCTATATCTCCACAAAATGAGTGCCCTCATAGGTATTTTTTTCTTCTGTACAGCTCCCTCCATCTTCATACCTCTGGTTGTAGAGAGGGAAATCGCTGCACTGAGGAAAAAGACCAAGAAGTGTACTCATTTTGTGAATTTCTATATAATCGGCAGCAGTAGCACCTGGGCATTTATAGACAGAGTGCAAGAGGATTGGACTAGATATATAGTTCTTGATCTTATTTTAATATTTAGTATAGCTTTATGCCTGTGAATGTTAAAATCCCCTTTGCTGTCTCCGCCAGATATTGTGTGTGAGTTTAGAACAGCACTGGCACGGGTAAGCCTCTTTTCACAAGACTTCTGCATTAGCACAAAAAGTATGTGATGTGCTGCATACCAAAGTATGTGATGGGCCATACCAAAAAGCAGACTAGACAGGGGCTCTTAAGTTTACTTCTTAAACATTAAGTTGATAGAAATCTGTTCCCAGGGGATAATCCTTGGGCTACAGTAGTTGCTTTAATTGAAAACATTTATATGAGAACATTTGCAACATCATTGCAAAATGAGGCAGAAAAACAGAAGAGTTTTTTTTTTACTGCATCCAGAAGTTAAAATTGGGAAGTAGCAAAGCATCCTTTTGAAGAATTTGAGGTGAGAGAAACTTCACCTTATTGTAAGCCTTGCAGGTATGGCATGGTTTACCTAATGTTATGTGTGTCTTAGTCTGTAAAGCTGTTGTAGCTTCAGAAGAGTAGAGGTTCAGGTGGATGGGTTGATAGAGGTTAGGTGGATGTTTGAGAAACGGCTAATAGGTGGCCAAGGCTTGTAAAGACAAGTTATTGAAACCTTGCTTGTTAAAAAGACAACTATGAGAAAACATTATGGGTAAATATGATACAAATTATATTAGTGGTTTTCAAAAAGAAAGTCAGCACCTTTCACCATTGAAATCTCAACCATGCCTTTCAGCTGAAAGACCCTCAACCAAGTACCCTTCAGATTGAGACTGAGACATTGGGGGCTCTTGGCTGTGAATTTCCAACGATCTAAGGAATCAGAAACAGGCCTTGCGTTGTTTTGCCCCAGTGGGGTTTAAAGTTAGACCTGACTGTTTTAATCAGATTGTTTCTTAAATCCCTCTCCCTGATACTTGTATCACCGATGACAGAAATTGGGGGAACTGCACAATGTCTTTGTGGCTTTAAACTTTCTCATTGAGAAAACAGCTTGTTAGATTAGCTGCAAGAGCGATCATCTTTTCGCTGACATTAAATCTGCTGGGCTGCTTGCTTGGTCAACTTAATTGCATTTTCTTTGGATATAATTGTCAGAAGATGCTTGGTTGTCAAAACCTACATGCATTTTTAGCTTCGATATCTGTCCCTTTTTCCACAGCTGCTTTGCTAAACTCTCAACTGTGCTGCGGTAAAGGCAAGAATAATGTAGAGGGAGAGTTTCCTTTAAATACTGAAGATGTTTTGCCTTTTGCTTTGTTTTTAGAAGCCATGCCCACCGCTGATCTTAATACTTAGCTTTGTATGAAATCTCTATGTTCCAAGATTCTCCATAACCTTTGATTCAGCACCTGTCATCACAGTGAATAATTGACCATGTGTAAATCAATGGAGTTTATTCACTAAAGGGAAGGTTGTGGATTGAACCCTTTTATTTTATTACTTGTTATGGCAAGAACTGCCACGTTTCTCCAGGAAGAAGTGCCAAAATGGCCCTGTATAATGCATGATTTAGTGCTGTCAAGTAGCTTGACTCTCTTGTCTACTGTCAGCTTAGTGAATAGAAAAGTAATTCATGAAAACTAATTTTCAAATTTTTTTATCATATATCCTAGAGCTACGCTGTGCAAATTTTTATATCTGTATTTCTTGAAAATTGGCCTCAGTCTGGCCACCACCTTCCTGAATAATGTTTTCCACCTATTATATCTTAAGTTTCTAATGAAGTAATGCAGAACTAAGTTGCCTGGATGTGTTTATTAAAAAAATTAACCTATAGCAGTAGCAGCTTACTGGGGCACACCTGTTGAGATTTGCTTCCTACAATGTTCCGTTCTCATAACTACTGTTACATTTGTTTATTAATACCAATTTTTTAAAGTGTTCTTTGGCGGTACTGTCTATCTGCAATGGTCAATTTCTTCCTTATAGAGATTTTTTTCTTGTAAGTTGGAGTTTTTATATCAGAAAATTGCTTTTAATGAACAAAAGAATCAATATCAAATGTATCAATGTAAAGTGCAGCATTCAAGCTAAGTCCCAAGGGGATAGATCTCCCCATGTCACCGATGTGTTGGGACGGTTGCCACCTGCCTTCTTGTCCCAAGGTTGCAGCCGTCCTATAATCAAATCACGCCTGACATTTGGAAGGCTTGATGTAGCTGAACTAAATCTGTCCCCACTCAATATATTTAAGACACAGGTTATTGGCAATAACACTGACACTCATTGATTAAGTTGTGCTTGTTGGTTACAGCTTCTGTAGTAAATGAGACAGAAGTTCAGTGATCAGACGTCGTGTGTCATATGGACCTCATGAAGCAGACGTTCCCGCTTATTAACATTTTAAATACTATAATATCGAAGGGAACCTCCAGTGCTTTATTTCATTTTCCTATAATCAGGGCAGAGATCACAGCTTTTTTCTCTCTAAGTGGATGCCTGATTTAAACATATTCCGGCTTAAGCTCAGCTGTGTCACACAGAGGGTCAGTAACACCCAGATGCCTGATTTACACCCAGTGCCGTAAGACACAAAGGGATTTATTCACTAAAGTGAGAGTTTTCAAGCTGGTTTGCAGTAGTGTTGGGGTTTTAACTTCCTCACTTTGTTATTCATTATGAAGGACCAACACTTGCGGGTTTCCCCCGCAATAAGGGGCTGACCTGGCTCATTATATTGCATAATTCAGTGCGCAAAGAGACGTTGCCGAAATCTTATTTAACTATACATAATACAGGGCCATCCCAACTCTTCTTTCATCATTCTACATTTGGGCTACACATCTTGGTCATTTAGCCTCTATCATGGTAAAGGGAAAGAGGAGTTTTATTCCAGCAGCTATCAGGGAGGAAAGTTGTAGAAAATACAGATAAGGAGCAGTGAAGATTGGATGTTGTCAAGAGCAGGCTTGGTGGCCTGGTTGAGGCATGTGAAGCTAAACATCTGGCTGATTACACAGTCATTCCTTTCACTAAGTACATGCAGCCTGTGCACTTACCCCAACCAAGCAAACAGGCATATGTAGTGGGAGGACAATTTATGAGATAGTTTATCCCCATTGATAAATAATAAGTGGGGAAGTCAGGGCAGGTCAGTCTTAGTAAGTTGAGGTTCAACGTAACATTAATAGTTACTAGGCTTACCATGCTTTGTAAATATTGGAACCAGGAAAGGTTAATATGGTGAAATGTGCTTTGAATCTTAATCGTTTCTGCTTCATCAAGCTGTTTATTAGATTGATATTGCTTGTTTTGGGAACAATAGAGGCAGTTTGACAATAAATGAAGTGAGAAGCATCAGTTCGCTTACCATTGATAATTCATTATTTGCAACTAGAAAAGAGATCCCGGTGCAAGCTGATGTTTAATTTATTATACAGGCCCTACTTTGCTCTAGGCGTGTCTTGGTTCAGCTTTGATCAGCATTATTTGCATTTCCCCCCCACCCACTCGAGAATAAATAATTATCTGGTTATAACCTGCTGTTCAGCCAGCCCTGCTTAAAGAATAGACAACCAGTCTGACATGATTATACCACATGGACATTTAGTAACGGTTTATTAACATTTGGTATTAATTACAGAACACCGTAGTAAGCGGAGGCAATTCCTGTGTCTTTGTAATTCGGAATAAGAATGCCAGCTGTGGTACCGGATTCTTTTGGGTCATAATCTGAAACTTTGTGTACGAAACGCCATCTCCCTTTATTTTTTACAATGAAAATATACTCTATTCTGTATGTTCTTTCATCATAGTTTCTGCTTCCAACATTTTTAAGAAGCTTTGTGGCCCTCAAACTAAAGTTATACTAGCAAAATTATATGAAGATTTTTAAGAGGGAAGTATATTTCTCAAGAGAAATGTTTCAATAGGAAAAACACTTATAGAAAAAATGGTAGTTTAAACTAGAGGGTCAGATGCTTCAATGTAATGTATTTTATGTCACCTAAGAGGGTGGTAAATAAGTGGATCAGTTTCCAGCTTATGTGGTAAACGTGAATGCACTAAGATAATTTAAACATGTATGGGATACACACAAGGCAATCTTGAATATAAAACAAGCTGTATTGAGGTTTCTACAGCAGATTCTGTGTGTCAACGTGTGTGTTTATTAGGCGAACAGGAAAAAACCTGATTAGAATAAATTCTAAAGTACTAGGGTCAGTCCAAAAGTCTTCAAACAGGGCCGGTCCAACTTGGACAGAGGCAGGAACGCTGTAGTGTCACGTGATACAATGTTATGTGACCCTACAGTAAAAGCACAGCTGCTAGCTCTGTGTGTGAACATCTATTACCCCCCCCCCAGAACAAGGTAAAGAAGTAAGTGAATGATTGGCTGTGCTAAAGTGAGTGTGTGTGTTACACGGTGTATGTATGTGCGAGTGTGTATATTAGTTATGGGGGACCGGGGGCTGATGGCTTTAGCTACCTTCAGGCCAGAAGGTACCAGCCCTGATTGAAAAGAAAACTTGTGCTTTTTAAAACTGTTAATTTGTGTATATTGTCACTCATGTGTGAATGAGTCTTTTTTAGGTTCTCGCTTTTTTTTTGTTCCAAAAAGCTGCTATTAATAAAATAAATGGTATCGGAAGATTTTTCTGATATCGGAAGCTGTTTTGTCATTTTGCCCGGTGTGTGACACATTGCTCTAGTGACGTGTGGGTACATTCCCAGGGCCCTGGTTTCTAGGTAACAGACACTGGAGCTGGCAGCTGGAAGGGGACGATTTCACTTTCCCGCACCCCATATGCTCCGGTTGTCCCTGAAGGAGTGATCTCTATGCAGATTTCTCCTTTGGCCTCTCACTGTCTGCGTTCTCAACCTATCCTCTGATTAATTCCTGAGTGTATGTCATAGAAACATAGAAAGTGACGGCAGATAAGAACCAGTAGGCCCATCCAGTCTGCCCAACCTCTGAGTCCTTTCCTTTAGTACTTGCCCTTATCCTATATCTAGCTTGGCCTTATGCCTATCCCATGCTTGCTTAAATGACTTTACTGTATTAACATCTACCACTTCTGCTGGAAGGCTATTCCATGTGTCCACTACCCTTTCCGTAAAGTAATATTTTCTGATGTTACCATTAAACCTTTGCCCCTCTAGTTTATGGTTGTGTCCTCTTGTTGTGGTAGTATTTCTCCTTTTAAATAAACAATCTTCCTTTACCTTGTTGATTCCCTTTAAGTATTTAAATGTTTCTATCATATCCCCCCTGTCACGTCTTTATTCCAGGCTATATAGGTTAAGATCCTTTAACCTGTCCTGGTAGGGTTTATCTTGTAACCAATGAACCATTTTTGTAGCCCTTCTCTGCACTTTCTCCAACATTTCTATATCCTTCTGGAGATACGGTCTCCAGTACTGTACACAATACTCCAAGTGAGGTCTTACCAGTGAGGCTCTGTACAATGGCATGAGCACTTCCCGCTTTCAACTGCTAATACCTCTCGCTATACAACCAAGCATTCTGCTAGCATTACCTGCTGCTCTACTGTATTGTCTGCCTACCTTTAAATCCTCAGAAATAATTACCCCTAAATCCCTTTCCTCACACGTTGAGGTTAGGACAGTATGAAATATTCTATACTCTGCCCTTGGGTTTTTATGCCCCAGGTGCATTACTTTGCATTTATCTACATTAAATGCCAATTGCCACAGTTCTGACCATTTTTCCAGTTTACCTAGATTGTTTGCCATTTGGCTTCTTCCTCCAGGAACATCAACCCTGTTGCAAATTTTTGTATCGTCAGCAAATAGACATACCATTCCATCAAGATCATCTGCAATATTACTAATAAAAATATTAAAGAGAATGGGTCCAAGTACAGATCCCTGAGGTATTCCACTGGTAACAAGACCTTGTTCTGAATATACGCCATTCACTACAACCCTCTGTTGTCTGTCACTCAGCCACTCCTTAATCCATTCAACAACATTGGGATCTAAACCCAGAGATTGCAGTTTATTTATAAGTCTTCTATGTGGCACAGTGTCAAAGGCCTTACTGAAATCTAAATACGCAACGTCTACTGCACCACCTTGATCAATTACTTTAGTCACCCAATCAAAGAAATCAATAAGATTTGTTTGGCATGATCTTCCTGAGGAAAACCCATGTTGTTTTTGATCTTGAAACCCATGTGACTTCAGATGTTCAACAATCCTTTCCTTTAACATTGTTTCCATTGTGTCTTCGGTGTTTGTAACAGAGGTGGTAGATTAGCAGGTCCTGGTGGTTTCTGAAATGGGAGATTCTTTCAGTATATCCCACCGCTACATTATTAAGCTTTTCTTTGCCAGGAACTTCCTGTTTTAATTGCTTCTCTTAGTGAAAAGATCAAGGCACTTTGGACCATATTAGTCAGGTCAAGACTCGAGATGTTCAGTAGAATCGAACCATTGGCCTTAATGTTGTTTTTTTAAACTTAATTTTATGTGTTTTCTTAGAATCCCTTTGATTTCTTATATAAACTTGCCTTTTATCTTTATAGGGGGTAGTATACTGTAGTAATATCTAATGCAGATATGAGAGATCCGTCATTTGCACTGATGCCTCTTTTTCTCTTCACAGGACGTCCTTCAGACTGTCGCCAAGTTTTGTTTCCCGTTCTGCATGGACAGGTAGCATTTGGCTTTTTTGTTTTTGAAAACTCGGGCAATAACTGTGTTTTCCTATATGAGGAAATATATTGTGTACAGAATCTCTATCTTGAGATGAACTGGGCCCACCAAAGCATTACTCTTGAATAATTGACTTTTACTCGCCCAACTATATATGTCTTTATCTAAATGTATACCTTTAGAACCTTTTCTGTCTGCAGTTACAAAAAGGAATAAAAGCTATTTTAGGTGCCTAGAAACATTTTGAGGTGCCATTTTTAGGCCCCTAAGAGCTAAACTGTAACCATTTTAATAAATAAGGAAAATCCCATGTTAAAAAGATCTACAAAGATAGCCTCAGATGATTTATAATAGTCGTGTAGAAAAGGATTATTTACAATATAAGGAAAGTACGAGGGAAATTTAAATGTAAAAATCCAAATAACAGAATTCACAGTGTACGTATTCAGTAGTAAATTAAAAAAAAATTTGGATCTGTGTTGAATGATTACTTCTGGCATTGTTACTGTTCTATCCCCAAAAATAAAATAAAGTACTTACATTGAAGCAGGTAGAAAGTGGCAGGCAATAACTGGGAGCACGTTCTGCTTGTGTGCACTTATCGTTCCCCCAGCCAGTCCTGAATCCGACCGGCGGTATGTGTATCATGTCTGGGTGATGGGCAAAGGGGCAAATACATCTGAGGAGGTTCTGCAGAACAACAAGGAAATATAAAGAGACCGCTTGGGTATCATATGATTACTAAATCGCCCCTTTAAATGGCTTGAAGTGCATGGCTGAAATGTGCATTTAAGACTACAGGTCAAATATATAACTCTGTAACCACTATGTGTACCACCTCAAGCTTACTTGGAGATCTATCCACATAGCACTAAAGCTTTTGTTTTCCTTTCCTCCAAAGACTTTCATTAGCGTGTCCAGCTGGGTAACTCTGAGCCTTTTTTTTTTTATTTTATTTTTTTTTTACAGTGGACTGAAAACATTATATTATGAAAGAACTAGAACCATTTTTCATATTTTTAATTTTGATACTAGCAATAAAAAGTGGTGGAAGTTTCTCTTTAAGGTCCGATCAATGTATGCTAACCATACTTCATACTTTGGGGTAGCAAACTTGCTAGTCCTTATCTAGTTAAAATTATATCCTTATTGGAAATTTCCTATGTGGCTGGGTTGGGGGGAACATAATGATGAATGCTTTACTGCATTTCATTGATTGCACCACATGTAGCAATTAATAGCAGTCCATTGTGGGTTCCCATACAGCTTACAGTGTTGATTTATACGTTAAATGCTTTTAAACAGAAAACTTCATATACAAACATAACTTAATCTATATATTTCCTTAAAATTTGGAGAGTGTGATTTATGGATGTCAGTTTTCATGTGCCCTTGAAATCATACTCATGTCGTGTTTTAATAACCTTTACGCTTTAATACTGCTTCTATATATGACTTCTTTGCACTTAATTTCTTATTTACTCACAGAAGTGCTGCTAGAATACCTGTTGTAGCATTTAAGATCTGTAATACAACGTGTATTGATTCACTTTGATGTGTCCCCTTGTTAAGGAAGCATTGAGTAAAATGCATTTTTACATAACTTTTTCCTGTAATTTTCAGTCTCTCGGCCAGCCAAGTTGGGCAGAACTTTACATTTGTGCTGACTGACATTGACAGCAAACAGAGATTTGGCTTCTGTCGGTTATCTTCAGGAGCTAAAAGCTGCTTTTGTATCTTAAGGTAAGGTTTGTCTGTGTGGGACATGTCAATATGTGCAGTGCTACATTTTATTTATTGTCATGGTGTGATGCTGCTTTAGCAACTCTCTTGGTTTTATTGCTGTGTGGGTTTAACTGATTCACAATTATGACCTGAAATTGAGACTAAATGAAAGATTAGAGGTCATAGAGATCAAGAATATGGAGTGGTAGGAGCACATAAGCAATGAAGAAATAAGAGACTAATAAAAACATACATTAGTCCTTCCTCAATTTCCCTTAAAGTCCCCTCACGCTCACTGCCTTGGTGTCACCCTTGATTCTGACCTCTCATTTTCCACCACATTCAGTCTGTCTCAAATAACTGCTGTGTCTATCTTAAAAACATTGCCCGCATTTGTTCCTTCCTAACACAAGATTACACCAAGGCTCTTGTCCATGGCCTCATTTCATCCCGCCTTGACCGTTGCAACAAAGCATTAGCTGGTCTAACCCTCTAACCCATCTCACTCCTCTACAATCCACCATGAATGCTGGTGCAAGACTTATCTTCTACACCCATCGCTGTGTGCTTCAGGATTCATTTTAAAATCCTGACTCCGACTCTTGCTTTTAAAGCCCTTCACTTGAGTTCCAGTGTATAATTAAGCCATCATGGACTTAGAAACTGGTTTTGGTTGATTTAGTATATATATATATATATATATATATATATATATATATATATATATATATATATATATATATATATATATATATACTAATCTCAAAAAAAGAATGTCTGCTTTCCTACAGCTTAATTTTAGCATAGGCAATACTGATCCTTTCTTCTGGATCAACAGGTTGAACTTGATTGTTCATCTTTGACTTATATAACTATAAGTATTGTATGCACTTTTTATTCTGGTCATTTTACTTTTATTTTGCCTTGTGCCCTTAATGTCCTGTCATGCACATATGGTATGTAGCTGTGATAACTCACATCCTGTATTGTTTTCAGACCGATTTGCCCTTTTCATTTGTCGCCAATCCTAAACCCCTCTCTTGACCATAACTCTGTATAGTTTGTGACGTGTGGAGGAAGTAGCCAGAACTGTCTCAGCTGCGAGTGTCTTTATCTGCGGCTGTCAGAACTTATCTCATAGCAAAAGTTTGTATATTTAAGTTGAAGAAGATCCTGGTTTTGGAGGGATGTGAGGCTGCTGCAGTTTGTGAGTTGTCATGAAGGTTTACAGAACCTTGAACTGCTTGTCAGTGCGAGGATGCAGGGCTGTGGTGGTACACAATCTCATGTGTAAGAAAATATGAGGGTCACAGCAGAACTGTTGGATGCATTATGCACACAGGAAGCTTGTGGCAGATATATCGATGATATATATTATTACTCGAGCCAAGTGAGTCAAATGCAGTGTTAACTCCATCTACACTTTCTTAGGGGAAATAGTCTTTAGTTGAAGTTGTTTGTTGGGGTGACGTAAAAATTAATATTATATATAAAGTCACATAACCTTTCTGGTCCTCAGAGGTCTCTTCCTCAGATGGTTCCATCCAAGAAAGAGACCTTTGAGGTCCTAAAAGCATATGTGACTTTAGTTATATGTTATTGAGAATATGTATAAAGACTCTCTCTATCTTCTCTTAGACCAATACGGCTATATCCATTTTCCTTATGCAGAGGGAATGGGGAGATACCAGACACACACTGTGGGGCTGCCATCTAAATCACATATACCAGGGGTGTCCAAGTTTTTTCTGCAGTGGGCCACTTCATCAGAATTGTATACGTGTGAGGGCCGCACTCATTTTTTACTGTGAGAAAATATGACCTTTAATAAAATATGCAGATTAAAATAAAGTAAATGACACAAAACCTTTACTTTTCCTCTTACTGATTTCTGGGCCTAGAAAGGTTTGTGACTGCAAATTCAGGATAATTAAAAATGAAATACTTCTATTTATTCTAGGGATGCACCAAAATTAAAATTCTGGACCAAAACATTCACGGTTCACTTAGCCAAAACCGAAAATGACCCCCCACCTTTAAAAATAATAATAAAAACTCACATTTTTAATAAAAGTAGGTAACACACCACAATTGGACCAAAAAAAATAGCAATATGACTTGGCATGATAGGAGTGTGATTGCTAACAGCAATCACACTCCTATCATACCCAGGCAACCAGTAAATGCTGGAACCTAGGCATGATGGGACTGTGATTGCTGTTAGCAATCACACTCCTATCATGCCAAGTCAGCCAGTACATGCTGGTACAGGGTGGCTGTAAGTGATGTGCAGACCCCATACTGCTGGCAGCATCAATACACAAGGGGGCAGCTAGCTAGGTTTCAGCATGTACTGGCTGACTTGGCATGATAGGAGTGTGATTGCTAACAGCAATCACAGTCCCATCATGCCTAGGTTCCAACACTTACACATCCATGCTATCACACACACACTCATTCATTCATATACTCATTCATTCACAGATTCATTCCCTCAATCACGCATACTCATTCAAACACCCTCCCCACCCCCTTACCTGCACTGCAGCTCCTCGATGCCGCTCACAGACTTCAGCAGAGGGCGCGGCCTCCCTCTGCGTTCTCTGGTACTGAACAGAGGAAGCAGGACTGGAGCAGAGTCATGTGATGTCACGTGAACTCTGCTAGGTTCCGCTTCCTCTATGCAGTACAGCAGACCCTCCCACAGGTAAGTAGCAGGGCTCGAGGTGCGGCCCGCGTAAGATCGGGTGCCCTGGCTGCCGATCTTCCGCGGGCCACATCTCGAGGTCTTGCGGGCCGCATGTTGGATGCCCCTGACATATACTAATCTGATTTTAAATATGCATCTTGGTGCTCTTCCGTCTCATTTCTATCGGATAGAAACGTTTTGATACTTCTATCGGGTACATGATTAGATAAAATGTATCTTTAAGCCATGAAAACATTTGGAAAATCATTTGGCTCGGCAAACTAGTGCATTGTTGCATGGGATCTTTGAGTTGTTGATTTATTAAAAAGTTAACATCTCATGAGAATTTAAGGGATAGGTGATTTAGAACCTTAATAGATTGATGACTGTTACATGTTATAAAGATGTTAATTTTTACCTTATTTTCATTGTGCGGTAAGAGTCCCTATTAGTGTGTATTCCTAAAGAGAAAAAAAATCATCCCCTCCCGCCTTCAGTCTCTACCCCAACTCCCCATGTTCAATGACCATTCGTCCATCCCCTACTTGCCCCTCCAACCCCCCTTCTTTTTAAAAAGACCCCTTGTTCTCCATTAATTAATATCAGTTGCACGTGTGTGATGCTTAATCCTCCCGATATGTGTCTATATATCTAAAAAAAATGAACATATCTAAAAAGTTGTTAGCAAATTCTGCCGTGATTCAAAGACCTATTTATTTTACCTCTTTATACGGATTCCTTCCTGTTTTGAAGCCATCTGTGTTTTAATGCGGGGCTCAACTAATTTCATGTAGATGGCAGCCACACAACACAGGAGCCGGGAGCTGCCGTGATTCTACCGTGGGATCATGTATGTTACATGACCCTGTGCACATAGTTATTACATAACCTGTACGGGTTATTACAGTGACCATGCTGGCTTCCCTGATGCAGCTGATACTAGCACAGATCAGCAAGTCATTGGCTACGAGTATGGATGTGCTCATATCTCTGCTCATATACATTGACTATGGAGCATTTACCTCCCAATGCCTTATAAGACGCTGAACTATTCATCGCTATCTTAGATTCTTGAAAAAAAGAGGAAACTATATTTACAACTCATCAGGATTTAGCTGTAAACATAAGTGAGAGGTGAACACGATTGTATCTCATTAACTGCAGAATCCAGAGGGCTTTGTCTTCCGTTTCGGATATATTTTTCTCTGAAATACTATAGAAATTAGGGAGCATATTCGCGAGTGAGCCTTTCTTTTTAATCAAGCCTTTTTTGTTGCAGTAAAGATTAAAGAAGAAGTAATTACTTGTATTTGCTGATACTGCAAAAATTGTTTAAAAAGATTTAAGAGCTGCCAAGGAAATCACCGGTTGTGTTGAACAAAGATTTTGTAAAGCTATGTCTGTAACTTTATAAGTTGTTGACCTTTTGTAAAAAAAAATAAACTCTGGATTAATCAATGCTTAATACTTTAATTGCATTATGAAGCGTAGAGGTGACATTATTATCACAATTAAATATTTTTCCGTCTACAAACAGGGGGCACAAGATTGCCTGTGCAGTTATTCACTTACCACCCGTTTTAGTATGTGATATACTGGGCAGTCTAGCCTTCTTTGCTCTGTTTATAAGCATAGGCAACAAAGGATGGTCGTGTTGTAGCACTGGCAAAACTGTATTCTCTCTTGGCTCTTGTCCTGATGCTCCCACACCAGTGCTACCTTTTGCTAGTTCAGTTACTATATTTTCCGGCGTATAACACGACTTTTTAACCCGTGAAAATCTAATCAAAAGTCGCGGGTCGTCTTATACGCCGGGTACTGAAAATTACTAAGCCGGACTGGAGAATCACGAATCTCTAGGGGAGGGGCGAGCGGAGAAGCCACCTCCCCTGGGCCGGTCTTCAGGGCCGCGCCGAGGTAGATGCAAGATCGTGATCTCCCCAACTATCCCTGATCAGTGGGCGCCTGACATTAGGGAGCTCGAGGTCTGGCACTTCAGACTTCGGCTTCCGTACTCCCTAATCAGTACGCGCCGGCTATGAGGGAGCAGTAAAGCAGAGGTCTGAAAGGACAGACCTCACGTTTCCTCAACTGGATGGAAGATAGAAGATGAGAAAGGTAAGAGATGGGGAGAAAGGGGTGTAAGTGCAGTGTATGTGTATATATGTTGGTGTGAGATGGTCAGTGTATGTGTATGGTCAGGTGTGTGTAAGAGCAGTGTAGATATTTGTGTGTTTGTAAGCTGGTGTGTGTATATATATATATATATATATATATATAAAATGTGGTGAGGGCAGTGTATAAATGTGTATGTATGGACAGGCGTATGTTAGTATGTGTGTGTATATATATATATATATATATATATATATATATATATATATGTTTGTGTGTGAGGGCAGTGTATGTATGTATATGTCTGTGTATGGGCAGTGTATGTGTATATGTGTTTGTAAGCTGGTGTGTACGTGTATATGTGTGTAAAGGAAGGGGTGTGTGAAGGAAGTGTATGTCTATACATGTGTGTGTGTGGACATGCATATGTTAGGGAGAGCTGACCCACCCAATCCAAGCAGGCTTTGTATACAACAACCAGCCAATCACCGGTAAGGTACATCGCTTGCCGTTATTGGCTGGTTGTTGTATACTGGGTAGAGGGGTAGTCTTATACGGCGAGTATAGCCCAAACTCTATATTTTAACTGGAAAAGTTGGGGGTCGTCTTATACGCCCAGTCGTCTTATACGCCGGAAAATACGGTTCTTAGTACTTTGGTAAACCAAAACCATTAATGTGTAACTTTACTGAAATGCCTGAAAAGTAACAATAGTCGAAGATCCCAAAGGTGGAATAATTGCTATACACCTAAACACAAAAATGAACAGATTGTATCCAATGCTCTTGTTTCTTTTGTGGCATTTACCATGTGGGTGGAGAATGACAAGTCTCTTGTCAAGTGACAAGCACTCTGTAGATATAGTTGGACCTTCCCTTTTCCTTGATCCTGGCTGGGAAAAATTAAATCCTGAATGTAGACACAAGGATAAAATGCACCTGATGCTTATAAACCTTTCTGCTACTTTTTGGCCTGCGTTTAATGACAGAACCCAACCAGAACCAGCCTCTGAATTTCAATAAGAACTTCTGCTCAGGTAACTGTGGGACAGGGACAGTGAATCACTTGCAATTTACTTTACAATATCTTTATGTGAGAATGCTTTTCAGATACCAATTCAGACAGGTTACACTGTATTCGTGTTAAGCAAATGCCTTCGATGTGTTGCCATTTGACATTATTATAGTGACGACTAAGAACAAATGAAGAGTCAGTAATACAACACATTTCAAATCAATTGGTAATGTTATTTTCCATATATATACAACACAAATTCTAATACTATGTTGGAATGTCACCCTTATCAGAATTGTATATCTTATGAACAGTTATGATAGGTGCAATATAAACAGTAATTTTGAACATGACAATACTCTGAGTAATTCAATATGCAATTTTCCAAAACAAAAATAAATTAAAACACCTGGTAAAGAATTTACAGCAAGGGTGAAAAATCTGGCTGCCTAAACTGTCATTTAGTGGCCGTAAGGTCATTCCTATGAAATCTCTCTGCTGCTTTTAATATGGTCAATCACCACCTTCTTCTTCTTCACACGGTTTCTTCTACAGGCTTTTGAGATACAGCTCTCTCCTGGATCTCCTTATATCTGTCTAATTGTTCCTTCTCTGTCAGCTTCCCTGGCAAGATCATTACCTCTTCCACTTTCGGTTGGCGTCCCCCAAGGATCAGTCCATGGCTGTTCTCTCTTTATACTTCATCTCTTGGCAAACTAATCAACTAATTTGGCCTCCAGTATCATCTATATGCAATGATACCCAAATCTACCTGTCTTCTCCTGATTTCTCTCCTTCATCCCTCACATTCAGTCTCTGGCCAGATCCAGCCGCTTACATCTAAAAAAAACATCTCTCTCATCCGCCCGTTCCTCACCCAAGAATTCACAAAAACTCTTGTTCATTCCCTTATCATTTCCCATCTTGACGATTGCAACACTCTTCTGGTTGGCATTCTACTGTCTCGACTCTCTCCTCTGCGGTCTACTCTAGATGCTGCTGTTAGGCTTATCTTCCTCGCACACCGCTCTTCTTCTGCTTCCCCACTCTGTGAAATCCTCCACTGGCTCCTTATTACCTTAAGAATGAAGTTTGAAATCCTTTTTAACATATAAGGCCCTCCATGACACTGCTCATCTATACATTTCTGCCTTCATAAACAAATACTCCCCTACTCAATCTTTGTTTTTTCCATGGACGAAGGCTCTCCTCCTCACGTATCACCACTTCCTTTTCCTGTCTACAAGACTGCACTCATGCTGCCCCATACCTACTTCCACAGAACTTTCAGCTTTCAACCTCCCTTCCAACATTTAAGAAACATCTCAAAACTCACTTCTTTAGAGAAGCATGAAAGCTTAGTTGCTAGAACTTCCCTGTCACTGATACCACCCCACACTACCTCTCACCCTTTCTCTGTGTCTAATGTTTGTCACCCCATTCCCTCAAGATTGTAAGCTTGCAAGCAGGGCTTTCTCCTCCTAATGTATCGGTTTGTCATAGTCTGTCAATTCTAGTCTGGTCATACCCCTTGAATATATGTATTGTATGAAAAGCTGCGTGAATAGTTGGCTCTATATAAATAAAAGATAATCAGTTGGAATATTCATGTCACTGATAGACAGCTTAAACAGCCAATTAGCAGCAGGAAATGGCTTCTGTTGAAATCAATAGGAAGCATTTACACAGACACACACTGGGTTCCAAACAGACCTTTGCACGCAGCTCATGGCTCTCACCTACAAAATAGTAGATCATCTTATGTTAATACTTAAAGGGACACTTCAGCCATCATAAGCACTTTTATGATGGTTTTGCCCCTTTCCCCACCCCTAGCTAAATGCCCTGCAGAAGATGCCAACTGCATCTCCTTGCATGTGATGTAGTCGCCTCCAGTCGGCTCCAGCACTGGCTCTGCTGCATGCAGGGTCTGTTTGCATGAGAACATGAACATTGAGGTATCAACAGCAGTAGGAGTACTCAACATGCTTCTGGCATGTAAACCTATGAAGGTCTGTGGAGCATTTCTCAAGCAAACTATAAATGTGACCCTGGGAATTAATGGAAGCCCCAAATGATATACTTTGATTCATCACACATTGTAATCTTCTTATACCAATACTTTTGAAAGCTACATTATTAAGCTGTATGCATCAGTCATACTGTTATACGTTGAGATTGTTAACTATGTATACATATAATCTATGTACATAATATTCTGTCTAAATTCTACATACATGTATATGTACACTTATTTTTTGCAAACACAGACAAAACATAATTGACTGTGTACCGCTCTGCTTCTGGCTGATAGGATACTTTCTTTTCATTGAACACAGTGTCCGATGAGGCCTCTCACGTGGTGCAAAGTGAGAATTGTTTCTAATTGAGCAGAAACATGTGGAAGGATCAGGAATATCTCGGGGGATTAGACAAAAATTCCAAATTTGTACTACTTCCAGCCTGCTCTGAGAGCAGGCTCTGCTGGGAATAGATGTTAGTTAGTGTGACCTGCGACCTTGGAATCTGTTGACATGGGTCCTAGCCAGAACTCAGCCACAGAAAGCCTTTGTTAAAGCCGATTCACAGTTCTTTCGAACGGCAGTCAGTGGAAGTCGCCAGCTCCTATGGAAGGAGTACAGAGCCTTTTTTCCCATGCTTTTGAAACAGAGGACGCCCCTTCACCAGTGAGAACCACATAGCCTCAGCTCAATTGACACTGACAGCTTCCTGGCTTGGGGTTGCCAACTGGCAGGGCATTGATGCATAGAAGAGAAGCAGCTTAAGGACCTGAGTACCAGTGTTTGTGTGCACACTGAAGAACCTTAACACACAGTAATTGTGATACCTTTAACTTTCAAAACGTTCTTGTGTTTAACCAGTTCCATCTGCCAGAAATAAAACATACACACAATCATTTTCCCCATAGTCTAGTGGGAATGGAAGATATGTGGCTTTTATAAAAGCATTTCCTTACCCTCTTAAAAACAGTGTCCTGTCATTTTCATCCATAAAGGGTTAAATTAGGCAACATGCATAAAGCAGGTAGAGACAAGGCTTTAACAATACTTAACAAACTATTAGGTTCTACAGATATTAGAGATTAAGATCGAGACATTCTGAATAAATATTATATTTTGTTAGAGTTTGTGTTAAATAATGAAATCCAATTCCTTATATTTCTTTTTTTTACTTACGAAGCATAAGTTTTACAATCTCTTATTTTTTGTAAACATCCTGTTATTCAAGATCATTGTTTTTGGAAAATTAAGGCGTTTTCACTGCTGCTTCTAAGGTTTTATATTAGTGCAAAGTGGATATTTATATATATACACACACACAGGGCCGGCCTTTGGGCCCCACACTCCAGGGGGCGCCGCCACGGGGTCCGAAGCCGCCGCCGCGGGGTCCACTGCCGCCACCCTCTGCACCTAAATTAAAACATCGGGGGTTTTTTTGTTTTGTTTTTTTTTTACTTTATTTAACATCCTCCATGTTAAATAAAGTTTTTTTTTAACTTTATTTAACATGGAGGATGTTAAATAAAGTTAAAACAATGAAAAAAAAAACAATGTTTTCATTTATGTCCCGGGCAGGGGCGCCGAGTGGTCGCTTGTGAAGTTTTCAGCAACCGCTTGTCGCCCCCCCTCACTCTCCATGACTCCATCGCGGTGCCGCGTTTTATGCTGAGCGCCAGAGTATTCCGGCGCTCAGCTGTGAAGCGCGCACCACGGGAAGACGGATGCCTCCCGCTCCCACCGCTGGACTCAACAAGGTAAGTAAGGGGAAGGGGCAGGGGGGGGGGTCAGTGAGAAGGGGCAGAGGTGGTAGATAGTGATACAGGGGGATAGATAGTGAGAAGGGGGAGTTTTGTTACAAGTTTTTATTCCTTTCTTTTTTTTGGGATGGGGGGCCGCCAGAGGAGTAGTCCGCACAGGGCGCCAGAACACCTAAGGCCGGCTCTGTACACACACTACTGTGCAAAGGATTTAGGTAGGAAAGAAAAAATACTGTAACATAAGAATGCCTTAAAAAACAAACGTGTTAATAGTTTATTTTAATGATCTTACAAAATACAAAGCGAGTGAACAGAAGAAAAATCTAAATCAGTTTTCTGGTGTGACCTCCCTTTGCCTTCAAAACAGCATCAATTCTTCTAGGTACACTTGCACACAGTTTTTTAAGGAACTTGGCAGGTAGATTGTTCAAAACATCTTGAAGAACTAACCAGCTATGTGGGAGCCATACCATCACTTCCAGGACTCCTTGTTCCTCTTTACACTGAAGATAGTTCTTAATGACTTTGGCTGTATATTTGGGGCAGTTGTCATGCTGCAGAATACATTTGGGGCCAATCAGATTCCTCCCCGATTGTATTGCGTGACGGATAAGTATCTGCCTGCATTTCTCAGCATTAAGGGGACCGTTAATTCTGACTAAATCCCCAACTCCATTTGCAGAAATGCAGCCCCGAACAGTCAAGGAATCACCACCATGTTTAACTGTTACCAGCCCTTCGGTGAACAAGCTGTCTTCTGCTACTGCCAAAAAATTTGACTCATCAATCCAGAGTATTTGCTGCCTTTGCCTTGTTTCCATGTCAGAGGTATGGCATTTTGGCTGCAAGTCATCCATGAAGACCACTTCTGACCAGACTCCTCCGAACAGTAGATGAGTGTACCAGGATCCCACTGTTTTCTGCCAGTTCTTAGCTGGTGGCCTGCTGGACTGAAAATTGCAAAGGGAAGTAAGCATGATGTGTCTTTCATCTGCTCCACTAGGTTTCCTTGGCTGACAACTGCATCTACATTGCCCGTTTGTGCTTTTTCAAAAGAGCTTGGACAGAACATCTGGAAACCTCTGTCTGCCTTCAAATTGGGAGAAACCTTGATACAGTATAACTACCATATGCCTTGTTGCTGTGCTCAGCCTTGCCGTGGTTTATGACTTTTAACATTATACTATCTTCAGCAATCTGACCTTGTTGAGTTTGGCTGTTCTTCGTCCAGTTTTATTCCTTCTACACGGCTATTTCCGTTTATGGTTGTGTTTCAACCTATGTATTAAATTGATGATCATTAGCACCCATTTGGTATAATTGCTTAATTATGCACCAATCTATATGCCTACAAAATGCCTGAATTGTGCAAGTGTACCTTGGGTAGTCACGCCAAATATTTGATTTCTTTTAGATTTTTCTTCTGTTCACATACTTTGCATTTTTTAAACAATAAAAGTTAAACCATTAATGTCTATTTTGGAAAGAATTTCAATAATTTACAGCATTTTTCATACCTGCCTAAAACCATCTAGAAGTGGTTGCATCACCATGGCAACCAACACAATGGTCAAGTCAGCAACAAAAAGACCACTTACCAAACCCTACAAACCCCAAATGTGGCTTGTAAGGTGATATTTAAAAGTTGTATGAGAATATAAGGTATATGTCTGCAGGAATTAGGTAACATGCATTGAATAATTGTATAATAATTTTAGTTCACCACATTTCATTATTTCGATATTCGGAATTTTCTTAATTGTGTAAATATACATGCAGAAGAAACTAAGAATGAAATTAAGTGAATGATAAATGATAGCTACTGATATGATCTCTGCCAGACATTGCTTTGCAGACATCAAAATATGACTTTACTTTGTACCCTTTCATATAATTCTTAATTGGTGGGTAGCTGGGGTGCTGCTTAGCCAAGATACATCACTGTATGTGTGTGTATATATATGATAAGTCTCAGAAACAGTAATATTGTAGTAAACTGTGACATTTATTTGCAAAAACAAATTATAAAAATAAAGCCTAGCTCCAAGCCTTGCCCTTTCTTCACGGCCTCTCCTTGCCATCTTCAGTCTCCTTGATTGTGAGGCTCCAGGGAGTTTCAATGATGACATATACATATCATATCATATATGATGACATATACATATCATATATGATGACATATACATGATTTTGTACAACTCCTGTGTACAAAACCCAAACATATCATCTCCCATATTTATATGACCAATAGTAACTGTGGCATGCAGCAGATTTGTATCTCCCTTTTGTAAATATGCATATATTAGTACATAACATTTAATAAATACTGCATTAATATTTTGCATGTGAAATAAAACAAGATATTCTGTAATCCTAATTTACCCAGCTGCTTTTTAACTCACCTGCTTATGGTCAGTCTGCAGAGGTACCCAGGAGTCCCTGTCTCTCCAGTGTCCTGTACAGTTAGTGGGCTGTGGGATATGCCCCCTACAGATTAGTGTCTTTTTTTCTCTATATGGTAAGGTGGGTTCTGTTGTTGACATGTTCAACAAACTATAAAAAAAAAAAAGTCTAGAAAGGATCCATCTATGATGTAAATGCAGCCTTTACCCCAGACACTCTAATTGTATGTAGAATTGCAAGTAAAAGATGTGAAAAGACTTCAGGAAGTTGCACAAAATCCTGAAATTAAAGTAGCTCAGGGCGCAGTTGCCCTCCTTGTCAGCTCTCTCTTGTTCTGTAAGTTAAAATGAGGTGCTGAAACAGTAGTGTTCAGCTACTAACTTTCTGTGGCTCTTTGTAAAACTATATATATGGATTACTTGGTATAGAAACATTTAGCATCCTCTCAATAAAGCTTCACTGGCTTACTGGAGGGAAGCCGGCTGCTACTTAGCACATGATAAAATTACTGCTCTGCTTTGTGTTTGCAACGTAGTAAAGATGGTCCTCTTCTTGGATGCTTTTAGAAAAGAAAATCGTTTCCTCTGTCATCACACACACACACACATTTAAAATGTGCAAATATTGCAATTGATATGGAGATGCCTGAATAAAAATGTGTTGTAATTGTCATATACTACAAATCTACAAATGCCTCAAAGTATTAATTTTTTAATTTAATTACTATTTAAACTATCTCACTTTTTATTGTTTTTTTATGTTAGACAAGTCAATGAATGTTTTTACCTGTTTATTTCAAACTTGATATTTTTGTGAAATTGTTATGAAATTGAAATGACTTATGTTTACATAATACTCAGTTCTATGTAAAAAGTGGTATAGAGATCCAGATATATAACATTACATGACAATTATTTATATAGCGCCAGCAGTTTCCGTAGCGCTGTTACAGTGGGATAATTTAAAGTCACACACAATGACAAACTGGTGCAAAAGGAGAAGAGGGCCCAGCTCTTGCAGGCTTATAATCTAGTCTGTGGTTGATGGGGAAGTGAAACAATAGGAGAGGTTGTTGATCGTTCGGATGGCGTGATTAGGATGATGGCTGAGAGTGTTAGGAGGAAAGGATGTACACTTCCCAAAAAAGGTGGGTTTTCAGAAAGCTTTTGAAAGTTGCGTACGAGGGAGTACCTGTCGAAACGATGAACGGAATTCCACAGAAGGGGTACGGCACGGGTGAAATCCTGAAATCCAGAAACATTGTTTATGTGTGAATTTAACACATCGGTATGCCTGGCATTCTTCAATAGCTGTGATTTTCTTTCTAATAAAAAGAGGTTCTGGTGGTGCTGAGAATACCAATATCACGATGAATTCTGGGATCCTTGGATTGCTGCCTGCAAGTTATACTAAATGTTTTCCTTCTTTCTTAATACTGCTTCTAACATAATTATATTTTTGAAAAAGCATCTGTAAGTCTTCACGTTTTTGAATTGTTAGTTAAAAACAAACTTCATGTACATTTTCTGTAAGGCAAACCAATGCACTTAACAACAGAGAAACCCCAGGTTACCATATGGTCCCTAGCTGCAAATGCATACAATTTAACAGGAATGGCCAGTTTAGAATCGTTTTTCACTGTTAATATGCATTTTATTCTTCTGCTCCCATGCTGCTGATTGCTGTCGGAGAGTGGCATCAGAGAGGGTGCCAGCAATGCTAAAAATGCTTACCTCTCAGTTTTAGCTTGTTGTTGAGCACATAGCAAGTGAAGCCATCTTGACGTCCAGTGGTTATACCTCCCTTTCTTGAACTCTTCAGACCCACTCTGCTCCCTCCTCGCTTGTTGAGGGATTAAGTTGTGCCACCTTTTGACGCTGACCCTTCAGGATGGTTTGGCACAGTTGCAGCCTGAAGTACAAGGAGTTGTTTACAAAAGGGGCCATGGACTTTCGGTCTTTCTGTAGAAGCATTCAAGCAGGAAGGCCTTGCACAGTCTGTTTGGCACAGTAGCCGTGCTCAGCTGGCCTCCTGCCCTCCTGCTGGTAGTCGGGGCAAAGGATGTGCCAGATCTCAGATTGTAACAGAGCAGAAAGGCCGCCTGCAAATCTGCTTGTAGTTAGCATGAGGCCTTTTGGCAGAGACGGAAGGCTGACCCATCCAGTCGGCCCTTTTACCTTAATATTTTCCATCTGCTCTGCAATGACAGACCTGAGTTGAGGTTTGAGTTATGAGGAGTGTGATGGGAAACTGCTTTGAAACATTGTTCTAGGACTTGCAGTAAAAGACATTTCCCCTCTCGCTGCGGTGATTTAACCCTTGGGTTTTCTTTAGACAGAAACACAAGCAGCTTCACAGACTATCCATTTCCATGATACGTTGCAGTGATGTCCTGATGACACTTGGGCTTGGTTTTGCTTTGATGGACTTGCAGACACTACGTGTTGCTTCCAGAACATTATTCCTGCCTTCGCTTTTTGATTAGCTTGCAGTGATTTTGTCCCTAGATACTTCTAAACATTTTCCTGTGTATTACAGAAGTGGCAAGTTTTCTGTACTTTGAACAACTTCCAATAGTATTTTTTGTATATATATATTATAGTTATTTATAGTTTAGTTTTATGATGCCTTATTTTGCTAATATGTCACCATTAATATTATTCACATTATTAGTAATAACTCAATTATTGTAAATAGTGTTTGTAGTGATTACTATTTTTGCTTAACATGTTGTGTAGTGTAGTTTGACTTTCATAAAGTTATATCAATGGATATAAGAGTTATAAAATACATTGTACTCATTAAGAGAAGTTATTCGCTCAGTAACTCGGCGAGCTGTCTTTAGATCAATAAGAGATACTATTGTATTGACAGTAAAAACATTTTACCTCGGAATCAATAAAACACAAAAGGAAGAATGTTTTTGTTTTTTTACAAGCTTCTTTTCCAAACTCCAAAATGATGTGTCTAAAACACGCAATAACATTTCTTTCAAGTGAGACTCTTTGGAACCATACCAGCGATATATCCCATAATGCAATGCTTATGCCACGTGTATCACAGGTGATTAACGTTAGCCCACCGTGCTTGTAGTTCAGATGCTACTTAATATTTTGAGGTTATATATTTTTTTTTTTAATCTATGAAGAATGAAGATACAATACTTGAGTGCTCTCTGCATTCCACACATTGATGATCTAGGAGTTTTCCAGAGGCAGTGCTGGTACTGTATTGTAATTCACTTGTAATTCATATAGGAAGGCAACTTTTAGCTAATATTAAGCTTAGAAGTGCTTTTAACCTTGATTATTGTTCTGAGAATAATGCTTTATGATGAATCAGCTGTATCCCAGGTCTCTCAATATAATATTAGGACTGTGAGAATAAATGAATGTATTCTACACTAGTTTTCCTTGTGAACACCATAGATATATAGGTCTGTGAGGGTGTGCAAGAGCATATTGATCCATCTAGTCTGTCTTTTTTTAACCCCTTCACAATCAGGTTTTTTTTTTGTACTTTTGTACTATTTGGCATTGCCGCTATGTGTTACAATTATTCCCCTTTTCTGTGAATGGTGTACCCATATGGAGAGATAAAGTTGTGGTTTGATTCCATATTTAACATTTAATATGAGTAATTTAATTTATTAAGAAATAGAAAAATATTATTGTATGTAAATCCAAAGTAAATTAGTTAAGTTGACAGACAATAACACCAAAATGTAACAATTCAGGGAAAAGTACTGATTTTGGAAATATGTGTTATAGGCCATGTAACATAAGGTGTGCAATCCTGTTTCAAAACTATTGTTTTTTTACATTTAGTTTGCTTGGAAACTTAAAACTAAACAGTTGGGGGGCAGAGTGGCATATAGGGGGTATATGACATATCTGGTTGGCAGTGGCATATAGGGGCTATAAGGCATATCTGGGTGGCAGAGTAGCATATCTATAAATAAGGTGCATTATGAATTGAGGGGGGACCTTAACCCCTTCAAGACCGGGACGTACCTGGTACTTACTGGTCAAAGGTCACCGGCAGACCGGGACGTACCAGGTACGTCATTGATGATGCGCGATCCAGCGTCGCTATGAACGCTGGGATCGCGAGGGGCGGCTGCTACAGACCGCTGGGTGTCCCCAGTGATCTGTACCAGCCACTCCCCCTCAATTCCGTGCACGTGATCGCTTTGAAGCGAATCACCAGCACGGAATTTAAATATAAAAAAAAAAAAAGTCGGTCCTGAAGGGGTTGAAATGGCTATTGGTTTTCCAAATTTCTCTTTGTATATAACATGTCCTGTCAAAAACAGGACTAACTGCATAATAGATGCCAAAAATGTTAAAATACCATTCCACTGTTTAGTTTTTCTTTAAAAATACATTTTTCTTTAAAATAGCACCAAACTATAAGGGTGCAGCCTATAATCAGGCCAATACAGTGTGTGTGTGTGTATATATATATATATATATATATATATATATATATATAATTTACTCACAAAGTCCATTGCACACCATTCCAAATATTCCAAGCCTGGTGCTAGTAACCAGCAGTTTCCATACAAAGCACTCTCAAAGGATGGTCACCACTCCAGGTCTTCAAGGTAACAACTTCTCTTTATTCAAAGTCAAGTCGACGTTTCAGTCATTGCTGACTTTCATCAGGACATATATATATATATATATATATATATATATAATTATTAATCTACTTCGCTATGATACACCATAAAACAATCATAAATGAGAGGGGCCCCCAGAACTGGACAAAGTATTTTAAATGAGCTTTTACCATTGATCACTTCTGTTCAATCTAGCATTCTTCTTGCTTTTCCGTATGCTTTATTACATTATCTGCTCACCTTTAAATCTTTTTGAGATAATCCACCTGCTTATACCTTTCTCCTGACCTTTGAGTTGATTCTGTGTTTTAAATTTATGATTTTATGCTTAGTCACAATAACCTTTAGGTCCCAAATCCTAGCTTCTAATTTTGTTTATTTTATTACTAAATTAACTTTGAGAATAGTTTGAGTAGAACCCCAACCGGTGTAAGCAGTGCAAGTGTTATCCCCTCCCCCCAAAAACAAAAATCGGCTCATTGCAGGATACAGCATCTTATTTATGGTAGCTAAAGTGGAAGGAAAAAAGCCCAGGTGTTAATGGTGTTCTAGAATCTGCCACAAAAGATGATGAATAGCAGTCTGGTAACAATGGTCTAAGATTACCATACAATACATGCTGTCTGTATTATTTCTGAAGTCAGGAAGGTGAGGGCCTCTTGTCAGAGCCAGTGATTGCAGTATCAGACTTTCCCATTTATTCTTGCACTTGTTAGTCTGTATTTCACATATGTGAACGTAAAGCTTTTTGTCACTTGTTTTTAATGGAAATCTCATAATAAGGGGCTCTTAACAATTCATTATTTAAGAGGGCTGAGCTACCAAGTAGGAGCTCTGCGGGCCTCGTATTGATGCACTCAGAATGACAGCATTTCTTTGCTCTCAAGCAAACAGCTTTTCTTGATCCTTTATTTCACTAATGCTGAAAATGATGCCACATAATGTTCCAGCAAGAGAACTTTTACTAGTAAATTACTTATTTTATAGATTTTTGGTCTGCTCTAAAGCTGAATGTTTTTCATGTGACCCCACTCTTAGCTCCCATTAGATCTAATGTAGGGAGTCTGCCTACTGCAAACCATACAGGAGGTGAGACATTATGTTGTTTAATCCATCTTTTTGTTGATGTTGAAATGTAGCGTTACAGGGAATGGACAGCTATCAATACAGCTCCTGTGCATTAAACCTTTAGGTTTATATGACATTTAATTTTTGTGTGCAGTGTACATATGCCAAACTCGCAGCGTATTCTCATAGTAGAGATCATATACTGAGACTATTAGTATTAATCACTTGCAGTTACATGTTAGTAACTATATAAACTAATCATTTAGTGTACCCAATATCTGAGTCATATAACTGAGTATGTCACTGGAACATACTCATTATTATTTCTCAGAGCGTAGAATCTTATTAACTGTGTCATATTTGTATTGCTATTATTTTTTCAGGAAATTCTTTAAATTCTACAATACATTACAGACCAGTAGGGCAAATACTCTATAAATAAATATATACACTGTAAAGAAAAAAGTATTTGGACATACCTTTTAGTTATTGAATTCAGGTGTTTCAATCAGACCCATTGCCACAGGTGTGTAAAATCAAGCACTGAGCCATGTAGTCTGCCTTTACAAACATTTGTGACAAAAATAGGTTGTTCTGAAGATCTCAGTGAATGCAAGCTTGGTACTATGATAGGATACTGCCTTCTAGATATTTCATCCCTGCTAGATATACCACGGTCAACTGTAAGTGGTATTATTGGAAAGTAGAAGTGCTTAGGAACAGCAGTGAAGAAGCGGAAGACCACATAAGGTTGCAGAGCAGGGTCACAGAGTGCTGAGGCGCATGGTGCGTAAAAGTTACTATCTCTCTGATCATTCTGTAGCTGAAGAGTTCCAAACTTCTACTGGCATTAATATCAGGCACAAACACTGTGCGACGGGAGCTTCATGGAATGGGTTTCCATGGCTGAGCAGCTGCATGCAAGCCTCACATCTCTAATTGTCTGGGTTTGGCGGATGCCAGGAGAACATTACCTGCCTAACTGCATTGTGCCAACTGTAAATGTTGGTGGAGGAGGGATAATGGTATGTTTTTTTGGGGGGTTGGGCCCCTTACTTCCATTGAAGGGAAAGCCTAATGCTCAACCATACAAAGACATTTTGGACAATGCTATGCTTCCAACTTTGTGGGATCGGTTTGGGGAAGGCCCTATTCTATTCCAACATGACTGTGCCCTAATGCACAAAGCAAGGTCCATAAAGACATCAACCACAATCAAACACCTTTGGGATGAACTAGAACGAAGATTGCTAGCCAAGCCTCATAAATACTCTACTGGATGAATGGGCAAAAACCTGTGGCAATGGGTCTGATTGAAACTCCTGAATTCAATAATTAAGAGATGTGTCACTAAATGAAAAATCTGTATTATTGTTATTACATGACATGCTAGAGCAATAGGCACTGCACCTTTAATCACAGTCACTGATATTCTTTGCAGTGGAAATATAGTGCCTGCCGTAATCAGTCAGATGTGATTTGCAAAGCTGTTATATTTCTTATACGAGAAATATTGCCTACATGTAAGTTATTAGGGAATAACAAGGTGAAGGTGGGTACATGATATATTGTGCAGAGGGATCATAGTAAGATATGTACGGAGTTGGAGTGGGTGAAGTCATATTCAGAGAAGCACAGACTACTGGAACTACAACATGTAGGATGTGTTGTAGAATATAATGCAGCCTTAATATAGATATTAATACACACCTATATTGTATATTGCATATGTTTATAATGTACAAACTTTTTTTGTCTCAAAATACAGCAATGGGTGAATGAATGAGTTAAAATATTTTTTTGTAAAATATCTTTACACAAATTTCTACCACAAACCTTGACAAAGGCTGGTGGTAGAATGAAGTCATGGACAGTGTTACAATACAACCATATGAAATACCCGGGAGTTTCTAGTTTAAAAAAAAAAGGGTCTAAGGGAACAAATTGAATTAGCCCTCAAAAATATCCCAAATAGGACATGAGTACTATATTACCAGATTTGGAAAAAATTTTTTGAAATAGCAATACACTTACACAATACACAAGCTTATTGCCATATAAATTGGGGAAAAAACATAAAACATTGTGAATTTCTAAATTTAGGACAAATTTTAGAATTTATGTAGCAGATTTTTCTATTGGCTTTTGTATATGAGTAAAACATTTCTCAAATAGAAGTCTGAATGTATTTGTTTTTTACATTTTTCACCGTAAATATTTTTATAGTAAGTTAGATAATATTATGAAAATAATAGTATCTAAAGACAGCCCTTCTTGTCTTCTAAAAAAAAATGTATGATATGCGTGGGTACGTTAAATGAGAGAAAAGAAAAATACAGCTAAACGCAGTCACAGAAAAAAAGAAATTTCTAAGTGACCCCATAATTTATTTATATTATTATACATATTATTTTAATAAGGAATGAGTTGGATTACATCTATACATGAAATGTCTTCCTTTTTGTAAGTGAATGTAGGCTTAGTTGACTGCTAAGATGGTAGGAATTCTAATTAAAATGTTTAACTGTATGTGACATTGAAAGTGCCATTTTGTTAACCTTGTGTGCCCACCTATTGTAGTAATTACCCTGTATAAAGTACACGTTGCATATATACATAGCAGTATGTATTTTTTTGTTTTGCATACTACATACTATTTTGGATTTATATCCTTTTATGTATAATGCACCTTTTACTCTGTATTTTCTTAGGTTTTGGAAAGCTAAAATGTAGCATTTTGTATGCATAATAGTTATCTGGATTATTCTAGATCACATATAGAACACAGTTAACTCAAGCACTTCAACTTTTGTGAAACATCAAATCCTATAATCCTCATCCATCCTACTGCCAGCTATAATGTGTCCTAGCACAATAAATTATTATTCAAATTTAACCTAATAGAATGCCTGCCACCTATGCCAATTACAGAAGCAAATTCTAATAATAATTGTTATAATAAATGTAATAACTGAAACACTTAAAGTAGCCTTGTGAACTACCATAAATGCCTTTTATTCATGTATAATATATGAAAATAATGGTTTACTGTTATAATTTAATTATCCATTATAGGTGGATTAAAGAAATATTTTAATATGCGCCTTTTATCTCAATGTTTTCATGTTGCTTGGGCACATCACGTATTACAGTAACAAGGGTGTACCCTATACATGTCTTGAACAACCTAGTATATTCAGGTTAAAATAAAGGCAGTTTCCAAATAAGCTTAACAAGAGGCCTTTAAATAGCAAGACATATAAACTGCCAGCACTGAAATCTATGCATGATTAAAACATTTTATATTTTATTTTTATTTATTTTTCCCCTTTGGTACTAAAAAAAATTGCTCCCTTTCTATCTCCTATAGCGATGCCTTTTTATACATCTCCTCCCTTCTGAGCGCAGTTAAATAGCTGCCGGGGAAGGATTCTTTTAAAAGCCTTTTTTGCAATCTTTTAAGGAAATTAAGCAGGCATTGAAGAGCATGTGGTGTTTGAATGCTGCACAGTGAGTGAGATATGGGGGTGTGGAAATGTCAGCAGCTGGTTATGGATGCAGAACGCTTCTGATTGAACCTTTAACACATCCATTGCCAGTCTGTCTGCAGTGCTTTGTGATTAAGAGGTTAAAACAATCACCGGTGCTTGTTATATTCTAAACACAAGAAGAACGTTCATAGCTTGCATTTCTTTTGATCAGGATTTCCTAAATATATTCAAGAGGGATTCAAAACCATTTGTGTCTTGAAAGTTGGTGTGTGCTAGGGTCTGATTTAAACAAGAGGTAGTGTGACTGGCATTCACACCAATGCTTGACCACAATACTTACACTGCATTTACCCTTTCCCTTGCTATATGAACTAGCAATTATGTATTATTGCAAATTCACAATTAAGGAATTTCCCTATTTATGCATTGGTATTCACAGCAAACACTGCTGAAATTACCTCTATTAATAAACATCTATCTATTATAACAAACCCACAGTTTTTCACATGCACCTTGCATCTGTTTTTAAACTAAGTATATGCCCATGATTTTAGCTTCAGGCTGTTAATAACAATAAATATTAATGCGGTTAACTATAAAAGTAGAGTTAGACTATTTCCAAAAATACAAATTGTATTAAACATCACTGAAAGTTTTTAAATGCCACCCAAGACTGATATTGTAAGTTCCTTCAGGAACAGGGTCCCTCATTCCTCTTGTGTCTGTATGTCAATTGTTGTATTGTACCTGACATTATCTGTAACCTTTCTACCTTGTACAGCGCTGCGGAATCTGTCGGCGCTTTAGAAATAAAGAATAATAATAATATACAAACACCCTTACTTTTTAGTTGACAGACAAACTTTATGATAGGGTCCCACATGAGATGTACTGTAATGCTAGAGGCAGCATTGTTTCTTGCCTAAACACACATTTAGCTTTTGAGTTTTTTCTGCTGTTAACTAGAAAAGAACTCATTCTAATTCAGTGGCACCAGAAACAAAGTATACATAATGTACAGTGAGTGTGAACAGTGAGGTGATATGTTTAGTATTGGGGACTTCAATGCTCCAGTGTAGCCCCACCAACAACCTTTTATCGCTTACCTGTAGAAGAAGCTATATGGTCAGCGCTGCAGCACAACGCCCTCTGCGGGCCCGGGTTTTGTGCCACAATAACACAGCATAGAACTGAAACTTGATGTAGAAACAAAAGGGAGTTAGATGACGTGCAGTTTTTCTGAATATTTTGATTGAATATATGTAATCAGAAGAAATATTTGAAATGTCTAAGAGCCCAGCTGAGAGAAGTGCTAAACAACAAAAGAATGTTTTGATAATAATAGTAGTTTAATGAGACGTGCATACGTAATGACTTTAAGGTTTTGGGGCATATTCTCTGAATGTTATCCGTAATTTTGATTTTTATGATAGATCTCCGTTTCAAGTCTTTGTAGTGAACACTGAGTATTACTTTTTATTTTGTATTAAAATAGTTTCTCCTTAAAAAAATTTTTTGCCTTGTAATGGCAAATTTTTTTCCACTGCCATATATCGCATATATAATACAACATTCATAAAACAATTTAGCAGAACTCAAAAACATATTTTACATTTACATAAAGGCAATTAAAATGAATCTAAACAACGTATTGTGCACTTCAGAGATACCAGTGAGTTCAATAAAAAGAACATGTATACAGGAGTGCTACTTATTCTCTATTACCTTACAACACATTATAAAAGTTCATTGGCAAGAAACTTATGCAGGATGTTAAATGGAAAATCATTGGTGGTACAAAATCCGAACTATGTTGTCTTGTGCAATTAGTAACATAAATTATTAAATCAAAACATGTTCAATAGTGTTTTTGGGTCATATTATCCGCACATTTTCTTTATTCTGTTGCTGATGACAAGGAAATAGATACAGGGTTGTGTCCATGAACCAGTGATACACCTTGGTACAGCGATGGTCGTGGCACCCGGCATTTATCTGTCAAGGTTTTTGCATCTGGTAGAAATCTCTCTTACTTTTTTTTACTGTCCAAGGTAGGCAGTTTTGTATATTTTATAGTTAAGGTTTAGCAGGAATAGGTAATGACCCTTCAAAGGCCAAAGTATTTTGTGTAGTTTGAGAAAGCTTAAGAACAATAGATAAACATTTAATACTATAAATAAGGAACAAAATGCAGAAGCAATCTTTTTTTTTTTTTTTTTTAAGACCTCTGCTCTGTTCCTCGCAAACTGTTAACATTCTTCACACTGGTCCTCTTAACCTGATTGCATATTCAGGATTTTGTCTCCCCACAGAACATACCTGTTAATGAAGGTTAACACACTTTACATACTTTGTAAAACTGTGCTGAGTGTTTAATTATACACTTATTTGGTAGCTGTTAAAATCTCTCAATCATAACCTGACATAAAAAAACAATACGGGGAATTTCTTACATACACCGATCAGCCATAACATCATGACCACTTGCCCAATATTGTGTAGTTCCTTTTTTTTTTTTGCCAAAACAGCCCTGACTTGTCGAGGCATGGACTCCACTAGACCTCTGAAGGTGTGCTGTGGTATCTGGCACCAAAAGGTTAGCAGCAGATCCTTTAAGTTTTGTAAAATGCGAGGTGGGGCCTCCATGGATGCATCCTGGTACCATGTGTTCTTCAGGTGAGAGAAGCACACGTACCCGACCATCCAAGTGATGTTAAAAAAAACATTATTCATCAAACCAGACCACCTTCTTCCATTGGTCTGAGGTCCAGTTCTTATGCTCACTTGCCCATTATAGGTGCTGTCGGCAGTGGACCGGGGTCAGCATGGGCAACAAACTACAATGCACTGTGTGTTCTGACACCTTTTTTTTATTAGAACCAGCATTAACTTTTTCAGCAATTTGAGCTACATGAGCTCGTCTGCTGGATCTGACCACTCAGGTTGCACAATGAGCGTTGGCCGCCCATGACCCTGTTGCCGATTCACCGCTTTTACTTCCTTGGACCACTTTTTATAGGTACTGAACGCTGCAGACCGCACAAGAGCTGCTGTTTTGGAAATGGTCTGACCCATCACAATTTGATGATCCTTACTCTTGCCCATTTTTCCTGCATCTAACACATTAACTTTGTGGACAAATGTTTTGCTGCCTAATATATCCCACCCACTGACAGGCGCCATGATAACAAGATTATCCGTGTTCTTCACTTCACCTGTCAGTGCTCCTAATGTTATGGCTGATCGGCGTATGTACACCAAGTATTCTGTTGTTCAACTGGGTCCAAAGACTTCAGTATTTATCTGTTGCCAGGCCATTTTTAAGCAAACAAAATAATGTTGCTTTGTGTTAAAAATGTGTCTTTTTCTTCGCAACATTTGCTTATTCTGTCAGGATGGGCAAGAGTTTCTGCATTCTACTTCTTTTACTAATGTATGCAAAAGTTCATATTTTGTATCCTAGATTTACTAAATTAAAAACGAATGCTAAATTTAATGTTATGCATTCATCCCAGAGACGTCTGAAGCTCCAGTTAAAGCATATTGTAAATAAAATATTGCAACAACATGCCCGTATGTCTTCACTTCATATTTCCTTTCTTCTGAGCATCTGTTCCCATTAACAAAAGAAATTGAGATTTTGACAGCCGATAAGAAACTTTTGGCCCATGGAGTCTGCCCATTCTTCTGTCATAAAAAGCCATATTTGCTCATTGGCACCATTCTATTTTAGAACAAGCCATTGTCTGTCCTAGGTACATTTCAATTCTACTGTTGCAGCTACAACAAACAAGTGAATTCAGTCATTAAAATAGATTCTGTATCAACAATATACATTCCATTTAAAGCACCTTAAATAGTGTTTAGGTGTAATATTATGCACACATTTTCTTTATTCTGTTCATTAAGACAAGTAAATAGCTACAAGTTTGTGTCCATGAACCCAAACACACCTTGGTACGGCGATGGCCATGACACCCCGGCATTCTTCTTTCAAGGTCTTTACATCTGGAAGTCACTCTTAACTTTTCTTTTTTTGCAAGATCTTGCAGGAGTGGCTTCTGTGCCCATCTCTTTTGCATACCTGACCTTGAGTGCTTGGTACGGCAGAGATAGCCACAGTGATTTACTACAGCATACATCATATCCTCAGTCTAATGAGCTTTTTAAAAAATATATCAAAAGGGCTTCTAATGGTGGATCTCAGCATTTCAAAGGAAAAAATATCTATTTATTATAAAGCTCCCCAATTCATTAGGATTCCTTCATAACTAGAAATGAAACATCTGCTCTCAGTAGCAATCAGGTTTGGCATATTTTATGCCCTGTTCTTACCCCCTACATCCTTAGCCTTCAGTACCAATGAAGGTAGCTGACTCGTTAGCAAGCTAAGTTTTAATTAGAGTGTAGGCATGTGATGCCTGTTTTATAATGCGTATAACTAGCTGAACTGTGGCAAAGTGGTGGCCCGTGTTTACCAAATAGTGCTTATGCGGGTAATAGATCATGATATATGTTACTGGATAATTACATAAACTGTATGGAACAACTATCCTATATCCTATAGCGGAGAACGCGTTAAAATGCTCCAACTTACTGTGGTTACATAAAGTACTAGCTTGACCTGCGGGTCTTATGTGGGAAATGTTCCATAAATTACTATTCTCAAAAAATAATTTCAGTATGAAAACACAGATATTTTCAACAGCTACCTACATTTTATTATGTGAGACAGCTACTAGTGTTCCAATATGCGGTACAAATATCAACAATGTGTAAATGAATGCATTCTAATGAGATCCCAAATACTTAAACTACGTTTTGTTCACATAATTATGTTATTGATCTTATTGACATGCTCAGCTTATGTTCTTGAAAGCCAAACCACCTCACCCAAAACCTATGAATATGTACAGTATGTGTTAATATATATATTATATATATGTGTGTGTGTGTGTATATATATATATATATATATATATATATATATATATATATATATATTTATTCATATACACACGCAAGGTAGATCAGTGGTCTCCAACTCAATTGGCATGGTATGGCAGAGGCAGAATCAGTGAATGCTTGACAGATGTGTAATAATGAAATGCCTGGTTAAGCAGGGTAAGTGTTGCGTCTCTTTAAACATTTCCAGATTTGTTGAGAATGTCAGCACTCAAAAGATATTGAGTGAACCCTGAACACTTTTTGTTATGCGAGTCCTGCAGAAGGCGATGTCAGTGGCGTACGAGTAGTATACTGGCACTGCCTCTCCGCCAAGCATATATATATCGTTATCGTCATCATCATCATCGGCTGTTGTTAGAGTGGATGCAGACCTCATCTGCATGTGTTCAATGTGTTAAGTTCTGTTCTTCCTGCTGCTGTTGAGAAGCAGCCAGTCAGACCTTGTCTTTGGTTTTCTTCCTGGCTGTTAACGTCGTGTGGTATCCAGTCCATGATTGGCTTACTTCATCTACTGTCACAAACAATGGTTTTTCAAGACAGTTTTAGAACACAAACAGTTTTCAAAACACACAGCTTCATACAATGAACAGAACCTTCAGTTATGCATAGCCTTAATTGTATGTGAAAAGACTTTTGACTCACAAACTGGACGACTTAATACCAATACCTTTAATCCAAATTAAAGTGCAGCTGCATCATCAAATGTCAGCAACAACAATATTCAGTTTGTCACAGAAAAAGGGCATCCAATAATAGGCTAAATCACCCCAAAGCCATTTTCTAAATGTTAGCTAAATTCTAGACAATAAAACAATTACAATCAATGGGAGGTTATCTGAATCACTTACAATTAGCTGATTATAAATACTGTTTCCCAATAATGCTGAAGAATTACACCAAAATATTGAAGAACAACGATATAAAAGGAAGACGTTTGTTTTGAAAATATATTCCATAACCACTGGTAATAGAACTATAATACAGCAATATTGTATTCCTTCCTACTAGATTGTAAGCTTTTGTGAACACGATCCTGGCATATGTGTCTTGTGCCATGTGGTATGTAGCGATTCAGAATGAGTTGGTGCTACATACATTCAAGACTTCAGGAATGTAGTATTTTTGTCATCAGTGGCTATATAGAAAATTATCTTTGAAACAACAGAAATCCTTCCACTGTATCCCAATTTCTATTTTATGGATGCACCAAAAATATATATATATTTTGACATTGCTGCAAATGCTAATGTTTAAATATAGTAGTGATTGTGTTATACAGTTGACAGTTGTCAGGTTTCTTTGCTTCCGCCAACAAACATTACTGCTCCGTTTAGTGATTTTTTTTTTTTGCTTATCCATTTAATTGTCTGCAGCTTCTGTGAAAAAGCGACTCTGTGAAAAATTAGTTTATTTATAAAATAGTGCTGCCAATAAAAGTTAAGCTGAAGCTTTTATTAAAGATAAATCGTTAGCTCCTGTATGTTTGTGTAATGACAGATTTTATATTTCTCATTACTGCTGCAATCTTTTACACTATTATAACATACTAAATCCTCAAGGTTTAAGTCTCGTTCAATTATTTCACTTAGAACAATAACACACAGCAAAACCGAGCCAGAAAAGCATATGGAATTATTTGGCGTTTCAGCTTGAAAGACTCATTCATTGACAAGCAGCTGGAAAAAAAGGCTGCTGACACATTTATGTCCTGTTTTTTTATTCTATGCTTTAATTCCCTCTTTGAAATAAAGTTTCCATCTTTGAGAGAGTCTAAATATTATTAAAAATATATAAAAATGCTGACAGCCCTGTTCAGAGGGAGAGTGAGGTATCATTGGTACACTCACCTCTATCAGGACAGCTATATAAATCACCTTCCAGGTCGGCTTGGTGCACACTTCCATCTGCATGCTGGCATGTGTTTGGGGTCTCTATGCCTAAGGACAAGTTATATTCTTATGCCTTTTCATTTTGGTGGGTTATGGTAGCGTTTCAGAGTTTTTATGTTGGTTTTAATGTACATATTGGAGTAAATCTCCAAGTCTCAGAGGGGCATGGCGAATGAGACGTAGAAGAGCCACACACTTCAGAGGCCATGCCTCAGAGAGTCAGAACATTAATAAGCTGAGAAACTGACAGCAAACACTTTCATATCCTCTACTTTAAGCGATATGTTGGCCCACAATGAGCACCAACTCCTGGTTAGCCGTGTTTGGCTGTGCTTTGGTTCATGATTTCCAATAAATGGTAGGACAAGAAGAGCATCCACCGAAATGAGAACTAAAATTGCTTATGAAACCTACCCATAGCTTGTGTTATATTTGAACGATTTGGTTACTGTTACTATTTGACGAGTTGAAACATTGAAATGTTATGAATTACTGAAAGGTTGTCAATTGAAGCCTCTCATTTGTACTTCTTTGGGTAAGTTTATCAGTTTTCCACCGTTGCCTTTGGGTATGTAGTAGTCCAGAAGATCCTGGTATATTTTGTTGTGTGCAGATGTGTCAGTTGCCTTTTTTTTACCTCTGTTTGTATTTACCAGTGTTTAAATTAGTATATTTCAACGTCAACTCCAACATTTGTGTGTGAAAAGTTGTGTGTTGATATTTGAGTTTCTATGCTTGTGTGGGTGTTAGTAATGAGGTGTGTGTTACCATTCCAGCGTCAAAGTGTTAATACTTGGCATTCGTAGGTTTCAGGGTTTTAATGAGCTTACGTGTGTTGCGTTCCTACATTTTCTTTGCGTTGTACATTATATCAGACTGTTCTGATCAGCTCTCTGAGTTGACATTTATGAGTTTGTCAAAATTAAAGGGAATGCAGCCGTCTTCTACTTGTCAGGGGTTCATGTAGATTGCTTATGCAATCCATGCCGCATGCTACCAGGGGTAAATGGGATACAGTTTAAATGTTTTTGGAGTCTTATGTGGCCATTTATGCCATGAAAATATCTTTCAGGTGTCTTAAACTGTCAATTTAATAACAGTTATGTTTGGGGATGGAGACATTGTACAACTAGCAGTTAAACACAAATGCCTGTGTGTCATTCCTAGAAACCCCACTCAATGGGTGGTCTGAGCCTCAATGCCTCTTCTTTAAGACACGATGTCCGCTTTGGCTACCATGCTGGATATTCACTCAAACTATTCTGTCACTCTGTATGATTTAGCATGTGCCATGTTGGCCCATTATGACACACCAACAGCTGCTTTATGTAGTCCTGTATTTTCTTTGTATAATTTTGTGTCCATTCCCTTCCAGTTTTAAGCTATATGTAGCTTTAATTGACAATCTAAATTACTTCTTTAAGTTTTTCTTGAGATACGGCTAGTGTTGTCATGATAGGAGTTGGCTGCAGCATATTGTACCATTATTAATAAACCAGTTAGACGAAGGTGAAGATGACTTCCTGCTTAGAATGGCTAGAAGTCAATTGGATGGACTAGGGTGTGAGTCCTAAATGGGTTGAATGGGGGAATAAAGTAAAGGAGTTTAGTTTAGACCACCTGACCCCGGAAACAAAACATTTGAATGCTTCGAACAAACAGAAAATGTATATTGTCAAAGAAAATAAATATATGGCTGTTTCATATTCTTTATGTCGGACTTATGGTAAAATACTTTGAAGAGCTTACAGGTAATGAATATGCCCTGTGGCCACTACTGGCTGAAATTCTTAGTCTCTGTGTTAGACGGTGGACACCTTCTTCCATGGCTGCTATCATTGGTTTCCCCTCTTCCCTATTTTTCTTCTTCTAAAAATCTGTATAGGCACAAAGCACATGTTTGGAGCAGTTCCAGGCCAAGTGAAGGATCATATGTAAAGAATTAACAGGCAGTCCTAAAAAAAAAACAACCCCTTTTACATATAGAAGTTGATAATTGGGTAGCACACTTGTTGCATCTACTTGACAAAAAGCCGTATATTGTACATGCATGTTCTTGAGGTATAACGTTTTTATTCTCACATTCCTGTAAGATAGAAACTACAAACAAATGTAATTATTTGTTTGTTTCATAGCTAGATTGATGTTTATGTTTAGATTGGTGTTTGTGCTACTACCATTTTGATTTTGCTCTTTTGCCACTTAAAAATATCTGTCACAAAAATCTCCTTAGCTTTCCTTTACAATGTTCTCCTGGACTACTTCCACTGGAAGGTCATTCCACATATCTACTACCCTTTCTGTCTTTTATGCAGTTTTTATTATTTTTTTGATTCTTTAACCGTAAAGGTGTAATTTTCCATTAGAAAGTCTGATTGCTATTACTAGGAGCCAAGCAGATCACAGTGTAAGGCGGGCTGCCGGGCTCCCTTGGCTGTTTACTTTTTGCTGGGATGATTTATGTTGCCCTGATCCTTTGAACTTCGACTGTCTTGAGCGGTCTTTAGCCTATTGCTTATTTTTTAATGTTTCTTGCACAGGGCACAGGGAGATTTGGCTCTGGCCATTCTCAGCATTCACTCCTTCCCTTCCTTTGCTTAACCTCTGACCTGTAAAAACAAGAGTTAATCAGAAGTTCTAAGGTAGCTAACAGGAAGGGGAAGTTTTTGGTTACAAATTAAATATATGCTAGTCATAAGCTATAAATTGCCCAGCGGGGCTACTAGCGGAGCGGCTAATGTTGGAAGAGGTACAGAGTGTTTTTGGTTTTAAAAACAGGCTCAAGGTCTGCTCGCCTTTTACTGAAAGTTCGTCATTCAGAAGTGATAAAACTTGCATACTTTTACAATGACATCGGCAGAGGAGTGCCCTGTCTGCAAAGCACTTATCTTTTTTGTAATTCACAGAATAACAACAGTTTCCAGGACTTCAACAGACCCTGTCATACGTAATTTAACATAAACTATAACTGGAGAACATTATAATGCTGATGTGTAATATTTTAGGTATATATGTGTATATAGATATATTATATACACGTACAGGATCCACAGATTACATGATTATTCAAATCAAGTTGGAGTAGTGATGACGTTAGACTATTATGTTTTGACCCACGTAAACTACTTTATAAGATATTTCCCCCATGAATGGGACACTGGCGTCCGGACACAGAATTTGGCTGCTGTTGACGTACGTACTGTTTTATTGTTTAAATGAAGTCAACTTGCAGGGTGCAATTGGAGATTGTAACTCACAGAAAAACCCAAGGAACGTCCACGTAACGATTTTGGAAGAAAATAACTGCAGAGCGTCTTACTGTAGGTTATTTGATTCAGGTTCTAGTTTTCTGCAGATATCTCATTTATCAGTACATAGATAAGAAAAAACATGGATTATAGGAAACAGCATGTTTTAAAACATACTTTACTTCAGCCTCGGGGTTTTTTTTTTGTATTTCTCGTTGAATATTCCACTTTAGTATATTTCTTAGCATAGACAATTCTGGTCATCGGGAGGTTAATGAGACGGCATTAAACCCAGTCCTTTCCTTACTGTTGGATGCGGTGCAAATTCTGGTATTGGGAACTTTGCCTGACGCACCTCAACAGTGCCATCATTAGACCTAACCTGAGCACTGCGCCGCACTCCCAACACTTGGCAGGCTGCGCGGAGACATGGAGTGTGCAATATATTCAGTGAATAGCCAGGATTAATGCTTCCCCGGATCCCAGCAACACATCTACACTGCATGTGGATTACATAAACTGCCCTCGACTATGCAGTGTGTGCTCCTCCATGCAAACACTAATGATGAAATGCCCCCTGGCCACTGATAGTATATTGCATCTATCTATCTATTTATCTATCTATCTATCTATCTATCTATCTATCTATCTATCTATTCAGCCATCCATTTATCCAGCCGTCTATAGTATGTGTCACGAGGCTTTACCAATACTTTTTATGTGATCTTGGTTATTTATGTAACCAATGTAAGATGTTTAAAAGAATATATTTTATTTATGCAAATAAATGTGCGCGGATATATAATACGTTGATAAGCAGGAGCAGGAGCTCATAGGAGCCAACGTTTTCACATTAAAGTAAACCTGACATTTCTGGCTAATGGTTAAGAAAAAAAACAGACAATTTTAAAACCATGGCCTGAATACGCTGAAACGAGACAAATCATTGCACTCATTTCAAACATAAAGCAGAACATATTAGAGCAGTGTAGAAAGAGCAAGATTATTAGTTGTTAAAAACAACAATGGGTTTAGATATAAAATAATTCAAACATCTTCTAAACTGAACCAAAAATGATTTTGGATTTGTTAATATAAAACATGACTAAAAGTTTATGGTAATGGTAAAGATAATAAAATGTAATTTTTTTCTCTAAAAAGATAGTCAGAGTTATGTAAACAAAAAAATTCAATTCTGGAACAGTGACAAGAGAGCCGTACCCCACTCCTTTTCAAAAGATAAACATAGCGGCCGTGTATCTGTCTTGGAAGGTTGGCAAGACTGAGGCACACTGATCTCCCTTCCTCTCTGGGTTTCTGGAAAGTTATGTCCCCTCTTAATCTTCATCAGAATATACAATATATACTGTATATAAGGTATATACGTTATATATGTATTCACATATATTTATATATATATATGATATAGAATTTGTTTTGGTTATATAATGTAATCTCCGTGTTCTGTTGATCTGTTGAATGTGTAGTTCTTACTAGTCACTTTAAACCGTTATGAAAATGATCTTTGCGTGAGAAAATTCAGCCTCTCCATTTGTTAAAAAATATAACTGTTTTAAATCTTAACGTTCAACGCGAAAAGAAATTCTCAGTTCCATGAATGTAAAATGTGAATAATGATTCAATAATAAGCAATAGGCTATAGAAGAATAGAGGACTTAAAAAAGTCCAAAACCTAGCGGAACAATTAAAATCTACTTTTGCCGACTGGAGAAATATGTTTGAAGACATTTTCCAGGCTCTGAGAAGTACTCGTTTTCTTTTCTGCACACTGGCCCTTGTTCTCTCACTTTTCTGCTAACTAGAAGGAGCTTCCACTGATAAGGGTCGTGTAATCCCTCTGTTTACAAAAAGGTCCTTAATCTCCCTCTCAGAGTTCTTTTTACAGGGAAGATTTCTCGGTGCTCTTTCAGTGGCTTCAATCCCGGGAAGTTTGTTTATAGGAAAAGGACCTTTCTGCAGCCTAATCCCCTCCGATTGTTTACACAGTCCCGCTACATCAACGTTGTTTAAACTGGTAATCGTTTTCCACTCTCGTAATATCCAGTGAGCGGCAGCTCCGACTGATTGAAATGTATTAGCAGAAGTGATAATGCTGTCATATAACATGAAAAGTTAAGTTGCTTATCAGTATATTTTGATAAGCTACTTAAATTTTACAGTAGTACTCGCAGGCTTTAGACATACATTAGTGCCGCTCACTCATCTGTCACGTAAATTACATCTCACTTCATTTATTACTGCAAGCTGCACAGTTACTAACCATGGGGGCATGGATCGCCTTACAGTTGGCAGAACAAAGTCCTATCATGTAAATGCTTTCAAACCTATCCGGCTCTATCAGAGAATCCACTCTTTGTACTTTGGATCGGTGAGTGAGTGAGTGGGGCCACAGGGCGCCTCTCTGGCTATTTCACACTTTGGGTGGATTCCATGTGAAAAAGTAACACTTTGTAATATGCAACATACTATGCGGAGAGAAAGCAGCAGAAAAAAGGTTTATTATTTTTGTGTGCTTTACATCTTAAATCTACATCAAAGGAAAAGTATCGTATTTTCTTACAAATAGATCTATGTACGCGGTTTACCAAAGGGGAAAATGTGTTGACTTTTTGCTATGCCACATAATTACTTAAAGCAGATGAAAGTGCTGTATTGTCATTTATTTTTGGTAGCTTTTTTGTATGTATTTAAAATTTACTCACATACGGTCTTCTAATTCTACCTATACCCCCCCCCTGTAAAGAAACCATGCCAGAAGATATTAATTGTTCATTTTAGAATGATTTCCTAAATGTTTCACATGGTACCACGCAGTGCAAGTCATTTTGCTTTCAGTTATATTATTCTCTTCCAAAGGATGAAACCGGGCTGTTGTTCAGTTGTGCTTTCCTTGTATGTTTAGTTAAATTTCACCGCTTTCGCATGTGATACCCTGGAAGCACGCTAAGGTTGTTCTCTGACAGCATGCATGTGAAGAATGTTGAGTGCTTTTCTAGATACCTATATTAACAGTAAGATTAATTGTTCTTCTGTCTGTCTGTTTGTCTCCAGCTACCTCCCATGGTTTGAAGTATTTTACAAACTCCTTAACATTTTGGCGGAATATTCCTCGAAGAGCCAGGTATTTCTGCAAGTTTTTTTTTTTTTTTATTTGCCTCTCCGTGACCTCACTAGGAGCTATGGGGCTCTTACAAAAAGATTTCTTTGTTGGGTACTAGTCCTCTTAAGGGTTAGTATTGTTCTAGAACTTGGTTTGTTAATACAGGATACCATGGACCAACAATAGCTGGCTGTGAAACTATGTTGCAGAAGATAATTAGAAAGCAATGTGTTTTATAAAAAAAACAGGGAAACTGGTTTGTTTTTGGTAGTATTAGAAGAACCCACATAAAAAAACTGTTTCCAAATATATATATATATATATATATAATACATATATAAAGAGGAGATACTTTGTATTTATTAATGTGAGCAAGATTTTATGAGCCATTAGCCTAGAATTAGCTCAGCATTCCGACCAACCCTTTGAGAGCTCTTGGCCCTGGCAGCGTTTTAGATTTCTTTAATTAACATGCAGTTAATCAGCCTACTTTGATTCAAATAATTCAGAACCTTAACTGATTAATTACATGTTAATTAAAATAATTGTAGAACTCTAGTAGTGGGCCCTCAGAGATCTGGTTGGACGGCTTTCTCCATGTCATATGTACTTTGTTACAACCAAAGTACTGTAAGCCAAAGAAATGCGATAATGTTTTTTTTTGTATTGACTTGCGCTACTTTTTCCCCGCACTATACTAGCTTTTACTCCTGTGTGACAGTATTTTAGCAGCGTACTTCATGTGAGCACGTGATACATAAACAGAATGATCTAATGAAACAAACTGAGAGCGTTGGGCTGTTTCATCGTTTCGGTAAAAGTAGTGAAGGTACAAGGTGTGAAAGTTTACAAGCTTGTGACAAAATCGTATAGGGCATGCTTTTAGTCCATTTGGGGCAGGGCAAGTACTTTGTCATTTGGTGAAACATGCATATTATTGATATGTTATCAATCCATACTGGTGGGACATAGTAACAAAATGTTTTGAAAATAATGTATGATTTATGATTAATTAACATATTTATTGCCATCCATCTTTTGTAGGATAACCAGCGCAATGAACTTCTCGACACTCTTTATAGACTTCCGATTCCAGAGCCTGGAACCTCAGTCCATCTGAGCCTGGTGAGAATATGAGACATACTAACTATAACCCAACCATTTGCCCTCTACCCACCCCATGGGAGATACATTGTCAAAGAGTCAGCAGCTCCAGAACAAACCTAACAAGCTTTGAAAAAAAAGCACTGCCGTATAACAAGAGCAACAGGAGTTAAAATGCACACCAGAACAGCTCTTTCACTATCTCCCATGGTTCTAAAGAGAGGTTGAAGTCTGTTGTGGAACTGGTCTTCCATTAGTTGCTTTCTTTCCTAGGACTCTTATCAGCATTGAAGATGTTGTTGTGGTCAATGTTCTTATTATCACTTTTTTTGCTTTATCAGCTACTAGTGCAAAGGCAGAGGTGGGGGGTTTCGAACTTGCGTGTTCTGATGCGGTTTATGTTCTCACTGTGCATTGTGAAAGAACTTTCATTGTTTGCTTCTGACCACTCAGATATCTCAAAGGAACTATGTTTGACTAAAGGGTTGGTACAGGATCCTTCTCCTCTACTCCAGGAGGGATGTGGCTTCACTTCATCAGAAAACGTTTGGCAATAGAGCCTGATAATTTTACATTTCTGGTAGACAGTTGGTTAAGGAACAGGGGACACTATTAGGAAAGAAAGGAAGAAACTTGGCGAACACAACTTCTTAAGTTGGTAGGAAGCAGAAATAGCTAATCCTATTTTCTGCACGCAAAAAAATAAAAAATTCACTCATTAGTGAAAGTAAAACTTTTTAAGCATATCTGTTTGTTGACTGGCATAATGCCACATGAAAAAATCCATAGGATCAAAGAACTTTCCTGGTTGTCGCTGTAGATTTGCCTGTGTTGTTATAAGCCCAGAACAGTTTATGTGCATCAGTCCCTTGTGTGCATTCAGTTGACAGGTTGCAGTTGTTTGCTGTTGAGAAGTCACCAGCTGGCAGTGAGCATCATGGTCCTGTGTCGCAGGAATATCCTGATGCTCTCTGTGACCTGCAGGACTAGTTGTCTTTCTGCCCGCTGGTCTGCTGGCATACCTTGGCTTCTCTCTAGACCAGTGGTTTGCAGACATGCTGACAGACATTACAGCCTCCAGTGTTACACAAGCAGTCAGGCAGAAGATAAGATATCAAAGATGCCGCTCAAGGACTATTCTACTTTGGGTCTCTTCCGGCACATTAGCTATTCAGAGTCTCAGCATTACTGGGGGCATAGACCTGCCACTTTCCTTCCCTGTAAACTGTATCCAATATTTTTTGTGTGTGACGCAATGTCATCTCTAAATCCCATTGCTACCTGTCAATCCAAGAAAAGCAATTGCTGGAGGTTATGCTTGCATCATGCCTTTTCTTGACGGAATTATCTTTTCCACATTTGTATTGTTTTTCTCCTCTAGCCTTAAAATAATTGTTTTTTGTAGACTTATAGTAGTTATGCTCACTAACATAAGATGAGATTTATTATAAAAGATATTTGCTTATGCTTCTTTAACATTATGACTATATACAAAAATATAGGAAAGGAATGTAGGTTAATTATTTGGTTTTTTAAAATGTAAATTGTCTTATATATATATATATATAAACAAAATATATAATTTGTAACGCACTCAGTTGTAATATGCCCGGGTGCTAACAATCCAAAAAGTGTATACAGCATGCAAAGTTGATGCACTCAGCGGGTCTTCTTTTTATAAAGTTTATTGGCTTAGTGAAGGTCCAACGTTTTGGCTCTCAAGGAGAAAGGCTAATTGGGAGCCGAAAAGTTGGACCTTCACTAAGCCAATAAACTTTATAAAAAGAAGACCCGCTGAATGCATCAACTTTATTTGCGTGCTATATATATATATAATGTCTGTGTGTTGCTTCATCTGATTTTATAAAATTTGAACTGAAATAATAAATGTATCCAAAATTTCACAATTCAGAGACTAAAAAACATGCATACCAGATTATTATTTTTTTTACGGTTAATGTTGGTTTGGAAAGAAATGTGGGATGTCTTGCCACTCAAGTCTATGATATTTTGCGTGTGCTATCACTTTACAGATGCTCTCATAAAGTCAAGTGATGTCGCAGTGCAACAGGATTTGCAATGTGTCTTGGTGGATGAATCTGGCTTGCGATCTCGCTGCACATATATTTTATAAGCCAGCAAGGCAAAGAAAAGTTTCCTTTTCCTTTCATGTGTGTGATGTCTTTGAAAAGTGTTTGTGGTCAGAGAGCTCATCCTTTATTTGGCTCTCTCCTCTGTCTGCTTCATGCTTTTCTTTTTACTTCGCTCAAACACGTCCCCTTTGCAGTCTCCTTTCAGAATACTTTTTTCTTTCTACTAACCAAAACATTTTCCTGTTGTTTTTTTTTCCCCCTCTCTCTTCAGCATTCATACTTCACAGTGCCTGATCCTCGAGAACTGCCCAGTATACCAGAGAATGTGAGTATGATTTTGTTGCCTTGGATTTGATCACATGGCGACTTGATCTGCATAGTTTATGTATTTATTTAGAAGAACTTCAAGATTGGAAAGGTCAGTTGCTCAAGGCCTCCATTTATCTTCATAACCAAGATAAGGGGCTCTTTTTGCCTGGCATCCCAAATAGATAATGGCTGCTCCGGCTTGCAAGTCGCAAATAACTGAGAACATTGAGTTTAGGGTGGTTCTGTGTAGACTTCTCCTCTGTTTAACCTTAACAACAGCGTTTCTCTATTGTTTATGTATATAATATACCTGCGCATTGATTAAGATTTAATTAATTAAATTATATTATTTCTTTAATAAATCATTATTTTGCCCACCTGATAAATCGTTTCATATTCCTTATACACAGTCCCCGGACGCCGTTAGCGCGACACATTTTTAAGATGTGCCTGACAATTTTTCCTTACATTTGATATTTATCAATTTCTAATGTACATATATCTTATCCCTTGTATTGTGAATATGCATTTCTGGGGGTTCTGCCTCAGTAATCTGAATTCTGGGTTATTCCTGATTAAAAAGGCCACACATTTACACAGTGGTATCTTTTTTCTCCCTTAACAGATAAAGAATCACAAAAGAGTCTAAACATCGTGTTATATACCAGTTACATATCATCAATTTTTATTAAAATACATTTATTGATGTGCGTATAAAGATTGACGTTTGAGGCCTTTACTAAAATATTTGCAAGTCCCAATAATAATAAAAAAAGCTATATATACACATATATATATATACGCTCACACACAATATATTTGAGTTTCTCCCCATGTTCTATATAAGGTACATGAGGTATTTTTTTTCTTTGTGTCACGTACATATTAGCATTCATGTAGGCGTTTTAATGTAGATAAATACAGGCGATAACCTGTCATAAATATTAATGGGTTTGTGATAGCTGACCTGCAGCGTGCAGCATAAAATCAAACCGTTTAAATAATTACTACATTTTAAGGTGGTTTAAGTGTTTTCAGCAGTGGTGTAAGTGTGTTTTATTTCTCCCGCCTAATGGTTCTGCATGCAGTAATCACACTACAACAACATTAGCCGGCATCATAATTAACAGGCTTCTGTTAGTGGTGATTTTTGGAAAGCTTTTCCTCTGGATTGCTGGAGTGCTTTTTGCAAAACACACTGAATGTTTCTCCCTATCACAAACACCACATTTCTAATTCAGCGTAGGATTGAGTGACAAAAAAGTTCCCCATTGAAGTAATGTTTTATCCATTTCCCTCGCTGTTTTGAAATTCAGATCTACCCCAGATGCCACTCACTCATAAAACTCCTAATCCTTAAAGTTTAACAGGTTTTATTTGTACATTTAGTGCCTTCTGTATGTCTTGAAAATTATTAGTTTGAGGTTGGTAACAAATCATTGCATATAATGTCAAGAAATGGACAAACCTGCGTGTTTCAATATTTTCTCCCATTACATCGTATCGAACAAATGAATTATTTAAGTACAAAATTCCCATAGTCAGTGTGTTTGTTAGGTAGAGTTTAGGAACAGGGTTCGGTGGCTGCTGATGTGTGCCACCATTAACCTTTTAATTGCCAGACTGACAGCAGAGCCGAATGTATGAAACCTGTACAACCCGTTATAATTACTATAAGTTGTCTCCAGGCAATAAAAAAAATCTCGAGCCGGCAATCAGCATCAACTTCACTTCTGCAGCTCATTGGAGATTAAATGATCATATGAACCAAGTTATGTCTATATTTTCCAGTCTTTAGGTTTTACAAGGAGAGCTTTTGGGTTATTACTTTTATGATTGGAAAATGGGAACGATTACCTCTAGAAAGAAGCAATAATATCACGTTAACTCAAGGAGCTCCGAAGTGTTTGTTATGACGACACCAGACACACACTTCATAACCCTGTGTTTCCTGTGATCTGCTCTGCATTCACCACTATTTCTAAAGAACTCCCTCGTGTTTCTAAGATGTTAATAGACATCTTGTTTTTAAATTGTCCTATAAAATAAATCCAAGATTCAAAAGAATAAAAAACATAGTTTTAATCATCAGGGAACCTAAACAAAAAAGTTTAGGGGGACCCCAACTATATACCACAAACGACATAAAGAGTAATTCGGAAACACTAAGTAATGCAATGCTATTGATAATCATTTTAAAATTTTTATGACATCATAGCGGTATAAGGTTTCATAAATCTTTGTCTCAACCCTCCCACATCCCCTGACTGCGACCCTCACACGAACAGAGGACCTAGGCAGCTGCTTAATCTACTAATGTGATAGCGCCACCTCTGGTCATCTTGCAGAACACTTCATTGATGTTTAATCGTTTACATGTATGTGTACTTATGCTTATGTGCTATTCGATTCACTTGATATCATGGGTTTTTTTTTGTTTGTTTTTTTATTGTCATCCACTGGTTATTCTTGTGCCAAATCTTTTGATACTGTTTTTGCAGTTAACCAGTTCTTGTGAAACTCTATATGCTTATTGAGGGTAGCGTATAAGTATGCACACATTTACACACATATAACTCTCTGGGCTTATACATACACGTGGATATGCAAGCATTCTTCTGGATTTTAACACTTGCCATAAATATGTTTCAGAAAGCTCAATTACATTCTCTTATATTTCCATAAAACGTCATCGCACCTGGAAGTTTTTTTAAGGACTATGAAGTGAGAAAGGATAGAGTTTGGCCTTTATCTGGAACAAGCGCTCTGCGTTCTCCGTCCAAGTGAAACACCTCTTTAACATCAGACTCTTGCTCTTTTATAGTCTGCAGTAAATGTGGTGTTTATAGAAGACTTTACACAACCCTGCCAGAAGCAGGTATCCTGGTCCCCATTCCCTTGAGAATACAAGTCTGCCTGTAACCCTTTGTGTGCCAAAATAGCGTGCAGTCTGCTAAAGATTGATAGCAGATGGCGGGACGTTATCAGTGAAACATGCCATAAACGTCTTGTCTTCTTGGTGTTATGTATCTTACACTCTCTGTTGCTATCATCTTGGTGATGTTTGGATGCCTTACCTTAAAAAAAATGATGCCCAGTGCCTTTGTGATGCCTTCATGCCTGTCTAGTACTACATCTGCTATTATTTTTTATATGTATTATTGATATTGCTATTCATTCCACTGAAGAAAAGAAAGGGACGATTTTTGTCACTAGGTGTGTAGTGACCTAGTGATCTTAGAGGTTTTTGGAAGACAGCTGCTCCATATTAGTATCTCTCATATGAAAAAAGAAAGCCTTAGTCTAAATCACATTCTTATATTTAATGTATTTAAATATTTAATGTATACCCCCACATCTCTGACTTGTTGGGATCATCAGGTACGCATGGGGGTGCAGATCTGTGCCAGCTAGTGAAGCCGCAGAGCAAGCCTCCGTCCCTAGCCCTTGTAAAATATACAATCTGTTATAAATTATATAAGCAACAGATATATTGTTTGGAAATGAAGCAGGAATGTGAAAGGTTAAAGGGAAGGGTTAAGGAGTAACAAGTGGGAGCGAAGGGTTGAGGAGTGGGAGAGGTTAAGGGACATCAAGAATAGAGAGAAGGACAAACCGGACAATATTGATAGGCAGATACATGGGAGAAATGGTTAAGTAAATAAGGGAACATATTTGGAAGCAAGGAGAGCAAATAGTTTTAGAGAACGCCAATTGCACGTACTTTCATTTCTGCAGTAAACCTTGTTGCATTCTTCTATTGATATGACTGCAGCTGCACTACAATTACATTCGATATGACTGTCCGTGTAAATGAGTGTCAAATAATTGTATGACTTATTGTCCCACAGAGAAACCTGACAGAATACTTTGTGGCCGTAGATGTGAATAATATGCTGCACCTGTATGCCAGTATGTTGTATGAACGCAGGATCCTCATTTGTTGCAGCAAACTCAGCACGGTAAGTTTATTACATGTGACAATTATACTTTATGTATGTATTTAAAAGTGCGTTATGTACCTGGAGGGAAAAAGTACCTTTAGGAGAAGCAGCAGCCCACCGCCCCTCGGTGTTCCTGTTTTTTTGTGTGCCACATTCTGATTAAATTAATGGGAGTCCCACTCGGGAAAATGACGGGCTGTCCCTGTGCTATGCATAATTTACTCAGCAAGAGTTCTGCAAATATTTAACTGCACATTGTTCCAGCTCACTCTTCTCATAAAGGAAACTTTCATAATGAATATGTAGGGTGGTCAGATAAAATGCCCCTCCTTTGACCTACCGATTGTTTAGGAAATAATGATCACTACATATAGCCTCTAACGCAGTCATTACGTAACACCTGCCACAATGTACATTTGAGGCCCATAATAATTGGTCTCCATTTCCTACATTGCTAAGAGCTCTTAACACCATTCGTTTTGAGCAGTGAAAGCTGTGTATTGTTTTAGTAAACACTAAACTACTAAATATTCTTAAAGGTATACTCTCATCTGAGATCACCGGAATCCTGTGGCAAAACCAGCTTAATCTAATCGATTGTCCATCTTAAGGTTGTGTCCCTTCTTATCATTCCTCTCATAACAACCAACAACTACAAGCAACTTAGATGGCAACTGTTGGTAACAAAAGATAAGAGATAATATGATGGGAAATGGATAACCCTAAGAACGGGGACTAAACATACACTTCCCCATGTCACAAATATTAGGAAGTATTTTAAAAAGTATATATTGCTTATTTTAATACGTGAACCCCATAGTATAGGTTTATTTGCTGTACAGAACCGTCAAATGTAGGATTTGGGAAACGTGACAGATCTGCTTTAAATTTAACAAAGTACAAACATAATAACAAATGGGTTTGTGTGTTTATCTGGCCCCTCCAAGTGATTAAGTGAGGCTAATTGACAAAAATAAGTGGGTGAGAGGTAAGCTGATAGAGAATCTTGATGGACCGAGTGTGAGTGAGTTTGGACACTATTAGTAAATTGATGGATGTTCGTATAGCTGCGTGATGGAGGAAATGGGTAAAGTGGTAAAACTTTAGAGAGCGCTAAGCCCGGTGTCTGCAGAGACAGTGGATTTTAATTTTTTTAGTAAAGGGCAGTCTAATGCCCCATGTACCTTCGGCAAAGATGACTGAATATTAAAAGTCCTTACTAAAAATGATAAGTGAAAATCAAAACTCAATTAAAATGCTAAAATCTAGAAGGAGAAACTAAGAGGTGTGATAATGAGCTTGTTAAACAGACCAACATGATTGTATTATATAGAGGACAATATTTATTTGGAGAGCTGACTAGATCATAAATGTCTTGATAGATTTGAACAACCTAAGTTGTTTTAGCTATTTACATGCGGGGTAAATCAGATCCAGTACACAGTTGAATCTCGGCTGTGTCTGTTGTAAAGGTAGATGAGTCTAAACATAAAAGAAAACAGAGTCGTTTTCTAAATAAATATGGTTTTAGAAACGGATTATTAGCCATGTATATGTGATTTCTGGACTTAGCTTTTTTTACAGGGATATTTGCCCATTGAGAGACTACTTGTGTTTCAGCGTGTGTCTGCTGATAAATATGGCAGCGCGCAGATAAATCTCTGAGAAATCGTTTTTCTAAGTATGCTACCCTGGGTCATGGCTGGAGATTAGTCTGAGAGGAGTGTTTGGTGTTATCTGTGTGGTACATTAACTGAACAAAAGCCATACTTGCAAAGTGGATGTTCTTGATAATCATAGTTCTACCCCCTGTACTGAGATGTGCGAATGTCCCGTACCACATTCTCAGTCATGTAGGAGCAAGCAGTATAACATAATTTAATATAATTTATTGGAACATTATGGATACAGGGAGATAGCAAATTAACACATAATTAACAATTATTCCAGCTGGCGTCCAGTACCCTGGATGTGAATGAAATATTAACAAAATACCAGTCACTCCTTCCCATGGTTTAGAATAATGTTAAATTTGGTATCGTTATATATATATATATATATATATATATATATATCTATATATATCTATATATATATACCAATATGATAGCAAATCTATTTATATCATGATCATGTGTTCTGCCAGGAGTTCGCTTTCCCATGCAGTTACAGGAACTGGCCTTCTTACCTTTTCAGAAAATGGAAACTGCTTCCCCACTCAGACCCCATCCCAGTGAAATGCATATTGCGATTCATTTTTGCATGGACTCCAATGTGTTTTACAGCAAGCATTGGAATATACTTATTTTTTCTTGTCTCTCCACCACCTGCATCTAAGTGGAGGAGCTGCTACTCTATTACTCAGTCAGGCAATACTTTACTGATCTTCTTGACATCCCAAGTCAACTCAGTGGGTTAGCTTCCCGAACACCTTTGTATATTTGGCAAATAATCGCCATACTGTGTCTGTTTCATAGTGCTTGTCTTCGTGTTCCTGGCTAGGCAATGTGATAGGAAAAATTAACGTGAAATTAGTGGACCATCCAAACCACTACGCTCATTATTGTTTTGAATATAATAGCAGCAGATATATATATAAAAGCACCTGTTGGCCTGTTTCCCTATAAAACTGAAAATACGCTGTTTTTCAAAATGCTCTACATTTCTACAACCGTATTTTATTGTTTTGTTGTTCTGTATTGTATCTATGAAATGGTTGGAGATTTTTTTTATAGATCTGCCATATTTGAAATGCCTACTCTTGGCATTTACATACATAAGACGTATAGATGGTTATGTGTTCTATACCAATGAATTTAAAGGAAGAAATCAATGTTTCCTACCAAGTACATCACAAATGTATGACCCTTGATCCAAGCGAACAGGACGAGAAATTCAAGCAGGGAAACAGGTTTCAATTTGTGAAACCTAGTCAAGTATTTAGTGCTTCATATCAGAATAAAAGCATGTTTTAGTTAATCAGCCTCTGTTCTGCCATCCAAAAAGGAAAACAGTCAATACACATTAACAGCTCAAAGAACAAGAAATCACTCCTTTTCCCGGAGATGGAAACTCACGATCTTATCGACTGGTAAATCTTGAAATGCAGAGCTCTGAACTTTGAACAGAATAAAGCTGGATTTTTTATGTTATTGATGTGCTACCATTTTGAAGGAAATAGCACTTTTGGGTCTTCAGCATCTTTTATCTGTCAGATGCTTGATGGATCCTAAGTGGCATTAAGCTCCCATCTTATCAAACAAAACTGTCTGGAAGGGTTGCTGTTCTGGTGGAGATCTAGTTTCATCAGCACAGCGAGAACTTGCTTTAATTTCTATCCTTTACCTTAGAAACTCAGCATCCACACTTTCTAATAGACTTCGTGTCTTAGAAAAAAAAAATATACCAAGGTGTAAACTTAAGTCAAGCTCATGTTCTCTAGATTAGCTAATATGAAGTTCACTACTCTGCAGTGATTTCTCACTAGCAGTCATTTGGCTGAATTCAGTAATTTAGAAGGAATCCAACTTCTAGACCGCTTTATGAAAATGGCCTTAAGTCACATTCTTTTAACACCTGAATCCGTCGTGATTTCTGCATCCCACATACTCTCAATGACATAAAATAAATAACATTTTGCTGCTGGCTCGTGTGAGTTGTCATAAGTTTAGCCCCTGTTGATTGCACTGGGCATAGACACTCAAGCTCAACTTAAGGAAAAGCTCTATGCATTTCAGTGGCACTCGTCAGCATGAGGGTAACCCTGGCAAGATCCCCTTTGAAAGATTTTAGTGAAACATTTCATCTTGGAGTTTTCTTGAGCTAACTCAGTCATCTGTCATAAACCTTAATAGAAATGCTGAAATATAAGGATTTTCATTTTAGTTGATATTTTTTACTTTTTGATTACTGATACAAATACTGAACATAAAGTTTCATTTTAAGGTACTGTATTCTGATTAAAGGACAATTAATAAAACATGTTCACTGTTCCTGTAAGCCCTCACACTAGCTATTTTGTCTTATTTACCCTTGAAAACCCCCAAATCATTTTGCTACTGATAAAAGGTATATTCTCACATTAACTGCGGAGTGTGGAGGGCAAACTTGGCTGTTCCCACAAGTCAAACACTTCAGTGTTGGCCTAACTGTCTATTGAATCTGACCTCATTGTTTGGATCTAATTGCAAAACAATATATTTGAAAAAAAAATCACAATAAAACATCCCATAGCAACCAATTATTGATTGATCGAAACTTAGCATCTGAACAGCACTGGCTTTGTTTTAACAAACATGGCTTTATAGTTTAGTGTACTTTTTCCCCTTTTGTTTCTAGTTTAAGAGGTAAGCAGAGATGGGAAAAGGTGGTTTCATTTTCAAACATTATCATTCCTGTAAAGCTTCCTCTTGTTGTTGAGAATGTACATAAATTATTGGAGATTTGTCAATAGCAAGTATTTCTATTGTAATATAAGTCCACACCTAAGTTACTGCTTTAGTAGGATGGCGAACTGATATTATTATGTGTTATTTTCAATCTTGAAATCTTTGAACATCTTTTGTACAGCACCGATGATACCTGTCATCTCACCTTTTACATTTTGAAGTGAATGAGACATCTCTGCTGTATATATTGTTCTCCTATGAAACGCAGATGAAAGGAGCAGCGAAATCTGCATTTATATCAGTCAGAGAACGGTGCAAGGGAAGGTTCATTCCGTATCTCTGATCTTTCTATTGTCTATCCAAAAAACAATTGATGGCAGCCTGAATTCAAGCCTCCATCATGTCCGCTAACCTTATTTTAAAATATAAGCAGTGTAAACGTCACATCTCTTGAAGAGAAACAAAACAAACATGTTTAAGGAGAATGAAAAAAAAAGATTATAATACATGAAACATACATGTTACAAGACTAGAGAAGTCCTCTGTATGTAAGGGTTACATGAGAAGCTACTGTTTACCTCCTTGTTACATTTAATCTCGGTATGTCGTGTAGCTACGTGATTCCTAGTGCTTCCTGCAGCAGAGGAATCTAACCTCTATTCAGCGAGGTAATTAATGCTTTTCAAGTTGACTCACACAGACAACTTTTGGCAGAATCCATTCATAATGTTTTGAATGTTGTGTCTTAAACACCAAACAATATGTCATCTGGCTGAATGAAAAATGAATAGTGTCTTAGGGCTTTAAATCTACAAATGACTGATTATTAAGAAACCTGTAATTTTGCAGATTTTGCCCGTTTGTAGAGCAGGAAGATTAAAGAGGAATTTAGTCGTATTTTTTTCCCCCTCTATAGAGTGATCTGGCTCCAAATGCGTATTGTGTGCTTATTGTAAGCAGAAACACCAAGCAGCCTCCTAGTGAAAACCCTAAACGTAGGCACGTCAAAAGCAGTAGTGTGAGGTTGTACAGCAGTCAGGATTGAGATGTTTGATGGGTCAAGTGGTCCTTATCTGAGAAGAAACATCTGGACCAAGCTGTACGCTGTAGTGCTGTATGTTTAATCTGTGCTTCCCCACAGTGTTCACTGTTCGCTATACAACACAAAAGAGTTCCTCATGGATGGTTTTGGTATAAAAACATAGAGAAGGTGCTAGTACTGGTAAAAAATGGATAGTGTACAATCTGGATTTACATTTCTTTTCATCCTGAATCTAGATCCACCCCTTCCCCTCAGAAAATAATGGGCCGTTCCACCTTTAAAAACTGCCTTACACAAAAGCAGAAACGATACATTGTTCCCATAGAAACTGTCACTCATTTAGCTTTGTTTAGTATACTAGAGAGTGCAGTTAATGTTTGTGAAAGTTGAATAGTTTCTTTAATAGATGAAGGAAATCATATGTGTACAGTGTTATCACATCTGGCTACTTGGGTAACCAGATCTTTGCACCCACATTCTGGTTATTTTTATTCTTTGTTTAAAAGTCTTACGTCACCATTTAACAAAGGTACTTTAGAAATACTTCTGTCTTTCAAACAGCCTGGCTGAACCATGTGATTTATAAAAATTGTTGTTTTATCTATTCATTATTCCTTGGTTTATCATCCACTACCTAGCATTCAAAATATAGTCATGTCTTACCACCTGCTTATCTTGTCAAAGTGGTCCTCCAAAAATCTATTGTTGTCCAAATAAACTAAATAGATGTTTTGCCCCTGTTGTGATAAATAGGTCCCCAAGACTGTATTGTACACAAAGATTGTATGCAAGAGGCTGTAAGTGCTGGTAAGATGCCAGTGACGGAGCATGTGCACCAAGCTCTGCGTGTTCCATCAGGAAGAACAAGCTGCGTTATTTTAACTCAAACTGTGCTCAGCAGAAGGCAAGACCTTGTAACTGGAAGCTTCCCAAGCCAGCACAGTCCCAGCTTCTTCTATTGTGAGCAAGTAAACACACAGACATAAACTGTTTGCTTAATTTGTCATTTTACTGATCCATCAGAGATGCAAGAAAATCAGGCAAGCAACGCACCCTTCCTGAAACTGATGTCATGAATTAGTTTTCCAGCGGGATAAAAAAAACTGGCTCCCTTTAATACTTTTTCAGAGCTATTGTTTGCTTTATCTTGATGGAAGGGAGTACAAAGATGATGATGTTACATCCGATTAAATTATACTTCAGAGCCATACAAGAAATCTGAGAGAAATCTAGCATTCTATTAGAGTTTCTCTGCTAACGCATGTGAGATCCCCAGTAGTTGCGCCTTAGGTTCCCCTACCTTCCATTCTTGACAGGTTTGAAGATGGTTGACGTGATTGAGCAGTGTTTTTGATCCTCGTATTGTTTATTCTCAAAGTTTTTATCCGTGCATTGTGTTGTTCCAGCATTGCTAATCCAAGAGGTCTGATTCAGTACAAAAAGGATATTTCATTAGGTATGGGAATTAAATGCAAATGTTAAGTATTTACCTTTTACATTAAGCCTAAGATTTTGTGCAGTAATGTATGGATACAACTTTGTGTAAAACATAGTTTTGTACTTAAACTTGAATTATTTTAGTTTACTTTTAGTGGACACTTATGTATATATATGTGTAAATATATATATGTGTATGTATATATATATATATATATATATATATATATGTGTGTGTGTGTGTCAGGGTTGCATATGTGGATTTTGAGACTCTAATACTTGCATGGTGCAGAACGTTCAAGGTGGATTTGAAAGGAACAATCTAGGATAGCAGCGGTGGGAACCTAAACTAGGACAGAGCTGCTGAGGTCAATGCTGAGTATGTGCATGCGTATATACACATTCATACAATATATGTGGCTGACTGTATATATGGCTATTATTATTGACCTCTATAGAATATATTTATAGTAGACTAAAAAGATCATGTGATTAGCTAAGAACCTAAACAAAAAGTATTTGAACACAATTTTATGAATGTGCTACAGTACATTTAAATGTGCAGATAATACTCTGATTCCATTTCAGGACACATTTCTTTTAACCCCTTCGCGACCTTTGCCGGTTCAGGACCGTCATGACATGAAGGTCACTAAATGACCTTTGACGGTCCTGAACCATCAAAAAGTAAAATAAGCTTAGAAAGTGATCAACGATCACTTTCTTCGCTTAAACGGCGTTACTGTAATGTCGAGGCATTCAGTAACGCCGAGATCGGCATCGGGGGCCATGTCTGGCCCCTCCCCGAGGCGTCAACAGCCGCCATACATTGTACGTCCGGACGTCCGTTTTAAAAGCGTTTAGGAGGCGATCAACGATCGCCTCCTAAACTTAAATGGTGTCGCTGGAATGCCTCGATCAGGAGGCATCCAGCGACACCAAACACTTACCTCTGGGTGGGCTGTGACCGCTCCGGAGAGCGGTCACAGCCGCAGCTGCCGGTGTTCTTCGCCATCAACAAGATGGCGGCCGCCCTGTAAAAGAAACAAACAAGTCTTTAAAGTTTGCTAGATGGTCTAGAGACCTCTGGCTCCACTTGCAGGTTGAATACAGGTACTGCATTCAACCATGCAAGTCAATGGAGCCCAGCTTTCTAATCACAATGTGATTAGTAAAATATTCAAAAAAAAAAAAAATATGGAAAAAAAATTTAAAAGTGCTAACATTTAAAAATAATTATGCAGTGATGTCACTAGATGAACCATCCAGCAAAATGTGTAAAAAAAATATAAAAAAAAAAAAAAGTATTAAAAAACTAAAATAAAAAAATAGTTTATTATTTTGAGCAAGTGCTAAAATTTCTCAAAAATCTCAACAAAGAGTTAAAATAAAAGCACTTCCCAAATGTGGCATTTTAAATCTCAAACAACACGACAAATCCATGCATGTCGGGTATCACTGCACTCAGGAGATGTTCCTGAACACACGTTGGGGTGTTTGACAGTGGCATATACCAGGACCTGTATATCTATAACTAAAGTACAATTTGTGTGAAAAAAAATAAAAAAAAATTACTATTACAAAGTGTAGTTGTATAATTGGTGCATGGAAAGGGTTAAAATAACAGCATTTGGAATACCCTGGGGTGTCTAGTTTTCAAAAATATATGGTTTGAATGGGTTAAATTGAGTTAACCGGCTTCAAAGATGTTCCAAAGAGGAGATGGAGGCAGAATGACCAGATTTGTAAAAAAGATTTGGAAATCATAAAATGCTGCTTGTACTTATTGCCCTATAACTTACAAAAAACAGCAAAAAAACATAAAAACATTGGATATTTCTAAACTCAGGACAAGTAGTAGAATCTATTTAGCTAGTTTTTTTACTTGCTTTTTTAGGTGAGTAAAAGATTTTTCAAATAAAAGTCATAAAATGTGTTTTTTTTCAATTTTTCACCATGTTTTTTTTATTTTTTTTATAGTAAATAAGATGATACGATCAAAATAATGGTATCTGAAAAAAGCCCATCTTGTCCTGAAAAAACCAATATATAACTTATGTGGGTTCACTAAATGGGTGAGGAGAAAATTACAGCTGAACACAAGCACCACAAAAGTATTAAAACAGCCTCGGTCCCACAGGGTACAAAACGAAAAATGAGCCCGGTCCTTAAGGGGTTAAAACACAGTTTGAGATCTTGGCCAGTTGAAAGATTTAGTTACATGTGTGATTGGTGGTAAACCCTGCTACACAGGTAGGATATGTGAGAAGAGGCGATCTTGTGAAACCAGCCAGTACGGCTTATTCTTGCACAAGAGGCAGCCTGGTGGCAGTTTTGCACTTTAGCTGACACCTCGTGTTAGACCAGCCTTGATTGAAGTTTGGTGAAAAACATATCTGTGAACCCCTTTGTATAAATATGTTTAAAGGGTGGCATTTATTTTGCAGGCCAATTATCACTATTAAACATTTTTCACTTCATGTGATATTGAGTGAAAGCATTTATATGTTTGTGGAATATAGTTCAGTAATGTGTGGGTTTTCATTTCTGCCTCTTTATTATAATAAACTTAGTAATATTTTATTTTGTGTAACCCTACAGCTGACTGCATGCATTCACGGATCATCTGCAATGCTGTTTCCAATGTATTGGCAACACGTTTACATTCCAGTTCTTCCTCCACACCTACTGGACTACTGCTGGTGAGTTGGGCTGCTCTTCTCATTCATTCATCATCTCATTCTTTTGAAACAACAGCAACAAATTAACAGATATAGGAAAGGCTGAACTTGATGGACGCATGTCTTTTTTCAGCCTATATAACTATGTAACCATCATCTTAGTAAAATACTGAAAAAAGGACTCTATCATTAGTATTGTTTCTTATAGTCATATCACCTTTAAAAATCATTACATAGTGTTAAGTATTACGAATGAATATAAAACATCGCTATTCATTTTTGCTAGAATTTCTCTACTTTATTTTCCTACCTATCTTTTTATCTGCAATTCCCAGGTAAAGCCTGACTGTAGACACACAAGGACTGCTTATGTCAAAAGAATGAAGTTTTCTTATAGACTAACAGTTTTTTGGGCTTACCATTTTTCAAACAGAGTTCATGGCACCTCATGGTTGGGTAGGGGTTTACTTTTGAAGTAATTGTAATATGTGAGAGTTGTATGGATCCTTAAAATGACTAAGTTGTGTGAGTTTTTGGTGAGCAGTGCGTGTAATTGTGTGTGCATTTAATGAGTTTAATTGGTAAAGAAAATTGCAAAGATGTAACAGAGACGCGACACTTAAGCCAAACAGACGCTGCAGGAATTATTGAGCCTGTGGCTCCTTAGTCTGTAGTCAGAGAGTCCGCACTGCGCTCTGTCCTGCGCGAGCGGATGCCTCTTCACGTTTTATAATTAAGTACTAAGGAAGCTTCTCAGTGGGTTGTGTGGGAAACAGTGCAAGGTTCTCCCACTGCTCTATTTGTGCTTTTAAGGTTCACACTAATGATGCTGCATGAGATAAAAATGTTTGCTTGGAAACCCAATTACTTTTTCCCTTTAGTTTTATTACTTAATCCCCAGTAATTTTCCTTATATTTCTATTCAGTTTCCTTTTGAAATTCAGATGCATTTGTTCGGAGTGTGTGCACATTTACTATTTTGTTTCACATGAGCTCCTAATGAACAGAAATGCATTATTTTTATAGTGGTGATTCGTCTATATTTTATACGTACGTACGTTCTGATGCCCCGAGTTTTAGTAGATTCAGGGTGGATATTATAACACATGTTGCTTTCAGTGTATAAGTGCTGGATGTTATATTCTGTTGGACCCCCCCCCCCAGTGAAATCCAACTTAAAGAGAGTCTGTCACTTTCTTAGTCCTACATTGTATAATTCTGTATATTTTAAAATCCGCAATATATATCAGAAACCCACCTTATGTGTTAACAACTAGGAACAATGATCTCCCTGTTCTGTCGTGTTGCCTGTTTATTTGCATCTTGTTGTTGTTTTTTAAAAAGAACTAGATGAGAAGACAGTTCACGAGAGTAAATGAATGAGGCAGATTTTGCCACAGCTTGCATTGAAATTTGCTTTACTAAGGCAAGATGGCCCTAAATAAACCAGGTTTAAAAAAATGCCATTTTAATAAGACCTTGTACGTGATAGTCCCTCTTTAAATAAAATTAAAAAAAACCCCAACAAAAATGGCTCGATCAGCAGATGTTTGCTTCGAGTAATCAGCGCTTTTTACCGTTTGTTTATAACAGCAGTTGCCGGTACCTTCCATAAGACAACACTCTTTAACCTGTTACTGCCTGGCATAAAGTTATTTCGTATTGCGTTTTACACTCTGCCAGGGGATGTTATATATATGTTAATCACCATGTCGGAGATGTAAGGATAATTCTCAGTATATGAGAGCAATAAAAAAAAACCCGTTCTAGTGCAACATAGTAAAAGATTGTTCTTCCATCTTATTCGCATCTGTAGACTCCTAGATGATACAATTGATACATCCCTTAGGCTACACCAGGTAACTTTTATAAATTGCTCACAAATCAAGTATCTGTTACATCAGTACAATTTAGCTTGTACCGGCACTCATCTTCCCTCAGCATGGAGAAGTTATACTTGGCAGTTCCCTTCCAGCTTTGCAGAGTTATGAAAAGGAGATGTTCCTCCCTGGTTCACCCACACTCGGGTTCTGCATGGTATTGATCAGTTTAAACCTTGAATTTCCAGCTTTGCATCGCTGTGGACAGGCATTCCACCACAGCCCTATTTATTCCCTCTGTATTTGATAGCTGAAGATGTTTCAAGTTACATTTGAATCGTAACACATGAGAGGGTATGGGATGTCCAACCGTTTTTTCATTGAAGCTTATGGTGTGATTAACAGTAAAAGTTCTCTGTGTATACTTGAATCTACATTTAAGACGGACACTATATATTATGTCTGCTTATGCAGAGTACACTAGGATTGGTGCAATACAGTTACATGATTTTACAGCATCCAAAACCCTTAATGATTTCCTAGCTTCTGCTGCCATCCTGAGCCTTGAGTTACCTCTGAACTAATAGAGAGTGATTACCACTCCGCCACACAGATCTAAACACTCATTCATCAGTGTCCGACATGGATGCCTCAAGCTTCCCTTGGGATGCATTCACAGACTGCACATGATATTTAATAAACTTGCCAGTTTGCCCAGTTGAGTGTCAGTCCAGTAATTGCAAATTCTCAAGGCAGTAGATGCCAGCATTATCATTTTGGCTTTAGTTTCCAGCATAACAAATGGGAGAGATTTCATACAAGAAATATTTATTTCATCCTGCAAGTTCTTCAGTCCCTTTTAGCTTATAAATTGTGGCTAAGATGTTGCTTCTCATAGCCTGGTTTAACTAGTTTGCTCTGTACAGAAAATATCTTCAGTATAAAAATACTGCCAATTTAGTGTCAGGCAGTTACTACAATGAAGAACATATATATATATATGACAGCACAGGGGGTATGTAAAGGTAAGCCCCCCTACACCCAAACTAACACACACACTTACACATAAACACACATAAGCAGTAACACATACACCCCCCCTGCAGGTTCACGGAGCCTAAGCTGCCTCAATACTATCGCTAGGTCACACTGCTGAGGCCAGCTCCAATTTGAACTCAGACCGGTGCTTTTGGAAGAAACAGGGCATATAGTATTAAACAGGATTTAGTTGCTGTCTCTATAGGGAGGGGGGGCATCCCCAGTGCTAACAAAGATCCCTTGCGCCCTAAAAGACCCCAGAGTAGATCTCTGTAAATTGTGCATTGCTTCTCAAAAGTAAGCCCTACTTGTGCTTAAATGAACAATATATAATTTATGTGGGTACGCAGTATTTGCAGTAATAGTAATAACATGAAAATGGCTAAACCCTGTATTGTACACAAGCCATTTTCCTTAAGGGGTTAAAATAAATCCTTATCACCAAAAATCTTCCATACATATAAGGAGTCTTGCATTCACTCGTAATCTCATGAGACTCCGAGGCAGTCCTCTGCACTGAAAAGCATTGGGTAGTACTGTGCATGAATGTGCACGCAACTACTGAAGACGTGAAGTTCCATGCCATCATAATAGGGTTTAAAGCACACCTATTCATGACAGTGGCGTCTCCAGCTTTCATATTTAGGGGGCTCATGGGGGGACAGGGACCAAAGTAGGCGGGGGGGGCAATTATAAAATTATATATATATATTATAACACTAGAATCCAGATCCCCCGCAACGCTGCAAGGGACCTGGATTCCCCTCGCTGTCGGCCGGTCTTTCACTTCCGTCTCTCTCCCCCCTCCCATACACCCCTCTGACTCCTCCCCCTCCCATACACTGCTCTGCCTCTCTCCCGACTCCCTGGCACTTTGTGAACCTCCGTTGCTGACAGGCACTTTCACTGCAGCTTCATAGAAGCCTCAGCGTAAGTGTAGGGCAGTAACGTCATCATCCTCTCTGTCAGCCGGTGGGGGTCTGCATCGCACAGACAGCCTCCGTTACTGCCCTTCACTTACGCTGAGGCTTCTATGAAGCTGCAGTGAAAGTGCCTGTCAGCAACGGAGCCGGGTAGAGAGGCAGAGCGATGTATGGGAGGGGGGAGGAGTCAGAGGGGTGTATGGGAGCCACCCTCCCCATACACCACTCTGGCTCCTCCCCCTCCTATACGCCCCTCTGCCTCTCTACCCGGCTCCATGGTGTCTTGTGAACCTCCGTTGCTGACAGGAGGCAGAGTGGCGTATGGGAGGGGGGAGGAGGCAGAGTGGAGTATGGGAGGGGGAGGAGGCAAAGTGATGTATGGGAGCGGGAGGAGCCAGAGTGATGTATGGGAGGGGAGGAGCCAAAGTGGTGTATGGGAGGGGGGGAGCCAGAGTGGTGTATGGGAGGGGGAGGAGTCAGATTGGTGTATGGGTGAGTTATAGTGGTGTATGGGGGGGTATTATGAATTTCAGGGCATATAGGGGTATAAAGCATATCGATATTAGGCATATCAGGGGGGCATAAAACATATCTGGGGGTAAAAGGTATATCAGGGGGCTCAGTTGCATATCACTGGCATATAAGGAGTATAAGGCATATCAGGGGGCACAGTGGAATCTGGCATATAAGAGGTATAAGGTATATATGGGGGCAGAGTGGCAAGCTGGGGGTCAGATGTGCATAACTAGGGGCAGTTTGGTAAATAAAAGAAAATATAAACAAGGCTTATATATTAATATTTACTAATAACTTTGTATTAAAACCTAGTTTAAGGAACACTGTGTTTGGGTTCTTGTAGCTTTTATTATTATGTCAGTAAAATAAGAACGTGAATAGAGAGAGGCCATTCCAATAAAGAGATGAAAGTGTAAATTGTACGTTTTTTATTACATTATTTAAAATTTTAAAAAATTGCATTTTTTTATCTGATTAATCGATTAATCGAAAAAATAATCGGCCAACTAATCGATTATTAAAATAATCATTAGTTGCAGCCCTAATATATATATATATATCTATATATAGATATATATTTATATATATCTATATATATATATATATATATATATATATATATATATATATATATATATATATACACACACGAGTTAGACATGCATTTTTAACTACATAATATGTACTTATCTCTTTGAAGTAAAGACCATGATTGAAATATGATTTCAAAATAACAGTGGAACTGGCAGTTAGTTTTCAATTCTTTAATATTAGCCTCTGCTGCCAATATATATAAATATTAGACCCTGTTGCCAATATATATATATTTTTTTATATTTTTATATTAATATATATATATATTCAAAGTGTATGACAAAACTAGTATTGACAAACTAAGATGAACAGATATATTAGGTAAAGAGGTCCCTGCTTACAATCTGGAGATGCATTCAAGTTCTCAGCCCCCCCCCCCTTTTAATTTTCTGGACCCGAGTGTCATTTGGGCAGTTCAGTCAAATAACTTCCACAATTATTAAATAAGCACTCAAGAAGGGTATTTCAGTAGGCATAGTTACCCAGTGCTTGTTTTATAGGATGTATGCACCTACTGAGAAATACCCCAGAAATCTATGTTTCAAGACAAATGCAAGACGGTAACTATTTTTAGTATATATTTTGTAACGCAGCTGATGCGGGAAGACCTTATAATGGTCACCCTGTAAGTCAAGGAGTTAATAGAATCAGTCATGTGAACCTGCAACCAGCCACCATAGCTCTATAATTTAAACTGACTCCAATTATAAATACTTTATACACCGTAATGTAAAACCCCTCCGTGTCAGTTTATATTGTGTTATATGTCTACCAACATTTTACATAACTGGTAACTGATGCTTTTGTTGCAATAAACCATCATCTTCGGTAACCTACATTATCCCTTCAATGATTTTAAATGGAATTAATGTTACACTTCCTGTGTCTAGTTCTTAATAGGGATGCACCGAAATGAAAATTCGGGAGCAAAACCGAAATTTCAGGATTCACTTAAAACCAAAAATAACCCCCAACCTTTTTTTTTTTTTTTTTTTTTTAATAGCCACACTTTTATTAAAAGTAAGTAACCCACCAAAATTAGACAAAAAAATCAATAACATTAATATTAATATATATATGATTAACTCCTATCATGCCCAGGCATACCCAGATTCCAGCATGTACTGGCTGACTTGGCATGATAGGAGTGTGATTGCTGTTAATTTTATATATATATATATATATATATATATATATATATATTGTTGTTTTTTCTGTCCAATTCTGGTGGGTTACTTTTAATAAAAGTGTGGTTGACACACCAAAATTGGACCAACAGCAATGAACCTGGGCACGATAGCAGTGTGATTACAGGCTCCCTATGCCATGCTATCCTCCCACACTTACGCAATCCATGCTAACACACACTCATTTACAAACATTCATATATTCATTCATTCCCTTAATCACGCATACTTGCTCATACATCCTACCCCACCCCCTTACCTGAACTGCAGATCTCTCACTCGCAGACAACTGCAGGGTCCCGGCTGTGCGAGCAACTTCTCTAGCCCCGCCCCCTGGGGAAGAAGGAAGGGGGCAGAGTCATTGATGTGCATTCACATGACTCCGCTGAGTTCCTGCTTTTCCTGCCCGGTACAAGAGACCATGCTCGCACACTGTGAGAGCAACAAACAAGTTAGCAGCCCAGCCCCTGCGGACGATTATTTTCGGACATTTTTTTTTTTCCAGCATTTTGCCGATAATGCCCTTTTCGGCTTATGTATTTCGGCCACCGATATATATCGGTGCATCCCTAGTTCTTAAGTTTCCTTATTCGTCCCTTTTGGAGCAGATCTTTCACGTTCTGTATCTAACAGTTTAGTGCAGTAAATTAAACGGTGTAATAAAGCATCATATAGACAAAGTAAGTTAACTTTTTGGAATTGCCTGGTTTATTGCAACTGTTCACAAAATGTGATCTGATCAACTAATCGCTCTCTTGAAGTCATTCCACAGCATCTTTATTGGATTAAGGTCTGGGCTCTGACTGGCCCCTTCAAAAGGCATATTATAGTTAAACTAGTAGATTTACTTCAATGTTTCTGGTCATCATCCTGCAGCGTTACGACCCACAAAGCAGCAGCTTCTTCTGCCGTGTCCTGCCATGGACCCCATGCTTGTTTTGCATATGGTAGACTCATCAACAGAAATGTTAACCAGTTCCAATGATTCAGTCAAGCCTTTAGCTATTACTCTAGGGCTCCTTTTTACTTCATTGAGCATTCTTCGTTATGCCCTTGGAATCATCTTGGCTCGGCGTCCACAGAGAGGCTAGCCACGGTACTTAATAGTTACCATTTAGAAACAGTTTGTCTAGCTATGGACTAATGCATTTGTAAACTCTTTGAGATTACTTTGTAACCCTTTCCAGCTTTATGCAAATCAATAATTCTTGATTGTAGGTCTTCTGAAATTTATTTTTTGTGAGGTATGATTTACATTAGCAGATGCTTCTTGAAAAAAGCAAACTCATAATGTTTGAGTAGATTTTTTATGTCAAAGTAGCTCTAAAACACACCTGCAATCTTGTTTCATTGATTGGACTGCAGGTTTGCTAACTCCTGACTACAGTTAGCTTTTGTTGAGGTGATTAGCCTAGGGGTCACCAACTTTTTTCAACCTAAACTGTGAATGTTTTAATTATGTCTTCATTATGGACAAGAACAATACAATAATTTGTGTTATTAGTTAAAAAAGATTGTATGTGTTCATTATTGTAACTTGGATGGGGATCATATCATATGTTAAGACTAATTTATACATAAATGCTGGAAATTCCAAAGGATTAACTCACTTTTCTTGTCACTGTATATGTAATAGAAATACACCGTATGTGTATACCGTGATTTTTTCCTTCTTTTTTTGGTGGAAGCAGGTGGGTGCCTGTAACCATTAGATAGTCTCCGAAACAGTTACGAATTATGAAAAACAAGCTCAAGCTGTAGCTAGTTTTAAAGCCTACAAAGCGAATTTAAAGGGGCCCTTCAGCTGTCTAAATTGTACATGATGGCTGGACTGTCCTTTTTAATGTTTGAGGGTGAGAGTAGATAATCAGTTGTAGGACTGTAGCAATTTATGACAGAATAGTAATAGTTTTGTAAAGTTCAGTTATTATTTCAGGGTGTGAGACGAAAACAAAACGGTAATAAATCAGTAAGGCAATTCAATAAGCCATTGAGGTTCTCCACGTTAAACAAGCTTTATAACCGGTCTGTGGCTTCTAGTTATAAACTGACTAGTTGTGTTGTATGGCCGTTTTTGCTGCTAGCGGCTGCCTAAGGTGGGTGAGGCATTTAACGTAAACTTCCCTGTCTTATTTGTAAAATAAGGCTGATTTGCATACAGTAAATTACTGCAATAATGTACTTGTTAAAGATAAATGCCCGGTTGCCTTCTCAGTTAAAAAAAAGTAGAATATAATACAGAGTGTATCAAAGAAATGAAGTAAAAATCTCTAACATAACAGTATCATGTACACATTACATACACATTATGTACTCTAAAATACTAAGTACTAAAATACTGGGTTCTTTTCAAGTCAGCATCTGTCTTTAAATAATAAAGTTCTATTCTCTTGAATATAATACAACAGATTGGTTACAAATGTTCTCACGAAGGGCTGCCACTCAAGGCTGTGTATAGAAATATTTTTGACATAGTAGTAGGATAATGAAAAAAGCACATACGTGTCATCTGAACAGACTAGGCATTTAAAAGTATGAAAAAAATTATGCTCTTTGCCTAAGATGTTTTTAACAAAATTATCAGGTGACAGTGTCAACACAGCCACAGGTTTTGCTTCATGTCATGTATCATTGGGTGTGGTGGAAAGGGCAATGTGAGGAAATGAAAAATCGCTAAAATATATATATATATATTTTTTCTAAATAGAAGTGTCTTATGAATGAAGTACTGTGGGGAATACAATGAAAGTTGTTAGTCATTCAATGAACTTTAGTTCTCTAGCATTACCGTGTGTGTGTGTCAGGTCCACCAGAAATCGCTTAACTCCTTTTCATTTTATCATAAATATGTTGTATTCTCATTCTATAGACACCTTACCATAATGGTAAAAAACGTGTTTTCAGGCATTTTTACACGACTGTGACCCCTTGATAGCTAACTAAGTAATTTATTATGAAAGTATTATTGCAAATGATTGTTAATAGAATATCAACGTTATGAATGTGAATAAGCAAAAAAAAAAAATGTACATTGTGTTTTTTGTTGATAGATATTAGGTAAGCTTTTTAAGACCTCTAAGGTTTCATCAGATGTAATGTCAAATTGAGGTCTCTGGCCCTATAAAGCAAAATATATTCTTCTTACAAGGAAAGGGATACTGCTGAGAACCATTGAGAAGGGTTTGTTAATTACTACTACTTGTTTAGCTTAATTTTAACAGTGTTGCATATTATATTTACTTTTACTTAGTACATGTACAGCTGCTCTATGGGATTCTTAGCTCTTCTGTATTATTTTATCTTCTATCATGTCATCTCTGCATGTTTTAACTCATAACTTGCATGTTTGTTTATGTTTCTAGAAAACTGATGCAAACTATGTAATGTAGACTTTAGTATCCATAGCCTCGACGGATTCTTTCCGTGAGCTGCAGGAGGAGTTATGTGTTTAACAAGACAAATCCTTGGGTGCGTCAGTCTGAGAGAACAGCATACTAGATTGGCATGGTGTGGTCTCAAACAAAACCAAATAAGCTTAGAGGTGCACGGTGTATATTCTCAAGTATTTAACTCTTCTAGATTTGGTAAAAGACATGATACTTGTTGTAAAATGGCCTTGTTACAGCTAAGTGTCTTGCGGAGCAAACAACCCTCCTCTTCCTGCAGCTCCTTCACTTCTCTCTCTCGCAGTCAAACACAAAATGAGTACCACTGAGTACCGCAACTAAATGAATGGTAAATAAATTGGTGTTAAATAGATGTATCAGATAATTACCATGTGTGCGATTACAACCTAATTAAAGATCAAGCCCTGAAAAAGATAATCAGTTGTTTTTTTAAAAGCACAATTAGAGCCATCCTGATAATTGCAGGTTTCAAAATCATACTTTTTTTTACTAGCGATTTGGTGTAGCTGTTTCCTTCTTCAAACACACTCGATAAAACACAGTCTGTCGGAGTCTATTGATGCCGTCCCAACTATCCATTTCGTTATTTTGTGGGCCACATGACCCACATATTTGCTTTGTCCACACCTGTGCTCCCAACAGCAGGGCCTGGCCTTCGCCCCTCTTAACATGTCTTTGTCAGGCAGTCAATGAATAGCTAATCTTCAATCCCCATGTAAAAAGCTATTGCAGCCCACACCGTTGTCCTGAAAACTCCTACCAGCATGCACCTGAAGCAAAGCTGGCAGCAGCAGCCTTTATGTGTTAATTACACATGCGAAGCCTATTATACAGAGAAAGGATAACCTGCTGGCAGTGAAAATGAAGTGAATCTGCCCTTCCTGTGCAGTAAGTAAATTGAAGGTTCATTTCGACCGGAGATAATAGTTTTCAGGTTCCATTTTGTGTATCTGCGACTCGGGGATGTACTTAACATTTAAATCATCCATGGGGGAACAAACCTCCTTCAAATTTAAATGTTTCAGGCTCCTAGCACTTCACTTAAAATGCTAGTTATCCCTGCTGGCTTGACATCCATCGCAGCTTCTAAGGTTTTTTGCTACTAGGTAGATGGGCTTAGAATAGATGTGATAGTTATTAGCATAGATTCTTATCTGTAATTTTTCTTTAATATTGGTGGTTGAAGAAATGCCACACGGTTTCAAGAATATAAAATTCTTGTTCTACAGCTGCCAATATATTTCCTTTAGGGCCTATGTTAGCTTCAACATCTGAAGCTATCATTTGCTATTTCTCCTTAAAAAGTACTGTTTGACCCATGGACTTTGTGGGTCTGCTTAGAATTAGTTTCTTTCTTTTTAATGTCTCCACTAAGTATGCATAAACACAAACACAGCGCTGAACAAGTTGTAATTTAAAGATAAAACTGGCTTAACCTATTCAATGCCAGGAAGCACAGATTGAGACATGTAGATCTTCCCAGAACTTTCACAGATATTTCGCAGATGTCAAGTTCTGCTTCATAATGAAATTTACCTCAATTTGTTTTCATTGAGAGGTTTGAGTTAGTAAATAGATCTTTTACAGTGGTTCCTGGAGAAAAAGGGAAAACATTGATATGTTTGAATTTAAGGAGTCGGCCAGATAACGGGGTTTATTCCATTAGAGTGGAAGACGATTTCAGAGACAAAATTTCTAGCTCAAACTTTGGTAGTAATTTTTTGATCATTACAATGTACTGCATTGTGTAAAAAAAATAAAATTAAAAAAAAAAACCTCAGAAAAATTGTTCACATTACAGTAACTTATTAATGCATTAGGTTGGTTCAGATGTTTTGGAACCATCGCACACATATAGTATAATACTCTCCGTAATGTTCACTGATCGTGTAATTTGTATGGCCAATGTAGATTCTTTTTACAAAAACCTGTAGATGTTTCTTTCTACTTTACAAGAAATGTATAGCTTGTATTGTTATATAATCTGTCAAAGGGAACGGCAAGAATTAAACAGCCATGACACTGTATTCAGATCCTTCCTTCTGATACATGGGTGAAGAATACGTTTCTGACACAAGAGCATTGTGAACGGTTCCATACACTCTGGTTTCCTTGGTGCCCTCGCCGGATTTCTCCCAAGCTTTGCATGGCTTCTCTGGGCCTCTGATCTATTTTAAAAACCTATTTCACGTTTCTTTAAAATGCGGCTCTTCATCTGTTTCATGTCCGCTTTTATTGAAATGAATAGAATCTCTCACATTTGTTGGGTGTTTTCAGGGCGCCGTGTCTCGGAGATGTACCGAGTCTTTGTGGGTCACTTTTGGGGTCAGGGACCTGAGAAAAGCATCATATTCTTCTATTGTGCAAAATGTATAACTCCTGTACTTTTCTTGGATTTTTTTTTCTTCCTGTGAAAAAAGTGTTCCTCACCCCTACTTCGAATCATTCATTAAATAATAATAAAAGGAATTTCCATTACATATTTTTAAGTCTCACCTGTGTATCCCATGGTTCGCAATAATTAACACTTTTAGCAGAATTCATCATAGCCTGCTGTCATCTGACAGTGAAACGACGGAAGCATTGTGTATATATATATATATATATATATATATATATATATGTATATATATATATATATATATGTATATATATATATATATATATATATATATAATGTACATGCACAGACAGGTAGGCAGGTATAAAATAAATGCTGAACAGAAGAAATGTCTAAATCAAATCTGTATTTGGTGCGACCATCCTTTTTTCTGGAAAACAGACTTTTTTTTTCCAGACATCTTGGAGAACTAAACACAATTCTTCTGTGGATTTAGGCAGCCTCGTTGGTTTCTCTCAAAGTGTATTCCCAGACAGATTCGATGTTCAGATCAGGGCTCTGTGGGGGCCATACCATAGCTTCCAGGACTCCCTGTTCCTCTTTACACTAAAGATAGTTGTTAATTAGTTATGTTGTATGTTTGACTTCATTGTCATGTTACAGAATAAATGTGGGTCCAATCAGATGCCTCTCCGATGGCAATGTATGATGGATGATCCCTGTAGTTCATAGTATTGTGGAGACAATTCTGACCAAATCCCCAACCTTGTTTGCAGAAATGCTGCCCCAAACTTCCAATGACCCTTTACTGTTACCTGAAAACACACATTCTTGTATCACTCTCCAGCCCTTAAGTGAATAAACTGCCTTCTGCTATAGCTTAATATCTCGGATTTTGACTCATGAGTCCAGATCACCTGATATCACCCCGGTTCTTGTGTTTTCCTGAATAGTTGGTCTTGTTTCCACATTGGAGGTATGGCTCTTTTAACCCCATGTCTTCCATAAAGACCATTTCTGACTGGGCTTCTCTGGGCAGTAGATGGATGTGCCAGGGTATCATTAATGGCACTGCTGCTATCTTTTCATTGTGAAGGGAAATAAGCATGATGCTGTTTCCTTGGTTGGCCACTGTGTCTACATCCTCAACATTGCTCATTTCTTCATGGTTCTTCAAAAGGGCTTGAACAGAACATCTGAAAACCCCTGTCTGCCTTGAAATGTCTGCTTGTGAGAGACCTTGCTGATGCAGTATAACTACCTTGTGGCTTGTTGCTCTGCTCAGTTTTGCCATAGTGTGTGACATTTGACATTAAACATCATCATCCTCATCTTGTAAGTAAACGTGGTTGTCCCTCACCCAGTTTTATTACTCCTGCACAGCTCTTTCTGTTTCAGTTAATGATTGTTTAATCATACATCATCTATATGCCTACAAAATCCATGACTTTTTGAACCTAGAAGAATGGATGTTGTTTTAAAGGCAAAAGGCGGTCACACCAAATATTGATTTGATTTAGTTTTTTTCTTCTGTTCACTCACTTTAAATTTTGTTGAATGATAAATAATTTTTTTCCACACCTGCCTAAAAGTTTTGCCCAGTGCTGTATGGAATAGCTATGAAATGTTTTCTTTATGGAGATACTGGCATCTACTCACTAAAAACAAATTAATTGGAGGTGAGTTCAGAAATAGGTCATCTGCACACACTGGCTGCAAGCAGAAGTACCCAGGCTGCAGTCAGTAATACAGATCAGCAGGCTAGGGATTGCAGCACAGGGTGTAAGAGTTACGTTACAGGCTGGATAAGCATCATACTTTCAGATGTGACTTCATAAATTCAAGTCCTGTGTCATAACCCTGATCAGAAGTCTGGAGACCTGTGGTAATGCATGCTTGTAACGGTTCCTGTGCTGTCAGTGGCTCGTGAGCTACCAGAGTGTAAATATGTGTATATAAATATAAAAAAATAAATATATATATTTATATATATATTTTATAATATAATTTGTTTTTGTTTAGTGCATTTAGGAACCCAGATTTAAAAGTTTGCAACAATTCACGTGTTTTTATTTATGAATGTGTGCCCTGTTTGAATGTGTACTTCATGTCGCGAGTTACAGCTGATGCTAGCTACTGTATTTTTCCTTGTAAAGGTCAATGTAGAAATGATCAAGTTCAGCCAAATTGAATATACAGCACTAAATGTAAACGCAGTCCTCTTTATCAGAAATATCTATCTTAAAACCTTCAGTTCTGAGTTTTAGTTTTCATGGAATACAGAATCTCATTTGTCAACAGCTGATTTCACCACTTGTGACATTCTAATTAAACACATTATTCTTTCCTGTCCATCTCTTGATTAGCTGCAGATCACATAAAGATGGACATGGTACTGTTAATTAAATTTCTCAGATTTTAGTTTTTAGATTCTATGTGACAGCCTGTGCTTTGGACAGATTAATAGGTAGTTGGATTCTGTCCTGTATCCTTGCTTTTTCGAACACCCCCAAGTTCCATCAGTTCAGGCATTTCTTTTCTGAAGACTTTTGTGGTTCTATTATTTTCTACCACTAAAGCAGCCATGCAACCAAAACTTGTTAATTAGGAACAGATTTGTTTAATCATTATTTAGAACAAAAAAAAAAAAAGCAGAAATAGTTAACTTTAAGAATTTTTGGGCTGAAACTTAGCCTTACAATCATGGAACAAATCATGAAACAAGTGTCTTATAAAAAACAAAAAATTACAATCTAATGTGTTATGTCATTGTGGCACTTACCAATGATACATTTCCACTTTAACTCTGCATTGTGTCTAAGAATGGGATAAAAAGAAGGGCGATAACACCAGGACAAGAATTGGATTTGACCGTCTTTGTCATCTTGTGTCACACAACTTCACTATGTATCCTTACAATGGTATTAAATGTTGTGTTTTTGTTTTTTTTAATAAATATAAATGTGTTAAAAATATATTGGTTAAAACATTTCTATAAAAGCTTCTGAAAGTTGGGAGATCGCACCTTAAATAGGCTGTATCCTAAAGCATTATTTTTCTGCAGTGTTATTGACTTATTAATCTGATCCAAAGGTATGCGGAAAGCAAAATATATATCGAAAAGTGCTAGTACTGTTTTTGGATGGTTTTCGGTTCTCTTGACATTTCAAGCCAGAGAGAATATTGCATTAGATTTAAATTGTTTCCTTATTGTTGGTTAACGTGGTTAAATTATGTTCCTTTGAAGTTTTCTTGCACCAGTCCCACTATGAGATGACCTTAAGGTCTTGGGGGAAGTGTTTGCTCTCCGGGAAGATGTGGTGATACTGTTGGAAAAGAAATAGCTAATGAAAGCCATCCTATCAAAAAAAAATTCTAACAAACTCTTTAATTGCAGGAGACCCATTGTCAATGTTGTAAAAATGTTGCCCCTTCTGTTTAAGAGATATCTGCCAGAAATGACAACTGTCAAGACCTTCCCATTCTGGACATTTTTCCAAGTATATGAAGACATTGGCTGTGAAGTTTGGTGGCAGCGAAATGCATACATCTGAATAATAATTAGTAGTGTTATTTTAAATCTTGCTTTTTTTCGATTTACGGAAACTTATAGAAATGTAGAATCTGACTATGTTTCCAATGGTTTTTGCGGCAGCAAGGACATTTCCCCTCCGGGAAACTGGAGATCAAACTGTCATTAGATAGCCTGAGGTAAATAATAGAGAATACTCAAACTTCCTTTCAGGCGTCCTCTGCCGACGGAAACAACGATTAAAATAAAATAGTTCCAAGAGGGTCTATCAATACCCTTCTGTGACCTCTGATGACCCCCAAGATTGCTCACCACTATTGCATCCAGCAACGATAGAGTCCTGTTTCTAATCATATTTAGTTAAGCTGGGGAGAGGATCAAAGTGAAGAGCTAGAGGAACAGTGTTTTCACCTCTTCAAAAATAAATGAATAAAAATGTTTATAAATAGTCAAACAATATAAACACAGCAATAAAAATGAATAAAGAAACCCCAGCGGAGTCACCATGACTTTGTAAGGGGAACGATTTGGCTACATGAAATAAGAGCTAGCACAATGAGCATGTAGACCTGGTGAAGATGGATACTTCCCAGTAATTCAGAGCTTTGGAAGATAAGTCCCATTCCATTTACCTGTGCTGAGCTCTGAAACAAAGCAGGCTGGCCCTGGGTGCCAGGGAGTGATTTCTGGTCACCATGGCGACCCGGCACCCTATGACCAGGGTTTGAGGAGCCTTGGTCATAGGGACTTCAGTTGACCGATTGAGCGAAGAGTGTGAAATTATACAGTAATACTGTAATAATGTAATATCAACACAATCACTTTACACATGTGGAAAATCCCCATTGACATGATATACTATATTTAATTTTATGTTTAATTGTGTTAAAAGGGAACTAATTGTGTGCAGAGAGATTTTTCCAGTTTTAAGAACTCTAAATTGCTATATAGCCAGTATAAACTGTTTTGTCTGTGATTAAATTAATGTTTTGTGTAACATGATATAAATATTGACATGTTGCATTTAAGGTGATAAAGCCTTATGGAGTTGATTTAAAAAAAATATAGCTTCAAACGTTCAACTCATCTGCATACTGATAATTTAATAAACACACTGTTCACTAAATCAGGAGTTTGCAGAAGAGTTGAATTTTTCAGTTCATCAACTTATGCTTATGACGTTATAGCACCTTTCTTCTGTAATAAGTGCTCAGCTGATAATACATAATTAATGTCGGGACATTTCTCAGGTCATCTCACTGACTTTCATATGTTAAACTGACACTGGAATTCCAAGTTTAATGACTATACCCCTTTTGGTTTTATGTATTATATATTGAAGGTTATGTATTTTACCTTTATAACTACTATGCATTGCTTGAATGCCATTTTGCTAACAGTTCAGTTTTTCAGGTGCATAGAGCAAAACAAATAGACAGATGGGAGGAGGGTTCTTTTTAACGTGATTTTTGCTAAGATGATGTTGGTATGTTGAAACTCCCGTTTGTTGCATATAAATCCATTTTTAGCTTTTCCAACAAAGCAGGATTTGGATTTATTATGCTTAATGCTGATGCACTTTTTGTCTCTCTTGTTTCCCAACAGTGCTCCCATGCCCTACCTCATAGGAATACACTCAAGCCTAATGGAGGTAGGTTTCTTTTTTGGAAAAACAACATCAGAACTGTTCCATTAAAAGATCTTCACTATCTTCCTAAAAGTTTCCTAAGTATGTTAATATTTGTTTTAAGACCTGAACAGATATTTTGAATATGCAACCAGCTTGTAATGTTTACTCTTTGATTTCTCCGTGGGAAATATTCCACAGCAATGTTATAACGTTCATTCTTGGTGTCAAACAGCTATGCAGACTTGAGGTATTCGATCCTTCTGTATGGAAGGTGCTGAGAAGGACTAACCTTTTCTTTTCATTGCCAGACCTATTTTTTTTTTAATCTGTTAAACGTGCATTATAAACCATTCCCTATGCACTCTGCGGCACAGATGCGCAGATTCACAGACAGAGGTAAGCTATACCAGCCGATACGTGGCAGAAGTCATTATTTTATTTTTATGGTGTTAGGCATACTGAAACTGACACAACTGATTAGTGTAGAGAAAGTATTGTGCTATTCCTTTATAATTTGGGAGCTAATCCGTCAGCAGCACACTAGCTCTGTCACTAAAGCCAGATTATATTACTTGTTCTGCATCTCTGGGAATTTGATGAAAAGCCTGGAGCGTACTCTGCTTGCTCCCTGTCAGATATTAGGACCAAGACGTGGCTCCGTTTACGTGCACTGCAGAAGCATGGCTTGATTATTTCCTGTGTTTGATCACAGCAGGTTGCCACAGCATCCATTCCTCAAAAAGCCGTCTGCTATTTATGAGTTAATAAAGGCCAATGAAATTTCTGCACAGATAAGAATTATTCTGCTCATTATGAAGATCTTGCACTCTCCATTTGCCGCTCCTCCCTACTATTTAAAAAAACAACAAAAAAACACACAACTCGATTGCTGTTGTAAACACACAAAGGATTAAGATATCTGCCCTCACTCCATATTGTATCTCTTAACTACAAGTTGAATTCTCCACTGCACGTTCACGTTTTCTGGGCAGGGCATTCATAAATAGTATATAAGGTGTGTAAATACGCTGAAAAGTCATCAGGCCTAATTAATGCAGAACCTAATCATATTTTTTATTTCATCTTTAACCCCTTAATGACAATTGCCGGTCCTGGCACGGCACGGAAAAGCATGTGCTTTACGACAATTGACGTGCCAGGACCGGCACGTCTTTAAACGGGTGCAGAAAGCGATCTACTATCGCTTTCTGCACCCAAAAAGCGTTGCTGAATGCCTCGACCTCGAGGCATTCAGCAACGCCGCGATCGGCACGAAGGGGCCATCTCTGGCCCCTCCACGGGGCGTCAACATCCGCCATACTTTGTATGGCGGCGGACGCCCGTTTTAAAAGCGTTTAGGAGGCGATCGACGATCGCCTCCTAAACTTAAATGGTGTCGCTGGAATGCCTCGATCAGGAGGCATCCAGCGACACCAAACACTAACCTTTTGATGGGCTGTGACCGCTCCGGAGAGCGGTCACAGCCGCAGCTGCCGGCAATCTTCGCCATCAAGGAAGATGGCCGCCGTCCTGTAACAGGAACCACAAATTTTAAAAGTTCGCTAGATGGTCCAGACCATCTAGAGAACTTTGGCTCCACTTGCAGGTTGAATACAGGTACTGCATTCACCATGCAAGTCAATGGAGCCCAGCTTTCTAATCACAGTGTGATTAGTAAAAATAAATTAAAAAATAAAATAAAATTAATAATAATTAGAAAAAAATAGTAAAAAACAGTAAAATGTAAAAATCATTTCCCACTGATGTCACTATCAGGGGAACCTCCAAGTTGAAAAAAAATGTTAAATTTTTTAAAAAAAATAATAATAAAAAAAAAATATATATATATATAAAAAATATATTTTTGTGAGCAAGTCCTAAAATTAGCATATTAGCTTAAAACAATTCTCGCATGGAAAGAGTTAAAATACTGGCATATTAAATGCCCGTGGGGTGTCTACTTTTAAAAAATGTATGATTTGATGGGGTAAATTGAATGGGCCAGGTTCAACAACGTCCCAATTAACACGGGGGGAAGGATGGCCACACATCTAATTTCCAATTAGAAAAATGCACACGTACCAAATGTGGCCTTTTAGTTCCCCCAAAAAATGACACACCCATGCATGTGGGATATCACTGCACTCAGGAGATGTTGCTGAACACATTATGGGGTGTCGTGTGACAGCGGCATATACCAGGAGCTGTAAATTCATACATAAAGTAGGTGTGTGTGGGAAAAATACACACACAAAAATATTACTGCAAACTTTGAAAAAATGCTGGTGGTAAAATATGTGCATGCAAAGAGTTAAAATACCAGCATTTAAAATACCCTGTGGTGTCTAGTTTTGAAAAATATATGGTTTTGTTGGGCACACTGAAATGGCCTGGCTCAAAGATGTACCAAATAGGGCATGGGCAGTGGATCCCAAATGCCAAAGTTCAACATTGAAAAAAGCGCATGCCCCAAATGTGGCCCTTTTGCCCCAAAACAGCCAGGCAAAATCATTCATGTGAGGTATCGCTGTACTCAGGAGATGTTGCTGAACACATATTGGGGTGTTTTGTGATAGTGACATATACGAGAACATTTTAATTCATACCTGAATTAAAATGTGTGTGGAAAACCAAATGCAAAAAAATGACTACCACAAAGTTTGACAAAGACTGGTGGTAGATATGGTGCATGGAAAGAGTTAAAATACTAGCATTTGAAATACCCTGGGGTGTCTAGTTTTCAAAAATATATGGGTTTATTGGGCACACTAAAATGGCTCGGCTCAAAGATGTACCAAATAGGGCATGGGCAGTGGATCCCCAAATGCCAAAGTTCAACATTGAAAAATGCGCATGCCCCAAATGTGGCCCTTTTGCCCCCAAACAGCCAGGCAAAATCATTCATGTGGGGTATCGCTGCGCTCAGGAGATGTTGCTGAACACATATTGGGGTGTTTTGTGATAGTGACATAAACTAGAACATTTTAATTCATACCTGAAGTAAAATGTGTATGACAAAACAAATGCAAAAAAATGACTACCATAAAGTTTGACAAAGACTGGTGGTAGATATGGTGCATGGAAAGAGTTAAAATACTAGCATTTGGAATACCCTGGGCTGTCTAGTTTTCAAAAATATATGACTTGATGGGGTAAATTGCATTGGCCGGGTTCAAAGATACCCGAAATGGCACATGGGGGGAAGAATTACCAGATTTGGAAAAAATGGCTTTGAAATAGCAAAACGCTACCTGTACTTATTGCCCCATAATGGGTAGAAAAAAGCAAAAAAACATAAAAACATTGGGTATTTCTAAACTCAGGACAAATAGTAGAATCTATTTAGCAGGTTTTTTCATTACCTTTTATAGATGAGTAAAAGATTTTTCAACTAAAAGTTAGAAACAGTCATTTTTTTCTAAATTTTTCACCATATTTTATAATTTTTTTAATAGTAAATAATATGATACAATCAAAACAATGTCATCTAAAGAAAGCCCTTCTTGTCCTGAAAAAAACAATATCTAATGTGTGTGGGTTCAGTAAACGGGAAAGAAGAAAATTACAGCTAAACACAAGCAGCGCAGAAATGTTAAAAAGGCCATTGTCACAAAGGGTACAAAAAGTAAAATCAGCCTTTGTCTCGAAGGGGTTAAGAGGCATTTGTATATGTTATGTAGGCAGAGGTCCCAAGATCGGAAAATGGGCTTTAGGGGGATTGGTAGGGGGGTGTGGAATTTGGTGCCGCTGTGCGCCCCCTTTGTGCACAGAGGCTCCTCCCTTTTGAGGAAGCACTCCAGGAGGCCTGGTTAACGGAGATGATATAGGGGAATGGACGAAGAAAGAAGAACAAGAAGAGGCGGCGCTGCTGAATAGGAGTCAGAGAAACGGAAGCACTCGGCGGAGACATTGGTATGGAGACATTGAGAGAGAGCATGCATCAGGGAGACTGGAGAAACAATTGCATATCCGGGAGACTTGGGACCTCTGTGTAGGCATTATAAAGGGTGCAACCGTGAAAAAAGACATTTCTGAATCTTGCATTACAGACACGGAGTTTTATTTAATTATTTGTTTGATGTCGCCTAGAGCATACAAAGATTCACATGATTTTGTTGGTAAATGTCAACCAGGATACACTTCAAACAGTCTAAGCATCCTGCTTTTTACAGAGGCATGAATGCAGTGCATACCACGTTACATAGTAAATAAGGTTGAAAAGAACCCTAAATTCATCAAGTTCAACACGTCTACCTAACCTTTCTACTTTTAATCCAAAAGAAGGCAAACCTCACTAATTAAGATACTTTGAATTCTGAATCGAATCAGGGGGGAAATTTCTTCTTGACTCCAGAAGGCAATCTGATTTCTCCTTGGATCGAGAAGCTTTAAAATATTGATGTTATTCTATTTATGGCCCTGTATGTCATGCCTTTCTAAAAAAAAAATATCTAGACCCCTTCATCTAGGTACCAGCCATCTCATGTGTTTGATAACACCACCTCCCTTAGCAGTGAATTCTATACCTTTATTGTCCTTACTGTACTGTATTGTCAGTAGCAACGATATTCCTGGCTATTTTATTATTATATGTCCAATTTTGTTTTTAAATATATTTATTAATGTGAAAGCTAACTTCAGCTATGGTATAGGATAGACATAAAGCTTTTCTTACTATAGGTCCTGACCAAAGACCGATAGGGGTTACATCAGAAACAATGGGCAGACTAGATGGGCTGAAATTTTCTGCTCTTGGGTGTATATATTTGTTTTAGTAAGTAAGGTTTCTTCCCTCTGTATCTATCAAGGGTACTTTGCTCTATGAGATTTACAATAAGATCAGACTATAGTTTGAAGTTTCAAATCCGTGAACACTGTGAATTAGCTAATTTGGAAGGTGTGCAAAAGTGACCCAATTTGCATCCACTCCCTGCTGTTTGTGAACGTGCAGCAAACATTTAACTATGCATTATTTGCGCATATATTTGGTAGATTTAAAGTAATAGTCAATAAAGGAAAATGTTCATTTTGTTAGTGCCCAGCTACATAATAAATGAACTTTAACATATTATAATGAAGTGTATTGTTGGATTGTAATTGGTTTGGGTCGTAATTGGTGCCCTGGTGTTTATTAGCATCTGGCTACAAAGCCTGTGTGCAACTTAACATTGCCACCAGTACATTGTATGAATAGTAGGATAAGGATATACATGCCATCTCGCTGAAAAGGCAGATTAGTGTCTAGCAGAACTTGCCTTCTTCTATAAAAGTGCTGGTGAAAAAGCTCAGTTGGTAAATGCCCTGACCGCAGAACTTGTTTAAACTGCAGGGTCAACTTTGCTCTTCAGCTTTCCGAGGTTTGATAAATGAGTACCATCAATTGGGTAATAATAACTAGACCTGTGCACGGCGAGTATGTTAGCTGTCACAGAGAAAACCCTCGTGGGTGGATGTGGAAGCAATTGATTGGGTGGTACTAGCACCCAACAAAGTATGAAGGGCCCCTGCTGCTCCGAATTCCCATTTCCAACTTCTGCACCTCTCTGCTTAGCATGCCCTTTTGTGTTGCATCTCATGCACAAGGATGTTATTCCCACTTGCCCTTAACCCTTGGGTCACTCAGGCCAACATGTACTCTAGGGTGTCCATGATGGCTTGCATGCCACCTTTCAGCTTCCCAACCTCCATTTATAATCTTTCACCAGGAAAAAACTCTCTTTGTAAGTCATGCATGTGTTGTTCAAGGTAGGTAAGTAAGGGGATGAATTTGCCCAACGCAGCAGTGCTCTGGCTAAAGTCCTTGGCCCCATCTCTAAATGGCTTCAGGACCTCCACCATCTGCCCCAATGGGTTGGACACCCATTGCTCTTCTCAGAGGACATGGAGTGAAGAGCCTGCTGCTTCTGTAGGATCCGCTCCATCATGTTCAGGGTGGTGTTCCAGCGGATGACTATATCCAGACATGGGTGGTGGTAGGGTAGGCCTGGCTTCTCCTGCTCCTTTCTCGGCTGCTTCTCGGAAACTCAGTACATCCAAGCTATGATACCTGCATTGAAAGTATTTCACACTTATAATAATGATGTCAAAGTGTTCATAGAAGTTGTATTTGAAGTGTTCTGTAATCTTTTTTTTAGTTTGTACAACTAAACATATTTGCAGCAGAGTGAACTGAAGTCCAGTTTCTTGTGTTGCCTTACATAATGCATAGTTCAAATGATAAGATTTATTTGAAGAAGTAAATATGCATTTAGTGGGGAACGCTTGCAGAAGACGCAGGTGTTGACCCCTTATAAATCAGTGAGTTTAAATCGGTTTCATCTACCTTTAATTCTCATGCAGCTCAGATATTACAGAATTGTTTCTGAAATGCGTCCATCAGCCCAAGAAGGCTCATTCCTTAGCTATGACGAGTTCTGAATTGGATGCTACCGTTCTGTCAAGCTGCCGACATGTTTAATACACTGCCACTGAAAGGTGCTATATGGCCACCTGAACAAAGCCACAGATTTTTCTAAATATTAGTGCTGTAGTGAATAAATTGTGCACAAATCAATGCAGTCTCAAACTGATACAGATTATAAAACAGCAACGAAAAGTAATGCTTTAAGGTTTTTCTATTTATAAAAGGTTTTTTTTTTTTTTTTTTTAAACAAGTTACCATAACACAAAAAAATAGAAATATGTGTTAGAGCATAAACACAGATTATAAAAGACAGCTACAGGATATTTTGTTCCATACCTAGCTACCATGCTAAAAACCTCTTCTACTAATCACTTTGAAGACTGTTCACTCATGTTGCTTAGGTTTGCAAATGGACATTTTTCCCCCAAGTAATTGTTTGTGTATGGATTACAAAGAAGAAAGTGTGCATGTCCTCTCTGTATGCTTTTATAGACATATTTTTGTACATCAGAGAGCATCCAATTTAGCTCTTAGATAAATTTACTTTCTCCTTTTTTATATATAAAAAATCTCAATGAGCTATTTGATCTGCCATTTACTGGTAAATAAAGTCTAATTTGCAGAGTTATGTGTGGAGAAAGGGAAACCTCAGTCACACAATTACAATAGTTTACTTGGTATTGTGTTCTCAGATGTTAAAAGCTTTGTGTCTGTCAGCTCTCGGCTGAACTAGCATACTTAAATAAGGGAACTATATAACAGATCATCGGCTTCTTTTCCCAGCCAGCCGTGTTGCACTTTCTGATGGTTTTACAAGTCCAAAACATTTTAATGTTCTCAATTTCAGTGCAAGTACTGATATAAAAAATATATATTTCCATTAAAAATAAATAGACTATAAATCGCTTGGTATTGGTGTCCAAAGTTAATCTAAAGTTGCTTTACATTATGTTGGAGACAGGTCTTTACTGTGGGGGTTACCAAACTATATTATTTTTACTGATGTTCCTGCAAATCAGAATAGGAACCTTGACAAGTGTTTTTATTATCAGGTTTTCATTGCAACCCCTTAATTTCAAAGCTTCTCATGTGCCGGCATAGAGATACTGGAGGGAGATTTTAAAGTTTTAACACTGTAACACTTTTCATCTATACTGGCAAAATTATTAAAAACACATCATATCCAAATCATATATCACTACACAAAACACGAGTTTGGGTCTGATTACGAGTTCGAGGTTCCAGATTTTCCCCAAAACACATTTATTTAAAATGACAGTAGAAGGGGTTTGAAACAACCCACTATAGCAGGGCTGTCCAACCTGCGGCCCTCCAGCTGTGGCAGGACTACATCTCCCATACTCCCCTATCAGCCACAGCATTATGGGAGATGTAGTCCTGCAGCAGCTGGAGGGCCGCAGGTTGGACGCCCCTGCACTATAGCGATATCAAATACGTATTGATTCCTAGGAACACAGAAAAGATGTTTAAAATAAAGCTTAAATGTCTGTGGTCTGACTATCCTTATTCACAAAACACGCAAGGTAGCGTAGCTCATGATGTTGAGTAGTGAGAATACTATTGTAATGATGTTACAATACATCACACAAATGGTACTTACCTTCCACAGCTGTGGACATTGAATGTTTTGCTAAGTGTGATGATAAAAGGTAGTTTTTAGGACTTTTCTGTATAGTGGTACACACTTAAAATGCTCACAGGGTAGAGAGCCACGTTATGCATTCTATATAGTAATGGTACCACTGCTGGGTATGCAGAAACGGTGAGTAAAGTAAGACTTTACTTATTTTGATTAAGTAGCATGTTTGCACCATTTATACATTTTACTATAAAGTGCGTTTATTATAATGATTTACTGTTCCTGAAGAAAATCTCTGAAGAAATGGGGTTATACAATTATTACTATTGTCTCGTACTGAGCAGTGTGTTTACAGGATCCTTAAAATCCTGGTGTATTTGATGTACGTCATGCCTGGAGCTGGACTCCCCAGTCACAGTATAAGCAATGGTTAGTAGGGGACATGCAAGCAAAGAGATTAAGAGAAAAAATGATGTCCATGCCATATACCCCATGTAACATCAACAGGACCCATATGCAATTTAGTTGCTATGTAGTCACATTCATATTGGGAAAGGCCTTTAATTGAAAGATTTCATTTTCATATTTGCCAGTTCAGTGGTCAAATATTTTAAATTGTTGTTGACTCCTATATCACGCATGGTCAGGAGTATTTATCTGACCGATTCCCTTGTGCTTATATAAGTATACTTATACTACCTCTTGTGAAGTATAGGCTCAAATTTTGGCTTTGGATATAATCACTCTCAATGCTTTGATTGATAATATATAAATATTTATGGCCACACACATGTGTAAGTCAGCACTGTCTAAGCATAGATGAAACATGAAAAATCAGATTGGTCACAAAAAGGATTAATCAATACCCACATCACCATCTGCTGTCAGGTAGCTGTCTAGTCCTATTTTCTGACTCAGGATCAAGACTGCATTCCATGCATAGTCTGGTTTTAAAACTCATGGGGGTGTATCATGTTTTTCTCTATAGTTAATCTTCTTGAAGCATGTACACCGACACATAGAATGTTAGGAACCTGTCATAACAAAGTAACAGAACATTACAGTAAATAAAATCTTGAGACCATTTCAAAGTGCTTTGCTGCCTATGAAATATTAAGCTCTGAATATGCTTAAGCAGAAGGTTAAAGCACACATTGCTTTTAAAGAAAATAGCATTTCTTCTGTATGTATTTTTCATTGTGTCCTTTTCTGCCGATTTCAGCCTGTGATTCTTAAACTGCACTGCAATTTAGCTATACAAGTCAAAAATACATGTAATCAGTCCCTACAGGCCCTGTGATATTTTCAAAGCTATGTAGCAGGCCTATGCAAATAAGGTAGCCAATGAAATATGGACATATCTTTAGACCATTCTGGTCAGCTTTTGAATTGGACATTAACCAACGTTAGAAAAAAACATTTTTCCTTTGTGATAGCTTTGTGCAAAAGCAATGTGACTTAGAAGTTTGTTGAATGGAAGCAGTATGTTGTCACCATATCCAAGATGATCAAGTGCTAATCTTTGGACCCAAGGGTTAGAGAATAATACATGTATCAAAATAAAGTAGATATTTGTATTAACTTACTGCCATGCTGAATGCTTAATTGATTATGGCTCCCATGAACAATTCTTCTTTCTTGTGGGGAAAAAAAACCATGCTTCCAAAGTGCATCTCTGAACTCAGAACCTTGCCCTCAGATGAACTCTTAAACACCCCTCCCTAAATGAAATGTCGGGGCAAAGGTGATTTGGGGTCACCAGTGAGAGGTTTCTGTAGATCTCATCAAATTAAATGGTATCTCCCATACCTCCCTCTAACATTCATATATTCTAACAAAACTTCAGTGCCCCATGCATCGCCACCAGTGAGAAATTATTTTGTTGGTTGTAAAAAAACAACAAACAAAAAAACCCCTCACGTATGTTAGGAGATGCTGCAGCACGCCACCCTTTTCTGTTGTCTAATTTTGTCACTTGTTTTGGCTGCTCCATTTTTTTATTTCTTTAAATCCTTAACCAATTGGTTTGTTCTACCAAGAATTATCTACTTTGTTGTAGATCTTTGTATCATATACAAAATACATACATTTTAAAGTACACTAAAGTACACCCAACTCTACATATTGTGCTTCCTTAATTTTTATCTCTGTGAGCTGTAGCTTTTAAAAAAAAAAATACTTATTTTTGCTTTTCTTTTTTTCCTGCTCTCCTCCGACGTGACGATCTTCTCCCTGTCACGAGGAACTCTGCTGTGAGCCCCGCCCCCTTGATATGATTTCTACCTGAGCTTCCCCAAAATCACACTTCCCCAATGACGTCCCCCAACAGCAGATGCTTCATCTGACAGAAGTTTACTCTTCTTACCTTTTTATTAGTAGATTCAGGCTTGTTTACCTAAGTAGCTCGGTTATGGGGTCTCAGAACCCTCTACAGCAGTGTTGGGAGACGTCTCAGCGCTGCATTCTGAAATGGTAGTAAATGAATTATGATATAAAATGATCATACCTTTGTTTTAAATTTATATGTGGCCCTTCCTTATGTGTCTTCTGGTGCTATCGTTTTTAGAGTTAGTTCAAACACTGTAGACAAATACAAGGATAATAATTTGGAATCATTCCAGTAAATATAGCTTCAAATAAGCATATAAAACCCACTTGTAGCAGAGTTCCCATCAGGTGCCATGACATAACGTGTGTGCTTTGGTCAAAGTGTAACAGACTCTTGTCTATTTAAGTATGTATTTGCACATATTTAAGAGCTGCTAACCTCTTCTCCTTTGATAACTGGTTAAATTTCACCAATAACCCCGTAAATTGGAATTAAAAGCAGACATTATATATCATTGTTTTAATTTTGTATCCCAACTTCTTTTAAAGCTCACAAAAAAATGTTGGATCCTAAAATAGTTGAATGGGAAAAGAGTGTGGCAGCTGCATTTTAGTGTTAATACATGCAAAATATTGCATTTAGGCTGTAAACTATAGTATTAAGTGTATACTGTGCTGTCCTTGACAAGCTAAAAGATGTAAGTTGCAGAATATACAGTAAACCTATTTTTTTTGTTTCAACTCTGTCAATAACGGATGAGGCATATATTTTTTTCCTTGTTATCAAACATATTCTTTTGGACTAGAAGTTCAGCCCTTTTAAGCTAGCTAAGTTGCTGATTTTGTGTATCTCATTTCTGATCACATATAATCACTTGGTCACAAAAAATGTTTACGCTGAGTAGCACTGTTTTTGCTTGTCTTAATTTTTGACACAGGTATTTGCCTGGTCTGTAAGTCCAGCCATTTTCTATTAGCTAGGTAACACGTGTTTGCCCCCCCCCCCCATGGGGGTGCCTTGACTTGGCATCTTAACTTTTGTGCTTTGGCTAAAATACAGTACTACAGCCTCATATTTATTTAATGTATTTATTTGCAGGTTTGGATTTGAGCGCTGGTAATTTGTTCTTTGTTTTTCTTCAAATATGTTCTGTCTAGATTCTGTAACTTGTGGTTATTGATTCCTTACTGTTAGACAAGTACAGCTACAGATTTCCTTCAACATGGCTATGAATAATGTATATTTGAAAAATGTCCAAATGTACTTTCCTCAATACTCAGAAATCAAAAGGGAGCATTAGTTAGAAGGCTGTACTGCAATTATTATTATATAGTAATAAAAGAACAAATATTTTCAGTAGAGGTTCATAGTTTTCAGAAATTATGGCAGTTGCCAAAATTGTATTATTAAATTTAATGTATCTTGGACCAATGCATTTTCTGTATGTTAATTTAAAAAATGCATGGTTTAGCACTAGAAACCTAATCGCCTCCCTGGTAGTAGCAGTTATAAGATAAACGTAGAGTGCCATTGTCATAATGTAGAAGCATATTGGGTTGCTTTTTATTTGACCTATGCAGTGTCCTGCCTGTGTCATACAAATTGGCATAATTCTACATAATTAATATATCCAGGTGTTAACTGGTATGTTCCAAAGAGAGTACTATGCCACAGCAGATTGTAGTATTTGTTACAGATCAGAATATGTTTCCGCATTACTTCTTTGATCCCATTAAAAAAGCACTGCCTTTATTTATCAATCCTCCGATATCGTTAATAGTGCACAAGACTCACATTTTATCTGGATACATTTTACCTGATATAGGCTTTATCTAAGTAAGACCTATGAACAGCCTTTTTACATATTAGATTATGTAAGAGCATTTCTTGTAAGTAATACATGATTAATTTAGATTCCTGTCTTTCCAACACTTTGTAAATGGAGTATCACAAAAATGGCAAATTTCACATGTTGTGTTAAATTTATATAAATAAGCAGTTGTTTACATTACATTTTCTTTAATTGGACATATTTTTTGGTCATCATGGATTCTACCACTTGATAATTAATTATCTTCTGTTTCTACCTCTACCTTTTTAAATTAATTTTACAGAACGCTTGTTGAAAAAACCAGAAGCACCCTGTTATTCGTTATTTAGCAAACCACTGTGTCAAAAACTATCAATAAAGAATGAGATTTTCAGAACTGTATCCATTTTACCTTATTGATTAGCAACACATTGTGTAAGGACTGTATATTGCATATTTTTTTTAAATATAATACCTAATATCCACAGACTTACATCAGACAGTGTTTGAGTAATGCAGATCTCAGAAGTTCATTAAAATATTTTTCTTCAAAATACTGCTTGAGTTAGACCATGAGAACAGTTCTGGTCAGCTAGTCTGTCCATTTTATGGCCTGCGGGAAAATGAGCAAAATAATAATGACATGGCTCAGACTGAGGCACGCACACAAGGATACAAAGTATGCCACTTTTTAATTTTTTTAACGATGGTTACATCAGCCCCCTTATTTGAACAACTTTTGAGCGCAGAATAGTGTTACACGAGCCTGAGCCAGCTGTATTGAGCTCTATAGATCTCGTCATTGCAAAATAGGTATTAAAAAAGTGATGTACTCTTATGACTCAAATACATAGTCTTTAAGTAAAAATCTATAACAGCAATCTATTATTGTTGCAAAATATATGCCTACCCCCTGTTTTTTAATTGTTTTTTTTACTCACTCCCTTCAAAACAATGTCATACATCCCAACAATCCCTAGGGCATGTGATTAGAGGCAGGACTTAGGGTAAGGCTAAACCAATAATTGTATGTGATTTTATAACTTATTGATGGGAACAGGTTACTGGTTACTGAAGGCATTCAGAAAAAATAATCTAATTTTATTTATTGTGAGTCAATTTTATGACGGTTCTGTACACACTATTGTGGCATTTTGGGGTAAAGGACACTGATACACCCAAATCCAGCAAACATGCTTTTCTAAAAGAAATAGGAGACAAAAAAGGGACAGCGGGATTTTGTCTGCAAAAGGGCCGTTCCTGTTTTGAAAGAGTTTATTGTAGCGATGACTGTGACATTTTTTGGTCTTCACATTAGGAAATCTATGTCCTCGCATTCCTTATGTATCACTCAGATTGGGGCAGCTGCTTAAGATAAGAATCTCAGTCACCTGCGCTGAGTGCAAATGAAGTTTGGGGAGCCAGCGGAAGATTCACAGAGGGGGGAAACAACAGCCCACCTGCTGTGCTTGGATCAAAGGGTGGGAAGGTCAGAGGCCAGATCAGGCTTAACCACATCTGTCTGTTCAATCGCTTTTTCAGATTGTAAATCTAAGAGGGATTTCATTAAGTCTTCCCCACTTTCAGCCTGCCAATGAAATAATAAAATTTTATATGCTAGCTTTTCCTGCTTCTGCCAAACACATTGATGTTACGCTCAGCCAAAACTGGCTCTGATCATAATATTTTGCTATTTTTTAAAAGTTTTTCTTTTTAAATGCAGTATATTTTTGTGTATTCACCCTGCGGTAAACAACCTTTTTTTTTTTTTTTTGCACACCTCTGTACTTTCAAGTCCCAGGAGAAAACATTGGCATTCATTACTGATTTCAGATGAGCTTTGTATTCTTTTACAAGATTGTTTTTAGTGTTTTGGAGGATCTGGAGGTACAAAAAAATCATACAAAAAATAGCCAATACCATCTTCCTCAATAAAAATTAAAAATGTATTTTAAAGGATTGTGGGTAGCAGTCCATGTTGCTGTCTACTAGTGCTGAATTTCACTAAAATCCCTTTAGGTTGAGGACCAAATTTCTTTTAGGGGCATGCTGACGGGTAGCATTTTCCCTGACCCTAGGTTGTATGGGTTATACATACTTGCTTGTATAATACAGCAAGCTAAACAGTGACAAACACTGGCACAATTGGCTTAGTGAAAGACCGGACCCGTTGCATTCTTTATGGAAAGTTACCCTGCTGTCTACTCATTAATAAGGATAATAATTGTTGAAAAACAGCTGCTTAACAAAGGTGAATACAATTTAGAAAACAGATTCAGCTTCTAGATTATACGAAGGCCACAAACCCCACCTGTGATCTGATTTGATGCAGTGAGAAGCAGGTTGTGGACCTGCAAAACAAAACTGTATGTTGTGTGATTGCCGATGTCACGTGTATGAGTGACTCTTCGATTAAATGCTAATATTTTATTTTTAGTATTAAAGCTGATGGTTTTTTTTCATTTACATTTCCCACTAGTAATTGGGTTTAAAGGCAAATTGGCGCCATCATATAATATACCTAAATTCATTTATTTAAAACTACCTTCTGCCTCTACTTATTCAAAACAAATCAGCTACCACAGAAGAGGGAGAATTACTTAACAATAAGATGAGGATGGCCTAATTGGGGGAGGTAATTATCCATTTTTAAATAATAGGAAATGAGGTGGGTATATACATAGAGTGGATGGATTACATATGTTAACTTAGATATGCAAGGTGAAGGTGAATGATCTACCTAAAATACCCCTTTAAAGTAAGTGTTCATAGGTTCATGCCAAGTATTGCTGGGCTGTTTCCTTTTTACCTGCTCAGATATTGTGTACTAGAGCAAACTGAATCAAGTCCCTGGGATTTCCTAGCAGTTAGTATGTCAGAGGGTTTATCGGAACCTTATGTTGCAGATAATGTCAGACGGTAAGTAAAAGGGGCATACTGGATAGTATATGAAATTTTATGTATTTAGAACAAATTTCTCAATATGGTAAAACACAGCTCATTTTCTAGTGTTTTACAGTGTAATTGCTAATCTAGGAATTTATAGATGTGGAATGTTCTAACTCTCTGATATTAGAAAGCTTTACAAAAATAGCAACTTTACTGTTCTTGCTGGTGTTTACTCCTCACAGTAATTAAAGGAGCAGTTACCTGCAGTACAGTTACCTATTACTTATTAACTTAACTAAAGCAAAGGATCACCCCCAAGCCGTTTTATTTCTATGAAGCAACACTCTCATGGCTAAGGTTAATCAAAGATTACAATGAAATAGAAAACAGGAGCATGTGTACATTGTTATAATCCCTTTTCTTTGTTCTGGAGCCTAGATTTTTCAGAGACCTATATAAAATCTACATCAAATACTAACCTTAAGAGATATTTACTCTTTAGTTGCATAGCTGTGGAAAACATTTCATTGGTTCATCAGCATTATCTCTCAATTCATTTGTGAAATGGTAACTACTAAACTTACTTGGTGGGATATCTGGAGTGGGAAGTGCCGAACACATTGAGTTATGGATCATAAAGATCAACTGAATTTGTTTCTGTTAAATTGGCCAGGAGGAAGTATTTGCTTTAGATCTGTTAGACTTTGCTGAATTAACGTGCATTTGGAAGCTGAGGCCCCTTTACAAACTCTCTCTCTAGATAAATAGATATTTCAAGGCAACATGTGCAATTTGAGATGCTTTAGCAACACCATCAAGGTCTTTTGGAATCTGTGTGTTGGTTTTAAGTTTTTCTCAAGAGTTTCCCAGTGAGACAGTGAATTTAGTATCACTTACCTCTTGCTTCCTCAAGATTAAAGGATTGTTCCATTTAACCTGTACATTGGGGAATAGTGGATCTGAGTAATGCATCTACTACTTGTGACTGTTCTCTCCTTTCCCTGCTTCTGAAATAGTCAAATGTGCCTCGTGGAGTGCAGTCAACATTAAGATGTTTAGAAAATAATTTATTGTTAGTTAAGATCCACATTCTATGAGTTATGTTAATGATAAAATCATGGGAAGAACAAGTCACTGTGAGCAAAGGAATACAATCATATTTTTATTTAATTTTGTAATCACATTTTAAATAATTCTTTCTTTTTCCTTGAGATGAAATTAAGTCAAGACTTTCTCCAACTGTACCCAACTGTAAAAATATTATTTAAGGGGGGAAAAAAAGTTTGAGGGCTTTTTGTTTTCTGAATCCGTGTGTTAGAATTATATAATCTTCAACGTTAAATGCCAGACCGAGACGAATTTGATAAATTGTGTTGGTGAGATATACACACACACACTACTTATTACTACAAGTCATAGTCATTTATAAACTAGCTATTTAAATGACACACACTTTTAAACGCTTGAATGTCGCTTGAATTGTGGAGGGAGGGCAGATGGTTGCATTTTGTTTCAGTTCTCCCATGAATGTGGAGACTTTAGTTGCCCGTATTTCACAAAAGCTAGCTCAGTAATTGAAGCCTTCCTGGCAATTTGCACATTTTTTTCTTCAAGTTCCTCTCAGGGACATCTGGATAAAATGTACTTATTCATATACAAGTCAGACAATTCCCTCTGTACTTTTTTGATTCATATAGGCTATTGTCACAATTTTGGAGTTTAAGGCTTTGTTCCATAACAGATTTCTTTATGGTTAGATATTAAGAGCAATGGAGCCATTAAAATGTTAATATGTAAATAGTACTTTATGCGTTATTAATCTTCATAACATACATGCAAAATAATAAATGTGTTTTTACATGTTTATTCTTAAGCAGAAAACTACTTTACAATGATTTAGTTTCACCTATCAATATGAAATGTATTCACCTATTTAGAATTATAGTTTTTATGTAGCAGGGTTTGAAAAGCCTGTGACTAGAAATACTGCATTTTATGACGTTATTTTTTGTTTCTTTTACAACAGTACATATATTAACCTGGTTCTGAGTACACATTAACAGCATAGTAGAAATGCCTGTTGACAATCCAGGTTTGCAAAAAAAATATATAGTAACCAAGAGCAAATGGGGGTAACTGAAAGGGAGGGGAGTTAATTTGCAAATCTAATCTCTTAAGAAAACGATATCGACCATATGAAGCACAAGAGCAATTAACTTTTCCATAACTAAAATCTATTGTTATAAAAACAGGCAAGTTAAGAAGATGGCCCCTTCCAATATTTTTCAATAAGAATCACTATTGCGTCACTCACTACATAGTTCCAGACTGCTTATGAAAGTAACATCTTCACAAGCGCTGTGTGTCTGGAGCCTCATCATTGGGTTTCCATGGTGGAACCGCTGCACACAAGCCGAAGATCACTTTGCAGTGCCAAACGTCAGCTGAAGTGGTGTAAAGCACACTGCTACTGGACTTTTGAGAAGTGGAAATGTGTTCTGTGGAGTGATGAATCAGTTTCTCTGACTGGTAATCTGGTCGATGAATCTGAATTTGGCGGATGCATAGTGCCTACTGTAAAATATAGTGGAGGGGGGAAATGATCTAGGGTTGTTTTTCAGGGTTCAGGCTTTTTTGGGCCCCTTACTTCCACTGAAGGGTAACGTATGCTGCAGCATACAAAGAGACTTTAGACAATTGTATGGTGCCAACTTTGTGGCATCAATTTGGGGAAGGTCCTTTCCTGTTCCAACATGACTGTGCCTTTGTGTGCATAGAAAGGTACATAAGGACATGGTACACTGAACACCTTTGGGATGAATTGGAATGACGATTGTAAGCCAGCCCTTCTCGTCCAACATCTGTGCCTGACCTCACAAATGTTCTTTACCAGAGTGGTCTTTTTAATTCCCTGCTTTGGATACACAGTACAAAAGATCTGTAGAGTGTAACCTTACTCAAAGTTTAAAATTACTTTTTGCACAATTCAGAGCATTATCACTAGTGATTTGGCAGCAGTGTTCAGATGCTGGACATGTGTGAACAACATTCCCCCACAACACACAAAAAAATATACAGTAAAATTAAGTGACCACAACAAAAATGACTATAGATCATGTTTTTCCCAAAGACATCATACCAGTTATTTTCATTAGACAAGAGATGCAAGGGCTTTGTTACTCATGTGCACTTGCTTTTCATGAATTTATTTTGAATCGAATAAATGACATACTGGACTAGTTAAGAAATGCCTACAATGGATCTTATGCAGCAAAGCTTATGGAATTTATTATTTCTTTACTTTGAACCAAATAAAAAAAAAATGTTTCTAAACCTACAAAATTTATATCACTTAATATAAAGTCAGGTATTACTAATATGGAATTAATTCTGGAAAGTTTTATGGCCAGAAAAGCTCATAATAAAAGTACATTCTGTGTTGGACAGTTATGGAAGCTATAGGTCTTGGCAATGGAAAATACCTCTATTATTATACATGGTGTTTATGATTTAGACTTGGACGTTCATTTGTGAGTATGACTTCACTCTATCTCATTGTTAGAATTAGAAGATCTGCATCTGTTGGCCATTCTTGCACTACCATGATTGTATGTACCCTTATAACCATTGCTTACTTGCTGTTTTCAGAAAGTGAAAATAATGAACCTGGAAGATGTTGTGGTTTTGAATGTGGACACTAATACCCTTGAAACGCCATTTGATGACCTACAGAACCTGCCCAGCGAAGTGGTCAGTATTATAAATTGAATATTTTTGTCCCATGGGTTATCACATTGTTGCCTCATAAAAATAATTGACATAGTATATATCTTCTGTCTCATCCCTGATGTCTCATTTCCTATACTATGAATAGTATATTAAAGCAAGAACCATGGTGAGGTCTAATCATTCTTACGGAAAAATACATAGAATTAAAGATCATACAGATAAAGAAAAAAATCAGTTAGGGATGTAGATAAAATCTTACTCTGATGTTACATTTTTTATGTATTATATACATATTTATATTGCTTAACAAAAAATAAATATATATATATATATATATATATATATATATATGTATATATATGTAAAGCTTTTCCATAAAGCCATATGTAAGTAGCACTAGCATCCCTTGTAACAGCAAAGTTCTTTTTCTTCAGTGTCCTTTTATTATCGCCCAATTTCCCAGGCAAATTGTGTAGAATAACTCAGTATCAATCATACTCCTATGTCCTATGCCTCTTTATTGTGCTCTGTGCAGGCAGGTACTCTATTCAACTCCTAATGTACTCCAGCTAATGGGATGAATGATGTTGTTGGTTAAATGCTTTTTATTTGGTAAGACAAAGTTGGAACAGTTTTGCTTGTGATTGTATCGATGCCACCTGCTACTGAAGTACTCTTAATTAATAGATCAAAGACCGAGAACATGGGCTCCAGAATATACAGACTGGTGAAGGTAACCAAGCTCTTTGATCTGTAACACACTTTGAGGGCGGTAGTTTGCTGTTTTTATTCTGACTCATCATCTGTTGTTCCAGATTAATTTATCCTTTAGCAAAGACATTTGCTCATTACTTACATTTATTTAACTCTCCCTGACTTGAAAGGCAGAGTATACCGCAAATCCAGCGCTACAGAGTATGACTCTATTCTTCTCATCTAAATAAGATTTATTTTGTATAGGACAGACATCCAAGCAAACTTTGATCGTGTAATAGATGTTTTCATAGTGTCTTTTTAGTTATTAACCTTTTCCCTGCTAGAATCTCTGTAGTTAGCCAACCTCTATCTCAGAGTGCATGACTCCAGGGCCACAGACACACCACAGTGTTTGGATATCATAGCTTGAGTACAGGCATCTAAGTTAAAAAGAGTTAAACTACTTAGATTCAGGCAAGGATTCCTGACCTGTTTGTGGTCCTTGTTGTATACATCACGCTCTACAAAGAAAAGCTTAGCTGTGGAGAAAATGTATAGAAGGCCTATGAAAATTCATTGGCCTTTGGGGAGAAATATAGCAAATATAATTTTTTCCCCCATAACATATAAATCTATGGTTAAATTTAGCAATTTGAAAATATAGCATAAACCTTTACAAGTATACACATGTTTCTCTAAACACATTATACACTGACTATAGTTAGCACAACACCCACGACACTGCCATGTTTTGAACTAGACAAAAAAAAGCCGCATTAAGATAAATATGAGCCTACAGTTTAAGTCTGATACTGATTTTATTCTCTCTATCATCTATCTATTATTGTCGGTGGTGTTACTGTAAATTTACTTGAACTGTTTCCAGCTGTGCTTTCCCTAGAATGACAGTTTCCCAAGATAACAAAACCTTTTAACAGAGGTGCCGTTCAGTGCCTTATAACCTGTTAGTTATGCGCTGTTCTGTTAGAAGGGCCAGAGGTCTAGGAAGGTTTGTGTAACCCCCTGTGAAGAACAGTTCTTGTTACACCTCTGGGGAAACGTCCCAGTCACAGGATAATGGAATAACTGTCTACAGCTTTAATTTGATTTACGAAAGGAAGCGATTGCCCTCTATGGAGAAAAATCATAGGCACATGTTTGTGTATCTGATTTATTATCAGGGCTACATATTTCTGTCTTTCTTACCTATTCCCATTGCTTTAACCCCTTAATGACAAAGCCCGTACATGTACGGGCTCAAAATGCATTGTTTTAATGGGTTTACGGACCGCCCATTTTCCTTAAGGGGTTAATGTTCATTGTTTTAAAAATGTTTTTGTAAACATAGACTATTAGTCTAAGAGCCATTGTATTTGACTATTAGAACATATAGCGGAGGAAGCAATGTTTTTACTAGGCATTTAGACCTTTCAACATATTGTCCTTTTTGAGAGAAAAAAAACACAAGGGCGTTAACATAGCAGAATAAAGCTATCCAAAGCAAAGGTGACATTTAATCTTGTATTTACCAAATAGACAGTCTTAACAGCTACATTTCCCACTAAACCTTTAACTGGATTACTGAATGTATGGGCCAAAAGTCCTTTTCCAATCACTTTCAAGTGAAATACCAGCCTTTAGGTTTTTAATGAAAGCTCATTATGGATTGGGGGGAAAAAAAAACCCTAAAGAATTTGTCCTATGTTTAACAGCATGTTTAAATAACGGCAGCCTGTAGTTTAATTAGACAAATATATGAAAACAGACAAGAGGCATTTGTTCTATCTAGTATGCATTTCAAGATTTTCCTAGTTCTAACACCTATTTGGCCATATCTTATGTTCATACGTTTGCCTCTCTCATTCATACTTAAATCGCCTGAATGTATTAACCTTTACTTTGTCTACTGGAAAGCACTTATCCTTCTTCCTCTAAGTCCACCATCCACCATTCATCCCTGACCCACAAGTTTGTTTTTTTTTAACTATGACCTCCTTCCTTTGAGATGCACCTTTGTTTTTTGGTTTTATGTATTATACATATTTCCATGATAGCCCCTCTCATGTTTTTGTGGACTAGAAGTGGTTCAATAAATGTGCAGCTTTTTAATTGAACATGCAAGATGCTAATGTAAACTATACCTCCTGATTTAATTCTGACACTGTGATAAGATTTATTTTAAAATAATCTCAGTTCCCCTAGAAATTTGCCATCCATGCATTATTGACAAGGAGCTTCACTGGATAATAATTTTCTATAGTAGTGCTTGGTCAATCAATATGAATGCTGATATATATAGTAAGAAATTAATGTATTATAGCATGTTGGCTGTCAAAAGGGTTATTGGGCTTTTATGCAGAAATAAAAAAGATACTTGTTCATTTACCTAAAATATTGAGTTTTTATGTAAAGTATGAGTGTGTCACTGTTGTGGAGACATTTTGCTCTACTTTTTTTCTGGTTATTTCCATGTTACATTCTTTAAGCTGTTGTGGTAGCTGTGGTCTGTTTCACTTGAGGGTCTTTTAACCCCTTAAGGACCAGGCGATGGCTGTTTTAACATTTCTGTTGTGCTTGTGTTTAGCTGTAATTTTCTTTCATTTACTTAACCCACACAAGTTATATTTTCTTTTTCAGGACAGGAAGGGCTTTCTCTAGACCATTATTTTGAGCATATCTACCGTATTTGCTCGATTATAAGACGACCCTGATTATAAGACGACCCCCCAAATCTAAATATTAATTTAGGAAAAAAAGAAAAAGCCTGAATATAAGACGACCCTATAGGAAAAAAGTAAATGTTAATTCATCTAAACTATTTTTTTTATAATAAAATTTATGATTGAGAAAAATATTTTGGTTTTATTTCCTTCTATTTTCCAACCTGCCCCCCAGTTATGCACATCTGCCCCAGAAATGCCTTATACCCCCTATATGCCACTGTGCCCCATGATATGCCTTTTAACCCTATATGCCACTGTGCCCCATGATATGCCTTTTGACCCCCTATGTGCCACTCTGCCTCCAGAAATGCATTATACCCCTATATGCCACTCTGGCATTTAGAGGGTTAAAAAGCATATTATGGGAAAGAGTGGCATATAGGGAGGTTTAAGGCATTCAGGAGGCAGAGTGGCGTATAGAGGGTTAAAAGGGCATTTCTGGAGGCAGAGTGGCATTAAGGGGGTTAAAAGGCATTTCACAGAGCACTCTGCCTCCAGAAATGCCTTATGCCCCCCATTTAACACTCCCCCGGCCCCCCCCCAACTTACCGGTGCTTCTCTTCTGACTTCCCTGTCATGTAGCCGGGGCAGCGTGTAGATCCCACGCACTTACGCTGCAGCCGGAAGGAGGCGTGGCTAGCAGCGGGGGTTGTCTGCGTCCGCACCGGTGCGGGGAACTCTGATCTCTGACAGCCGGGGAAGGTCTGCGCGATGGACGCAGACAACCCCTGCTGCTAGCCACACCTCCTTCCTGCTGCAGCGGAAGTTGTCTACGCGAATCGCGTAGACATCTACATGCTGCCCCAGCTACACACCGGGGACTCAGAAGTACCGGTAAGTGGGGGGAGACAGGAGGATCCAGGTCCCCTGCAGGTGCGGGGGATCTGGATCTTAGTCGTCTCATAGTCAGACCTATTTGAGGTCTGATTTTAAGACAACCCCGATTATAAGACGAGGGGTATTTTTCAGAGCATTTGCTCTGAAAAAAACCTCGTCTTATAATCGAGCAAATACGGTAATTTACTAAAAATATATATATATAAAATATTGTAATTTAAAATAAAAAAAAACTTGTTTTATTTGAAAAAAATTGAAGAAAAATTATTTGAAAAATCTACAAAAGCTAATGAAAAGATAATGCTTAAAAGATTCTACTATTTGTCCTGAGTTTAGAAATATCCGATGTTTTTATCTTTTTTTGCAAGTTAAACAGCAATAAGTACAAGTAGCATATTGCAATTTCAAAACCATTTTTTCCCCAAAACTGTTTACCCCCATGTGCTATTTGGGATATCTTTTAAGCCAGTCAGTTCAATTTACCCATCAAACCATATATTTTTGAAAAATAGATCTATAAAGCTGGCCAATTCAATTTACCACATCAAACCATATACCCTGAGGTATTTCAAATACTGGTATTTCCAGGCACTAATTCTCCAGGCACTAATTCTACTACCAGCCTTTGTCAATATTTGACCACATGGTAAAATGGAAAAAAAAAAGTGCGCCTCCCAAATGTGACTTTTTATCCCCCAAACAACAATTTTATGAACATATCCTAAAATTGGCACTATATCTTTACAAAAAATCCTGCCATGAAAAGTTAAAATACCAGTAGTTGAAATAACCTCGGGTGCCAAGTTTTCAATAATATATGGTTTCATGGGGTAAATTGAATTGGCTGGTTTCAAAGATGTGACAAATAACGCGTAGGTAAAATGTAAAAAAAAAAAAGGGCACCTCCCAAATGTGACCTTTTATCCCCCAAACAACAAAACAAACCTATCACTGTACTCAGGAGATGTTGCTGAACACATATTGGGGTGTTGTTTGACAATGACATACCAGGAGCTGTAATTCACACCTGAAATTCCTGATTTGGAAAAAATGGTTTTGAAATAGCAAATGCTACTAGTAATTATTGCACTATGCATTATTGCAGAAGAAAGCAAAAAACCATAAAAATTGGGTATTTCTAAAATAGTAGACTTCTTGCCCTTCTTGTCCTGAGAAAAAAAATCTAACTTGTATGGGTTCAGTGTTTTGCCCAATCAATGAGGATACGGAATGACAGCAATTTGATCAAGCAAAACTTTAATATAGAACTCTTACTACAGCAGATAGAAAATAGTTATGTGTGTAAACTTATATGAGTGTGTAAAAGGACTTAAGCAATCAATCAATATCACAGCAATCAGTGCTATAGTGTTAAATGTCAATACAGTTATCACTCCTCTGGCTGATTAACTCGCAACTCAGCAGGGACTGAGAATCCCCTCAGAACAGTCTTTTTGAAGAGCCACTTGTCTTGGACGCAAGGATCCCTGGCTCCGTCCTGGGCTGCTCGTGCACATTCTTGCAAACACCACAGGCGAGGTTTCAAAGTTTTTGTGGTTGTGGCCTTAGGTTTTTATAGCCCTCGTGGGGACTTTCCAGAATCCTCCTGGGACAAGTGTCTTTAGGTCATGGTGGTATCTCTAGGTGGCTTCTGTTCTGTGACACAGGCTAGCCCTCCATCTTATGATGTTGGCCACGCACCCTTAACAGAGGTCCTTCGCCATTTGGTTCTTATGAGCTTGGGTGTTTCCTTATCTATTCAGTACAGTGGTCTGTACATATTGACACCTAAGTCACAAGACATATACTTAACTAATTAACCCTGTTGTGACCGGGCCGGGAGTCATATTATTAAAATGCCTTTCGGTTCGGTTAATGGAAAGAAGAAAATTACAGCTAAACACGAGCACCGCAGAAATGCTAAAACAGCCATTGTCACAAAGGGTACAAAAAATAAAATCAGCCATTGTCATGAAGGGGTTGATGAATGAAAAAGAATTGTTCTTGTTCTTGCTAAGTTCTTGAAAAATCTTTTATATAGTATGATGTAGGGTTAGATCAGATGTTAGGGTTTTTTGGAGCTTCTTTGTCATATTCACCACTCACTCTGTGTTCAGAGCACCTTCCGCTTCCTAGGTCACCATTAAGTATGTGTTAGGCTGAATAAACAGAAGCAGACAGTGACGGGTGCTCACCTCCCAAAAACAGATGTGGTGTCAGTAACAGGCCCTTCAAGGAATCCACTCTTACACCAATAATCCTCTTTTGGGGCAATAAAAAAGTAAAAAAGGAAATGAAAGACAAGCTGGTTGTTGTGAGGATCACAAGTTCACAAGTTACTCAAGGGCTTAAGTTAAATGGGTAATTTATAGGGAGACAATATGTTCAATTTTCAAGTTAAAGGCCCAAGTAATGGAGAGGCTGTGATCTGAAAGATGAGCTCTGTTCTGATAGCTTTATTGAAGCAGTGTAAGGTTCTGTATAGATGCTGCACATAAATGCTTTTGGCAATGGATATCTTTCTTCCTGCTCAGTTCTAATACTGTAGTTATAGACAGTAATATCTTATCTCTCTTTATTAAATTAAGACCTTCAGATGATTTTGATTCTGTTTGGTTGTTCTGTTATGCTATCAGGAGCCACAAGTCTGGTTATATCTGTGGTAAAGTCATGTTGCACTCTGTTGTAAAATAAACATGAAAATAGTATCAACAGATTAAAAAACTATACAATAATACCAGTAGTTTCTGGATCGCAGCTTGACCATCTCCCAAATTAACCGTGTTCTGTCTTACTAGGATTAGTTAGAATTTAGTTATAGCCTAAAATTCTTCTCTTTTGCAGATTCTTTGTTGCACACTAAAGTATTTGGGTGCTAGAAGTCTGGGTAACACAGTGGAATTATTTAACAAAGCATCCTTTGCATTTTACCTTTATGATATCTTCTTCATGGGAAATTGAATAATTGTGTCCTTGTCTCATTGTCATAATGGTCTGAAATTTGTTTTTTTTTATTCCTGCCTTTTGTTGCACCATTATTTAATGATAAAATCTGAGAATGGCAAACTCCATTATCACATTTGGCAATATCAGTTAAACATATTTATCATACTATATAAGAAACATCTTAAAACAATCTTTATCCAGACCAGCGTTTTATCCTAATTATGTTTATTATCAAGCTTCATCTGTTTCATATTAATTTAATAAAGTTATTATATAATCTTTTGTTTCATGCCAATGAAACAATATATTATGTTACTGGTAGAGAAGACGTTAACATTAGCTACAGTCTTCTAGCCTTGGGCTAGTGTCTGCCGAGACTGTAATTCATAAACCACCCTCCCCATACCTTGTATGTTTATATAATTTGTCAACAATTGTGGTTTTTATTAGGTTTTATAGGCCTTCATTAAAGAATGTATAGCATGCACACTGTACAACATCACAAGATATTCCACCATAAACCAGAAGGAAACTTCAGGCTTTGGAATGTAATAAATGTTTAAGAGACTTCCTTCCTTCCATTATTTACTATGACTTTACTTTTATAACAGTAAGTGTTCCTTTTTATTAGTGCCGATGTCTTGCGAGTATTTCTCTGGACTACTAAAAAATGCCACATTTTACCTTTAAGGCACTTTGGACTTGTAGATATCGGAGCAATACAGCTGCAACTGGCTGATTAAATGCAGTTTCTGTTCGATGTATTGATTGAATAAATAATTTCTTATAACCAGAACTTTTTTTGTATTTCAAGTGAAGTATACATAAGAGTTGTAATGTTTCAGGATGTTATGTCTCTTTTTTTTCACTTTTTTTCAGCTGGTTTATCAAATATATTTCTATAAAGTTCTCAACTCCTGTTGTGTGTGTGTGTGTTTTAATGTATGATATATATGTGCTAACTACCCCATTCAAATTGCACGGTGTGGTGTAATTTGTTGATGCTTAATAAATAAAAGGTAATAATATTATTAATAATAATAATAACAAACATAATATAGGACCAAAAGTATGTGGAGACCTAACCATCACTTATATGGAGTTGTAGCACGTCCCGTTTTATGGGCGTTAATATGGAGTTGGCCCCCCTTTTAGCTATAGCAGCCACCACTCTGCTGGGAAGACAAGATTTTGGAGTGTTTCTGTGGGGATTTCTGTCTATTCAGTAAAGCATTTGTGAAGTCGGGCACTGACGTTGGATGAGAAAGCCTGGCTCGCAATTTCCATTCCTGTCCATCCCAAAAGGTGTTCAATGGAGTTAAGGCCAGGGCTCTGTGTGGGCCAGACAGGTTCTTCCACACCAAACGTATTCATCCATGTCCTTATGGACCTTACTTTATGCACCATTATATGGACAAAAGTATTGGGATACACCTCTTAATGATTGAAATTAGGGTTTGGGCTAGGCCCAGTGCAGTAAAATCTTAATGCTTCAGCATACCAAGACATCTTGGACAATGCCATGCTTCCCACTGGGAACAGTTTGAGAGGGCTCTTTCTTATTTCAGCATGACTGTGCACTGGGGCATGCTGGAATAGTTGAGCTCAAAGGGATACCGTAGCTATAAGCTCAACCGAATCAACTCTTCCTACCAAAGGTTACAGATTTTGAAAGTCCCTACATGTACAAATATATGGGAACCCTGGTTATTATTATTAGTAGCTAGTGTGAAATGTATTAGTTGTTATTAGTTGGTATTGTTTTCATCACCAATGAGAAAATGAGCATGCTGAATATCTGGTAGGGAGTATAATACCAAAACTGTGAGTTTTGATGTCCTTCTATTTATGATTTAAACACATTGTTTAAAAAGTTCTCCAAATTAAAATAATTCCTATGATCTAGAACCATTTGTAGATTGTCTTGCCATTAAATTACACTAGAACTGGATGAACAAGCTAGAAGATCATTTTCAAATAAAACTTCCAGAGGGAAGTTGTCCCAAGGGAGAATAATAGGTGATGTGGTTCAAGCTGTCATGTAGGGTTGCAAAATCATGTGATTGGAAACATTAACAAAATATTCTAAGAGTAGGGCCAAAAGGAGTTTGGAAAATGTATCAGAGAATATTTCAGAGATACCTGTTCCCAAGCGTAAATAGAGCCAGCCGTGTCTGGGTACTTTATAAATAGGTCAATTAGAACCAGTTTATAAGAACCAGCTGAAGATATATCATATCATATCATATCATATCATTCTCCTACCTGAAAATGGTATCACTGCTGGAAGTCTGTTCTATGCACTTACAGCTATTTATGTGAAGAAATAAAAACCCCAACATATCTTAATGTTACCCCTAAATCCCTTTTCTACCTCCAAGGCAGGACATTTTGTTTTAATTAGCCTCTTTCTGGAAAAAACCTGTTGATCGTCTATAATAGGCACAAGGCAACACTCAGCACACACACCTAATTATGCATAACTTAAGTTTTGCATATATTTTCCCTTCACATTAAATATTTCATGCTTTACTGAGTCCTCTTTACCAGCAAAATAATAATTAACTCATTCCTGCTGAAAGCAACAAAATTCACTGCTGCGTCACTTGACAACATGCAGGTAGATAATAACTTGGGGAAAGAAAGGTTCGTTGGAAATAATAATCATTCTTTCGTTTAGCTGTTTAATGTTTTTTTTTAATCTGGTTAACGCTCTGTAAGGTGAAGCCTGTTTTTTATGTGTGTGAACAGAGCAGCTAGATTTGCTGATATGTTATATTCTGTAAGAGAACATCTGCAATGAAAAATGAGAGCTTCTTCTCATGTTTCTGATTTGTAAATCTCGTTTATTTTAAAGGTTGCCTCTTTTTTCATTTTTTTTTTCTTATTTTGTAGTGTTTGCAAGAAAATGTATCTTGGTTTATTCATGCTGACAACTGAAAAGCTTTGGACCTAATTAAAAGTATTTTCACTCGCACCTTTAGTGAACCATTTCATTATGCTGCAATGCACAGATTGCGTTTTGAAATATGGTGATAGTTTAAATGTGACCTTTTAATCCCAAACTGCCAGAATTTCCTTAAAACTACACTTTCCGGGCCACGCTTTATGTATATTAGCTGTTTGGTTAGAAATTATCTTCTGTACGTCCAGTGGCTAACAGCCGTAGACACAAAAGAAATGTATTTATTTCAATAGTATAACCGTGTAATGAGCTGTCCTTTTTAGGATGTCTAAATGCAATTTGGTTACCTACTTAATGATGATGTCTAAAAGTAAACAACAATGCTTTTGCTTCTTAAATTTTTCTGTTCAGTTTAACTCCATCTGTATTAGATTTGTCTTCCCAGCAAAGTGTGAATTGTGCTTCATTATTTTAATGGCAAATATATCATTGGCTAGTGGCCTTTTTACTTTGGGCTTTTTTTTTACTTTTTTTTTCTTCAACAAAACAAGTGAATAAATTAAGTGAATTATAAGTGACTGGACTTGGTGAAATAATTGAGACTATTTTTTAATGACCGTTTTCACAATTATGATGTACATTATTATACTGGTATAAACAAATATATATTAGGATATTACAGTGTGATGGATATACAGTAAATCCATGGAGCCTCCTTTGACCTGATTAAATTATATTTTTACGATGGATCTGAATATGTTGTGGAGTTAGGTTAGTTACAGATGCGCTAAGTTTCAGTATTTTTGTTAAATGCATTCTTTAGCTATCAACCCACTTCTAGTTCATCTTTTATGGACTTTTGAACATTAATAGAAATAGATTCAATAGCCAGTTTTTATGAATCATTGCATTTTGCAAAACAGCAACAACTGTGTAAATCTACTTTATTGACTCCAGTTTAGTAATTACATTGCTATCACCATAGTAGCTGCTTTCATACCTGTGCTGTGTGTTCTACCACCCGCTATTCCACCCTCCTTTTAGTGTTTGAACACTACACAACAACAATGGCTTATAGCTCTGTATTAGAGATCCACAATACAACATAACTTATATGTAGCTGGAATAACAATGATTCAATCAGAGATTTATTATCAACTTTCATGTGAGTTGGATGGTCCACCTGTCTGAAGCTAACTTGATACAACTAATATATTCCACTCTAATTTAACTATGTGTGAGCAACCAAGTTGGGGCTTTTATCACTGCTATATCGCAGTTGAAATCCCTTCTTGAATACAGGTTACACTGCATTGTCACTGAAAAGAACCTTTGTGATGGATTGGTACAGGGTTAATATTTAAATAGTCTCTGGACCACTTCATTTAGAGGGTTCCCTAGTGTATTTATCTTGTAAGTGCTTTAACTTGTCTGCCCCTAGTTTTGTATCATTGTTTTAAACCGTCTTGACACGAGCTGAACCTTGGAAATGCTACACAGTCCTCCCTATCTGAAAGTTAAATAGTGCAGCCTTACTTTTAAAACTTGACATATAACTGCAGGTTTGAATAAAACTTAATTTGTTGTCGTTAGTCAAATTAATTTCTATAGAAAACACAGGGAAAAAACTGCCATGACACATAACACTTTGTAATCAATTTTAACACAAAACAGACTAAGTGATTTGTTACATGCTTAAGATAATATCACTGTGTGTGTTAAAATCCTGTGGCGCATGCTAAGAAAACAAACAGGTGCCCCCATGAAGCATATATTGTTGGTTCGCAAGAAACAAAAGATGCCAAATCAAACGAAAAAGATGTTAGCAGAGGATTCTGATAAATAATTTTACTTTAGTAAGTTCACCCTCATATGGACGTCATGTGCCCACCATGTAAGGGTTAACATTGATGTTTCTTTTATGCCCATTAATACATGTTTAGTTATGGCACATTTATATTGTTCCATACCTTTCCTCAAGCCTCCAGCAATGTTCTGACTCACTCTGTTGTTCACATTATGCATTTATTGCTGAAATCTTATCTTTACGCTCCTCACTCTGTATAATGCAGCGATTCCAGTTCATTCTAAATTCAACTTAGTAATGCACCCTTTATAAACTTGTGTTTGCATTTTAGCTATTGAGCTCAAATACATCTATTTACCACCCTGTTCCTTTAATTTTTTTTAGCACAGTTCGCATTGGCTTTGTCAGAATTAAAAATTTTTAGTTTAATAAGATGCTATCAAGGCCAATCAGTCAAATGTTTTTTCTTTCTCTCAGCTTCCATGAACTTAATGATTAAACCAAATATTTCCAAAACAATCCCACTAATTGATGGAGAAATCTCAGCTTAAATTTTCCTATGGAAATCTTTTGCAAGACTTCCAAAAACCGGTTGGTTTAGAATAATTATAGATGGATCTTTTACATGTAACCAACTCTTGCAGTGTTAAATCTCAATAAATTAAATTCTCAATAATATACCGCATTTGCTCGATTATAAGATGACCCTGATTATAAGACAACCCCCCAAAATCTGAATATTAACTTAGGAAAAAAAGAAAAAGCCTGAATATAAGACGACCCTAAAGGAAAAAAGTTTTACCAGTAAATGTTAATTCATGTAAACTATTTTTTTTAATAAAAGCTATGATTGCCATGTTTCTGGAATGGACTATGGTCCTACGCGATAAAGAGGGACGTGGTGAGAAATTTTATGAGATGTGGGAACCGTACATACTCACCCTGCCATCAAAACTGCAACGTCAAGTTACTATGGTCTTTCAGCATACTGTATGGTTTTGTTCGCGGGCATTAACCTCTACCTAACTAATGGTGTATATGTCTTGTCTTCCATCGCTATGTTGTGAATCATAATCTACATGCGATACAATGGCTTTTGTTGCTTGGCCCCTTGGTCGGACGAAGCGTGGTACTTGCATATACTTCTCCTGGTCTCGGTCTCTTTCGTTTACTGTTATTTTTCATTTCATTTCTTGTCTTTGTTAATTTTTGTTATTTTCTCAAAAACACAAAAAAAAAGTGTATAGTCTTATCTCTACAATGAGTTATGCTGCAGATTTGAGTTCACTGCGCATTCTTTGTATACATGATATGATGCCTTGGCTGGGTTGACCCCGCATACTCTGTAACTCCAATGCGACACCAATTAGATGTGACTTTACCTTTACTGTTATCAGATCTATCCATTCTGGACTGTCGATACATTTACTTCATGTTGAACTCAAATGTTTTACTAATGTATACGCTGTGCTTGAATAAACAGTTTTGGAAAAAAAATAAAAGCTATGATTGAGAAAAATATTTTTTTCCAACCTGTCCCCCAGTTACGCACATGTGCCCCCAGGCTTGCCACACCAATATGGCACTGTGGCCCATGATATGCCTTTTAACCCTCTATATGCCACTGTGCCCCATGGTATTCCTTTTGACCCCCTATCTGCCACTCTGCCTCCAGAAATGCCTTATACCCCTATATGCCACTCTGGCATTTAGGGGGTTACAAGGCATATTATGGGGCAGAGTGGCATATAGGGAGGTATAAGGCATTTCAGGAGGCAGAGTGCTCTATTAAATGCCCCCTTAACGCCACTCTGCCTCCTGAAATGCCTTATACCTCCCTATATGCCACTCTGCCCCATAATATGCCTTGTAACCCCCTAAGTGCCAGAGTGGCATATAGTGGTATAAGGCATTCCAGAAATGCCCTATGCCCCCATTTAACACGCACACGCGCACGCATACACTTACCGGTGCTTCCAATTTCCTGCTGTATTGCCGGTGCAGCGGGTTGACGTCTCCTTCCGCTGCAGCCGGAAGGAGGTGGAGTTGGCAGCGGGGGTTTGTCTGCGTCCGTCGCGCATACCTTCCCCGGCTGTCAGAGATCAGAATTCCCCGCAGTGAACTCTGATCTCTGACATTTGGGGAAGGTATGCGCGATGGACGCAGACAACCCCCGCTGCTAGCCACACCTCCTTCCGGCTGCAGCGGACGTTGTGTATGCGGATCGCGTAGACGTCAACCCGCTGCCCCGGCAGTACAGCAGGAAGCACTGGTAAGTGTGTGTGGGGGGGTGTTAAATGGGGGGGGGGACAGGAGGATCCAGGTCCCCTGCAGCGGTGCGGGGGAACTGGATCTTAGTCTCATAATCAGACCTCTGTTTGAGGTCTGATTAGAAGACGACCCCGATTAGAAGACGAGGGGTATTTTTCAGAGCATTTGCTCTGAAAAAAACCTCGTCTTATAATCGAGCAAATACGGTATGTAGAATCAGACATTCATGCGCAAACACACGTATACACAGACATTCATGCTCAGGCACTTATACTTAGACATTCATGCTCAGGCACTTATACATAGACATCCATGGTCAGACATTTTACATACCCTTACAAATACATTCATGCTCACATACTTATACATGGACATCCATGATCGCATATTCTCATACATAGACATTCATGCTCACATACACTTATACACAGGCATTCATGCTTACATAGTTCCAAACATATACACCTCCCACCTGCACCTTCTTACCAGCCTAGTGTGATTGCAGGGTCATGTGATGTAACCGCACCCCGCTGCGTTCATGTCTCCCGGGGACAGTTCAAAATTGTTTAAAAAGGGCACTTCCGACCTGGACCGGCCCGGTCGTGTCAGAAGAGCCCTTTCTGAACAATTTTGAAGGAGCACGAGGAGACAGGAACAAATGAATAAGCCCTGTCACAGTTGCGACCCCTGTAGTTAAGCCACTGTTGAGCAGGGAAAGTCATCCAAAATATCCCTTGACTGACAACGGCCTCCTCCAGGTCTGTAGACAAAAGAAGTTTATCGGAACAATTTGTTGTAAAACCATCTTTTGTCAAAATTAACTTACATTACAAAGAAGACTTCCTGTTTAAAATCAGATACAGATGGTTTTCTAATCTGTTGAGGAAAAATAAAAACATTGCAGTTTCAAAAATCTCATCTAAGAACCATGGTCATTATCCTCATTCCTCACTTAGCACCTCATATTATTAATGGGACACTGCAACAAATCATATGCACTTTAATGCATATGATGGCTGGGAGGTCCCTTTAAATTTGTGGTTTTCCCTTTTTCAAATTCACAGGGAAGTTCCTCAAGCTTCCCAACCACCAGCTGATTTCCATGCTCCTTGCATGGGATATATCTACCAAAAGTCCACTCCAGCGCTGGCTTGGTGAATGTTGCATTAAGTCTAATGAGACGCTAATTTCAAGCAGCAAATCAGTGGCAAGAATAGAGGAGGCGGATAGCTGCAGCTTCTTCCTGCTTCTTAACTGCTATTATTTATACGTTTTAATTTTTAATGAATGCATATTAATGTACTCACACTCCTAAGTTGTGCTGTCAGAGACATTAAAATGTTTCTTTCAATGTGTTCATAACAGTATGTATGAAGAATACTCATGCTATAGAAATAAAATGTATACAATCTCAACATTTACAATAGCTTCTTGGTAATATTCTAAATCTCACTGATTTTCTTGATTCGTAAACTGTGATCCTGTTTACTATTGTTTAGGCTTATTTAAGTGTCTTAAAGGTTATCTTATATATATATAACTAGTATTTATATATCGCCTTTTCTCCCAGTGAGACTAAAAGCGTTTTTAGCGCACGCTTTTGGAATTAACCGAATCGGAAGCTGAATAATAGATGGTACTTTGTTTGCTTTGTGTATTTTATATTTATGCCCACACAATCTTGTTGGCTCCTGATATGGCCTTAGAATCTTAGTGTAGATGGATTTAGACCTGTTAATTAAAGACTCCTTGCACTGTTGAAATAATAATTAGTTTTACTAATTGCATTTGTAGGGAGGTGCTGAAACAGCATTTTCTAACAAATTAATATAAGTTTGTGATCAGAAGCAATGTTTTTCCAAGACAGTTAGTGTATAGAGGTGAAGCATTCTTCTTTTCTATTTGACTTTGTATTATTCAAATAAAATATAACCCTTTTTCTGACATTTAAAGCAAAAAAAAAGAAAAAAATATGTTTGCAGTCATAGGGATCTTCATTGTAAAGACCTATACTGTATTTTGCTCGATTATAAGATGACCCCCCCAATTTGAATATTAATTTAGGAAAAAAAGTAAAAGCCTGAATATAAGACTACCCTATAAGAAAAGGTTTTTCTATTAAATATTAATATTCATGTAAACAATTTTTTCATATATAATAAAAACTATGATTTTTTTCTTTTTATTTGTCAACCTGACCCCCCAATTATGCACATCTGCCCCCAAGCTTTCCACTCTGCCCGCTAGATATGCCTTCTACCCCCTATATGCCACTCTGCCACCTCAGACTTACCAATGCATCCCCAGACTTCCCCAGTGCTCCAGACTCCCTGGTGTTTAGTGGGGGCATCTGGTGGATGTCTGGGGGGCTTTTATGACTGAGCATCCAAAGGTTATGTCACGCCGGCGCTCTGGCATAGAAGCCGTGGTGGAAGTGTGGGGCAGCAATGGCGGTTGTCTGCACGCATTGCGCAGACGTTCACCGGCTGCCAAAGAGGGGGATCCGGGTCCCCTGCAGCGCTGCAGGGGATCTGGATTTTAGTGTTATAGTCAGACCGGATTATAAGATGACCTTTAAAATATATAAATTTTTTCAGAGTGTCACATGAAAAGAACCTTGTCTTATGTTCGAGCAAATGCGGTAAATCCGAATTCCAGAGGTCTCAGTAAAGAAACCAGTAGAATGTTCATGTGGATTTTCCTTGTTAGGGCTTTGTTAGCCAATGTAAAAACGTAGGTCTTATGCAGATATTATTTAGAGCTGAGTTACCCTCACTTTTGTGTCTTGTCTTCATGTTGTGTTAATGTGTTCTAATACAGTTTACATGCTATCCTATAAATGAGATGATACCATAATAATCATGTCTCACGTTTTCACAAGGGATGCTATAAGTATATACTGCATCAGAGTAAAGCTGTCACAATGATACCAACAATGTGAATGGTTGACAAAAAAGCAAAGAATCAGCACACGGCAAGCAAATCCTGTTTAAAAGCAATTATTCTGTTAAGATTAGATAGGACTCGCCGAGTGTTGGGCTAATCAGCATATGGCCACATAGTGTGACAGATTCCCTAATATTTATGTGGCAGGGGATTTTAAAAAGTATTTGCTGGGTGTGCACTGATTCCTTCCTTTGTAGTATGTACATGTCGGTCATTTCAGCAGCCCCTCAAAATCTGAATTGATATGCTTTTAGAGTATGCATCTCTTGTTGTATTTTAAAGGGATGGTTTGCCAAAATAACTTGAAAAGTGTAGTGAGGGAAGATAAATCTGAAAAGTATTCAAGAAGCTACCTTGCATATAAACAAAAGTTTAAGAACTCTTTAAAGTATACAAAATGTGAGTTTGAAGAGTAAAAAAAAAATTGCAGTATTTGTTTAATCATTTGCAACATTGACAGTCAACCTTCGGCTCTTCATCTGCTTCTGGAGGGGTCAGATCCCACGATGCCAAGCTGAATGTCTGGCTGTGCTGTTGCATTTTAGACCCAGTGCTTATCGGGAGCCCCACAGAGAATTTGGTGCAGGATTCTACCATTAGTCATGTAATAATATATTGACAGGGTAAGACCGAGACAAACGTATTTAGTTGAAATTTTTTCACTTGATTTCAGAACCTTACCACAAATGAGCCAAAAAAATGCAAAATACCATGCCTAGCATAAAAAGTTTGTTTTGTAATCAAGTACAAAGCAAACCTGTGAACCCTGCTTTAAGAATTTGGCCGGGCAGCAATCTGTCTGTAAAACTGTGGTTTTATTTTGTCTGACAGCCAACTATATTGATTTTGGTCCATAAACAGTCATTACAGCCAATAACATAAGTAGTAGGGGAGAAAAGGGAGCCGAGGCTGTAGATAGGACAGGCCCACTGCAGGTGGCGGCTAGTGTTGATGAGTGGTAAGGGGATTAACACCGTAAAGCACACTACTTGAAGGTGTCAGATGCAGACTTTAGCGATTTAGGGATTGGAAGGAAATGTGTTAAAAGGGAGAAAGAGGTGTGATTTTAACAGTGTTGCTGTTCCACTTAGTCAAAATGTAAAAGTACATACATGTTTAATATAAATATTCCATCTCTCCCTGTTCACATGTGCAGTATACAATGCACATGCACCCAGTTATTATTTTTTTTAACAGCAATTATATTTATTAAGCATTAAGGAAAATATTTGGAGAGCTACTGCTTTGTGTCCATTTTTTCTTAATATAATCCATATCTTTGAACCAGAGAGCTTTTTTTTGGTTTTATCTCTGTTTAAATCCTTAGCATAATCTAAATATATATGTAGGAGTATTACCTAAAATAGGAGATTTCACAAATTATGTGAAAAGGGTGGATTTTGCATTGGTCATGGTCGTTGTACAGTGTAAAATAGTTATTCTTAAAACTAAAATTGTTCCCTCTAAGATATGTAGTAAAGATATTATAGTAAAATCATGCAGTGAAGTATGCAATAGTTAACTGTTGAAATTCATGCAACCTTTTTATAGGGACTAATTATTTTCTGTGACTGGAGGTGGTTAGAAAATTAATCAGACGTTCTTACCTGTAATGCCTGCAGACTCCAATGCCCTGTTTGAAGATTATGCATCGATCAATGTTTGTTTTTAGCATATACACTCACTGGCCACTTTATTAGACACACCTATTCAGTTGCTTGTTAACACAAATAGCTAATCAGCCAATCACATGGCAGCGACTCAGTGCATTTAGGCATGTAGATGTGCTCAAACTTGCTGAAGTTCAAACTGAGCATCAGAATGGGGAAGAAAGTGACTTTGAGCATGGCATGGTTGTTGGTGGCAGACGGGCTGGTCTGAGTGTTTCAGAAACTGCTGATCTACTGGGATTTTCCAGCAGGATAATGCAGCATATGACAAAGCTCACATCATGTCAAACTGGTTTCTTGAACATTACAATGAGTTCGCTGTACTCCAATGGCCTCCACAGTCACCAGATCTCAATCCAATAGAGCACCTTTGGGATGCGGTGGAACGGGGGATTTGCATCATGGATGTGCAGCTGACAAATCTGCAGCAACTGCATGATGCCATTGTGTCCATATAGACCAAAATCTCTAAGCAATGTTTCCAGCACCTTGTAGAAAGTATGGCACGAAGAATGAAGGCCGTTCTGAAGGCAAAAGGGGGTCCAACCCGGTACTAACAAGATGTACCTAATAAAGTGGCCAGGGAGTGTATAATGGAGGATCCATGGCACAATGAATCAAGCCTTGATTGCAATAAGCAGCAGTTCCTGACAAATCAGGACTCTTTGTCTCACATTTGTTTTACATTTTAAATGTGTATAAGAATCTATACTCAAAATAATGCTAATTTTTTCTCATTAACATCATTGAAATAGACCATCAAGTACATATTAAAGTAGTAATTTTATTTAAAACAATGGAATTGTACAGACACAAACGAAAAATTACCTTCACAAATATAGAAATCTGAAAATGGATCTTAACGCACCAGTGGTTTTAAATTTGCATGTGTGAGGAGGTGTCCAGTTGATATTTGCTCAGTTTCAATGAGTAAGCATTCACCTTTTGTGTAAATGGTAATTAGATCATTAAGAGTTGTATACATTCCCCCGGAAGAGTGTAGCTTTGTGAATATGGAGTAATTACATACCTCGACAATGAAAGAGAGAGGCCTCGAAGGTTAAGTGCCTAATAATACACAGGTGGTAGAACTGGGGCTTTGAAGAGCCCAAAGGAAAGTGGCTTAGTTGATGTATTTCAAAGGATGGAAATGTCATGGTGCCACTATTGATATTGTTATTTTCAACTCAGAGTTTTATGTGCTGATAGTGGTGATTTTAATTATTAAAAATCATCATAACTTTAGTTATGCATGTCTGAACACTCGGCATTTGTTTCCTTGGTCATTTAAAAAGGCTGTAATGAGGATTACATCTTGAATACGAGTTTTCCTTGTCTTTCTCTCAATGTAATTAAATACAAGGTATTTCTAAATATTCTACACGGCATATCTGATTACCGTCCTGTGTTGTATTTCTGACTGGTGTGGCTTTCGAACAGTTGCGTAGCATAACAGTGCACAGACATTTCACCAAGTTAGACAAAGCTAACATATTAAAACAGTGCAGTTTTTCTTTTCGTGATATTCTTATGTTTGTATTACTACATAATTACAATACTGTGTTTTGCTGTATGTAGCAGAAGTTAACATGCCTTAATTTTCTGTATATTCCTTTTGAAACTAATGGTTATAGACTGCTTTGAATATCTGATATGAAATGCTTTTAACTGATATTTCAAACCATTTTGGGTGGAAATAAATCCAAATTCCCTTAATGGCTTAAATTAATTATGACTGAACAGTGAATTAACTGACAAAATATCTTGCGTTATCCTGATGGTGTGAATCTCTGTGATCAAAGGTTTGATACTAAAAGTATGAACAGAGAGGTAAGGTTTGAGCCAAGGAAGAGCTGTGTCATGGATGCCATGAGCATGGAGGGTTTGTAGGAAGAGAGGGTGGTCAACCGTGTCAAAGGCTGCAGAGAGGTCCATGAGTAGTGAGAAGTGGCCTTTTGTTTTTGCTGCTAGGAGATCATTAGTAATTTTAGTGAGTGTGGTCACGGTTGAATGGTGTGGATGAAAATCAGATTGCAGAGGGTGTGTATAGATACGTACTATCTACCCATCTACCCTTGGGTAGAGTTTGAACTGAGGAAAATATTTAAATTTACAAGTTGATTGTTCCAGCAGTTTTGATGCTAAAGGGAGAAGGGAAAGTGGACCATAGTTTGATGTGGGATCAATGTAACTTTTCTTTAGGATAGGACGGCATGTTTGGATGGGAATACACCGGAGGAAAAAGAGAGATTTTGTTTGTTAGGGTTGAGGTAGCATGGGATGGTAAGGGATGTGAAGGTGCGGGGATTTGAAGGCTGTAGTGAACAAGCCTTCCTCCACAAAAGCTCAGCAGTACGTGAACAACTTTGGAGGAGACAGATCTGTGTGGCATGCTATGGACGAGGTGCAGAGTTACAGGAGCAACCATATCTATCTAGGACTAAGGCTAGTGTATGGTTATACTGAGCTGTAGGTGCATCAGGGCAGGAGGAGGTGGAGATACTTAAGAGAAGTGGCCAGAGTGTATCTGTAAGCTGCAGAGTGTTAGCTCACCTTTCCTAATCCCTCTCCTGCAATACTTTTACTAGTGTGGCTGGTCCATCCCTAACAACGGCACTTTTACCTATTGTGTAAATACACCCTAAATCCCTCTAGATTGTAAACTCGTTTGAGCAGCGCCCTCCTCACCTGTTGTCTCTGTAAGTCAAATTATGTAACATACTACTTGTTTTGTCCTGTCTACCGATTGTACAGCATTACAGAATTTGATGGCGCTAGATAAAACAATAAATAATAATAATAAAATAATAAGAGAGAGTTGGAAAACTAAGGTGTCGAACAAAGGTGAGAGAACACTAGGTCAATTTGATGACCATCATGGTGCATGGGGGAGGTAGTCCATTGTGAGAGTGCGAAGGAGGAGGAGAGCAAAAGTAGTTAGTCCCCTAAGATTAATGTAGGCATGTTGGAGGAAAGAAAGTTGGAGAGTCATGCAGCAAAGTGATAAAAGAATTGGGGAGTAGGGCCATGAGATTGATAGATCACTGTAACATGGAGAGAAATTGTTGACCCTTTCCCTTGGGCAACCTGCACACTTCTTTGGCCTTAACTCATCTTGATGTCAACCCAAATCTATCTCCCCACACCCTCACTTTCATCCAAAAAAATATGTTGTATGCCTTACAATTAGACATTTTTCTAGCCTTGATGTCAGAATAATTGGAATTTAAAAAAAACAGGAGGCAAGTATTTGCATTACTTCCTTTACTCTCACTGACTAGCAGCAAAAAAAATGTTAAAAAAAATTGTGAGAACCGCAATCACAGAACAGCATAGGAGTATATAAACCCCAACATCCCCCTCATCTTCCTCTTTCCGAACGCAAACCGACAGCACCACTGGAACAGGATGCCAACCAGGAACACAAGCCCATCTGAACGAAACTCTGGCAAACTGGATCATGAAATGACCTCAAACTCAATGAAGAACTTGCTGAGGCAACTAGTAAAGAAAACAGAGACACACTGACAACCAACCATAATAAGGCAATATATAAACCGCAGGCCGAAGACAGCCCACATGCAGACAAAACCCACATCCAAACCAGGGGAGGGAAGGTTGGTAAATACTCGCCTCCTGTCTTTTTATTAAAATTCCAATAATTTCAGCCATCTGAATACTTTAGAATGCCATTTATGCCTACAATAAAATCTGGCTTCCTAGCAGTGGATAACCTTCAAGGCTCTTTAGCTCTCATCCTGCCATATAACTTCATGCCCTCTATGCCTCATGCATTGTGGCTGTCTCTCTTTGCAATTTTACATATACTGATCCATCTTGGGCTTTCTCCCTGCTGTTTCCCACCTCTGGAACTCCCTATATCAGCTGTTCCACAATTTTAAAATGCAAACTAAAGAAACACCCATTTTCCAACATAGAAACCTTAATTTAATATACATCAGAACACTTGTTAATTGTACATTCCGCCTCCTCCTGGTTGTATTTGTACATCCTCACTCTCTCTCTACCAACTAAACTGTCAGCTGTACAGGGCAGTGGCCTCCTTTCCGTATGCATACCTCTTGTACCCTGATCGTTATATTTAAATTAGTACTGTTACTGTATGTCTAATACAGCTGCCTTTTTTTGTATCTCGGCTTTATTATAGTATAAACTGTAAAACAACTGTTATAAATAAATGTGTAAACTATACACACATCTTTTTCTTTCACTTTTTCTTCAAAAAGCAATTACACAGCAACAGAAAGCTTTCTTTAAAAATATGCATAGAGTGTTCCTCAGACAAGAACTCGAGTCATATGATTACTCTATATATTAAAGTTTGTTTTAAGCAAAGTAGTTAGAGTACCGATTACTCAACTCCATCCTACACAAATAGCATCTTGTTTTAATTCATTTGTCCAGTATGCTTCTTCTCCATTTTTTGCTTTTTTTGCGCACGCAGGACCTAATGGTAATTATTTTAGGTAACAACTGTTTCAAAGTGTATTGCAAGGACTTACTCAACCCAGGGACCAAAACTGAAATCAGACAAGCTAAAGGGTGCAGTCCTGCTTCATGTAGTTGTGCATACCTGAAGCATCTATGTAAAGCACCTTGTAAAATGTATTTTAAAAGAAGGTTGGTGCTAAATTAGAAAACTAGAATGGTTGGGGTCAGGAGTTCTTATCCATAATCTAGTGACTCGGGTAAATCAGGTTATCAAAGAATATGTTTTTACATTTGATGAAGTGAGCTTAATGCAAATGGTTAACATTTCAGGTATCCGCATTAAAGAATCGACTCCGAAAAATGTCCACAACTACCGGCGATGGAGTGGCACGAGCTTTCCTGAAGGCTCAGGCATCTTTGTTTGGGAGCTACAGAAGTGCACTAAAGATTGAGCCAGTGAGTAAAATGTTTTTTGGTTTTTTTCTTTCTTGCATACAATTGGACTTGATACTCGACACTCTGGAAAAAATGTAGTTCTTGAGATGATGCTCAGGTGATGCAGAAAATAATTTTACCCATAACAACTGAAGAACTTAATATTTCAGAGTTGTGTGCTTAAAGAAAACATCTTTGAAACTTATTATATTTTATATTATTATATTTTTTAAATGCATTGAGAATAATTCAGTGCCATCTGTTAGGATGCACCATGAGGTATAATGAGATATGGCCGGATGAGCAGCACCTACTGCAACACTGCTAGTTACCATACTATATTATTATTAAGAATTCAAACTTTTAGCCTAGTGTTGTTGAACATTTCAGTTATTCTCATGTAGCAAATGGGGAGATTATTCAATGACTTATGTGTAAAACACAATAGTTAAGAGAATAACGCTGGCATTTCCGCAGAGAAGAAATGTTCTTCCAGAGCAGCTAGTTTGACTGTTAGGTCTGAAATGGCATAATGTGTGAAGCTCTACATATTTAAAGCTGTGTCTGAAAAATAATATACTGAGATATTGTCTGTACTGTATTCCTCTGTTACATATATGGATAGAATATTTCTTCTTTCCCCTACTTGTGACGACTCTGTGCTAAATAAGCTGCAGATTTTAGCCTTTTTTTTCCCTTTAACTGCTGCTTATACTAGTGCAGACAGTTGGTTTGAAGTTGGTTGACACAGTTCCACCATAATGCAAAATCATTGTAATATAATTTATTTAGAAGAACTATTGGTGTAATATACTAAAGTTACTAATAGTACTTTTCCTGTAAAATACCGTATTTGCCCGAATATAGGCCACACTTTTTTCCCCCACTTTAAGTTTTTAAAGCGGGGGTGCGGCCTATATTCGGGGTCTAGCGCCCGACGCCCGGGACATGCAGTTCTGGGCGCCGGGCAGGCAGCAGGGTTAGGATACAAAACCCCCCGCTGAGGTGCAGGGGACCTGCATCCTACTCTCCGATACGCTCAGACAGCCTCCCCTGCCGGCACTTTCCAAGGGGGGGGGGAGTGCCGGCATGGGAGGTTGTATAAGCGCATCGCGCAGACGTTCAACGACAGCGGCGATACGCTTAAACAGCCTCCGCTGCCAGCACGTCTGCACAATGTGCTTTAACAATCTCCCTTGCCGGGAATTCCCACTGGGGGAGTCCCGGCAAGGGAGATTGTTAAAGCACATCGTGCAGACGTGCCGGCAGCGGAGGTTGTTTATGCTCGCATCGCCACAGCCGGTGAACGTCTGCGCGATGTACGTTAACAATCTTCCTTGAAGATTGATTCCTTGATTGTTGAAGATTCCCTGAAGGCACCGGAAGTTGAATACGCGTTATGCGTAGATGTCCCCCGCCGGCCCCTCAAGACCCCGTGGAGTCTGCACGGGTAAGTCTGGCGGGGGGGTGGATAGAGTGGCAGCATATCTTGGGGGGGGGGATAGAGTGGCAGCATATCTCGGGGGGGATAGAGTGGCAGCAATAGGGGGGCAGAAATTTTTTTCTTTACAAAAGCACCTAACTTCTAGGGTGGGGCCTATATTCGGGTGCGGCCTATAGTCGAGCCAATACGGTAATTACAACATCTCTTTCTGGATCACTGAAGATGGTGTGCAGTATCTAATTACCAACTTGCAGGTGCCCAAACTCTGTTTAATGAAAATTATAAAATGCCAGGTACATTCTTCATTGAATCCACAATGTTTTAAATTCATTATTATATGTACACAATATGGGAGAGGGAGAACGGGCACAACAAACATGTTATATATGTCGCAGCAGCAGAACAGCAGCCAGATCTGTGAGAATGGATGTATGTAATGTGTTTCTGCAAAATTATATATTACGTTAATATATTTTTATTCTGTATTTAATGAATACCATCATATTCTGCAGCGCTGTACACTTTAAACATGTGAAGTTAACATATACAAAACAGACACATACAGATATAACAGATGTTGGAGACCATGCCTCTTCTTGTTCGCCTCTTCTTGTTCTTCTCTTCTTCTGTCTTAATTCTTGGTCCACTTCTCCCTGCCATCCACTGAGTTATCCATGCCTCATGAAGCACTTCTACGCACACCCTGTCCTGAGGAATACAGAGAGGTTGGCTCCTGTGGAGGGCATGCCGTGGGTCCTTTTGCAGAAGTACTCCAAGAGGCCAGAATAATGCAAACAGATTAACAGAGAAAGACAAGCGTTTCTGTACTTCTCATTCTCTGTGAAAGCTGCCAAATTAGTTACTCTCCAATGTGTAGTATTTGTAGTATTTGATGGTACTGTATCAAACAAAAGCTGATCATCACCAAAGTCAAACTCAGCTCTGCACAAATCTAATAATCATTTTACACATTCCTTAAGAAAACCTACACAAGAAAAACATGTTATATGTTTGTGATTGTATCACTCCAAAAGTGGCACACGCCATCTTTAACTTTACTTTTTTAACAAATGTGTATACAGCGGTGTTCCAAATCACTTTATTTTGTAACCTAGGATACACATCTCAAAACTTGTAATTGTAAGAGCCATTATTTCATTATCTGTGCATACATAGTAGTTTAGTTTTTAGATTTCAACAACTATTGGAGACATTTGCACAGAATACTCTATAAACATTTAGTAATTTAAGCAATTACTTCAATAGCTGCTGACGCTTGCACTCCAGCACAGAGCAGGTGAATGTCAAACATCTTGTTTAAGGTGCAAAGTATAGAAAGCTATTTAGCGCAACAACTCTCTCTCTTTCTCTCTCAATTTCCTGTGTTCCAAGACAGTGCTTAAATTACAGTGTATATATATATATATATATATATATGTACAGTGTGTGTGTGTATATATATATATATATATATATATATATATATGTCCCAAGAATGTTAGGCACACTCTAATCCATAAATTTACTTGCCCACTAATCCATACATTTACTTGATCCTCGACCATAGACATTATTAGTTTAGGTCATATCGATATTTCGGTCTCCTACAGAGAGCCTTCATCAGGACCATTGGCAACACAAATGCCAATTTATACAAAAAACACCATCCCATAAGTGGATAAACACACCCACAATTAAGTGAACAGACACACCTATGTAAAAAAAAAACTAAAAACAACATTAAGAATACATAGAAGAACCCATAAAGGTTATCTTTCTTGCAAAATATAATCACAAGACATGTATACTTTCAAATTACTTAAAACAATGATGAGTACATGTGAATGTATGTATGATTGTGTGTTAACATTAATGTGTATGCGAGCGTGAATGTGTGTTTGTGTAGGTGTTTGTGGGGTAGGCTGTTAAGGGGGACTGCCAAGCTGTTTAGCAAAGATGGCACAGACAGTTTTGGGGGTACTGACAAGCTGTTTGTGGCATAGATGGCCCTGACATGTTTGGGGCTATGAAGGCACGGGCAAGCTGCTTGTTTGCAAAGATGGCACAGACAAGCTGCTTTGGGGGCAAAGGTAGCACAGACAAGCTGTTTTGGGTGCAAAGGTGGCACGGACAAATGCTTGGGTACAAAGGTGGCACTGTGGGATAATTTGCTTGTGAAGTCAGCAGGGCAATTTTCATGCATACATGCATACATGTGCTAATACAACATACACATAAACATACAATTACAGATACATACTGACTATTAGCCACTCTAACACCATACGCTTACATATACTTACACAGTACTATAACATCAGACACTTATATACACACACACACACACACACACACACGCACACACATGCTTATACCATACACTTGAACGTACATGCACACACAGCTACACGTTCAGATAATCCATGCAGCTCACACACATCCCCTCCCTCAGCCTTACATTTTTAGCTCTAAATTGTTTTAGGAGAACTGCAAGTTTATTTGCAATGTTTAACACCTGCTGTGAAAATTATTTCTCTTGTTTAAATAACTTTTTCAGTAATTTATTTAAACAAATTTGAAAATGACTAGTTTCATATTAGGATGTTTTTTTCTCATTATACAAACTATACGGGGCTCTTTCAGTTGTTTTCAACCCAATACATGATGCCATGAGCCATAGTGATATTAGGAACTACGTGTTTTAATGAGTAATTTGTTTTTGAAATATAATTTTTAAATGCATAGTTTCTCTTTATTGTAAACAAAAAATATTGATGCCAGATCTAGACATGTGTATTGTGACCACAAATGGTGCCATGAAATACGGTGCTGGTATTAAATTATTTCCAGGGCTGGTTTTACTTCCCATGGGTCGTTATGAAGAGCTCAGTGAATTCAAGTGTGGTAATGTGATAGGATGCCACCTTTGCAATAAATCAGTTTGTGAAATGTAATCCCTCCTAGATATTCAACTGTAAGTGGTATTATTGGAAAGGGTTCAGGATCAGCAACAGCTTAGCCACAAAGCGGAAGACTACATAAAGTAAATGTTACCTGCCTGACTACATTGTGCCAATTGTAAAGTTTCAGTGTTTTCAGTGGTTGAACTAGGACCCTTCCAGTGAAGGGAAATCTTAATGCTCCAGCTTACCAATACATTTTGTACTATACTATAACTTTGCTGGAACAGTTTGAGGAAAGTCTTTTCTATTCCAGCATGACTGTGCCCCAGTTCACTAAGCAAGGTCCATAAAGACATGGTAGGATGAGTTTGGGGTGGAAAACTTGTCTGGCCCACACAGAGCCTGTATCTCAACCCCATTAAACAGCTTTGGAATGAACTGGAACAGAGATTGTGAGCCAGGCCTTCTCATCCAACACCGGTGACTGCCCTTACAAATGATCTCCTGGAAGAATGGGCAAAAACCCCCACAGAAACTATCCAAAATATTGTGGAAAGGATTTCAGAAGAGTGGAAGCTGTTATAGCTGCAAGGGGGGGGGTCACTACATATTAATGTCTATGTATTTAGAATGCAATGTCATAAAAGTCCCTATCGGTGTCATGGTCAGGGGTCTCAATACTTGTTCTCCACGGCGTCTCCAGACTCTGTCCCGTCTGTCACATGTGCTCAGTGTGAACCTGCTTTCATCCGTGAAGAGCACAGGGCGCCAGTGGCGAATATGCCAATCCTGGTGTTCACTGGCAAATGCCAAACGTCCTGCACGGTGTTGGGCTGTAAGCACAACCCTCACCTGTGGACGTCGGGCCCTCATACCACCCTCATGGAGTCTGTTTCTCACCGTTTGAGTGGACACGTGCACATTTGTGGCCTCCTGGAGGTCATTTTGCAGGGCTCTGGCAGTGCTCCTCCTGCTCCTCCTTGCACAAAGGCGGAGGTAGCGGTCCTGCTGCTGGGTTGTTGCCCTCCTATGGCCTCCTCCACGTCTCCTGATGTACTGGCCTGTCTCCTGGTAGCGCCTCCATGCTCTGGACACTACGCTGACAGACACAGCAAACCTTCTTGCCCCAGCTCGCATTGATGTGCCACCCTGGATGAGCTGCACTACCTGAGCCACTTGTGTGGGTTGTAGACTCCGTCTCATGCTACCACTAGAGTGAAAGCACCGCCAGCATTCAAAAGTGACCAAAACATCAGTCAGGAAGCATAGGAACTGAGAAGTGGTCTGTGGTCACCACCTGCAGAACCACTCCTTTATTGGAGGTGTCTTGCTAATTGCCTATAATTTCCACCTGTTGTCTGTTCCATTTGCACAACAGCATGTGAAATTGATTGTCCATCGGTTTTGCTTCCTGAGTGGACAGTGTGATTTCACAGAAGTGTGATTGACTTCGAGATACATTGTGTTGTTTAAGCGTTCCCTTTTATTATTTTGAGCAGTGTATATGCGTGTGCACACACATACTTATGTATATGGAATATGACTAGATGCAGATTCTACTTTTTTGGCTTTCTAGCATTGCAAACGCGTATTAAAAACAGTCGAGTAGAAAAAGATACTTTCTGCCACTCAGGCTTAATTTGTATTCGGAAAAACAGGTTGTTGGCATCTGTGAGATGTTATTCAAGGTCTGGAGCCAGAATGTATTTAGCATTAGAGTACAGCCGGTGGGCACGAAGTGAAAGCAAGCTCCCTGGCACAGATCTATGCCAAGGACCCACTAGAAGCATAGAGACAAATGCTTTATCCCAACAGAGAAATACAGGCACAAGAATGCCCAGAGCTTGCTCATTATGCATAACTCTTTCAGAAGGTCAGCCATCCTGTAGCCTAGGTGTCTGCTTGGAGCTGTTTAGGGTATGGACATGACAAACCTTTAAATCTTAACCAGTAGCTGTAAATATCAGTTTGGCACATTACATTTTATTTATAGAGCCCCATAAGATTTCATAGTAAAATTACAGTGACTGGAGAATAGAGTTAACAGTGACATTACATGTGAATGTCCAATGTTTTACAGATAGCTGTATGTGGATCATTTGTATGTGTCCTAGTTATGTTATGTTATCTTAGCCCATCATAGAACCATCTCAGCGTTATCTTTGAGCATAGAAAGTCCTTCCAAATATCACATGACTGACAACTATGGCAGTATCCAGGTCTGCAGACAAATAGTTTATTGGAACAAAATATGATAAAAACATTTTGTTTTGATGCTAAACTACATTACTGTATACAGCTCTGTACTGTATGCTTAACCCCTTAACGTCCATTGCCGGGTCAGGCACGTCATGCAAAACGGTCACTTAACGACCTATGACGTGCCTGACACGTCATCAGACTTAAACAAGCTTAGAAAGTGATCAATGATCACTTTCTAAGCTTAAACGGTGTTGCTGTAATGCCTCGATGTCGAGGCATTCAGCAACACCGAGATCGGCATGATGGGCCATGTCTGGCCCCTCCCCGGGGCGTCAACAGCCGCCATACACTGTATGGCGGCGGACGCCCGTTTTAAAAGCGTTTAGGAGGCGATCAACGATCACCTCCTAAACATCAATGGTGTCGCTGGAATGCCTCGATCAGGAGGCATCCAGCGACACCAAACACTTACCTCTTGATGGACTGTGACCGCTCCGGAGAGCGGTCACAGCCGCAGCTGCACGCAGTCTTCACCATCCGCAAGATGAAAAAAAATAATAAAGTTGAAAAAGTTCGCTAGACAGTCTCCAGACCCTCTAGAGAACTCTGGCTCCACTTGCAGGTTGAATACAGGTACTGCATTCAACCATACAAGTCAATGGAGCCCAGCTTTCTAATCACTATGTGATTAGTAAAATATTTAAAAATAAATAAAAAAATTAAAAAAAAAAAAGGAAAAAAAGAAAAAGCTTAAAAAAAACATGGTAACATTTAAAAATTATTATGCTTTAGAGGAACTATCCAGTTCCAGCAAAATGTAAAAAAAAAAAGTCCAAAAAGAGTAAAATAAATAAAATAAAAAAATAAAGTTTATTATTATGAGCAAGTGCTAAAATTAGCGCTGTATCTTCCCAAAAATCCTGACGTGGAAAAATTTAAATAAAAGCATTTCAAATACCCAAGGGGTGTCTAATTTAAAACAATGAATGGTTTGATGGGGTAAATTGGAGTGGCCGGGCTCAAAGATAGGGCATAGGCACAGACTGACCGAAATGGGGGGGAAAAAAGCGCACTTCCAAAATGTGGCATTTTAACCTCAAACACCAGACAAACCCATACATGTGGGGTATCACTGAACTCGGGAGATGTTATTGAACACATATTAGGGTGTTGTTTGATAGTGACGTATACCTGGAGCTATAAATGTATACCCAAAGTACAATTTGTGTAAAAAAAAATACCAAAAAAATGCTAACACAAAGTGTGGCAAAGGCTGGTGGTAGAATCTCATGCATGGAAAGGGTTAAAATACTAGCATTTGAAATACCTTAGGGTGTCTAGTTTTCCAAAATATATGATTTGATGGGGTAAATTGCATTGGCCGGCTTCAAAGATACCCGAAATGGCACATGGGGGGAAGAATTACCAGATTTGGAAAAAATGGTTTTGAATTAACAAAACGCTACCTGTACTTAATGCTCCATAACGTGCAGAAAAAAGCAAAAAAACATAAAAACATTGGGTATTTCTAAACTCAGGACAAATAGTAGAATATATTTAGTAGGTTTTTTCATTAGCTTTTTTGGATGAGTAAAAGATTTTTGGGGTAAAAGTCAGAAAATGTGGGGTTTTTTTACATTTTTCATCATATTTTATTATTTTTTTTATGGGAAATTAGATAATATGATTACAACAATGGTATCTGAAGAAAGCCCTTCTTGTCCTGAAAAAAACAACATATAATTTGTGTGGGTTCACTAAATGAGTGAAGAGAAAATTACATCTAAACACAAACACCGCAAAAGTGTTAAAACAGCCTCGGTCCCAATGGTACAAAAGGTAAAACACAGCCTGGTCCTTAAGGGGTTAAAGAGAAGCGTATATGTATATTTCACAAAATAGAAAATTAACCATAACATGAAGACGCCCATGACATGATATATTCAGCCCTGGTATGGTCATGGATATCATGGATGCTGTACAGGATGTCCAAGTGCAAACTGAGAACTGCCTTCAGTCTGTATTGTTTGAAGTTGGACCCTATGGAACGTTGCACACTGAATGCATCTGGGGCATTTTGTTTATCCTTTTTGCTTAAAAGAATTTTCATCTCATTCCATAATTTAATACTTGGGGGTTTAAGACTTTAAAAGTCACTCATGTCTCTTAACATAATTTATAGAATATATATTCCTTGAGTAATGAAACATTAATATACCATAGATTCTACAAATCCATGCTTTTGTATATATGACCCATGCAAAATGTATATATGACCCTGCATCACATACTTTTCTTCTGATGACATTGGAATTAATGGGTGCGATGGATACGCTCTTTACTGCATGCCTTCAAAAATCTATATTATTAACACTTTGCAGGTTGTTTCTATCAGTCTACTGACTTTGTTGTACCTTAGGACTTTAGGAAAGGTAACTGGAGCAGAAATCACTTAAATGTTGTGTTGTCTGAGACAAGATACAGCAAGTTGTGAGTTTTGTAGTTTTTTCTATCCTTGAACCATTAGTAAATATTGTTCAAAAATAGAAGAGTGAGTCTCGCAATAGTAACCTAGCCATTTATGTTCTTGTTTTATTCTTGAAGTGATGAAGCCAAAGAGCAAATTGTATTCATGTCTTGTGCAAACATCTTATTGGGTTTCAGTAGGAATCTGATACACACAGGTTCTTTTTACCTCCTTGGCCTTATTTTATCTAGACCTTTAGTTGGTTTTACAAAGAAGGAACATTACATAATAGGACTGAAAAAGACATGTCGATCAAAATCAGTGTTTCTACGATAGCCCTAATATAATTAATCCAGATCAGTTTAGCTGCATGTTGATTTTTGCTTATAAGGGAGGAACATTTCTTCATGGCTCCAAGGTCAGTCTAACTAATCCCTGGATCAACACTTTGTAAATTACTACATGTATCACTATTTACCGTTTCTTGCAAACAGCAATCTAATCTTACATTTCCATAGGTAGTGAATTCCAAAGCTTTTGAGTCCTTACAGTGAAAATAGACTTCTGTGGAACCATGACTAATCTAATTCTAATGAAATGGTCTCTTGTTATCTGCTCGGTCTCTGGGGTGACAATTTCCCGTTTTCATAGGCCTCATACAGATGTTACATTTATTAGTACATTGTGTAAAGAGACCCCCTTGGTCAACTCTTTCTTACAGGGAAGAAATCCTTGTAGCTAAAATCTCCTATTGCTGTTTTTAATCTTGTAGGTCTTCCTTGTGTTCTTTCTAGTTCAAGCAAACATATTTTAAATGAAGCCTAACTAATGCTTTGTATAGAAATGTAATCACAGTTTTAGATCTTACATTGATAGCATTTTAAAAGATGCTAGTAATTTATTAGCCTTTGCAACTGCTTCTTGACATTACACGTGATTACTTAGTTTGGGGTCCATAGTACCCCAGATCTTTGTAAAGTGTTTATTTTCCACCTTAGCTTCTGATTAGCATGTGTACTTTTACCATAAAAATGATTTATTGTATATTTATCAATACTGAATCTCATGTTCCATTTTTCTCTCCATTCTTAAAATGTATTAAATCAGTCTGAAACACAAACATCATGAATTTGTAACCCTACGCAATATATATATATATATATATATATATATATATATATATATATATATATATATATATGTATATAAACATAAACATTGTAAGCACCAGCGACATTTTATGTTTGGATTTTGGGCCTAGGAGCTGTATAAATCATAAATGTAGGTTTGTGTGGTGGAGCAATTGCAGACCTGGGTGGGCCAGTGCTGCATTCCCCATCTCATCTGAAAAGTCCATGCCAGGTTTTGACTATCCAGTAGGTCTGGTGGAGGTTTGTTAGAGCTCATCTTAACTGGGTCTGTCAGGGAAGATTAAGTTTAGGATGGCCAGTCTAGGCTGGTAAGGGATAGGCCTCTGGAGAAAGGACTCCAATCAGGATTTTTTTGTGCACTTGTACTAAAAACACAGGATAGCAATGGTAGTTCTTATATATATATATATATATATATATATATATATATATATATATATATATATATATATATATATAACCTCTGTTTCTATTTTTGTAATAAAATCTCTAAGTAAACCATGCTCAAATGATGAAATAATCATTTAGAATTGTATTTAGTAACTCCCACTACACTTTTTAACATTTTTTGCAGATTTCATCATCGTCAGTTTGTGGCATTAGTCTACATGTCTCACATATAACTTTAAATGTGCTTGGTGCATGTATAATAATATATAATAAAATCTAAAATTGTATATGAAATAATGTAATACTATATAATTTAATAAACATACTAAAATACTAGCACGTATGACAATCTCCCTTTTGACCTATAAATCCACAGAATATTATCCCAAAAGTCATGGGGGTCGTCACGATGTTTTTGGCAAATGTGAGATGAGCCTTTGTGCTCTTTTTTGGTCAGCAGTGGATTTCTGCAAATCTCCCTTGGATGCCATTTTTGCAGTCTCTTTCTTATTGTGGAATCATGAAAACCGACCTTAACTGAGGAAAGTTTTTTGCATGTTAGTCTGGGTTCTTTTGTGACCTCCTGGATGCATTCTTGGAGGAATTTTGGCAAGCCGGCCACTCCTAGAGAGGTTCTTCACTGTTCCAAGCTTTCTATTTGTAGATATCATGGTTCGCTGGAACCCCAGAGCCTTAGAAATGGCTTTGCAACCCCTTCCAGACAGATGGATGTCAGTGACCTTGTTTCTCACCTGTTCTTGAATTTCTTTAGATGGTGGCATCATGGCATGCTTTTTGAGACCTTATAGCCTCCTTCATTTTCCAAGGCAGGTTCATTTTAATTGATGTTTAGATTTAACAGGGCTGGCAGTAATTGTTTGAATTAGTTCTGTGGGGTCTATTACTTTTTCACATAGGGCCATATTTAACATAGGGCCAGGTTTTAAAAGCTTTTTTTCTTTTATACAAGAAAAAACTGCATTTTGTGTTTTAGTTTATATACACACACACACACACAGATCCAATATGCCGCTGTTATGTTGTTTTGTATAATGCATTAAACACAGATTTATTTTTTTAGTTTCCTATACAAAATGTTATATTTACTTTAATCAGTTTAGTTTTCATTTTAAAGAAAAGACGTAATTTTTTTGTGCCAAATATTTTTTTAAATATTATTGCATTATTTAAATATTGATGTAAAATAGTTATATATATATATATATATATATATATATATATATATATTTATTTTTTTATTTTTTTTGCTTGGTTAATGTAACCCTTAGTTTATCTTTAAATTATATAACAGATTTAAAATTACTTATTAAACATGACTCTTATTCTGTTGATTATTTTGAGTAGGAGGCTACAATTTTATGATACTTTTTATAGGAGAAAATGTTATGCATGTTGAGATTAAATTATTTTTTTGTGTGTTGACCCATTTGTAAATAGGAAAATGGAAATTTCTCTGAATGTTTAAGCAGCAAAATGGATAAATGTTAATTGCATAGCTGTTTCAAAAGTATTATTGTTTTATAAATAGTTGAAAGCAAAATACAAAGACGAGTATATCCTCTATATAGTTGGCATTCCTTTATCTTCTCTCCAAGAGTGGCATCTAGTGGTTACAGTAGTACTCTTTTTTTTTTTTCGAGGCGCTCCTCTCTGAAGTTGGTTTAAATATATATATATATATATATATATAAATGTAATTTTGTTCTAGGAACATTTGGTTAGGTACAAATGTTAATTGATGATGGTTTCTGGACGGTGACTAAAGAACGTAGAACTTCTAGATATGCTTTTGGATTTCTGCAGTTTTTTTTTTTCTTTTGCTTGGGAATACAATGTATGAAGTATAATTACCCATATCTATATCTAGGCACACTTTTAGCTCTAAAAAATGCTCTGAAGTATTGAACACTTTGTGGACTGAACATGTAGTTATGGTAGTTTATGGCACGGAATGTCCTTTTTTCCTTTCAGAAAGAGGTATATACAGTTAAGTTAGATATTGTTCCAACCTTATTTTGTAGCTAAACTGTTGTACCCCAATGATTCTTAGATGCTCACAATCAATATCCACACTTGGGGCAAATGCGCATGATTCATTTTGGTAATCAATTTCTTGCGCAAATGTAGCATTGGTATAGAATTAAGTGGTTAATTTCCTTGCTTACAGTAACTTCCAGGTTAGCCACGTCTTATTCTGAAATGACATTTGATATGAACTTGTTTTAGCCTCAGCTGTGTTCTCTTTACCTTGGGAATAGGACTTGGTTATATTTTATCCTTGCAATACCCTGTCCTGCTGATCTTGGTACATAATATGGACATCCAATGTTAACCCCTTAATGACAAAGCCCGTACATGTATGGGCTCAAAATGCATTGTTTTCAATGGGTTTAGGGACCACCCATTGTCCTTAAGGGGTTAATCTTAGAAAAGGAGGAAAAATGGTCAAGCAGTGCAAGAGTGTGCTTCTCTTCTTTATGCTTTGTACTCTCTGCACACATACTGATGCCACATGAACAACATCCATCATTAACATACCAAATTAATATTAAAGCTTTCTTGGTCTACTTATATAAAGTATATATAAGTTAGAAAATAACATTATTTAACAGCAGTGTGTCTGTAGTCAGTGAATGGGCAGATATTTGTCTACCCTCTCGACTAACTTCATTGAACTGAAAGGTCTTTATACCTTGCTGATGAAGACCATTTATAGCTTCTACTTCAAACCGACTAGAAACACTGTATCTGGGGAAGATCACTGAAACTGATACAACAGCTTAACATTTGGGAAATTCTAAGAAGGACTGGACCTTATGGTGCCAAACCCACATTCAGCATTGGGGACTTGGATTATAGTAGGATGCTTTCTACATTATCCTTAAAATGTATTCACAAAGATGGATGTACATGAAGTGCCTGACTATTGACACACACTTTAAAATAGAGAGTCTGACACCAATCTGCATGTATATCTCATATAAACCGTATGATAATGTAATGAGGGAAAATGAACTGATTTATATATCTGATGTATATGGGCATGGGCCCGGTGAGTGCATATTGACAAAACATGCCCAGCCCTGTGAAGGACTGGTACTCCAGTCTCTGCTGTGGAGGTTTTGCAGCCCCTTCAGAGTTATCTTTGGTCTCCTTGTTGCCTCTCTGATTAATGCCCCTCCTGGCCTGGTCCGTGAGTTTTGACGAATGGCCCTCTCTTGGCAGGGTTGTAGTGGTGCTTTTTCTTTTTTTTTTTTTATAATGGATTTAATGGTGCTCCGTGGGATATTCAACGTTTTAGATATTCTTTTATAACCTAACCTTTATTTTTCTTCAAATTTTTTCCCCTGACCTGTTTGAAGAGCTTCTTGGTCTTCATGGTGATTCTTGCTTGGTGGTGCCCCTTGCTCAGTGCTGTTGCAGACTCTGGGGCCGTTCAGAACAGGTGTATATATACTGAGATCATGTGACAGATCATGTGACACATTGCACAGAGGTGGACTAATTAATTCTGTGACTTCTGAAGATAATTGGTTTTTTTTTGTAAGTTATTTTCTTCATTTCACTTCACCTATTTGGTTTATGCCCATTACATGACATACAAATAAAAATCTATTTTAATTCCAGATTGTAATGCAACAAAATAGGAAAAGTGCCAAGGGTGGTGAATACTTTTGCAAGCACTGTATCAGTCACATGCTGGCCATTGTTATTTTACAAAATCATTATAGGAATGGACACCTAATTACTTTCAAACTGTATTGCACCAGCTGCTATCGCTGCAATAGTATTTAGAGATGGGCTCAATGAACTCGGTTGGACATGCACACATCTGACCACCGGTGTCCACATAATACAGGCATAATTCAAACAGGCATCTCATTTTAGCAGTGTAAAGTGTTGGTAGATGCTAGATTCCCTGCTCACCGCTTCAAGGTCATTTGACCGATGGAGGTAATTTATGCATGTCACACCACAGAACAGTGATACCTGTTTTGCAGGTAAAGCCTCCCCTTTGTATGTGTTCCTTGGATTGAAGAATGCTTCCCTTATGGTGTTTTGTGTGTCATTCTATTCCATGTGCTTACTGTTCTCTTTACAGAACATGGCTTCTTCTAGATCTTATGACTATAATGTGATGGCAGATTTCTGGTACCAAGCATACAAACGAAGGTTCCCTGTAGTTCACAGTGTCACAGTGTCACTGCCCAGGATGCCGCTGTAAGTGATCCAGTGTAAAAATTCTCTACAAGGCATCCAGTTTCTGCTCTCTGTCATCCCAACAGCCAAAGCTCATTAGTCTCGTTTTCTACCTCCACAGTGTTAGCAGCAATACACTGATTCCCCACGAACCAAATGAGAACAAATGGGCTTTTTTTACTGACTCATTATGTGCAAGGATATTTGTTTTTTTTCTTATAGATTCATGGTACCTTTTAATATCTTGTCATTTGTCCCTCGTCTCTACCGGTCTGTAAAATGTTCTTTATAGTGTATGTTTTATGCACCAGTTTTGTTATGTTTGTTATGTTATATTACAACAACACCAGATAATCCTACACTTCTAATATGGTTTAGGTGCATTAGCTTGAATTGAAAGATGAAAAACAGGCATAAAACAATTATGCTATTGTGATATAATGCCTGTAAAGCAGACTCTAAAACTATTTTTAAATTAAGTCAAATGTCCTCCAGTATTGTATCTACTTGTGGACTTAGTTATAGGTATGTATTAACCCCTTAATGACAAAGCCCGTACATGTACGGGCTCGAAATACATTGTTTTCAATGTGTATAGGGACTGCCCATTGTCCTTAAGGGGTTAAACAAAATAGTATCTTTACGCATAATATCAAAGCTCTCTCCATCTTTATGGCCTTCAGGAAAACACAAGGAAAGGTATATTCACCATCATGCCTGAGCGTTCACCTGCATAATATACAAACCATGGGTAAATAAAGCTGTATACATCAGTATAGATTGGCATTGACAAAAATTTGGTTTTCCTGCAGACTTCCATTGTTTTCAGTCATGTTATATCTTGAGTGACTTTCTCTGCTGCAACACCACATTGAGCTAATACTTCATGACAATGCTAATGAAGTCTGTTCTTCCGTAGACTTTCATTAGTCAAGGTGTTAGGCTGGGCGATTACCATTGAGTCATTCTATTTTCGACCAGGCAGTAGAATAAGGAGTCTGAGTGTGTTTTGAGTAGATTGAGCTAAAATAACAAAGCTACAGTGCTGTGAAAAAGTATTTACCCCTTCCTGCATATTTGTCACACTGAAGTGTTTCAGATCATCAAACTAGTTTTAACTCCTTCATTACCCTATAGATGTACAGTTCCACAATAAGACATTACAAGATTACCTTTATGACGTATCTGTAAGTCCTGCTTTTTCCACAGTGGCAGGGCGTCTTCCTGCCGGTGCACAGTAGTTAAGGCTGTTTATTGCCAGCATCTATGGCCTCCTGCCCTCCGATTATGTGTAGCAAGCGCCAGTACAATGTTAAATAAGAAAAGCGCGATCGCCATTCCCTGGAGTCACTGGAGGACAGGAGAGACTCAGCAGAGCACCCCCTGCTGGCTTATCACACAAAATGAGATCAGCAATGCAAGTGCTATCAGTGCAAGGAAGAGAGTGAGAAACAAGGTTTATAAATAAAAAAAAAAAGTCTTATTTTAACAGGCTTCTATTGTTTAAAATGATCTGGGGAAAAAAGGCATATAATTTGTGTGGATACATACAACACAAAAAGGGGTATCTTGCTTAAACCAACATATGGTAAAATGACAAAAATGTACAGTGTATAGGGAACTAAAAAACCTTAGTGTGGAAAGGGTTAAAATTAGAGCACAACAATCTCAGAAAATACAAAATGCCGTTTTATAAATGATGATTTCATGTGTAAAAGCAGCCTAACCTTACCTGGTTATATATAGGTTTTGATGAACTCTTTACCTTCAATAAATGTAGCGATCATTTAGAAGCTGCATTTTGTGTTTACTCACATTGTCTTTGTTTCATATTAACATTACTTGGATGATCTGGAATAGTTAAATGTGACAAATAGGCAAAAATAGAAGAAATCAGGAAGGGTTTTTTTTAATCAATGTTTAGATTCAACAGGGCTGACAGTCTTCATGCCTGGGTCTGACTGGTGTTATTGCCTTAGTAACTAAGGGGACGATTACTCAAATAGGGCCACGTAAGTATTTTACTTTAATACATCAAAACATAATTTAAGTTGCATTAAGGGGCTTAATACTTTTTCACAGGACTGTATGTATCCCCATCATATTCTACAGAAATGTAAAATGAAATAAACTACCGTTTCTCTATATTACATGTGACGTCTTGGTTATATTTATTCAGTTTTTTACAATCTCTACCACTCAGGTGTTATATGATGACATCACATGAGTATATATTATTGATTTTATAGTTTTGATTATATTCAGACATTTTCATGTTAAGCTTAATGCAAAATAAGAATGTTAAGTTTCAGGGTAGTATGTCCATGTACTCAGAAGTTATAAAGATATTGTTTTTATATATTAAAGTTTTTAGAAAAAAATGGCATACCTTTATTTTTTATAAACTTTAATTATCAGCAATGATATTTTTATAGGAAGTACAAGACATGAAACAGTGCTAGGCAAATGTAATGCAAATTGAGCTGGAAAAAGGCAGTGGAAACAAAGACACATATATGAGGGAGTAGGTGTTAGAAGTCTGGGAGCCTGCTGATTGATAGGCTCGATAGAATGTGTGATTATTCTCTGCAGACCTCCTGCATGATGTATTAGCACAAAAAATACATATGCAAACTGACATTTTTTTTTTGTGTGTCATAATGAGGCAAAGTACCATTCCCCAATTAAATCCTGACTTTAATACATCATATTGTGTCATTAGTTTGAGCTCTCATGTAATAGATATATTTATTTATCTTTCCTTGTCCTGCATTTTCCTTTGAGGCTTGTTATTCTCATGTCCTTGATACTTTCATTTGGATGTAAGAATTGTTGGCTTATGTTTGTGGGTGTTAATTTATTTTCCAAAATTCTGCCATTTGAAGGAATATTAAAGTGAAAAATCAGATACATGCTTGGCGTACGCGCTCTTTGCATGTGTTTGTATATATATGTATTTATATATATGTATTACATAAAAATTCTGTACTTGTCACTGCTTTTTATCGACATCAGTGGATCACCGTGCGCTATAACTTAGGTACTGCGTTTATCTTATTTTAATAAACGCGCACCAAGATACAGTTTACATTGTGCTTGATTTTGAAGGTTTATTGGCAGGACAGTTGAGGTTTTAACTCTTTCACTTCGCCATTCGTTCAGGGACAGAACTGGCAAAGCTGACTTTTCTAAAATATATGTTTGTACATAATGTGATGAGTGTATTTGTTCTAGCTGTTACCTTAGCCCAATCTACTAGATGAACACCCTGACTTTTTATAATACTGTCTTGTGATAAACAATAGAAGGACTAAGTCTTATTCCTCCAGAGACAGGCATTGACTAATCAATGTGTGGAGGTACAGGCTTCACTACCTCTGCCATAATGAATCAAGTAAGTGTCTTGATTGTGCTGAGAAAGTCACTCAAAATATCGCGACTGGCACCAGTGACACTCTCCAGGTCTGTAGATAAAGGAAGTTTATTGGAACAAAATGGGGGGAAAAAACTATTTTTTTTTTGTCAGTGATGATCTACATTACTGTATACAGCACTGTATGCAACCCTTAAAGAAAAATGTGTAGTTCCTATGGGATTTTAAGTGAGTAGCGCTTATTTTTGGCAAAGTCCGCTGAGGGTGTGTTTGTCCAGCTCTGATGTGTTGATGAGAAGATTTTGAATTCATTGTGTTTTCAATTTGAAGAGAAGACATAGATGCAGTATGCAGTTTATGCTGTCCAGGCTTTTTTGATATTAATTACTACATCAATGCTACAATATTGACTGTACGCTTGACTGTATTGGTATTTTGAGGGGGTTTGTGGGGAGGCAAGAGTTTGTGGCTAAATGCTCATTTTGTTCAGCTTTTGTTCCATGAACCTCTGAAATGCATAGCAGTAGTGTTCGTGGAACAGCCTAAGAGCTCATGAATAAATTTGTAAAATAAATCTGCGTTCAGTTTTTGTTCAATGAGCCCATATAATATTGCTTTTAATTTCCTTTCAATAAACACTTTTATCCAGCGATGTTTCTTAGGGCTGACATTGAATTGCAGGTACAGTATTCAGGGCTGTGACCTTGATCTCTTGCTAATAATGCGCTTCTAGCAGGTATTACTACTAAATACGTGCTCGGATCTTGTTTTAGTATCTTGGCTGATTATTATTTCAGTAAACAAGCATGTCCTTTAGCCTCTTTCTAGCACATTAAAATGTAAGAGAGATGTCAGCTGTGTTTTATACACGTCAATGCCTCAAAGCTTTCCTCAACAAGACTGTCGCATATCTATTTTTGAGCATTGGTTGAATCTCCCTGTAGTAAATATTCCATGGAGAATGAAAGTCAAAAGAAAAGAACGTGTAACCTAAACATTTAAACGATAAAAGCGCTTCAGTCTCCAAGAAGCAACAGACACATAACAATCAAACTATGAGGAAAGGACTGCTGTATTCATGAGGAAACTGCACACACAAACACATCAACTTATTTGATGTCAAATGATGTTATCAAGGACAATCCCATACTTATATCCAGGAACTGTCCCTCATATCTAAACATTGACAGTCTTTATGCCAAATATGTTAAATATGACATTATTTAGAGCATCATCCCCTATTCAGCAATCCAAACATAGCAAAAATAACAATTCTCAAAGGGAATTTCAGGAGCTAGCACAAAAGGTCTGGAAATCAAATCCGTTGACAACATTTGATACACTAAAGGCAAGGCCAGACCGAGGGATTGGATTTTTTTCTCATTATGAGATGTAAAAGTTGCCAGTCTTTGTTGCCTAATTTTTTGTATGTCCATCTATTATTATTATCCTGTTGTACCCATGTACTTTATATACACACATGTGTGTGGGGGGGTGTCCTATCTATCTATCTATCTATCTATCTATATACACACACACACTGGCCACTTTATTAGGTACACCCGGTTAATTGCTTGTTAACACAAATAGCTAATCACATGGCAGCAACTCAATGTATTTAGGCATGTAGATATGGTCAAGACAAGAAAGGGAATTTAAGTGACTTTGAACATGGCATGGTTGTTGGTGGCAGATGGGCTGGTCTAAGTATTTCAGAAAATGCTTATCTACTGGGATTTCCACGCATAGCCACCTCTAGGGTTTACAGAAGATGGTCCAGAGGAGAATGGGCAGACTGGTTCGAGATGACAGAAAGGCAACAGTAGCTCAAATAACCACTCGTTGCAACCAAGGTATGCAGAATGCCATCTCTGAATGCACAACTCGTCGAACCTTGAAGCAGATGGGTTACAGCAGCAGAAGACCACACCGGGTGCCACTACTGTCAGCTAAGAACAGGAAACTGGAAACAATTCGCACAGGCTCACCTAAATTGGACAATGGAAGACTGGAAGAACGTTGCCTGGTCTGATGAGTCTTGCGAGTCTTCAGATGGCAGAGTCAGACTTTGGCGTAAACAACATGAAAGCATGGATCCATCCTGCCTTGTATCAAGACTGTTCAGGCTGCTGGTGGTGGTGTAATGGTGTGGGGGACATTTTCTTGGAACACTTTGGGCCCCTTAGTACAAATTGAGCATCCATTAAATGCGACAGCCTACCTGAGGATTGTTGCTGACCATGTCCATCCCTTTATGACCACAGTGTACCCATCTTCTGTTGGCTACTTCCAGCAGGATAATGCACCATGTCACAAAGCTCACATCATCTCAAACTGGTTTCTTGAACATGACAAAGAGTTCACTGTACTCCAATGGCTTCCACAGTTACCAGATCTAATAGATCACCTTTGGGATCCGGGAGATTAGCATCATGGACGTGCAGCGGACAAATCTGCAGCAACCGCGTGATGCCATCATGTCTGTGTGGACCAAAATCTCTGAGGAATGTTTCCAGCACCTTACAGAAAGTATGGCACGAAGAATTAAGGCAGCAGAAGGGGGTCCTACCCGGTACTAGCAAGGTGCACCTAATAAAGGGACCAGTAAGTGTGTGTATATATATATATATATATATATATATATATATATATATATATATATATATATATATATATATATATATATACTCCCATGTAGTCCTAGATTTTGATGTCTTCATGACTATTTTCTTAATAATACTTAAGCCATTCCTGCCAGCAAATAGGAATAGGTCTAGTACATTAGTATGCACAATTTTATAAATACTGTTTTCAATAAATACATTTAAACTAAATCTTGTATATATGAACTAATATTAATATTAACATTTAGCATACATTAAATGTATACGCAGACTTTAGGTTTCACTGGATTGATCGTACGATATACCAGTCACCTAGGTGTTGAGAGCAGTGGGATTAACACTTTTGAATTGGAAATAGATTCAGCATTGTATTTGGGCTCCAGTCTGTTTTTAAAATGTTGAGGTGGACAACAATTATAATTATTTTGGTCAATATGTGAACAGATGTACAACAGTGCCCTACTGAGAAAAGAGTATCAGTCAATGCCTATTAAAAAAACCAAACTGAAGCTTAAATATATATTTTTTTGTTTAATACAATCTAGATGTTTAATAATAGGTTGTCTACTATTTTTTCCCCAACATGACACAAAATTGTGTAAGGTGTGAATGCTGCTCACTTGCTGTAACATTCACATTGGTCATGTCTGTATGATGAGGATGGACTGTCTTTAGATAAAGCTTAATCAAAATTTTATTTAACTTTGAGAACCCCTAAACATTTGAAATCAAGACACCTGTATATTGGGGTGCAGCAAGATGTGGGAAGGGGGTCCCCTGAAGTGGAAGGGCAGCTTGCAAAAGGGAGACATTTGGGCTGCTAACCTGGACAGGGGGATAGTGCCTGGAAATCGGGACTATCCTGCAGAAACCAGGACTGTTGTGTGTAAGTGGGGTGAGATGGTGTGTGTGTGTTAGTGAGTGTGAGTAAGTGTGTAAGTGTGTTTACATATGTTGAAAGGGGGTAAGGGGAAAAGAAAGCACAGGCCATTTGTGTGGGGGCAATGATGGCACAGACCAGCTGTTGAAGTTGGGGGGCCCGTGGAAATTTTTCGCACCAGGGCCCTGTGGTTTCTAGTTATGCCCCTGGTGAGGTATGAAATTGTATAGTCAAGCATTTGTGTTTTGGTATATTCTCAAGGATGTATAGCCTTTATTATGAATATAAGATAGGGAATTGGTTAATAGAAACTAAACAGCCTTTAAGAAGTGCACGTTTTTATTTTTCCCATATGTTAGGTTGTCTTTAGATCCCCTCTTCCTTCATAGCCTTCCTCTACAGAATCAGTGTCCGGTACAATATACTATCATGCTTCCTGATATCTTTCATGTTCACCTAATTTACTGGCATACTTTAAAACAGGATTGGAAAATGATCTTCTGTGTTGATAAAATTTATGAAAGCAACTTTGCTATTTTGATATCCCAGCTTCTATTTGAAGTGTTATATATCACAAATATATTATAGCACAAAATCTGGCTAAAAAGTGTGATATTTGCTTATCCCCTGAAGACAAAGTTGAGATGAGGACTGTTAGATGTGGCCCCTAACTTTGGAGAGCAGAGGCTGATCTCATAGTATGTATGGATTCCAAAATGATACACAAAATCACTTTATAGGGCTTTTCTTCAAAGCTTTTGTTAGTCTTCGTCTCCCTTTTGTCATGCATGCTGTAATGTCGAACTGTTTGAATTTTGGAAACGGAAGAGTGATGTTTAAGTGGGTTTTGCTCCCATCAAGCTGTCATGGGTCATCCTACAGCCCTTGTATTTCTTGTTGTTCATAGTTCTAACTGCCAACTAACAATGAAAAGCTATGAATAGTTATGAATGTTTTTCACAAGAGTGTTAATGGAGAAGCTTCCTCAGCCACTGGGGTTAGACTGGATTGGGTTTGTGCTTTAGCTTTATTCTGAAACGTGGCAGATATCCCATACAACCAAAGCACAGCCATGAAAGATCCATCAGTGGTCAGAACAATGCGTCCTGTACAAGGTGATATGTGATATTACTGTCTGTTACATTTCTTGGAGAAATGTTTGGCTTGCCTAGTGAGTAACTGTTATGTGTTACAGCTAAGTAATCTGCTTGAAATCCAGTCTTGTTAGCAGGCATCCTACGTGAAAAATGAAGTCCAGTCTAGCCAGAAATGTTGCATATCAATATAAGGAATATGCATTGATTATATAGGACCTCATAGTGAAAAGACCAATTGAAAAATCCCCTAATCCCAAAGACTTTACTATGTAGGTGAGATAATATACACACAAATGATCCAAAGTAATATAATATATAATAATATATATATAATATAAATATAATACAAGGGGTTTTTTAATAAAATTGCTTATTCCCATTTTTTTATTCAGTACATTTTCTATGGTGGAAGTTTTTTTCCATTTTTTATTTGGTAATTAACAAGAGTTTTATAATACGGCTGTAGTAAATTGTGGAATTATTTTGTTTTATTTTTTGAGAATTTAGTTTCTACAGTCAACTTCTTTTATCATATTATTATTGTCATGATTATCATTGTCATTGTTTTATCCATGAAGTTGGTAAACAAAGCATTTGAAGCCAACTAGCCTTGTGGCTAACCCCAATTAAAATACAGATTTTTTTTTATCCCTCTTTGTCCTAACAGAGAGGGAGCATATTGTTGCCTTAAAGGGAGTTCAGTTAAGTTAATGAAAGATTATACTTTTTTAATACCTCATTAAGTAGAATGATGTTTTTCTAAGCTGTGCCATGGGCTTCACTGCTGTCCATTGTTTTTGAAACACAGAAAGAAATAAGTCCTATTAATTTTCAAGCAGAATATTGGCTTAGTAAGTGTTACGAGAGAAAGTGTTTGTAGCGATGCGACAGAGACATGCAGTACAATGTTTTGTAAGACTAATACAATATGCTTATGGCTTTAGATTCTCACTAAAAGACACACACACACATATATATATATTAGGGTTCAAAAGTCAGAGTCTGCCATCACCAACTGGTTTTATTTGCTCATTTATTATAAAGTAGTAAAATATTCTAATCAGTTGATACTTATTATTCATGTGTACATTATTTAACACCGACACAAATCAGTTTTTTTTTAATTTGTGTTAAATTTTTATGTGAAGTTTCCATTCATATGAATATCATCTTCACAGGCCATTTGCTTGTGAATTTTCTAAGCTGCTGTGAAGAAATACAAAGGATGTCACACTTTAAAGGAGAGACATCCCAGCACACATTTGAGTTGTATTTGCCTTTTAACAATTATGCCTGATATAAATTCTGTTGGTATTGTCCTGCTTGTACGTGTACCAGTGCTCATGTTGGGCCTTTGAAAATACCTTGGCGCACACTTTGTAATCATGTGAAAGGGAGGATAGTGAACCAATATGAGGACAAGCTGTTCTATTTAGAGCTGAAAACTTTCCCAGGTCCAAAAATCCAGTTATCTTTAATATTTCCAAGGGAGTAGTACAACGCACACTATAGGGATTTGAGAAACAAATACTTTTCATCCAAAGCAAGACCAGACAAACTTAAAATGACCAGTATATCACGCTAACACCATTATGTAATAGAACAGCTTCTACACCAGCTGAACCGGGAACATCCTACCTTACTAGTCAAAAGATGAGAGGCCTTCATTGGAGAGCAGTGGCCTTTAAATCACTTCTTCATCAAAAACAAAAAATAAGTTCCGATCTTTACCATGGGCTTAACTATTAGGAATTTTACAGTGGGAAAGAGACTCATTAACAGATTAGAATTTAATTTTTTTAGAAATTAATACACAATGGTATAGATGACCGGTGTAAAAAAAAAAAATGTATTCTAAAATTTAAAAAGGTGACTTACACCTCAAGATTTTTTAGGTTAAATTTGATCCATTGACACCTGTCTGATCTCTGTAATTATTGAAGTAACATGAATCTGGACCAGCTGATCTCTGAAGCAATTTGTAGGGATTATCAAGGTGATTATGTTGGCTTCCGTTGGCCCATCTGTCTGTGTGCGAGGGGAGAGTCCAGTTAAGGTTTGTCAGTTAATGACTTGTTACCTGTACTCTTGGGAGCTTAAGCATAAGACTATCAGGTGTACTTATGATGTGATCTAACGGCAGGATAGGAAACGATTGGTTTAACAAGGTCCTGTGGGTTTGTGGTTTTTGTAATCCTCCCAAGTGATGGTGGTATACCGAGAATTTAGGCGTCCATAAATTGATGTTTTAACTCTGAGCTATTTTGATGCTTTTGAAAGTCAACAAAAAATAAGGATATGAGTATATCCAACTAGCAAGCAAATATTTCCAGTAGTCGTTCCTACAGAAACAAATTGGTATTTGATTTATTGAAAAATAAAAACGGTACAAATACAGTGGGAATATGTAAAATGAATTTGCTACTCCAAAATATAATTAATAAAAGTATAAAATTATTATTCCCTGTAAGAGGAACCATTGGATCCTGTACCACATTAAAAAGTAGATTATGTATTTAGGATTTATAAAAAAATTAATTTTAAAAAGTTGCCACCACCAGGTGTTATTTCATTTTGCACAAAAAACACACAAGTGTGGAATAATAAATAACATAAAACAGTTTGCACTTTGTCTTTTGATTGCATGCTTATATAAAACCCAGAGAATTAAATAAAATGCACTTATGCCAATATGGACATGTCTAAGACTGAGACATGCACACAAGGTCACAAGGTATTTCTCTTTTTGATTCCTTACCTGATATAAAAATAGTTTTCACATAGGTGGGACAGGCTCACGTTCTTCCAACCCTGTGCTAAACCCAAAGGCTGTGTCTAAAACAAGGATATACAAGGCTATGCAAATGAGAGAGCGCATGTAACCATGATTAAGAAATCCAAAAGTGACTCTGTGTCTTGGCAAAGGTGTATTTTATTTTGGCTGCTGTGTTTTGTACAGTGGACATCATTTGTTAATTTTGAACCACATAAGAGCATATAACTTATAAAACCTCATTGCATCTATCTACATATCGACAAGCAGTATTTTAAAAATAACACAAAAATGTATACAATCTCTGTGAATTCTTCAAAATCCAGACTGCACCCTGCATATATCAAAGTCATAGAAACTTGTGACATAGATGCTAAAGTAAGGGCAATGGTAAAACTCCAAGGACTTTATAGTACCTATAGTTTTTATACAGAGGTTGTATTTATTTAGTAAGCAGATTCCCAAATATGTTTTAGGGTCAGATGCATTCAGTACAAATACTAACTGTAGAATCTGCATGATTATGCCCAAATAAGTGTTCTCTAAGTGACCAAAGAAAGCAGATTCAGTCATTAAATAGTAAATACAGTAGAAGTGCCTCTTAGCTACAAAGTCCACACTCCTGGCATCATTTACTGTGCCCAAGTCTAATTAAATTTTATCAAATCTCAAAGTCACCACTGACCTGAAATCTGTGTGTATCCTCTTATCCAGGGGGCATGTTCCCATAGGTTGACCATGCCGCTCGCTCCCCTGCTTTATCAAAGTGTATTTCATAATTAGGTTAAGATGTACTTTTATAATTGGAAATCTTTGTGAGGAGAGACGGGAGGAAGTGCAGAATTAATTCCCATAAACTAAAATGGCAAACTAAACTCAGCTGAATTTGCTGCCACTTAATCCTTTTTCTGGGGTTTGAGAATTTGATTAGCTGTTTTGTCATCAAAAACAAACAAGGGAGTGCTGCTCTCTTTTTTCTTTTCTTTTTTCGTTTTGTGTTCACTTTTCCTCCCGTTGTTTTTTTTTTCGTTGGAAATGTTAAAATAAAACATTAAAATAAATAAGCCAATTTGCCCATTATACATGCATTTCAACTCAAAGGAGATTTATCTGATACAAAAAAGTATTACTGTTGAATACTTTACATGCAGTCAATGGAAGCAAGGTATAAGGGATCTAGAGGTATTGTCTCATTACTTGGAACAGTTTTGCCATAACGGCATCCTTAACTATGTTTTGATGTGAAAAAGCCCCAAACTAGCAAGTAATTGATTTGATATTAGGTCATGTGAATGTAAGGACCTTGAGATCTATAGATATCTAGCAGGTATTATGGTATAATTACTTGCACACCCAACACCTTATTTAAAATAGTGGGTTTTTCCCATGCAAAAATATCAGCATTTCTGTTCACTAACAAAATGTGGTTTTTTTGTGTGCTATTAATCCATGTCCATTCATGTATATCTGTTTATCCTTAATGCCCTAGCGCTCTCAGCAGGTGTACATCTCGGTTCTCAGCACCTTCTTCTTTTTTGCAACTTCAGCAATACTTCGGAAATGCAACACAATCATTCAGATTTAAAAAAAAAAAAATTGTTTGTAGCTAAACAATGATTTAAAATGTCAATATAATGTAGATAGTATGCAAAGATGTAAAAAGCATATTAATATGTTAAGTAAGATATTACGATATTTTTGGTACAGTCGTTAATGAGATCTGACTCATTAAAGACTATAGTGAGAAAATAAGCTTGGATCGCTTTCTAAGCTTAATGACAATGACGTGACACATTGGTCGTTAAGGGGTTAAACGTAACACATACATGTGGGGTTTTTTTGTTGGTTTTTTTAACTCTCCTTGCCTATTTGTAGTCAAGGGCTACACAGCTCTAGTCTTCAAGGAACTTTGGGTATTCTTAAACTGTAATTTAATTAATTTTTTAGTTCAAGCAGGGATACACAACCAAATTATACCCTGTTTGTGGCCCTCAAGAACTGGAGTTGTGCAGTCCTGTTATAGACATTTTCTGTTAGAATATTTTGTCGTTGAAGGAGGAGTCTGTATGTTACATAGCTAAATATCTCCAACAAATCTACTTGATAGTATCCCAACCTATCATGTTTACGCTTCCTTTAATCTCCATGCGTTTATGCAACTTTACATCTTTTTCTGAAAAGCCCAAAAACCTTAATGACTTTATTTTCTCTCCACGTTGTTTTATTTCTATACTTGGAAAACAACCTTAACAAGTTTGGGCATCACATGTACCCAGAACATGTGAGTGGAAGAAGCCCTCTCGTTGTTATACTTAAGGCGGTATTTCCATAACAATTGCACTTTAAAGTTTTGTTCTAATCCATAGTTTCCCCTTATTGCTGACTACTCTTATGTCTGTTGGCAGTGTCTGTCGCGCACCTCCTCCTACTTTTTTTCTTCTGGATTCTCGCATCTCTCCTTGCCGGCTTTTCTCTTTTTTGAGAATACAAGTACAACTTTCCCATGGAAACTGAAAGTGCTATATCTCCCGGATTGGAATCAAATGCTCATATTTATTGTAGAGAAGGCAAATGTGCTGGAATTGGATATATTCGGTTACAGTGGAATAGCAAACATTATCTCAGTTAAGGTATATGTAACAAGCAACAGCATTATGAATTATGTAATTCTGCAATACTCAAGACAAGTTACAGCAGAAAAGAAAAATTAAAACTCTTGTTTGGGATCACGTTCATAGACATTAACCCTTATACTATCCGTTGGGACAGCACACAGTGGACTGAAATCCATATGTATTTATTAAAAAGCCCTCCTTCTTTCTTTAATAATGGAAATGGGGTTAAAGTGTCACCAGTTGACACCAAAAGCTGCATGGCATTAAAGAAATCGCACACATTCTCTAGCAAACAATGGTGTCACCTTTTAAAACAAACATTTTTTTCCTCGACACTAAATAATATTAGCAATAATAATAAAAAAATGTCAGGACTATCAGCTCTTTCCATGATATCTGAAATGCTGTACTATTAATTGGCTGTCAGGTCGTGAAAAACTAATGGATTAACGCGTTTGATCGTAGCACAGTGTTCAGAGACTGAAGTTTGATCCTGATGTCCCCAGCCTCTTTACTTAATGCAATTACAGATATGCATCCAGGACATCTGAGTGAATTGCATTTCATTAAAATGATTGGAGCGGACAGCATTAAGCTGCTTTCAGGGCCCTCTTTGACAGCTAATTACTCGAATGAGTCTTGTACACTGATAAAGAACAATAGAGCACTTGTCTGAAACACTAAAGGGGGTCTATTCTCAGGAACTCCGGCAGCTCTGCCCCAAACCTAGACAAGTCTAGAAGGTTTTTCTTTCCTTTTCATGTTTTTTTTTTAAAAGAAAACTCCATAACCTGCTTTATAGCCTGTGACACTTGAGGGCCTTTATCTACAAACAAGGACCTCGTCTACAAACATTCTGATATCTTGTTGAACGGATTTAAACTTGTTATTGAATGTCATTGTTCTCTCAATACATATGTTTTAACTTTTCCTGAGGAGTTAATGAACATGCAGGACCTAAACTGTACATACATCTAGATGTCGGGGGTCTCTCGTAGAGCACAAGTTCTTTCCTGTGGCCCATAGCTGTTTAAGAATGTAACTTTGAATTATGCTACCAAAAACATATTGGGACAGCAGTGATTAATATCGTATCCAGTATAACTGATTAGTATTTGTAGTGTTTATAAAATGCAGCGATCCATTGGAAGCATCCACCAGGACTTCCCTGACTTCTCTTCGCTTCTCTTTTGCAGTATTCATTATAAAAAGGTGCATAATGCTGTAGAAAAGTGTAATGTGCCTAATTCTCGTGTTCTCAGTGTTTTAAATTAAAATAATAAAATAATAAAATTATGTGATACATCCCTACTGACCGCAGCAGCCCAAAAGACACTCTTCCTCAGGGTGTAAAAATACAAATGAGCAAATGCTTGGGGCGCAGGTACATGTAAGGGAAAAAACAAACAAATATAGCGTAAAGAGTATAAATTCAAATTAAATAAGTGATGATGTGATTGCACTCACAAACGGATAGGATGCTTCAGGCCCATCAAAGTATGTTGTAAAAATTCCTTTAATAAATCTTCATATACAATCTAAAAAAACAAAACTGAAAATGGTGCAATATCTTCAGTGAAAGCAATTATAGCACTCACTGTTAGTCCATGCACAAAGTGCATATACAAGCGTTAAAAATTAAGTCCACCAGAAACTCGATCAATGGAATATCCCGTGTGATCCTTTTTTTTATTTTTTTTAAGGTTCCTGTGTCGCTTTTGTGTGACAGAGAAAATTACTTAGGTCCATGCAAAACGGACTCCAATGTGCGTTTAAAAAAAAAGGCGCAAAATTAGGCACTTTGTATCCCCACAAACCAAACTACATTGAACTTTGCAAATTGTGAAATCAATGTCTTGATATCATCAGTAGGATATGGTTCTTTATAAGTAAACAATTATAACACCGCTTATTCTAGTCCTGTGTCTGCGTATTGTGCTTTATGGGCTATGTGTTAACCTCAGACACCAGAAGCTAAATAAGTTCTCAGAAATCATATTTGTAGACAGTGTAACCATTTTCGTCTGTACAAAGCCACCTCCTGAGAGAAAATGTGCCATTTCCTGGCACATAAACGGTGCTGGCGTCAACTGAGAATGGCTGGTGTTTTGTCCTGCAGGCACTAATTAGCTCCAACAATTTAGCGCAGCCACAGCTCATACATTGCCAGAAGCTTTTACATAATATATTGTATGACTTATGTCTAGGTGTACTGTAGTATAACAGGGGGTGAGTGAACATTAGGATACCCATTAGTCTACCAAACAGCTTATTAGCTGGTGGATCAGCACTTAAGGATGTGTTTGTGAAACATCATAATCGCCTTCTCTACATAAAACGTCCCTATCAAAAGAAAAGAAAATAGGGCCATCTTTAAGGCAGGGCAACAAGGGCTGTTGTTGGTTTCCAGCCATTCCATATAGTCCCAGCAGCTACCCTTTGTCCCTGACAGAGATGGAAGGAGGGGAAGAATATTTGGACTTTGGCAGTGGGGAAGAAAACCTTGGGATATTGACATATGGGGCACTGAGATCAGTAAGGAAAGGGGTTTCCTAGAAAGTTATAGGGCCCACATTGCCATGAAAAGTGTGAGGCTTAATAACATACCACGTAGTTTATAGGAAACATTGTTTTATGGAGAGATAGGGGTGAAAGGTTATCAAAGACTTGCATTATTTTATATAACATTTCAGAAAAGGTATATGGAGCTATAGGGCAGTTTTAAGTAGCAATATATATATGCAGCGACTGGGTGAGCTGGTGTAAGGATCTATATGGAATTAGGATTTTGTCTTTGTTGTAGAATTGTGGCTACAAGGAAGTTAGTATATTGTACTGAAATTCCATAGGACCAGATATATGTGAGTTTCAGAGACAGGAGCAACTTTGTTAGAGCTTCTCAACAGTTATATATTTTGTTCCCTTTCTTTTTTCCATCTTACCTTTTCTAACAAAACAAAAACACAGAGCAGTGCTCAAACACATAGAAACACTACATTTGAAGATGGGTAAAAACAATTTGATAAATCTAGTTTGCTCATATTTTGTATATCTCATAAGACATTACATCTTGCTTAATTGTTGGCCACTTTGGGTTATGTTCAGGATGGCCTCGGCTCTAGTAAATGCATGCTTTAACCCCTTAAGGGCCAGGCTGTGTTTTAGCTTTTGTGCCATTGGGACCGAGGCTGTTTTAACACTTTTGCGGTGTTCGTGTTTAGATGTAATTTTCTCCTCACTCGTTTAGTGAACCCACACAAATTATATGTGTTTTTTTCAGGACAAGAAGGGCTTTCTTCAGATTCCATTGTTTTAATCATATTATCTAATTTCCCATAAAAAAAAAATTTAAACCCCCCCCCACATTTTCTGACTTTTACCCCAAAAATCTTTTACTCATCCAAAAAAGCTAATGAAAAAACCTACTAAATATATGCTACTATTTGTACTGAGTTTAGAAATACCCAATGTTTTTATGTTTTTTTGCTTTTTTCTGCATGTTATGGAGCATTAAGTACAAGTAGCGTTTTGCTATTTCAAAACCATTTTTCCCAAATCTGGTAATTCTTCCCATGTGCCATTTCAGGTATCTTTGAAGCCAGCCAATGCAATTTACCCCATCAAATCATATATTTTTTAAAACTAGACACCCCAAGGTATTTCAAATGCTAGGATTTTAACTCTTTCCATGCACTAATTCTACCACCAGTCTTTGTCAAACTTTGTGATAGTAATTTATTTTGTGTTTTGTATCGCTAAAATTGCTCTTCAGGTATGGATTTACAGCTCCTGGTATACATCACTTTCAAACAACACCCCAATATGTGTTTAGCAACATCTCCCGAGTACAGTCAGAATGCATGGGTTTGTCGGGTTGTTTGGGAGGTAAAACGCCACATTTAGGAAGTGCAAATTTTTTAACTTGGAACTTTTAGATCTGGTCATTCTGCCCCCATGTCCTAATAGGACCATCTTTGAAGCCGTCTAATTCAATCTACCCCATCATACCATATATTTTTGAAAACTAGACACCCCAAGGTATTTCAAATGCTAGTATTTTAACCCTCTCCATGCATGAGATTCTACCACCAGCCTTTGCCACACTTTGTGGTAGTATTTTTTTGGTATTTTTTTTACACAAATTGTACTTTGGGTATACATCACTATCAAACAACACGCTAATATGTGTTCAACAACATCTCTCGAGTACAGTGATACCACCCATGCATGGGTTTGACTGCTGTTTGGGGTTAAAAGGCCACATTTGGGAAGTGCGCTTTTTCCCTATTTTGGTCAGTCTGTGCCTATGCTCTATCTTTGAGCCCAGCCACTACAATTTACCCCATCAAACCATATATTTTGGAAAACTAGACACCCCAAGGTACTTAAAATGGTAGTATTTAACCCTTTCCATGCATCAGATTCTACCACCAGCGTTTGCCACACTTTGTGGTAGTATTTTTTTGGTATTTTTTTCACACAAATTGTACTTTGGGTATAAATGTATAGCTCCAGGTATACATCACTATCAAACAACACCCTAATATGTGTTCAGGAACATCTCCCGAGTACAGTCACATGTATGGGTTTGTCTTGTGTTTGGGGTTAAAATGCCACATTTTGGAAGTGCGCTTTTCCCCCCCCTATTTCGGTCAGTTTGTGCCTATGCCCTATCTTTGAGCCCGGCTACTCCAATTTACCCCATCAAACCATTCATTTTTTTAAATTAGACACCCCTTGGGTATTTGAAATACTTTTATTTAAATTTTTCCATGTCAGGATTTTTGGGAAGATACAGCGCTAATTTTAGCACTTGCTCATAAATAATAAACTTTTATTTATTTTATTCTTTTGGGACTTTTTACATTTTGCTGGAACTGGATAGTTCCTCTGATGCATAATAATCATGTTTTTTTTAAGCTTTTTCTTTTTTTCCTTTTTTTTATTTTTTATTTTTTTTTATATTTTACTAATCACATAGTGATTAGAAAGCTGGGCTCCATTGACTTGCATGGTTGAATGCAGTACCTGTATTCAACCTGCAAGTGGAGCCAGAGTTCTCTAGAGGGTCTGGAGAACATCTAGTGAACTTTTTCAACTATTATTTTTTTTACCGGGCGGCCGCCATCTTGCGGATGGCGAAGATCACTGGCAGTGGCGGCTGTGACTGCTCTCCGGAGTGGTCACAGCCCGTCCTGGGGTAAGTGTTTGGTGTCGCTAAATGCCTCCTGATCGAGGCATTCCAGCGACACCGCTTTTAAAATGGGCGTCCGCCACCATACAATGTATGGCAGATGTTGACGCCCCGGGGAGGGGCCAGACATGGCCCATAATGCCGATCTCAGGTTTGCCGAATGCCTCGACATCGAGGCATTACACCGTTTAAGCTTAGAAAGTGATCGTTGAGCTTGTTTAAGTCTCATGACGTGTCAGGCACGTCATAGGTCATTAAGTGACCGTTTTGCATGACGTGCCTGACCCGCCAATGGACGTTAAGGGGTTAATTCCCTCATTTAATTAACCTACTGCTGAAAGGCTTATTCAGTACCCTGGAAATATATATATATTTACATCTGAGGCTTTTGCCTGATATGTTAAATGCCAAGGTTAGGGATAAAGTTTAAACTTCCCTCTAAGGAGAAGACTTCAATATGTAGCCCACCAAATTATGTAAGAAATGCTACAGAGAACATGGTGATTTTTGCTACGCTGTTAACTTAAGTCTTTTGTTTTAGCTTGACAGGTCCATAGTGCTTTTATATGTTTATTAAATGTTCTTCTTGTGTGTTATTCTGATGTATTAGGGCAATTCCCATCATCCACACAAGTTATAAGAGTTGTAAGTAAATCTGTTTACAGTTTTTTTACCTCGTTGTATGTAATACTTCTAATGAGCCAGGGTTGGGCTTGTGTACTGTGTTAGAAGGGAACAGAAAAGTTATATACTTTTGCTCTTTAGGCTGCTTACTCTGATTTCTAGTCTTGAAATTGACTCTCGTTCTTGGCCTCTTTACTAAATGCTGACTTAGAGCCACTGCAGCTTTAAGGGAATTTTGTGATTTGTTTCAGCACTCAGGTGCTCAAGAAATTCTCAGCAACATCGCCCAGGAGCCTCTCAGTGGCTGTTATATGTAGGAGATTACTGAGTTTAATGATTAGCTCCTACAAGACACAGCTGATGCCAGAATCTACCCCCTTTACACCTAATTAGCCTCATTAATGAGCTCTCCTGCTCTCCATAGAGAGGGCTCTCTTCTTAGAATATAGAGCAGAAATACCTCACTCAGGTAGAGTCTTCTGAAACCATTAATTAATGTCTCAAACCTGCAAATCCTTATGACTCCTGTTGCCTGAGAGATGCTGAGCTGAAACTAGCCTTGTTTACAATGGCAGTGTTAGAAGATCTTAACTCCTTGAAAGCCCTGTGAGACCTCTCCTCTTTTGTGCATGTTACCTTAAATGTGATCTTAAAATCTCACAGTAAAGCACAATAACAAAAATAACATTTGTCTAACATGATGTTAATGTAGTACAAAAAAACATTTAATTGCAAAACTCTTATATGCAAAATTGGATTTCCTATTTTATGAAGCACTCAATCCCTAGATCATGTACCATTTGCTTAGAAAGCCAGTATCGGAGGTTCATCTGTTCAATAAATAGATATTTCCTTTGACTTACCACTGAATACCAAAGACTTATCTGTGATGCGTGCAGTTACAGTAAATCAATAATTAATAAGTATCATTTTGTATATTAAAAACACCTGCCCACATACAAAATAAGCAAAATATAAAGTTGCTGCATATTGCCATCATACTGTCCAGATATCAGGGGTACTTTCAGTATCATGATCATAGAACTGTAATTTTCAACTCACTTTTAATTTAGTGACTATGCATCCTGGTCTAATTAGCTATATAATACAGGAAAAATCTCTTGTGCCAAGTTTTAACATTCACAAAGAACAGTGAATACCTAACATAAAGTAGCAAGACCTGGCATAATACATTTGGTCTAAAACTCTTATGTGTGTCATGGGAATGAATTTGAGATGTATGTAAGGTTTTCACACTACTCTTAAGTCATCCTTTCACATGCAGTCAGGCCAGCGAGAGGAAAAAAAAACCCCAACTTCTCTCGCTATAACACTCTCTATAACACTCTCTCACATTCACTCTGTCTCTCTATAACACTCTCATTCACTCTCTCTATATATATAACACTCATTCACACACTCTCTCTCTCTATATATATAACGCTCATTGACTCTCTCTCTGTAAAACTCTCATTCACACACTCTCATGCTGTCTGTCAATGTCTTCCTACCGTCTCCACCGACCGTTTGCGTGCCCCTGTCTCCCTGCCTTATTCCCTGATACTGAGGAGAAGCAGATGAAGAAATAAGAGAGAAGAACAAGAAGAGGCAAGAGAAGGAGCAGAGTTGTGGAATAGGAGACAGGGACGCGGAAGTGGCTGGCAGAGACGATAGGGAGACATTGAGAGAGTGTGTGAGAGAAAGTGAATGAGACCATGAGAGAGTGTGAGTGACAAGCCCCTAGGATTAGTCGGCGGTGCTGCGGATCTGACGTTTGAATAAAAGGCAGCCTCGGTTATTAGGCGAGATTGGTTTTTCAGATTATTTTTTTCTAAAAAGAAAAAAAAGGCTTGTCTTATAATCAAGCAAATACCATAGATTTTCTGTATGAGGGCCTCATCGATGCCTACTGCGTCTATTATCAGAGGCAATGAAGGCTAATTAAAATGAGAAGGGGAAACTGTTTGTTTTTAGCAGTAAAAATATAGCTCGAAATATATAACACAAGTGAGTATACATCGCTGTACATTGCTATACTTGTATATGGTTATGATGAAATGGCACAAATCTTCCGGCAGATGTCTGTACGGTGAGTAGTGTCTGCTGTTACCTGCAATACCCTTTACAGAAAGTTAAGTCATTTATTACAAATGGGCCCATCAAGGCACTTCCTGTTAATGAAATGGCTGACGGACTTAAGCAAAATATATTTGATCCATGAAACTTATTAAAAAAGCATGGTTGGGGTTAATAGTGGAATACCCCAAGGGAAGAGGTTAGTTAGTATAACAGAATCATGAACCATTGTAATATTCTGAGGTTTGTGATGGGAAGCAGCCCCCAGCTTCACACAGGGCCCTCCGGAGACAAGGCGCAGTATTGTTAGGGAAGACAAGCATGGAAATGATGGGCAAGGGCACTGTGCTCTGGAGGGCAGTGAACTTGGCATTTTCTGGCCCTACAAACAAGCTGCCCATCTGGTCTCTGTCAGATTATGTTAAGAGTGCATCTGGACCTAAACCCCAGAGTTTCAGCTCCGAGCTGGTCATGTGATGGTCTCCACGACAACTGGAGGTGCGGTGTGAATGTCGAGCACAGAGCCAGATGCTGGTTTTCACGTGTTGTCTAATTAGACACCTCTTCTAAAAATGCAACTGTCTCACGCACGCAGAGACTCAGTCTATATATATATATATTTCTGACTATCAGAACAGGAGCACCTAGCATATCATATGCATTCTACTTTAAGCCAATACATATTTGATCTATTTGTTAACAAACCTGTAGTTAAAATATTCTGTTCCATTCAAATATTTTATTAATAATAAAATTACGTTTTTGTTAAAAAAAAACCCCAAAACAATTAAAAACTCAGTTTTGCAAATAATGCTTTTAGGAAAATATATTTTACTATATAAATTAACAGTGTTATGAAATAGTAACTAAATAAAGATTAAAAAACATGGGAATGCAGGAAATAAATGTGCAGTCATGTATAAGCTATGAAGCCAGCTGCTTGCCATTGCAAGTGTCGTAAAAGACCACTGTGCTTTTTTCAGAACTTCCCAGAGAAAAAAACGAGTTATTTTAAGTGGTTATACCCAGTCACCTATCCTGGCCTAGGTTGCCAAGGCCTAGCATTACCCCTGTTACAAAATTGGGGGGCAGGTTGCCCTGTTGGGCGATCAAGTCACCCGGTGTCCCACTGTACAATGGGCCAGTTACAAGAGAGATCATCCCCCAGCACTCATATCCTGCCATGTATTGTATTAAGGATGCTGCGCAGCACAATCTTTTTGAAAATTCATTTTTAAAGTGATACTAGTAAAAAAAAGTTTTTTTATTGACAACAGGACACAGTCACGGCTGTGTCTGTTTGTCCTTGTATGTAAAACCAAGTAGATGCCTTTGTGCATGACATACAGGTTCAGAATTAAATTAGGAGTAACATAGTTATTTTTAGAACCAGCTTATTTGTACATTGTAAGTAATTGTAAGTAACATTTAACAGTTTGAAATCCCACTGCTGGTGAAAATGATTTAAAAACACAAGACTTCATGATAGATTCAAATTCCACGTGTTACTGTTCTAGGGTATTACAGCATGTGAACATTGTAAATAAACCTGTGTGCCTCTATGGTGTGCTCAATAAATTTATGTTTGGCCCATTCAGCGGTTCATGACGCGGACTGCTACTGCGTTATGTTTTGCCTTCTGGTTTATGACGACGAAAGATTGAGATACAGTTAAAAATGTTGATCACTATATTGGTTCTGTTATATCATGCTTTTTGTAGCCTGTTACTAATTGTACAGCTCTGCAAAATGCAGCGGAGTTATATAAACGAAAAAATAAAAAATAAAATAAAAACAGTTTTCATTATGGCACGGTTTAGTGGCTAGAGTACAATCTCCCAAATACAAGTTTTTTGACAGTATTTTTATTTCCACCGGATTTTGCTCAGATATAAAAAAAAATAAAAAATACTGATCATGAAATCACAAAAAAGATGTTCTTCATTACTGATTAAACACCTTCTTATTAGAAAGATTTACAAAGCATGAGGTTACTTATCTTCTACTTAGATTACCATATTTGCTTGATTATAAGATGACCAGAATTTGAATATTAATTTAGAAAAAAAAGAAAAAGCCTGAATATAAGACTACTCTATAAGAAAAAAAAGTTTTATTAGTAAATATTAATTCACATGTAAATGTGGGTAGCTTTCTGGTACTTATTGGGTCATATACAGCTCTTAATTGGGTTTTGGTTCCAGCATCACAACATCATTTGGTGCTAAATTTAGCTTCAAAACACAATAAGTTAGGTTCCCTGGATGCAATTTTGCTTCACTGCATTGGATACTCACAGTATCTATTGGTTTGGATTCCTAGAGAGTAAAATTGCTAATTGATTGTGTTTGATTCCCCTATACAAAGGTGTTTGTTATAAATTACATTCCCAGGCTGTTTATGCTTGGTGCAACGTATAGCACATAATGCTGATTACACAATGCGTTCTGGCATGGGGCCACAGACTTGAGCCAAAGTAACAACTGATTCGTTCAACCAGATTCATGTTAATATGATATACTATTTCTTTGACCATATAGAGGCAGGAATATTAACCCTATTACTTTTATGTTAAGTTGTGGGAAACCTGGTTAGTTCAAGGTAAATTTACAAATTAGGTGGTAAAATAAGATTGGATGAGGGGGGAAATAAATTTAAATTAGATTAAAATGAGGAAAGTATAATCTTGATTTTACCCACATTGACGATTTCGTTTGACAACCATAGGTAGTTTTTAAAACATATTGTACTGCTTCCTATTTATAATTTCTTTCAAATGTCATATATTATTTAGATCTCAGAAAACAAAGGCTAATGTTCGTCTTTTTTAAATTGTTTACTGATTTTTACAGCGATCAGACTGATGGTATAAGATGGGGGCGGATGTTGCAAGGAATATCTTAACTATAGTAAGCCTGAATACACCACCTCTTAAAAAAAATAAAATGCCAGGAAGTACAAAAATGATACAATTAAGCTAAAAATGGAAATGTGTGGATTATGCATGGAAGGGAGGTGAAGGAAAAAACCATGGTGGATGTGTAAGTGTGAAAACTGGGTGAATGGGTGAGAAAAGGGTCAGATTGCAGACAGAGAGAACACAGGGTAGGGAGCCACAAAATGGATTAAAGGGCAGAGAGCCACGATCTGAACTAAAAAGAGTGCTAATTTTATGCACTTCAGTAGGGGATTAAATCTGAAAAGCGATAATAGTCTGAAAGATCTGAAAAAATGGTTACACCAAAGCCAGCATGTACAAGAAAATAACCTTTCAGTTATAGAAAAAAAAGTAATATTTGATGTGGAAGTACACAAATAGTGGATTTTGTTTCTCCGCCTTTTGTCTGATGCATCAGACTGCTTATGAAAGCACACAAGAGACCAGATGAAAGCACCATTTACCTCTTTGAGGATTTCATTTCAGCACTGAGTGGGTTAAGTGATTGCGTATTCTCTTTCTTGGGTGTATTTTTCTTTTGTGATTTTGGGATATGAATTTGGCAAAGAATATGCCTCCAAAAAATAGTGACCCCTGAGGTTGTGTGGGATTTGCAGTCGTAAGAAGTTTGTTGCCACTTTCTCAGATGTGATTTATCCAAGGAATGGTTATTATATGATACATGTAGAAAACGAAATATTATATCATTAATATTTATGCATATTATATGGTAGGCTCACACTTTATCATTTTCAACTAAACAAAGGCTGCACCTGTTGTATTTGATTTCTACTTATGGGTTTCTATAAATTGTTCTCGCAATTCTGCTGACTCTCCGCATGCTTCAGGTTCCTAAATTGGTCCTCGGTGCAGAGGGGCATCTGTCTCTAGGTTTTTAAGACACTGTGTCGAAAAAATATCCCCTTTTTAAAATCAATGGTTTGTATTCCTTTAGTATCATTATATACAAAGTATGGAAAGTAGTGTAGTCTTGTAACAACATGCAACAACAACAACAAAAAAAAACAATTATACATCACAAAGCACAATTAAAGACAGTAATACATCACTTCTTCCCCATCCTCTGAAGGACTCCCTTAAACTCCTGAGAGGGCTACACAGCTCCCTAATCTTCTTACATGATGGCGCTACCTCTGCTCCTGAAAAATCGATTTTCATGATCAAATCTTTTGCTTGTTCCACATTTATGGCAAGAGTACAGAAAGGATTTTATGAAGAGAAAATCAGTGTTTCCAATGCAGCCCGCAGTCCCCCTCTAGCATTTCATAATGACAGAAAATGTGGGAGATTTCACTTTTTCTTTCTTTTATATATCTATTTTTCCAGTAGAGAAATCAATTTAGGTATTAAAATTATCTTTTTAATTCAGTGTGTTAAAAAATATTTTTAAAGTGTGCATTATGTATATGTCATATATAAAATGTATATCCTTGTTCCCCCTATGAACACACAAAGGATACAGATGACCACTGTTGCTTCACCTTTCTTCTCCTGGTTTATATATATATAATTGTCACATGCTAATCCCCACAGTGTGTCTGCACATAGACACACACCAATTATGTCCCTAGCCTGGGTTCTTGGGTCACTCAAATTCTCACTCAGACTCTGCTGGCTCACCTCAATCTACTTTACTACTCTATACTCTAGAGCACCGGTCCCCAACCTTTTTAGCACCAGGGACCGGTTTTGGGGAAGACAATTTTTCCACGGACCGAGGGTGGGATGTTTTGGGTTTGATTCAAGTGCATTACATTTATTGTGCATTTTACTTCCATTATTATTATTAATATATTTATTATTTCATTATTATTATTGATATATTTATTATTATTTATAATACTCCACAGCACTCCATACCTGGCTGTGTTTAAATATAAAACTTGTAAAGTAAAGCTGCTCCTTCCCTGGCTGCCTGTCTTCTTTCCTCGCGGCTGCCACCAAAAAGAAAAAAACAGTGTGGAAAACTTTATTGAAGACACAGCCTACCCATGCAGCGCTGCGTCCACTCCGCAATGCGATGCGCACATAAGTTTTACAGTAGTCGGACAGTCTCGACAAGCCCGCGAAGTAATTGATTGTATAGCAGGCAGTGGCAGGTGGTGACTTTTTGTTGTACCTAGGGGAGGGCTGGCAGCCTAAGGCCTGGGGGCAAGTCTAGTCAAGTGGTCTGTTGCGCCACCGAATCAACCCACCATCTATGCCCATCTTTTCCTGATTTTCTAACGCATATTGATGTAATGTAATGGTATTGGGAGTTCATCAGTACACTGAAAAAAAGTCATCATACATGGGATGCCTGAAGCCACAATTTAGTGCCACTAATCCTTTTTAATAAAATATGCAGATTGAAATAGAGTAAATAACACAAATCCTTTAATTTCCTCTCACTGATTATGTACCTAGAAAGTCTTGTCCTCTGAAGTGACTACAAATTCAGAGGGGAATTTTATCTCTGGATAAGTAAAAAATAACTAGTTCAATTAATCTCTACAGTAAGTAAAGTGCCAGGAAACAGATGACTAAATACACACCAGGACAGGTTGTGCCACACCGACCCCCAAACACACACACACACACACACACCAGGACAGGCTCTGCCACACCGACCCCCAAACACACACACCAGCACAGGCTTTGCCACACCAACACACCAAACACACACATACCAGGACAGGCTCTGCCACACCGACACCCAAACACACACACACACACATGGACAGGCTCTGCCACACCGACACCCAAACACACACACACCAGGACAGGCTCTGCCACATCGAACCCCCAAACAGACACAGTAGGACAGGCTCTGCCACACCGACACCCAAACACACACACACCAGGACAGGCTCTGCCACATCGACACCCAAACAGACACAGTAGGACAGGCTCTGCCACACCAACACCCGCATCAGTACAGGTTAATCTACACAAAGCATAAAAAATGCTTCCCACACTGGTTTGTTTGTGTGTTTCCCCCCTTGCAACTTTAGTTTAAATGTATTCCCCCCACACCCCTGTATATTTCCCCATGTGTATTTGTGCCCCCCACACCCTCGTGTATTGATTTATGTGATGTCCTCAGCCAGCCCCCCTTCCTTTTGTTTTAATGCCCCCTTTTGTACTGGTTAATATACCCAAGTGTATTGCCCCCAGCCATACACCCCCTTTGTGTATTGATTTATGTGACACCCCAACTGTTTTTTTAATACTTTTGCTGGCTTCCTTCCAAAACATAAAAAAGTGCTTACCTGAGGTAAATGCCTCCTCCTCCGTGGTCCGATGATTCTTGCCACTTATTGCCAGCTTGTAGCTGCCCTCCTCCTCTTTAGTTCAACATTGCTTGCCACTGCTTAAAGCAGCCAATCAGTTGCAAGAAAACGGCCCCTCTGAAATTAATTGGTGCACTTTCCACACATGAGCACAAGGGGTCCCAATCAAGTCCCCCAAGCCAGAGCTGGAGCAGACTGGAAGTGACACAGCTGAACACATCTCCTGTTCGGAAACTAGCTTGCAAAAATAACACCATACCATTCATATGCACGTTCTCTTTAAGTTAAAAATGCATTGTTTTTCATGTAATAATGCATTGTTTTTCATGTAATATTGCACAATAAATAAACATGAAATAACGATAGAAGACATCAAAATTATGTTCTACACAAGCTGATAACGGTATAAAATCACAGAATATAGAAGCATACAACATAATTCTGAATATCTCTAAAACTGCATTTTGCCCAGGTCCCCAGTAATATATGTATATGCTACTATGTTGTAGCAAAGGGAATTATTCAATTCAAACAAACTTCCTGCCATCATATACTGTATAGCCTTCCCATATCATATCAGGTGAAATTCAAAAAGGACAGTGAATTTTAACTAACTGGAACTAGTGATGGGTGGGCTTCTTTGCCTTCTCTCACTCATCGTTAGAAGCATTTTACAGCCGTTTGTTTTGGCATTCATTTACACATTCCTTGTTTTCATTTTCCTCTCGTAAATCCTGCATCTCTCTCAGCTTTCATTAGGGCAGCTCTTTATTAGAAACCTACATTGCTCCCCTGCGTCTAGTATCTTTTAGTACAAATGTTTTTTTCTATGACATTGTGCCAACATCTGCTGGTGGAAGACTGTTGGAACCATTCAGTACAACTTTAAATAATCATATTACTTTTAAGAATGAACTGACCAATACAGTCCTTGATGGTCACAAACAACCCAAAAATTTGACAGAATGTCATAGATCCACAATCTCTTAAGGTTTCTCTTTCTAGAAAACATGAACATAACGTGTTGGATTCTCATGCAGGCCACAATAGCTCTGTGACTTTCACACCTGCTCCTAAAGAAGTGCTGCATCAGCATTAAATATGTATAGTTAAAATGTCAATAATGTTTCTACTTAATGGCAGTCCTGTATATTGGTAGGCACAAAATTAAAATCCACACCAGATGGTTATTATTTAACCCCTTAACGACAATGGGCGGTCCCTAAACCCATTGAAAACAATGCATTTTCACTTTGTCATTAAGGGGTTAAAAGTCTTACAAGCCGTGTTGTCAAGCCTTAACGTGTGAAGAGATGGCCGTTACTTTTAGCGTGTGTGACTTTACAAAGCTAATAACTTCCATGTTGCTACAAGCTTTCTAGTAGCTTTCACGATTGGCAAAAACATTTGAGTTTTGCACTAAAGCGGCAGGAAATATTTTTTCCATCCCAGAAGAAAATTAAGGAAACCTTATGTGTATTACAAGTTATGTTTGCACAGACTTTATCTTAAAGGCGGCATAAAAAAAACCTAGCGCGTTATGGATGCTGCTGGCACCTGTACTGTGAACAATCTACTCTGCTGACCAGAACAGTGAGAAGACTGTAGGCAAGAATTTAAGCCAGTTTTTTATGGTTCCTTTAAGATAAATATTACTATTACAAGGTTTGCTGAATCATTTTGAGGTGTGAGAGAAAACATATTGTCTAGTATTTCCGAGGTCCTGCTGTAGACCGAAGGACTTTCCAAAGTTTCTTTAGTTGTCATCCCAATGATGTGGGTCTGAAGAGCAGAGCTTTCACATTTATTGCTTCTTTATTTTGAAACAATAGATTTCCACAACTGCAAAACTTTTCTTGTTGATATTTTGTTCTTACTAAACCAATCAATTTAATCTCACAATATCGATGCCTCATGCCTTCTTCCAGCTCACTAATTTGCGTTTCACTCCCATTCAGCCAAAGCATGCTATCGTTTTCCCTGCTGTGCCTGAAATAAGTTGCTGTACAGGCCTTTCATTTGACTACTGTACAGATTCTCGAAAACATCAGGAAGCTGTAACAACTTTTTAACGAGGTCCAATAAAGCAAGCCAAAGGAGGTTGAAAATAAAAGCTCTTCACCTTACATTAGTTAGAATCTCTAAAGCCCAGAAATATATGCTAGGACTAATGAGATCATCAAATACTACTCAGAAATATAAACTAAATAACACACAATATACAACCCATGTGGATTTGCAACATAAGCAGCTGAAAAAAGTAAAAGTTTCTGGGAACCACTCTATTTGTACTTTTTTAACTCAGCCCTTTCTTGAAATTTCTTGGAAATTGGGGAAAAAAGAACAAAAAAACAATATCATGTAATATTTGAACAGAACAGCTGCTTCACTATTGCTGATGTTCATGGTTAGTATTCCAATTAAGCGCATGTATTTCAAGGGTCCTATGGGTGGAATAAAGTCATATGTCTATTTTATGTCCTTGCTGTGCATGGACATAAACAACAAAATATAGCATTGGGTGGTAGTGGTTCTTGTGGAACTTTCCTTTGCTCATAATTTTGCCTTTGACTTACAATTTTTTTTAATAACATTATTAAGTTAGTCTTATAAATACTATTTTTCTCTGCTAGCATTTGTGAATTTTGTTGGATGCACCTATCATAATAATAGTTAGAACTTATAATTATAAAAAACATGCTATCCAGGATTTTTTTTACTTAATGTTGCAGTGCCATGCATGTCACTCCCAGAAAGTAATGACCTCTCTCGAGGGTGCCCGAGGAGCACATATCCATACTCGCTTTTGAGTGTCCTACACTTAAATCTGCATGGGGTGTATGTTTATGTATGATATATATGCATTTATTTATATATTAGGGATATCCATTCCCCAAACAAGTGTAAATTAAGTTATTAAGTCCATGTGGCATTTACTCCATTTATTGAACCTTTGAAATATATGTGACCTTTTTCAGCATCCCCCATAGGAAGAGCATCTATTGCTGTAAATTATTATAATATATGCAGGCATTTTCATATCAGTTTTGTCAATAACAACTACTCCCCGAGCACTAGGTATATCACAGAATAAGAAAAAATGGCATTCATAAAACATTTATAAGTGTAGCACAAGTAGGACTGAGTGTTTTTATCTGGAAAATAAATTAACATACAAGAACCAAGCAGTAATGTCACTGATGTGATGCTTCCACTACTATATGATCCTTTATCCTTTTAGGGTGCATTTTTATGAAACTCTTATGGGGACCTAAAGCTTAAGTGCTTTCCACATCTCAGAGGAAGGAGCCATTTAAATCTATAATTTTAGAGGGCTGTGAATCAGTTGGCTATTACTTTTATTTATTCAATGAGTATTCAATGTTATTCTTGTGCATTTTTGTTCACTTCAGGTGATCCACTTTAAATTTTGTTCAGAAAGTGCTTTCACTATCATGTTGGGTTTTTGATTTTGTAAGCAATACCTAACTTGATAAATGTAGGTCACGTAAAGACGACAAATGTGAAATTGTTAAGGGAGCTGCCACACTTAAAGTTATGACAATTATATCAGTTACAGTTCTAGATGTTCTTGAAGTTACTTTAGAGAACATTCGTCAAATATTCCAGAAGTTCTGAATTTTAATCTATCCCTTTTCCACAAATGAATTTTTCACAGCAGCATATGTAGGCACATCCCTTTTGAGAGGATTTATAGATTGGGATGAGGGTAATCTTTTGATATAGCCTTTATCTTTTTTTGTCAATGCAGGAGGAGCCGATCACGTTTTGTGAGGACACCTTTGTTTCCCATCGCTCCAGCAGTATGCGGCCATTCTTACAGAACGCAATACAGCTTCAGCTCTTTAAACAGGTATCCTGTTTTAAATGCTTGAACTCAAAATAGGAGGATTGATATACAAGACTGTATTTTGACCCGTCTTTATTTTAGTTTATAGATGGACGTCTCGACTTGTTAAATACAGGAAATGGATTCAGTGATGTGTTTGAAGAAGAGATTAATATGGGTGAATATGCAGGTAGGCACAATGGTAACCCATGTTGATTGACCATTTCGATTTTAGGGTCTATTATCATGGAAATGACGTCACTATGCATTGCAGCTCCGGGATCACCAATGCAATTAAAGGCCACATTAGGCTATGTTTACATGCAATTGCAGTACGGCGCATGATGGATTTACGTTGATATAAAACTTTAAATGAGACCTTTTTAAAATTGAAATAAAAAAGTGCACATCGTGTTATATTCATGTATAAATATTCATGTGACATATTATGCACTTTAATTATTTTTGTATCATTATAAACTTTACAGCGATTTGACATTTTAATATTTTACTATACAGGCAGTGATAAACTCTATCATCAGTGGCTTTCAACAGTAAAGGTGAGCAATGTTTGGGTTATATTGCAGTTCTCTATTGGATTTGTTCTATGGTACATTTCTGTTATCCCCTCTATATATCTAATAAAATACACCCTGAAAGTGATTCCTCTGTATATACGTATAATAATGTGGGGGGTACCATTACATTAAATATTTCATTGGAATGGTTTTCATACAATACTGCATTTAGTCACATAGACAAAAGAGCAACATAGAGAAACAAAGCATAGGAGCTGTTTAAAGCCTACATTTTCTCCCTGATCTGTTTTTTGTTCCTTGAAACAGAAAGGAAGCGGGGCTATCATTAATACTATGAAGACTAGAGCCAATCCAGCCATGAAGAATGTCTACAAGTTTGTAAGTGTATTATCTTGTTGTTTGCTTAGTTTTATGGTATTAAATGAATGTCAAGTGTATGTGTTATACATTGCTAGTCTAACAAATACAAATATTGTTGGTATAAAATTACAGATTTTTGACCTTCCTGGATTATATTTGTAATGCCAGGTGTCACTTCAAGTACTGTGGATGGTAATGACAATTAAATGAATGCAGCATTATCATGAAATCCATGGAACTACTAAAATAAGTCTTCCACTTGCCATCCACACTTTTCTCCCATGGCTATCCTACTGACTTTTGTCTGAAGGAATCAACATCTAAAATTGGTTTATTGGTATGAAGAATCTACTTTATTCCCCTGCAAACTTGCCAGCCACATGGATTGCAGTTTCCTTTAGTAACGTAGTTTGGTTTATTATGCACATGCATTTCAAGCGCACAAAATGTAAAACATAGAAGCAATATGCTAACCTGTCCCTTTATCCCCCACAGGCTAAAGATCATGCGAAAATGGGAATTAAGGAGGTGAAAAACCGCTTGAAGCAGAAGGTACTTTAATATGTATTTATTGCTAATACGCACCGAATAGAAAGTCACCCAGCCTTATGTTCTCATTAGGTCAAGCTTGGTGAAAGATCTCTTCTATAGAACCCACTAAGATGTCTGTTTCATATTTATGGTTATTTAAATCTAGCAGGAAGGAATTAATCTCTTATGAAACTTGTTGCAGTAAAAATAAGTTTCCATAACATGGGGCATATATATATTAAGGGCGCAGTGGCTAGATATAGAGAACATTGCAATAAATGTTCCATAAAAAAGTTATTTATTTTTAGTGCTTAGAATTTTGCAGTTTACACCAGGATTGTTTCAGTCCATTACATGTGCTTGAACCACTGTACAAAAGTGTAGTTTTGTGACTTATTACCAACACATTCTGTGGCAAATCCAACACGAAAAAGAACTTGTTAGTGTAAAAGCACCATCTTTATTATTCATTAAAACTTTGTTAGCGCTGATGTCACTTTTTCTCAGAGTTTGTTATCGTTACAATTACTTTAGGGTGGTGGTAACAGATTCTGAAGTATAGTTGAGGTATGACATTGTATCAATTTTCCAAGAATACATTTTGCCTACTTTTATCTGTTCAATGGAATCTTACAAGAGCAAGTAACAATGACTATTGAAACTGAGTTGGGGACATTCTGTCCCCAGCACCGTATTAAACAGAACCTGTTCTTCTGTGTGCAACTTCATTGGAGGTCATGACCTTTTTTTACATTTGCAATTCAAACCCAAACCAAGAGCAGGATGGGGGCAAGCGGGCTCTTGATTATGTCTCCGAGGTCAGAAATGGGAGGCACCGAATCTTGTGCACTGAATCCATGCATCATGTCATCCCGCTAATGTGAGATAACAAGAAAGAGATATAGCAGACAAAGAAGTAATCATCCTGTTCATGCTTCACAATTCCCTCTGTCTTATAACATAAAAGGTTTGCTGGAACACCAGATACAATTTATGTAAAAATGTATTCCTTGAAATCACAATTTGCAAATCAGAGGTTGTATAAAGATGCATATAAAATTAATGAAAATGTGTACATTTTGAAGTTTGATGCCCATGTTGGAATTGTGTATGGTCTATTCTGAAAATTGTTTTCAAAATGTGGGAGCAGTTTAATACTGTTGCTGTGTGAGTAACAATTTCAACCCCCCAGTTTCATTATTAGAAAAAAAGGCAGACTAAGAATGTCAGTTTCGGTTAATACTTAAGAGATTAATCTTATGGAGGGAGCCAAGCTACTCTCTGTCAGTTTTGTTACTGCTGTCATGCTTGAGATGGCCTTTACACACCACAGTGTCATGTAAACCTTAGTTCAGGGTAAGTTGAGGGTCAGTCTTGTATATTTTAGCTGTTTTCTGCAGCTCGATCTGTAATTTTTAAGTGATGACAATGTCAGGTGAATATATTTCACAATTAAAGTGTAAACCCAACTTTTAGGTTTGGGAGAGTCTGTAACTGTTGTTAAGGTGGTCAGTATAATTTAGGATGTTCGGCTATCATCGGATAAATTTAGGATGTTAGGCTATCAGAGGATAAATCTTGTATTTGCCAGTGCCACTGAGCATAAAAGTCCATTACCTAGCACGTCATGGAGTTAATTGGGTTTAGAAAGCAGTGTTGCTGTAACAGCTGGGTTGTATTGTTTAAAAAACCTACGTTTTCATGGGGTAAATTGAATTGGGCACCTTCATAGCTGTTCCAAATAACACATGAGGGTAGGATGACCACATGTCAAAATTCCAAAAATGTGCACCTCCTAAATGTGGCCTACTAGCCCCCCAGACAACCTGACAAACCGATGCATGGGTGGTATCACTGTACTCAGAAGATGTTGCTGAGCCACCTTTAGGGGTTAAGAGGTGGTCACATTGAAATCTTGCAGCCAGCTGGTCAACAAAACTTAGAGTATCATCCAGAGTCCTTTATTGCTGATCTGTCAGTACATTCCTTTGTTTATACTTTTTAACTAATCATAATTGAGAAAATTATAAACTGGCATGTAGAAGGTGCAGTCACTTCTATACTAGTCAGTATGTAGGTTCATGAAGGTATGTACCGTATGTCGGTAAGGCAGATGATTCTGATATATCTACAACTTAATTAGACATCCTGACAAATGTTATTTAATGTGTTTTACCCCATATTTTTTCCATCCAGGATATGGCTGAAAATGGATGTACAGTCTCAGAAGAGCCTCTTCCTAGGATGTCACCATCACCATCTGCAGAAAAGAAAGACCCAAAGAGCCGAGAGGAAAGGCGGCCTATCACAATGCATTTTGGGCAGGTATGATGATGATTTAGTGAGTCCCCCCCCACAGTTTAGTAATCAATCCTACACCATACAATATTTCAGTTAATAAAACATGTAATGTAGCGGATCAAAACGTAGCTGCAAATGTGACTTTTAATGTCAACTCAAGGTCCACTTTGGTAAAATGTTTTTGAGATTGCGCAGATGGTTGTATTAATAGCCAAAACACTCTACAGAGATATTGAAATCAAGAGTGACTGTGGAAAAATCTGAGCCACTCATTGTAAATCTAGCTAAAATACAGAGGTTTAGCCTAAAGAAATATGAATGCAATTGTACCACACAAATATCCTTCAGACAATGATTAATTTTTAGTTTTTTAAAAAAGTAGATTATGTGGTCTAAATTAGTTAAACCATACTACCATTTTTGTAACCTAATAATTAGCACACATAAATGATTTATTTAGACATCACATTCGGGCTTGTAATATTGTAGGATGACTTCATGTTTGAAACAAATGCCAGTTTGGGCACATATACTTGTGTTTTTTGTGTTTGTAATATATATATAGTTTTATTTGTAAAATAAGCTTTTTATGATGTAGTTTACAAACTATTTCCATATCTTCCATTCTACACAAACATTAAATAGCTTTAGTGATTGTGTGATTTTTTGGATTACATTTTATTAATAAAATAGCAATATAAAATATAAATATATAATATAAATAAAATATACTCAGCAGAACATAGGATATTGTTAACATCTACATACAAACGACAAATTCATAAAATAGATCATTCCAGTTTTCTCTAGAAAGTCTTAGAGATTGCAGTTCATTCTTCTTCATTCTGTACTTTTCCTCACCTGGCAAAAATAAAATCCTGATTCTGTTATTTCAAACACTTTCTCCTGCAGTTTATCACAAGCATTAGTTATCTTACTTTATCTGCCAGTGCCTTTGCCGTGTGAAGATTGTATGTTTGTCTATATATATATATTTTTTTATTATTATTATTATTTTTTTTTTTTTTTACTTTCATCCTTGCTTATTTTGTTTTATACTTTCCTTATTAAAATGTAACAAAAAGTATGCTAGGAGCAGGACAAACATATATTATCTTTTTTTTTTTTTTATTTATTTTTTTTTACTTCAACGCTGATCAAAGGAAATGTATACTCAGAACATGTCACCACCCCTACACCAGAGTATTATTAGATCCTCTGGCAACCGTGAGCTAAAATGCTACCATTCTAAGTGCCATAAGACAATTTGGACAACACATGATCTTTAATGTCATTGTTAGCCACAGTGGTGTTCAAAGTCAGAAAACGTAGCTACGCATGTGAATCAGGAAGCAATTAAAAGATGCAAAAGCCGTGCGAATCGGCAGCTTGGACATGTCCTGAGCTCCTTTTATCACTTGTTTTACATATCTCCTGGCATTATGCTAGTTTATGTAGAAGAGACAGATTTTTTTTAAATGCATGCATGCGGATTAAGGTCAAGCCCTGTGTATCACTAATGCAGTTTTCCTGGCTGTATGACTGCAGCTTCTGAATCCAGCAACAGCAGTAAGATGCCTTAATTGAGACGCGCTGTCAGAGTGACAAACACATTTGCATACTCTCTATTTGTTTTCTCTGGAAAGGTCTGCAGGCTGCTGTTGCTTGAACATTTTTAATCAGCTTTTCTGTAAGTGTGCCGGCAGCTAGCTGTCCTCGTCCTGGTTGCTGCTTCATTATTTGACAGGTTAACTAGATGGGGGGATGGGGACTTGGGGTTCAAAACTATCGGCAGTCTCTCTGCTTAGATTTTCAGCCTCCGTGAGCTTGACAACACATACCTTCACATGGTTCTATCCAAGAAGAATGCTTCCTCTGAATTATAATAAATATACTCATTGAGAAATGCTGTTTTTTAATGCTTGGTAAAATAGTTTGTGTAATTATTTAAGTAAAGAAAGCACAGGATCAGTTCAAATTTGGGCTTAAAAATGCATTCACTTAACTTTAAAAAAGTAACTTTTTATATGACTATTTTGTATATCTGACCAAGTTTAGAGCTCCCAACTGGCCGCCTTTTAAAATCATGTGTTTAAGAATACTGGAAGGTCAGAATCATGCTCTTATGTGATAGTTCCACTTGAACATACAACATTATCTGTTAAAACACTGTCATTGTAGTAAATCTGGTTTTATGCAATGCGGAGGTATTGGTGCATAGCTCACCTTCTGAACTATACTTCTGACAAATAGCTTTGTACTGCTTCAAATACTGACGTTTGAATTAACGTACTATGCAAATATGTAAACACACATCCAAAAAATAAATATATGTAAAATCAACAATTTAAAGGGCACTATTAATAGGTCTGATATACATTTACTGGTATATTTATATATATGTTCATTTTTTCAGGGTAAACTTTGCGTAACCATGGTATGGTTAACGTTTTTTCTTTTACTAACAAAAGTTGAAGTGATTGTTCATTGACATTGGATATGAATTTTGTGCGATTGTGCAGATATTTCTGTTCCTCTGGAACACCAGTATATGATGTCATGTTCTAGAGCACCGCACACAAGGTGGCATGTCATAGAGTTGTATATTAAAGGAGAACCTCCTCTGCCTTTTCTCCAGGTCACGTGAGGGATGGTCCTTCGGTGGGGTGCTGTACCTGTGGTAGTAATGCCAATGGATGAACACACAGGCAGATAAATCCCCTTTTTTTAGTGCTGTGTGAAGAAGCCTCTATACTTTGTGTCTTTATTTTTATTGCTACCTTGAGCTGTGTATTCAGATAGAATATAGGAAGATAATGTAGAATGAATACTTGTGTTTCAACATGTTTTGGCAGCGTAATGGTTACAGAAAAAGATAAGATTGTTGTACTTCAAAAAAATCACATTTCAGTTATTGTAGTTTTTAATTAAGCCCTAAAGTGTGTGGAAAATAAAATAAAAAAATGTGTCCATAAATCAGCATTGAATTGGAAAAGAGAAAGAGGATGGAGGACAATGTGACATGTACACAGCTTTGTACTTAATGATACGCTGGGTTCCACTGCTGGAAGGTTGTGAGAGGTGAGACCACTACTGCAGAGAGAAATGTTTCAAAATATGGGAGACTTTGTCCAGACAGAATTATTCATAATGGGAGACTGTTCCTTTGTTATTTTGATCTTGCACAATGGTGGCAGGATTATGAAGGCCTGCAAGCTTGACAGAGGTCACAGAGGGAAGCAGAAGATGCAGAGATCTTTCTTTGTCATGTTTCTTACCTCGCCCCCCTTCACCATCCTCTGTGAGTCACCCCACAAAGAACAATAATAATGGCCAGCCACTGTGCCGGAATAAAAGTGAACAGAGGAAGAAGCCCGATGAAAATCCGCGTTCAACAGACGCATAATTGGGCTACGCAAACTTAACGTTTTTTACGTTTTTACATTGTTTTACGTGTTAAAACAACTTATAATATAAATTTTTAACATAAAATCATAGACCATTAAGAGTTGTAGATGCAACTGAGGTGCCCTTCCAAAGCACACAATTAAAGTAGCATGTTTCAGTCTTTTAGGAATTGCAAACAACAAATGGAACATTTAATACCGCTGATAGACCTGCTAACATATTTATTGTGTGAGTACTTTGATATTAATTCTCGAAAAATGGGAAACACTTAATGTAGAAGCTACAGCTCTACAGCTGCTGCCCATCTTCCTTGGCTAAACGATTCTTGCCACTGATAGGATACTTGAAGCAGCTATCAGTTGCAGGGAAGCTCTTGCATTCAAAGAAATAGGAGCACTTTCTGCACATGCGTACAGGAGTGTGAACATCCCCCTCCCCACAACTTTCTCCATGACAGTGGTTAAGTATATCAAATGCATGGAAATGTGTTTAGCCAAACACGTGTTCTTCATGCAAACTCGCTGGAAGGGGTGCACTTTCCACGTAGCATTTGTCGAGCCTGCACTTGGGCTGACTAGCAGCAAATGTATCACATTCAGTAAGATGTCCAAACGCATCTCCTGCATATAAAATAGCTGGAGCAGACAAATAGGCAAATCCCTCGGGACAAATTCTGCAGAAGTGGCCACACTGATACTTCTTACTGGTCTACCTTCACCAACTGGCATGTACCTTACCAGTTCCAGCGGTGTCAGTGGTTTTAAAAAGCCTTAGCAGGTTAGCATTTGACTTGTACTATCCACTGATGAGCAGTAAAAAAATATATCTAAGCAAGGAACTGAGTATGCTCCTGATCAGGATCCCAGACTTACTGGAGCACATAAACTAACTCAACAGGCAGGGCAGTGGTCTCAGAAGTGGAACTGGGTGAAGTAGCCCCTCACAATATGTAGTATGTGGCACAATGCTGGAGGAGAAGTTGAGGTAGGCAAAGGTTAGCAACCAGTATTATCAGTCCATAAATCACCAGACTGAGGAAAACTCTGGAAACAAGTAGCCAAAGTAGGGCCAAAGAGCTGTAGGGCACAAAAAACATTATATTGACTTGTGTCACATATAATCGAGTGGGCATGGCAGGTAGGAGCAGGTACTACACAATTGGGCAATTGAGTTCTTTGAAACAAGTACCAGATGTTTAAATATCCTATTGCATGATAACAGTTTCCGAAGAGCTTAACACCAGGCATTTGCAGATATCATAGTGCTGATACCAAACCGCTCCAAAAAAACCAAAACACAGAAAACGCACAACTCAGTGTTTGAGGACTGAACATGCACTGGGTAAACCCTAGAGAAAGGCACGGCACCAAGAGTAAACGTAACACATTTCATACTCCTTATTCTATAGTTGGCTTTCTATATATGTATGGTCTATATATTTGAGTAAAGATCTTCAATAGAACCTTTTGGAATATTAACAGTGTTAAGCATTTAACTGGACATGTTTTTAAAAAGATTTACCCTTTCAGTGCTAGAAGAGTGAACTTGGTGTTTACCCCGTTCAGTTGCAGATGGCTATGGGTAAAACTAGCAACAGCCACACACAAATTTCATGTTAGATAGTAAATGAAATAGAGTTCTTAAAAAAAAAAATATTTGCTGGAAATTTCAAATCCCCACAGCCTCTCTCATATCTAGTCATTGTTTCTTTGAAAAACAGTAGAACTTCTTGGACATCTTTAGCTTACACTATAGCCTATCTAACATGCTTCCCTAACAGGACTGGAGATGGCTTTATTGGTAAAACATAGCAAACATTGTTTGCGTCACTCATCCTTGAAAGTAAAAATATGACTTAAATGCCCAATAATCATTGACCCATTTTAAAGGGACAGTGTAGTGTTGCCAACCCCCTTCTATAAAATAATACGGTATTTTAGTATGCGTTCTTCCACAACAAAAATAAAGCACCTGAATGTGTTGCCATGGTGCAAAATCTTCTTTCTTTCGTAGTGATCTGAACTTTCTAAGGTACCCATCATATGAATACCTAACCATATATTAGAAAGTAAGATTCAAGACATGTCCTATATATGAACATTCTTATTGGTCATCTGTGCCAAAACGAGACTGAGAAACATGTACAAATAGAATAGAATAATAGATACAGTCCATTTCTCCCCGCTATCAATAATAAAAATATCAATATAACAATCTCAAACCTTATTTGGTCATTGATCTCGTCTTATATTAAGGAGAGACTGTCCTAAGCATGTGTACTGTATAAAGCTCTAACAGTTTTGCTCGAAGAATTGTAAAAATTAGTCTCTTACTTCATCAAGTTTGCTGTTAGACTTAAGATGCCAAGACCACTGACACCTCCACAAATGGGAAAAACATCAAAATAGCTTTGTAGGAGGTTCACAGGCATAAACAAAACTGAAGAAAGGGATGAATGTGTAGAAAAAGCTGTCCAACTTTGTCAGAAGAGTAGGAGAGTCCTCTCTGCATAAAGAGAGCGCTTTGTGAACTGCTTCGTAAAGCAAAGCAGACAGGAGACACTTCTGCTCCCCTTTGACACTCTGGCCAGATCCAGATTTAAAGGGTTAAAGTCTGGCACAAGATATGTACTGTAATCAATACAATCAAATTCAACCCAAGCTGAGGAATAACTTCATTGAAATGAATGATCATACATTTACCAAGAATTAATGTTAATATCAAATACAACATATGATTTGGGAAAGCGACAAATTCACTTCAAAGGTTTAGTGCGAAAGGTCGGATTTTACTTAATGTTACAAACGAATGCATGCTTGTTTGCCAAGTCTTTTATATCTCAATATGTGGACTTCATCAACGTACAGTGCATTCCTTTACAGCCATTTTTTGTGCAGCTTACAAAAATGTATGCTCATAAGACAACGTATGGTACCATAACATTCTAGTAAGTTCAGCACGTATATATTTATATACTAATGTGGATGCCATTGATAAAATTATCACAGTTCCTCAGTCCCATTACCAATTAACCCCATTAATCCTTCTGTCACAACAGCGGGACATAGAGGTAATGCTGGGCATTGACAGACCAGCAGCAGTTGTTTTATCCTGGAGAATATGCATGTAAATATTTGTTTAAATTGTGATTTTAAGCCAAATGGAAGTACTCTCAACTTAGCCCTAAGCAGCGTATGAAGCTTTGTTCACTACACTTCCCTTAATGTCATCCTTTCACAGTCAAAACAGTAAAGGAGGCTGGTTTTTTTAAATCGAAAGCGTCTTCTAATATTTCTCCCATTCTAAATGTGTGTTAGTGCTGCTTGAATAGCATGCCTTTTCCACTGCTCTCTGCTCCCATCACTGAGCCGGTATCCAGCGCTCACAGCGAGAAGCAAAGCTTTATATTAAATAGCCCCGGGGCTGTGCCACTTCAGCAACCACCTAATTGATTGATCTGTGGGAAAATTAGAGCTTAGGTTTCAATTCTTGATTGATTGAAGAGGAAATGTTCTAAAAGATCCTTTTACAATAGCAAATAGTTTAATAGATTTTGATAGACATTTCCTTCAGCGGATCAGGTTTCAAACAGAGAGGGTAAAGAAATATGACGTTTACTGTAAAATATCTTTATATTGCTCATTATCCGATATGGCATGTTTTTATCTTAGCTGTATAATTTTAGCTTTGTATTTCAGTATCTCAGCCTCATTTCCTTGTAAAATTCTGACTGTAACAGTGCCTTATGAAAATCTCAGTGTCAGACAGGCTGTAGCACACAGCTGGCTGTAACAAGTTGTGTATGATAACTCACAGCAGTGTGTTCATATCAGCTACAGCTGTTACAGCCAAATCTATTAACTTGGTCTATATAGATCTATATATATAAGTATATATATATATATATTTATATACACACAGAGACTTATATATTTTGGGTTTGGAGTGTCAGTATGTTTAAATTCATATTAAGGGATTCAGTCCGAAACAGCATTGTGGATTTGATATGACTATTATATTTAAAGATCCATCCTGACCCTTTTTAGAGGATAGCTCACTAGGCATCCTCAGACCCAATAAGGTAGGACCTTAATCTACACACAAGCTCATATAACAAATAATAGAATGCAAATTACATACTAGCAGTTTATCAGTTCTTGGTGGGCCACTAATTGCATAAGAATTGCATGAATTATTGGGAAGGCTGGGCTGCATGCATGTTGGCTGAGGTATAACCCCTAGAGACAAGGCCTGGACATGGAACTGTTGCTAGTGGCACACAGCATGCTAAATTTCTGTTGTTCATGCCTGATACAAGCAGTTTCGTATTGCGCAATAGAGCTGTAGCTTTTCCCACTTTTTAACCCCCACAAACATCAATGTGTGACATGGTATCAGTCATCTGTCTGTACATCGTAGACTTTATATATAGTATATATTAATCTGTTTGTGTAGATGTATTGTAATTTGTAGTAGTATAAATGTTACAGTTTATATATCTGCATGGTGTCCAGTGGAAGACTTTATGGCACTGTGCCTTAGTTTGTGATTGTATTTAGAATTCCCTGGCGGTCCACCAGAGGGCGCACAAGTTCTGTACATTCCTAGGTGTGGATTTACTAAAGAGCATGCTATAATGATTCACCCATTTCTGTTTTGTGTCTCCAGTTACAAAGAACTCATCTAGGTAATACTTTTTCAATTGTGCAGAATTTGTGACTTAATGATGGCAGGCATTTGTACAGTAGTTAACACTCTCTGTCTTGGGTTGTGATGTTGCAATATTACCATGGATAAGTTTCATAGCTTGTGTATGTGTCCGTGTATAAGTCTTAGACTTTCCCAAATAATGTATTGGGTTTGGTTTGCAGGGCATGAGGAAGCACAGAGTTCTCATATTTTCCCAATTCACTATAAGACTAGAACATGAGGTTACCTGATCTCTTTATGGAGCTCTACACACTCTCTCTCTCTCTCTCTCTCTCTCTCTCTCCCCCTCTCGCTCTCTCCCCCCCCTCTCTCTCTCTCTCCCCCTCTCTCTCTCTCCCCCCCCCTCTCTCTCTCCCCCCCTCTCTCTCCCCCCCCTCTCTCTCTCCCCCCCCTCTCTCTCTCCCCCCCCCTCTCTCTCTCCCTCTCTCACCTTCCCACCCCTGGCTACTCACTTCAACAAAAGGTAATTGGAGTCTGGAGTTAGCAAACCTGAGCCCCATCAATGAAACTGGATTGGAGGTGTGTATTAGAGCTACTTTGATATATAAAATAAAAAAAAAAGCTATTCTCAAGAAGCATCTGCTGATGCGAACCATGTCTCAATGAAACTGGATTGGAGGTGTGTATTAGAGCTACTTTGATATATAAAATTTAAAAAAGCTATTCTCAAGAAGCATCTGCTGATGCGAACCATGTCTCACAAAAAAGAAATCTCAGAAGACCTACAATCAAGAATTATTGATTTGCATAAAGCTGGAAAAGGGTTACAAAGTTTCCCATATTCATTAGCCCACAGTTAGATAATTTGTTTATAACTGTAGACAATTTAGTACTGTGGCTTCTTTCCTTAGAAGTGGGCACGCAGCCAAGATGAGTCCAAGGGCACAACGCAGAATTGTGAAAAAAGAACCCTAGAGTAACAGCAACAGAAAGGACACCACAGAGGAAGTTGGTGCTCTGCAATTTAACTTTGCTGTTTGCTTGAAGTTTGCCAAAGAGCACATTGACACACCACAACGCTATCAGGAAAATCTTATGTGGACTGAAAAAACTAAAGTTGAATTGTTCATGAAGAACATGTAGAACTATGTATGGTGTGAAAAAGGCACCACATGAAAACATCATCCCAGTGGTGAAGTATTGGAGGAGGGAGCATCATTATTTGGGGCTGCTTTACTGCCTAAGGGCATGGACAGCATGCCATAATCAAGGGGAGAATGAGTTCTCAAGATTATCTACAGTAGATATTTTCCATGATAATGTCGTGTTGGCTGTCCACCAGCTGAAGCTCAGTGGTGTAGGACGGCAATGACCACAAATATTGAAGTAAATCTACTATAGAATGGCTTAAAAAATAGAAAATGTGCCTTTTGGAGTGGCCCAGTCAGAGCCCACACCTTAACCCATTAGAGATGTTGTGGAATGACCTCAAGAGATCTGTTTACACCAGACATTGTAGGAATATGGCTGAGCGTAATCAGTTATGTATGGAAGAATGGACTAACATTCCTCCTGAACGTTGTGCAGGTCTGATCGGAAACACTTTGAGGTTACTGCTGCCAAAGGAGATTTGGCCAGTTATTAAATGGTTCACTGGCTTTTTCCACTAGCACTGTGAATGTTAAATGGTCGTGTTAGTGTTTTATTAGCTTAAGCACATTTTTTCTTTTTTATACTTGTGACTTAGATGTAGATCAGATCATATTTTATGATTTTTATTAATGCAGAAAAACAGGTAATTCCAAAGGCTTAATTTATTTTTTCTTGCTACACTATACATATGTCTGTATGTGTATAGCACTTCTGGAGTGGTATACGCTAATACACACCTGTGTGTGTCCCACAGTGTAAATGTTATATTTATCACTAGGCGGCTGTGTGTCTATCATTATTGCTTTTTTGTCAATCACTGTATAGCTGTGTATCTGCATGCCTGGTGGAAATATCAAATGGGGATAATATAGCTCTGTCCATGCACCCTTAAGACAGGCCTGGAATTTATTTCTGCCCTTTCTTCTGGGCTAACACAGTTTATTTATCCAATATGCTTGTTGGCACACAGTTTATATTTTACAAAGTACTGCAAGTAATTTTAATATTCTTGTCTGCGGTGTTTGAAGAAATTAACTCGCCAAAGGAGAATTGTAAATTTGCAGCACAGAGATCAGTAAGCAGGATGTAAACTGCCACCCGAAAAAAACAAACAAAAAAAAAAGTGAGACACACACGTTCACAAGTAACTCTAGATTCCTTTAATTAGAAATGCAGCGTTCACAGGATGCAAGTTGTTGCTTTTTTAAATTCCTCTTGCTTCTATTCTGGTTCTAAAATCCATATTAACATTTTCCTATCTGAAGAAGCTTGGGAATAGGTCAGTTAAAGAGGAGCTATAACAGTCCAGGTTACAGTAAATCCTAATTCTTGCTTCTGTGCATCATATTGTAGTAATGCTTTCTTTCCTTACCGCTTAAGTATCTAATAGAAAAATTCCCTCATTGCCTGCCCTTGGCTGCTACATCACATGTTGTACGCTGCTTGCTATCACCATGATATCAGCTTTAGGAACTTTAGTGAGGAGCTATGTCTCCCAACGCTAGAGGTGCAGCCTTCTGAAACAGGAGCACCAGGTATTGTTTGACTTGCTGACCTAATTTTTATATGATGGATGGTAGCACATTGTAAAGTAAAAAAAAAAAAGCAGAACAAATACCGTATTTGCTCCATTATAAGACGGGGTCGTCTTATAATCAGATCTCAAACAGGTCTGACTATGAGACTAAGATCCAGATCCCCCGCAGCGCTGCAGGGGACCTGGATTCTCCTGTCACCCCCCCCCCCCAACTTACCGGTGCTTCTGAGTCCCTGGAGTGTAGCCAGGGCAGCGTGTAGACGTCTACGCTGCAACCCCCGCTGCTAACCCGCACCTCCTTCCGGCTGCAGCGGAAGTTGTCTACGCGATTCGCGTAGACGTCTACCTGCTGCCCGGACAACACACCGGGAATCAGAAGCACCGGTAAGTTTTGGGGTTTTTTGGGGGGGGGTTAAATGGGGGGCATAAGGCATTTCTGTAGGCAGAGTGCTCTATGAAATGCCTTTTTTAACTCCCTTAATGCCACTCTGCCTCCAGAAATGCCTTTTAACCCTCTATACACCACTCTGCCTCCTGAAATGCCTTATACCTCCCTATATGCTACTCTGCCCCATAATATGCCTTTTAACCCCCTAAATGCCAGAGTGGCATATAGGGGTATAAGGCATTTCTGGAGGCAGAGTGGCACATAGGGGGTCAAAAGGCATATCATGGGGCACAGTGGCATTTAGAGGGTTAAAAGGCATATCATGGGGCACAGTGGCATATAGGGGGTATAAGGCATTTCTGGGGCAGAGTGGCAAGCCTTTGCTTGATAACGGGGGGGCAGGTTGGAAAATAAAAGGAAATCAAAAGAAATATTTTTCATAGCTTTTATTTAAAGAAATAGTTTTTAGGAATTAACATTTACTAGTAAAACTTTTTTCCTATAGGATCGTCTTCAGGCTTTTTCTTTTTTTCCTAAATTAATATTCAGGTTTTGGGGGGTCGTCTTATAAGAGCAAATACGGTAAGTGTGCTGAAATTATTATTATATAAAACCAGCACAGTTAAAAATAGACAAAGTATATTCACTGCACGGCCACTAAAAAGAAATTGCGGACCAAGTAAGAAGACTCAAAACAGTTCTCTTAACTGCAGTCATCTTTGTGTATTAATTACATACCTGGGAACCTCCTGGGGTGGGCTATCTGGAGCTCCCGTGGCTTTGTGAAGTGGCACGGCTAGCCATGCATAGGGATGGGGCAAGTGACAAACAGTCTGTGAGGAGGGAAAGGGTCAGTGGGAGTGAAGTGGACAGAGGAGAAAAAAGACACTACAGAAAGAGGAACCCATAGAGTCCCCAGGTATGATCTTTTACTTACGTTCTACTAGCATCTCATTAAAGAGGGCAGTCCTCAATGTGCAATATCTTTATCAGAGCTCCATTTACTTTTATGTACATACATAATAAGAGACTTTTGAAATTGTCATCTAAATGTAAGAGTAGACTTAGAGCCACTTTGACAAAACAACTCATATTTTGAGTTTGCTATTCTCAAGAAGCATCTGCTGATGTGAACCATATCTCACAAAAAAAAAATAAATCAGAAATTTAAAGCTGGAAATTGTTACAAAGTAAAAAACACTCCTCCAATCCCATTTCATTCATTGGACTCCAGATTTGCTATGGTTCACTTACGTTTTCCAACCCACAGTGTGAATGATTGTATGATATGTTCAATATGAACAAAACCAATACAATAATTGTGTGATATTGACTTTATTCATTATTGTAACTTAGGTAAAGATCACATCATACAAATGTATTTGGTAATTTCAAATGGTTCATCTTCTTTTTCTTGCCACTGTATGTCTTCCATTTTATAATCAGTTGTAGGAACCCCTCACACATGGTTTTTCTAGCCCCATAAACATAAGATTTGTTGTAGTAAATGTTTTTTCCCCTCCAGCTGGTTTTAAATACTCCATTACATTTATTAAGTGCCAGTAGATTTCCTATTACAATAGGGAGTGTGAAGATTATCAGTAACATTCTCCCATATTGTATAAGAGCTATGGAATCAGCTGGCATGGTATAAAGTAAATATGGTTACCATTAGTGACGAGAGAGATCCACCGTTAAAGTTACTGCCCAGGATTAATGAGCGCGATGGTTACAGCATGGGAGGGTGCTAGAGAATCACTGCTGACCATTAGAATACATATAGCAATTAATTTAACAAAACAATGTTCTGCGCACATTAAGATCAGTAACTCTGTGCTGTTCCAGGATGAATCTTCTTATCAAGTAAAATCCATTCTTTATGCAGTGCTGTAATCCATATTTGCATTCATTGTGCTGATGCTAAATTTCCATGACACATGGAAACACGGGGGGCTGTTTTGTGGAGGCAACATATTGTGTGTATTTTTTGTTTGTTTCAGCACTTTAAAAGCCCACAGCACCGTGGGGAGTGCTGGCCAGAGTTTCTTTTCCCCTCATGTGCCCTTTATTATTTGTGTTAGAACAACAGCTGCACGAATCCATAAGCAGTGTGATTAGTGAGTGACATGCAGTGCTGGGCCTGCTTTGCAATAGAAATGACCAACAGCAACTCCCTGGTGCTCACCATCTTTGTATTAATACACCTCTGCTGTATAAATGAGGTGCTGCTGCTGTGCATAGGAGCTGCCCTGGAGGATTTGATTTGACAGCCAGATTTCCCGGCGGTTGCTCTCTTCGTTAGGCCGTGAGAAGTACCTAATAGGACAGAGCAAAGTGCTGCCTGTGTTCTTGTCCCTGGGACTGAGGACTAGCCATGGCAGACACACATCCAGCAGGGCTGATCATTACAAGCGTGTTTGGTACCCTGAGTTAAAAATGTCGCTTGTGCTCCCTCCTGGCCTCTTGCTATGACATGTCAGCCCTGTCGCACACATTACACGGGTAGCCCAGCGCAGTTTAAGCAAATTGGAGAGCCGATCCTTCTTGAATCTCCACCCATCCTTGTTCATTTCTGGCAGGAGAAAGACAAAGGTTTATTGGGATTTCAAGTAACACAGGTTTCCCCCCCATTATCCTAAAACCAGCCCTGTGAAATAGCAATAAATAAAATAATACATAATACCCATATTCTCAAATGAAAGTCAGTTAGTTTTTAGTATCTTTTTCCTATGTCTGTTAAGTAGATCCTCTGGTTTTTTTTAATGGGGAAAACATTTTCATATTTGTGTAGCATTCACCTTGAGTCAACAACAAAAAGTCTTCAAGCTGTATGCTAAAAGGTAGTTCAGTAAGATAATTGCTTCTAGTAGACAGTACCAAGCACGTAGTTTTACACTGGCCTCATGCACCAAGTGTCTGCAATTAGTTTTACACGTGAATATTGTAATATCTTAATATGAAAGCTCTGGCTTCTTCCACAGTGACAGCTTGAACATCCTGCACCTAGTTTCCAAATATATACAGTGCTGTGAAAAAGTATTTCCCCCTTTCCGATTATTTCTATTTTTGCTTATTCGTCGCACTTAAATGTTTGAGATCCTCAAATAAATTTTAACATAAGACAAAGACAATGCGTGTAAACACAAAATGCAGCCTTTCAAATATTGTTTTATCTATATCTATATCACCCACGTGAGAAAGTAATTACCCCCTAAACCTTATAACCGGTTGTGTCTCCCTTGGTGGCAACTACTGCAATCAAACATTTGCAATAACTCTGGCCACTCTTCTTGGCAGAATTGTTTTCATTCTGCAACACTGGAGGGTTTTCGAGCATGAACTGCTTTTTTAAGGTCATGACACAGCATCTTAATTTACCGTATTTGCTCGATTATAAGACAAGGTTTTTTCAGAGCAAATGGTCGTCTTGTAATCAGACCTCAAATGAGGTCTGACTATGAGACTAAGATCCAGATCCCCCACAGCGCTGCAGGGAACCTGGATCCTCCTGTCTGGTAACCTCAGCTGCTATAGTCTAATATTGAGGCTTTTTCTTTTTTTCCTTCAGATTTTGGGGGGTTGTCTTATAACATACGGTGACATGACATACGGTAATTCATGTCAGGACTTTGACAAGGCCACTCCAAAACTTCCATTATGGTTTTTTTGAGCCTTTCAGAGGTGAACTTGCTTGTGAGATTTAGGTCGCAAACTGATGGCAGACATTCTCCTTTGAGATTTTTTGGAGCAAAATTCATGGTTCCATGAATTATAGAAAGTCTCCCAGATCCTGAATCAGCAAGGCAGCCCTAGATCATCACATTACCACCACCACAGTGTTTGTCTTGGTATGGAGTGATGTAATGTAAAGCCAGAAGTTGGATCAACAGCAAGAAATAAACAGATATGGGAAAGGCTGAACTTGATGGACGCATGTCTTTTTTCAGCCTATCTAACTATGTAACGAGACCCATGTCTACCAAAAAGTTGGACTTTTGTGCGTTCGGAGGAATTTTGGTAGGCTGTCCAGTCCTGGGAAGGTTCTCCATTTGTAGGCAATGTCTCTTACCATATTTCGCTGGAACCCCAGAGCCTAAGGCTTTGTAACCCTTTCCAGACTGATAGATGTCATCTGTTCTTTGATCAATTTCTTTATATCGTGGCATCACTTGCTGCTTTTTGAGACCTGTAGCCTGCTTCAATTTGCAAGACAGATTCTATTTAATTGATGTTTAAAATCAAAGGGCTGGCAGTAATCATGCCTAGGTGTGTCTGGTGAAATTGAACCCGATTATCAATTAAATTTGGTTAACTGGTTAATTTAATAATATGGGGCAATTCGTTTTTCACATGAAATCATCTTTTACAAACTGCATTTTGTGTTTACTCAGATTATCTTTGTCTAAAATTAAAATGGATTTGATGATCTGAAACATAAAAGTGTGACAAATCAAGAAGGGGCAAATATCTTTTCAAAGTGCTGTAAATGTTTCAGGGAGGGGGATTGCGCTTACAGTAGTAACCTGTAATCATATATAAGCTTATCAAAATGTGTCAACTAATTGATCCTAATTACAAGAAGTGAAAGTGTCTGCTTCTATGGTATACACATAAGTTGTAATTAATTCATTTATAATGCTTACTTTAATGTGTAAAAACCATTGCATCGTTTTATTGCAGGGAACTGTCAAATGGGGAATTAGGGAAATTAAGAGATATGCTTTAAATTTGCAGTGTTTATCGGTACAATGTGACAGGTTATATTTATGGATCTATGTGAAGACTTATAATGCAATTTTATAGCTTTGTCCAGGATCAGAACGGATGTATCACTTTTAGAGCGGCATACATGGCATGATATTGTTTTGTGTTTGAGAAGATTGGGTTTATAGAAATAACCTTCTGTCTTAATCCTGACACCTGATTGTTTGCAGTACATGTCATATAATCACACATGTACCTTTAAACTGTCGCATGGGACTGGAAATGAATTCTGTCTCACCGTTTCCCAGTGTAGTGTTTGCAGCGCTCCTTTGCTGCTCTGTATGTCAAGAAGGAACGTCATCTTTATTGTCACGAGTGTAAGAGGCAGATAAATCTGACAGGTAGTCAAAGCACAAATGCCAGGACAAATTAACAGCTGAGAGTACATGGCACCAAACCATCTTCACAGTTGGGTCGCTCTGCATCAGATAAAGCTTCCTGATTTTTTCCTGGGTAAAATCGTGGAGAATTATATTGTTGCATGCTCCTTGACTGAGATCATTCTGTGTGTGAAGAAATACATTTTGTTTCTTTCCTGTAATGAGATTTACAGTTAACCTCTTAACAGGCAGATATCTGTCTACGTCAACAGAGCTCCTGATTTACCAGAATGTTATTCTTTAGGGACAATGGTGTTGCTTCAGTGAGCCGTCCACAATTCAGACTTCTCCTGAAATAGCTAATCGTACACTAAAAGTAAACTCACTAGTAAGAAAGTCAACTCCCGTAGCAGAAATCTAAAAAATGATCACCAGCCATGTATACATTTACCAGTGGCGTTTTTGGGCAGGGCAGGCCTAGGGTGGGGGCAATAGTCCTTCAGGGTACAGCTTTTACTGTTGGGCAATCAGACTCTGCAATGCAGAACTGCTCAATCAGACTGATACAAGCAAGATTTCTCAGATCTCCACAACTGGTGCACTTACACAATGAGAACTTTGCATCCTTGGTCCTCTGTGCTCAGCCCTTTGTTAGCATGAAAAATCTATGTTTAATGAATAAATACATGTACGGGGGAAAAAATATATAGAAAGATAGTCTATAAAGAATAGTTCGATTTACGTATTGTGTAGTTCGTCATCCCAGAAGCAGTCTCTCAGGTGGTAGCGTGAACGATGCAAACTGTCCCTGTGTACATCAACCGAACAGCTAATGCTTGTTGGTTGGTTTATGTAATTTCGTATGCATACTGACGCGTTTCGCCTGTGATTCGGCTTTTTCAGAGTGCAGCGATGACTGTCAGTATTCATGTCCTTTTATCAATATGCTGGTGTCTTAAATGCTTTGTAGCCCCCTTATTTGTAGCTGTGTTGTTTTTCCTTTTTTCTGTATAGAAATCAGATAGTATAATTATTGTGGTGCGCATCATATCATACCTACTCTCTCTGTATTCATTTATAGATTGAATTGAAAAATATTTGCCATTTCCATGTTCTATCAGTGATATTATGTAGATGTATTTATATGTATGTATGTATATATATATATATATATATATATATACACCATTCTTCTCTACAAAATAAATTTTTCTGCTTTCCAAACACACTTAAATCTAACTGTGATTAAAATTGAATGCAGTCAGTTGTCTGTGATTAACAGATAATGCAGCCAATTGCTCCGAACGATCTATATTTGCTTGCCAATCCAGTGTCACACTGAGTATAAATTGCTAATTTGCTGGTGTGAAAACTTCACAAAGACTGATGAATACTCAGTGTAATTCTCGATGCTTATTCCCTGCCACCTTGAAGGAAACGTCACAAAGTGTATATGTAAACCATAGGTAGCCCACTGATGAACTACAACCTCCATGATCCTGATTTTCAGGCACTCTGCTACCAGGCTGTCCCACTTGTGATCATGGGCTAGTTAATGAAGTCAGTGGATCTCCAGTGACCGAACCAATGAGCAATGAAATCGATTGAGCTTTGAGCTTTTGTAGCACAGACCTCAATCATAGCTCCCACATGGTCTGTGACACACACTGATGCAATGTTCTGCTTCAATGCTTTGCAAGGAGGAAAGGTAGGTGTCCTGTCCCTGGACTAATTGTGAACCCTTTCACACCACCTATATCCATGTCACCAACAAAGGTTGGGGCACCTGAAACATTGGGGCTATACAAATGACTAGAGTACAAGAGAGTTAGTTGTATTATGAAAACAGTAGCTGAAAAACTTCTGATCTAGAGCATACAATTAAATTATGAAGCAAAACAAAATTGACAATGGATTGCTCTTCTCCCATATGATATTACCATGTTGACCCATACATGCAAAGAACATGAGCAAAATGACAAAGGAACCAATTATGATGCTACAAAAAACACACGTATTTATTTTATGTTTGCTGTGAGATCGTGTTTTAGATTTACACCTTAATTCTTTATAGAGAAATCTTCCTTCAGAAGATTTAGAAATGAATCACATTTTCATTGTTTTTGTTATGTATTCTACACAAACCCCCCATTTTAGGTGTCTTTGTAATGTATGTATGTTAATGTTTTATAATGTTATTCAGTGAAGGGGGATGGAAGGAAAGAAGGTAGGTGAAACTGTGTGGAACAAATGACAAAAATAATTATCTTACCCTTTTAATGAGAAAAGAATTGTTCCTTGTGTTGTTCAATAGCATTTTCAGTGCAAGCTTTAAATGATATTGGCTGTTAATTCTATGTTGATGTTACAGGTTTTTGTGAGTTATGTGGGTGTGCTGTACACTTGAGTTCTAATTATGAAATATTGATAATCTACACAATATTTTAGGGCTAGAAACAAACAGCTTAGAATGTTCTTGGTGTAGTGTCCTGCAGCCCTATACGAAATAGGAATACAATATTAAGTTACATTGTTCTTCTAAATATATCTTAGTCAATTATGCAAATACACCCCTTTACACAAAAGTGCCCCCTTCTGACTGATTAAGGGGCATAAGATCATGATACACTGAGTGGAAAGAGATCAATGCAGTTTTGATGGTAAAATGATAGATATCATATGTATGGTTCAAAACTCTTTGGGGAGAGTGTTCAATTACTGGTCTCAAAGTATGTAGCCTCCAAACTGTGAGAGTAAGTTTCAGTGCAGAAAAAAGGTTTAATGAACAATAAAATGCCCAAACTTCCATATCACATACAAAAAAGGTTCCCAGAGGGTCTGTCCAGACCCTTCTGAATGCGCTGATGAGCTCTTCATGCATGTTTATCACAGGTACTGCAACCAGCAATGTAGGGCAAAGAAGCCCTACTCTTTCACTATGTAATCAGAAGTCCTACTTGCTGATCACTAAGTAATCAGTAGCAATGGCCATCCAAAAGATTGGAGAAATGGGAGAAAGAGTTTCCCAAGAAATACTGCATCTCCAGTAAAAAATAAATAAATGGAAGAAATTGGAAAAATAGGTGCCCGACCAACTTGTGCCCCTCCCACTACAAATATGCCTTAAAAAAACCTTCAACCTTTTTTACATAAAAAGTGTAGCATGTAATGGAGCATTCTTCCCTTATAAAGTAAAAAACCTATCCATGTGGTGTATAATTCTTGTATTATTGTTGAACATAAATCAGGGCTTTTTTATCAGTGGGACCTGAGTAAAATTGCAAACATTTTCTCTATTTTTTTTGCTGTTTTTTATGTTTAATTCATAGTAAATGACAGCGTATACAAAAAATGGTAAAAAAGAAAGCCCCATCTGTCCTTAACAATGTATAATTTGTGGATACACTAAACATGGAAAAGGGAAATCAAAGATAAAAATGACAAAAAAGCTCCTTATATTTAAAGGGGTTACTATAGTTTATGACCAGTAATAAGGCAGTGTAGAGACTAATATGGCCCATATCTTTGCTCTATCTCTAACCCTCCACTAGAAACTTTTTTTGAACATTGGTATTGATGATAGTGAGACTTAAATTGTGCCTTTCCTTTCACCAATTACTAATTTATTTCTTTATTTCCAGAATACTATTGAGGACAGATGATCACAGACCTTTCATTGCCAAATAGATATGAGCAACATGTAGAGTAAATGGTTAAAGTAAGAGAAACCCCTTGAAAATGTGAGAATAGAGTGTCTTGCGCTGTTCAGTCACTAGCCATCACAGAGTTTTATATTATCAAGGTTTTATGTGTATGGTTGTTGGCAGCATTTTATTTAGATTCCGCTTTGAGACCATCATCTTGATAAATGGTACCTGATACCAGTTTAGTCCGATTCTTTGAAACCCGTATCCGACCTAGAGTAGATGCTTTGCCTTTTTGGCTTCTTCCTTCTAATTGATCTTTGTATACTGACGTTGCCTGTATACAAGCTCATCTCTATGAGCACAGACTTTACCTTATTTAGCAGCAATTTGCAACTTTGATTGCATATTAATTCAGCTTTTATGAAGAAAACATTATTTCTACAGAAATCGTGTACTTTGATCTCTGTACTGGTTGCGTGCCATTGTCACTCTGAGGTTAGTGGTTATGTATCTTCTAGGTTGGAAGCTCAATTGATCAGTGCCCTCTCTACCTTTCGATGTGCTTAGTTATTCAGTTATTCTGGTGTAAAGTAGGAAGAGTGCTCTTATCATAGCAGCCATTGAAAGGGTTCATCGTGCACCAAGTAAAAATGTTGTACTTTCTTATCTTTTTTCTGAAGGATATACAAATTGTTGGTTAATTTATCATGTAAGAGTCTTCGTTCCAACTATCCATTCAAGCGTGATTTCACAGAAATCTTTGTGGATACCTTGCTACTTTGAATGATGATGCTCTTGCATATTCGTTGTGCAGTTATTGTAAATACGCCAGGGTACTGACACTAAATATTATAGTGTATAACTAACCTCATGATTGATTGTCAATAAATGTAAACTATTTAGGCGAAAGGTTGTCTATGCGTAGCTAGATTTTACTGGATGCTTTGACACCTCCAAAGCTTCTCTCAAATGATTTTTTGTAGCTTTTTGGCTTAATGCCATTATCTGTTCTGTATTATTTTGAAGAACAGATAAGAATGTGGGTGAAGTCACACCTTTAATATGCTGCAAAGGCATCTGTTTTGAATATTTTCTGTAAAAAAATAAAAAAAAAGCTATTAATGAGAATTAACCATTAGGAAGAGAGCCTAAAAGTCTCTTGGGCACCAACTGCTATTTCACACATACAAAAACATTTAGTTTTTCTGTTTTCGCTGGTGTGAAAATGCTACATGCTGTACTGTGAAATTTTTCGATGGACTGTAAGCTGGTTCAGTCCCGCGGGTTCTTAACAAGATAGTTTGCTTTAAACATGTGGAAGGAATAGTTGTTTTATAGGATTGTAGCAGTAGGTATAACGTTTGTGCTGACCCCTTAGGCTCTGTTACATGTCGCAGAGTAAACAATGCATCGTGGGTATGTTTTTCCTTATTTGCAGTGCTATAACGTAGTAAAAAAGGAAATGCTTTATTATGGACAGATCACCTTTCTTTATACAATTAGACCCCATTATGAAGTACTTTCTGCAGTACTTTTTATGTTACTATTAGGAGGCAGCTAATATAATTAATATGGGTTGGATTTCCAGCAAAACACTCTGGTAAATGCCTACTTAGAAAGATCTTTCCCAGAGGAAGAAAGTAACCTTTGCATACATTTAGCACTGACAACCATAAATGATGTTTTAATTACGAGTGATTAGACTTGTACTATGTGTTAAGTTTATGGTAGCACTTGAATTATTTTCTTAAGATGGACTGCGTGTTCTTGACATATCTGATTTAAGTTGATCAAGTTTGATGGAATTGTTTTAGTAACACACTGTGCAAGTCACACCCATCTCTGTTTTTGTATAGCATTATGGAGCCGTCAGGCAGTTTAGATGCCATACCCAGAGTGCCCATGGCAAAACTGGAGTGTTCCCGGGTATAGTCATTGTTTTGTGAATAACCCTTCTACTGTATATGCATAGATTCACTTTTAACTATAAGCAGCAGTTTCCCCGCTCCACTTTCACTCTACTCTTCCATCTCCCTTCAGTACTTTCCCTCTCTCTCCTTTTCCTTAACTCCATTGCGCCCATCCCCTTTTTGTAGTTGTTGCCCTTTCTTTAGTCTGTTTTCTTGCTCTCTTTCATTGTTCCAGTCTGTCTCGTTTCCCCTTTCTCATCCATTCTCCTGTACCCCAGTATCTTTCCACTCATGTGTACCCCACTGTTTGCCACCTTGCAAGTTCCTTGGTCATCTACAATAATCTGCAGACCCCATTAAAACCAGTTTACCAAATGTAAAAAATAATTTTTTGCACAGTAAAACATTTATTTGCTCTTTGGTAGAACCGTCAGAAGTCTTCTACTATCTCCAAGAAAGCCAGGATAATAATATATTTAGGGTATGTGTCAGCTCATACTAAATGGATTCAGAACCCTCTGCTTTTCAGTCTCATACAGAGATAGCTCTATAAACTGATCCTCAAAAAAATATTTTATTTATTTCATTGTCTGACCGTTCCCTCCCACTTTGTGTAACCGTTCATATATGAGCACTAATTAAGATGATTTTTCAGCATGAGTTCCCCTTTTGACCTTTCAGAAACAACGTGTTTTGCTGCATCAACAAATTAACTGCAAATCAGATGCTTCTTTTGTAAATAATATTTGCTTTCTCCAAATTGCAGCAACTATAGGATGCGTTATCGTAGATCTAAAAGATCGGAAGGGGCAAAACTCATCACTTCAAACTTTTACATTTTTTGAAGAACATCTACATAAAAGGGCAGCGTCGGCATTTGCTGTATCACTGCCACCCCTTCCTGGTATTTAACCTATAGAACCAATGTAGCCACGGGCTATACAAAGTGCTTTTGATGCAGAATCAGACAGTTTGGATGATTAAGTCAAATGAAGATTTTTAAAAAGCTAATTACTGATGTGACGAGAGAAAACAAATGAGTGAAGGAATGGAAAGAAATGAAAGGAAAAAATAAAGACAATGAATGGAAAGAAATTAGAATTAAATTTAATGATGGCAATAATAGAGGGAACTGAATAGACTCTGAAAAAAGCCTACAGTGTATCTTATTTGGAGGCAGTGAAAGGGTTAAATGGAAGCTAGCTTGCATGAATGATCCCGAGCTTATCAGATTTGCATGTTTCATTTTCAGAATATGCTGCAGCCTTTTCATCCCACAGGGGATCCTGCCCTGGCTATGGACGAGCTTATGTTCAGCCCGTAGAGAGCGCATGAAAACTTTCTATTGGAAAAATTGGCTTAAGGCAAGGATTATCTGTGTTTGAAACATTACTTCTCAGGGCTATCTCGTGTCCTTGGAGTAGCTGAAGGACATATGTGGGATAGGTAAATCTCAACGTTGCTGATATTTGCAATTAAAACGAGCCTTTGAGCTCCAAGTGGTCAGCATCCAGCAAAACGATAACGCATGTTTATCTTCACAGCATTCTCACTGAATGCCAACGTCAACTGAAAACTGTAACGCTTTTCTCAGGAAAAGGTTTCTTCTTTATATGTCTGTTATGTCTTTTTACTATTGCTATTTTAGCTTTGGCCTATCGGTTACACTCCACTGATGTGGATTTAATAGATTACACCCTGGCACTTCATTTTATTTTGAGTTCCTTTCCTGGATTTATTTGCCACTTGAGTTTATCATTTCTTTGATGTCAGTCATCCCTAGAAACCCCCTCTAAAATCTGTTAATCTTAGTCTTATTCTACCCATTTGTTAAAGCTAACTATTACACTGATATGGAGTTTATTCGCTTGGAGATGAGGCTAGATTAAATAGTTCAACTCACAAATCTATAGTGAAGGGCCCAACTTCAGTGAGTTTTGCCTGGAAGACCGACTGAGATGTCTCTTGGTACTTCGTCGTTAAATTTGAAGGTGGCTTTCAATTAACCTCCCTACAATAATTATACATACTTACCCCCCCATTAGGTTGTTCCTCCCTTATTGTGAAGTTACTGATTGCAGATGGGTCTGGGCAGTATTTGCTGATACGAGAAGATGGGTGCTAGCCTCAGAATTTAAAATTGATGTGGTATGCTACTTTTGTTACATGTTAGCTTCCCTGCAGTATGTTTTATTGTTTAGTATTATGAACACACTATATCTAGTTTTCATGAATAAATTGAGCTATTCTAAAAGTGGTAAAAGCGACGGGTCTGGAAATAGTACAAATCAAATAAAAAGCGATCTACCTTTTAGTGTACGTATATCTTTTGATTTGAGAACAGTACATAAGTACATTTTTTGTTTAATTTGCCACGCAGAGTGTCCAGGTACGGTCTGTAGTCAGTGTGTCTCTTACTGTCTGGCACATCTGTGAGCATCCTGTATCGGGAGGAAGAGCGTCCCACTCTTCTGTCTCTGCACATTTCAAAACCTGTGATAGAAACCATATGATCATGTTTTTGTCTCCTAGCTCAAAGTGGGATGAGTGAAACGTTCCAAAGTTTCCCATGCCAGACACAGATTTCTAGGCTGGCGTCATCCCAATGCTTCCACCTCCATGTTTAGATGATACCACAGAGAGAGAGATTAACAGCTTCACTGCCAATTTGCAGTGATTTTGACACGTATCTTCTAATAAATTGGTTAACAATAAAAATCTTCAGCTTTCCACTCACTGATGATGACCGACCTGTGCCAAGGACAAAGGCATTGACAAACGTTTATGCCAAAGGCAGCAAAAAAAAGTTGCATTGTGGCCTCTGCTTTGGAGGAAACATTGCTTTCAAACCTGAGACAGGTTTTGTGACAATATTAAGGTAAAAATAGCTTATCAGATAGTTCATAATACCTGGACCATTTTAGTCATCTTCATTGGGATATAGCAACGCAACTCAATGAATGACCAAAACATGATATTATTTTGAATGGGTGTATCAATATGTATCATCAAGCAAATAGTAAACGCTAGTCCATGTGAGAAAAACTAGAAGGGTCTTAATAATGAATACTTTAAGGCACAATCCAAAGTCTGCTTAAACAAGGGCAGAAAAGTAGCCTAATGACAGGTTACGATAAATCCAAAAATAGAATGTATTGATAGTTCTGTTATTTATTGTAGTTTGTTATGATTTATTTTTTTATCATGATTTATTTAAAAGTGTTTCACATTATAGAAACATGTTGATCATTATGCTAAAGCAGCGGTGAGTGTGCAATAATAATGCCAAATCCCACCCGCATTTTATGGAAGGGGACTTCTAGCATATTGGAGCCTGCGTGAGAACAAATAGTCATTCTTCTCATAAAGAAAACACTAACCACCTGATATTATGTAGCAATATGATTAACCTTAGACGTCTCAGTCCCATAGCAGATTTATTTACTTTTATTTTTTGTGATATGCATATTTGCAAGTTTTGACCAAACCTCAGGGTTGAGGAGCCCCACACAGGTGCCTCGTTAATTGTGGCCAAAGAATGCTTTCAATTGTTGGAGACTCTCACTTGGGTAAAAAATGCTGTCCCACTGATTTAGCTCCTTGATAAGCAAAATAGCCATAAAAAACATGGGAGACTTTGATGTTGTGGGGGGCTAAGCAATATATGGCCATTCACAAAATGTATGCCTCAGGTGTTCTGCTTTGTTTTGTGTACTTGTTGGTCGTTGTTCTAGCAGCAACCAGGGAACTTGAATGTGTATGCCTTTTGTGCTTTTCGGGTTGTGTGCTTCCCTATAGTTTGTATTTTATTTTTTTACCATTGCTCATGATCACAAGTAGGACCAGTTCGGTGCGGGTTTTTATGGTGATAATGGATAGTAGGATTACATTTCTGAACATGTACTTCATGTAACATACCAATCCATTCACACAGGTCCCCATGTTACAACAGATGGATGAAATGCAAACATTTTGGAGCTATTTGAGCTCCCATGGGCTGCAGAAATAAATGTAAGACGGTATGTTATAGTGTGTTTTTGGTATTGACTATTGACTGATATGTCAGTTTCCACTTTAATACAGCAGGAAAAGATCCCACCACCTCGACCTCCTCCTCCAAGGATCCGACGCGCCACTGTACCCGTGAGTAGATGCGAGTCTGCACTCCTCACTCTATTAACTTTGCCTGACTCGCTTTCAGTAGTCTAATAAACCTTTTTAGTTTAGGCTGTCTCTTAATGCAAGAGCAAAAATGAAATTTGATTTCTAAAACCTGACGTCTTAAAACTCTTCCCATGAAACTTGCATTTCTCTCTGCTTGGTATATCTAGGCACAATCTGTCTTGTTTGGTATCATGTCTGAGTGACGTTCTGATCACTGGGATTGTTAGATTAATGTGCAGTGTTTTCTTTGCTATGTTACTCTGTGTTTATTAAATAGCTACTCACCAACTAGCCAAAGACTAGATAACGGAACTGTATGTCATTCTTATGGAGCCGAGGTCTGCTGAAAACTCGGGTCACCCGGAGATATTACAACTCTTTAGAGATGAAATTATGATTCTGAAAATAATTTTGTTACTCACAGCACTACGATTAAATGCAGGTTTTATCTGCCGATATTGCAAACAGGAGTACATTTTGACTAATATTAATTAGTATATATTATCTTAACATCAGCAGGGCAGGTACAGAATGTTCTTCTGTGCAGGGAGACACTTTGGGGAAAGAATATATCATTACACAAAAGGTACAATTGAATTCAGTTTAAGATGATATGTCTTATGAATGGGGTGCTTCATAGAGACCCTATTTATAAAGCTGCCTTAAAACCCATCAAGTTGTTTTTTTGTTTTTTTTACTGTGTATCTGAAGCTCAATAGTATAGCCATTTATTTTACTGACTTCTCCCCTTGTAAACATAGTATTTATAAACCATATCAGCTTTCACCCTGTACCTGATGGGTTCCTAAATGTTGGCACGTTGCTGTTGCTACTACTGGCGTTACTGCCATTACTGGATTGCCCATAGCCAATCCTCCAAGGTCTAGAGAAATTAAATAAAACCAATATGGCTTGATTTGCAATTATCCAAATCCTGCAATCTATTAAACCAACTATAAATTGATTGCTCTCTTGAGCAAGGGTGAGTAGCTACCTGCTACTTATATGTAGATCTGTCTGCATGTGTAAATTTGTCTTTCTTTCTGGGGAGAAAATGCAAGTTTTTCCAACTCATTTTTGCTCATAGTTCTAGATTTTTGATCTGACTAAAAGATAAAACTATGGCTCTTTGAGTCACTTATTGGCTAACTCTGCATGTTGTCTTTATATCTCAAGCTGCAAAGTAAGGATTTGCTGCATGCGGTCTGTCATATATGTGAATCCGCTGCAGGTAGAGATACGTGAATCAAAAGTGTCCCAACAGGGCAGAAAATTTAAAATTCTGAACGTGTCAATCGCCAAATCTTCAAAGTGAAAATATTCTTGCAGATTCTGTTTTATGTGGGGGGATATCGTATAGGAATGTGTGGGCTGTCAGTGATGGCACAGGCTGTGAAGAACATGTGCCGGATACACACCTTAGAACTTGTCTCAGACAATGACATTAGTTAAATATGTTAATGTGGGTTGAATCGTTAAAACATAACCCTTTTCGGTCATTTCTGAAAATTATAACGGGGTTTAGGTTGAAATTTTTACATATGATGGTAAAATATCCTAGAGGGTGCAAGAATAAGGGATCTGTCACAATTAAAATATGTTTCCGTAATTCTGCATCCTTATGCAGATTTTTCTCCATGTATTATTCAGCTGTCACCCGCTGATGTTTATCTTACACCCTAAACTTTAATACTAAGCATCTTTAAACATTTACACTGGTTTGTAGGGTTGGGATTGTGTATAAGGGTCTGTTGCACTACAACTGTGTTTATTAAACAGAAAGTAATTGCCTTTGTTTGTTGAATGCTGCCTCTAACTAACATGAATCGTCTGAAAGAGAGATTTTTCTGCAATGGAATCGTTCTTTATACATAAACTCTATTGCCCCAGCCCCTCTCCCCTTCATTACCTAGCAGGCCTCATAAACTTTCAACATTGTTCACTAGTCACTCCATTATATGGAAGGAGCTCTGCCTGTTATGGGTACCTGGGGTGTGTGGACCGGAAAAAAAAGATCCACACGTCACCATGTTGTCCTTCATTTGATGAATTAATGTTGCACGGCTGACACATCAATCATATATATCCAGTTTATTTTATGATGAGGCTACACACTAGTTTGAACCGTATTCGTCTTCTGCTCAAGTGTGAGCAGAACACTGTCCTTATTCGTATTTGGTTCTAACTATTTTCCTCCACCCAGCACCCGCTATCAGACTTACAGAAGGTGACCTATATCAACAGTTGTATTTATGTTGGTTGCTGCCCTAGGTCTGATCCAAAGCAGCACACCCAGTCACCCATCGGGCCAACCATGGCAAGGGGGTTCTTCCCTGCTTCTTTCTGCAGTGTACCAGGATATTCCTGTGCTCCACATTAGTGTAAGCTGAGATGATGGAGGACTGCAAAGACCTTGGCAGGATAAATGGGCAGGTTTCAAGAGAGATCATAGATCTTCCCAAGTGAGCCTTAAGAACTATTCAGCACTTAGTGAAGTCGCACAGGGGTTGCTGCCCTCCTGGACCTGCTGCCCTCGGCTTAATCAGAATAACACCAATGTGTATCAGACCTTTGCTGTTGGGTTTTGCAACGTGGGAAATACTTTAAACAGAGTTAATACTTCAGTTTAAGTTGTTTCACACAGTGTGATGGATGGAGTCGTGTATAGGGTTAATTTCAATGCGTGCTTTGCATATATATGATTGATGAGCCCAATCTAATTTATAAAATGGCACTGAGTACAGTGCTGTATACAGTAATTGAGTGTAGCAGAGAAAAATATTTTATCATTTTATTTTGGGTGACTTTGCAGTGTGAATGTCAATGGGTGAGGAGACTCATGGATTTAACTACACATTATGCCGGGTCAAGCCAAGCTCTTCCTGCAGCAGAAGCTCGCAAGAGCTGGTAGATCATAATGTATAGTGAAGTCAAGAAGCCGGAACACAACTCCTCTGTCAACTCTCCCATTAACTGATTAACCCCAGATTGTCAGACTGGATCATTAAGACTGAGATAATCTTTTTGCTTGCCAAAAAGAGTTTGCTATAGGGCATAAAAAATAACTAATAATTAATGGTCTAAAGCATTGTTGAGTAAAAAGTAGAAAACCGCACAATATTTTGAAACCAATTTGGTTGGAGTTTCCCTTTAAGTCTAAATGTTTTCCTTTTTGTATGTGTCAATGCTTAGAGCGTACATGAAACCCAGCACAGAGGTGTCTAATTCAACACAGTGGGGGATTCACAGAGATGTCACAGGAGCAAAAACTGGAAAATACCCAGAACTGCAGTAGCAGCGATGAATAAACAGAATTTTAATTAATTAATAAATAATTACATGAAATGTGACAGATCTGTGAAAGGAATTGTGCACAAACAAGCCATATAAAATGATGCATTTTGTGTATAAATATTTGTTGGAATTTTTTCGTGTAATAAAAGCATCTGACAAAATTAACCAACCCTCAACCAAATTGTGGGTATCAAACATCCAAGACTGAGGAATGTATAACGGCTGCAAGTGAGCTTTTTAGGCATTGCGCCTCTCATACACCGCGCTTGCAACACCTTTCAGCATTACCTTCAGTGTTTGGCTGTAATGACAGGAGATGCAGAGAAAAGCTTGGCTATTTTCTCAGTTGTCGTTCTTCCTGCCAGATCATGATGTACTTGGCCTCAGGTCAGTGGATCAAATGGCCAAAGAGACTTGTTTAAGTGGAATTGGTAAGAAAACTTGGGAACAAGACTTCTTATGGGACTTTGGGACTGAGCATTGTAATAGAAAAAAGAACACTATATTTAGACAAATTAATTTACAAATCCATTTCCTTCTGTTTCTATAAAAATTATTTTGACTTTTATGGCTGCAGAGCCACCATTCAAAGAGAAAAGAAGGACTGTCCCTCCCAAACAAGGAGAGCTGGAAGGTATACTGTGTTGTTCAGCCAGACGCTGTTATTATTGGTTGGCTGGCTGGCAATAAACAAGCTGATAATAGATTGACATTCACAGAGTGCCTGGTTTTTAATGTCCCTGCTTTATAACCTTGTTTCTCTTCTGCTCCCTTCCCTATTCTGTTTTTTCTTGGTAATAGTACTTACGGCAGCATGGCTAGGTTTGAAACAAGGTTTTGTCATAGTTAGTTGTAATTGTAATAGACCTGATTCCCGGTCTATTTGTTTACATTGCTGTCACTTAACCATCTGGCCACTAACCATAAACCATCAACCCAGCTTCCTATTAGTGGTTTTCCCTTTTTAACTGACCCAGGGCTCCCCAGCATCTACCGCCACCTCCTCTATTCTCCCTACCAAGCAGAAGGGTATGATGTCCTATTCGATTTCTCTGCCTCAGAAGGACACAAGGTACCAAGTATTGTGTGGTATGGAGGCTGTGCCAGCGAGGCACACACGTTCATAGTGATCTGCCTTGTACTTCATTGAGCAGGAGAGCACCAACAAGAAGAACTGCCATACCCAGGACCTGCCACCCTAGGCCAGTGTACATCGCTAGGTTTTTAAACCTTACACTTATTTAACATTATGGAGCCCTTTATCTTACAGTTTAGTTTGTCTAATGAGCATTAGTAATTTTATCTACAAATTGGATTAAACAGCATGTATGTATGTGAAACCCACCACGTGTATACCAGTGTGAGCATTAAACTTCATGTTGTTGGGCATTGTCTGACTTTCCTCCACATCATTTCTCCACTTTTCTGTCTATCAAAGCATTAGATGGAGGAGCATGGCAACGAGAAATTAGACAAGGGTAACACAGTAATGCGAGAGTTCTTACTAACATCAATGAACACAGATATCCTAAAGTTAAAAGATTTGCAAGGGCCCCCTTCTCCTGTAACAGGATGTCTTAACTTGTGTTTATGTTGTTTGCCCCATGACATTTTAATTTAATGTTATAGGTAATTTTCACATACCCCATATTGTAATAGTGCTTGGAATCTGCGTCCTCTCTGTACATAAAATGTAATGTAATATATCTTAAAATGCTTTAGAAAGTGTTCTGTGTGCTTGTCCCTCTTAACTCTACTAACCATAATAATAACATTATTGTTAGGTGTGCCTACATTAAATTGTGTGTCAAACATTGTTCTATTAATTTCAGGACATGTGGAACTTGCTACTTATGAGTGATACTGATTACTGTACGGTTCCACGATGACAGTGCATCTTCATTGAGAAAGTACAGCTCAAGTTGAATGTCTTGACCTGACTGTAACTTTTTTTAGCCAGTGACCTAACTTTGATCTGGATTTTAAACATATCAGCTGGGGTCTCAAAAATATTGTGTGTTAAAGATATTGCGTGCTTCAGATGCATGGACATGTCTACGGATTAACCTTTATCATTGCTTGCTCTGTTACAGTCAGAACTTGTGTTTTGCAAGGGTCCTAAGTAATGTGAGTAGTGTGAGACTGCTGATCGTGTCCCATCAGTAGTGTCAGGTTTTAAGCAGCTGTTGGGTTCCAGACTGATGATCTGGAAACAGCCCTCTCTCCCCTAGAACAAGAATAGAAAGTCCTGAAGTTTTGTCCCCTGTGTGCATTACAGTGGCCCTAGGTGCAATATTTCAATATTTCATAATAAGGTGGTGCGTTAAAAGGGACTGTTGCAAAAGATTAATTGCACTCTCTAGTATGTTTTGCAACAAACCTTAGCATGTCATTCGTTTTATTCTTTCCCTTGAAGGTTTAGATACTTAAAAATAAGAAACACTTATTCAGCATGATTTTGTATCAAATGAAAATTAAGCGTTCCTGGGGAAAAACTGAATGTGTCTCAGTTTTACTTGATTGAAGAAGGTCTGGGCATTCAGCAGTATTGGTAATTATGTTACAGTATTACACTCAGCAGAGTAGGTGCCTGTTTTACGAATGCGAGCAGGGATCTAGTTGGACTTCCTGGACGTCCTGCCGATTGTTGGCGGTGATTATTTTGCGTGTGTCCAGTGGGAAGCAGTAGATGTGGTCAACCAGCTGCAAACACATGGTGAGGGTATTCTTCTGAATCCCTCCATACATTTACAAGGGGGTAAGAACTAGATTGTCTGTTTAAATCCATCAACTTTAGAATTGTAAAACTAGAATGTACGATGCCTGCAAGATGGACTAAAGATAATAGACTTAACTTGCCCAGCTAAATTGTTAATGTTTGCCATCCATTCTATGGCATACACAGTTAGTGGTAGGAAAGACTTCTGGATTCAAAGTAATATGTAGGCATAGGATGTTTTTTAGTGTTAAAAGCCGTTAAAATCCAGCCATATAACATATTCTACTTCTGGATGTCTCTTTGAAATCTTACACTATAGAGCAGTAGTAATGCATTTCAAGTGCAGACTTAACCAGTAAACTTTGGATTAAGCCCAGAGAAATTAAATAGGATAAATCTCACTTTATGCATTGAGAAGATTTTTTTTTCATTTAGAGAATAATGAAAAACACTGGCAGCTTGAGAGATGTGTAAACATGTCACAGAACCATTTAAAGGAAACTGACATCAGCAGTGCAAAAAAGCAATAAAAGCGCCCCATTCTTTAATTAGTGCAGAACTGTGCACGATCGGCTAATATCTGTGGCGAGAATTCACAATAATTAATCATTTTTTCTTATTAAGTCTACGCATCTTATCGTTTGAGTAACGCTTGAAGTATTTCTGTGTTTTGCTGGTAATGCTGTTTTGTGCCTAAAAAAGGAAATGTTTTAATCTTGTGCGTAATGCACTTGTTGTGTGGCCTCTTTTAGACAAACAGACCTGAAATGTATCGCATCGCTGAGATAATTAACAGAGCCGCTATTAGTTTCAGTGCTTTAGTCTTTAGAAAGCTCCTCATATGATACCAGCCATCATTTATTTTTGCTTTCTAGCAAATCAGGTGCCAAGACCTCATGTTAAACTTTTTGGCAGGAGTTCATTACAATTATCCTCAACAATATGTAACACTCTATTGTTTACGAATATCAGTATTTGAACACCAAGGTCTTCTTACTGTTCTACCTTTCAAAATGATGTGTTAAGAAATGAAGCCACCTGACTGGTTGTATGTAGGAAGCATATTTTGATATATATATATATATATATATATATATATATATATATATATATATATATATATTTAATACAATATGGAACTTTAAAAATCCTTCAGATAGGCAAATGGCTATCCTGAATCTTTGACCAGACCAAGTAGTGATTAATGTTAGAGTATTTACATTAGGAAAAACTGGCATACTAGACGGGTTTCTAAATCACATGCAAAAATGTTGGCTTTGTGATTAGGTATTGATATTGTATGTATAGCAATATTCTGCTGTTCAGTGTGTTTTGTATGATCTTCAAACATAGCAATACAAAAAACTACTGGATCATTGCAGGTCGTATAATAATGTCACAATGTATTACCTACTCTGAGCACCTTGAAAATCGAGCTAAAGGAATAAAAATACATTGAAAGCAGCACATGGTGGAAACACGGCTGACAATATATGCACACATTAGATCTCCAATTGCCCCTCTTTCGGATTCTGAGTTATTTCTTACTGTTAGGACCGTGAAGTCCTTGAGTAGGGACCTACATTCCTGTTGTATAGATGCCATTTGCACCTCTTGTACCTCCTCCTCCTCTGTTTTAACGTCCATTGCATTTATTGAAGTTCTCTGATACTGCATTGTGTCTTCTAGCATTTTAACCCAGAGGCTCAAAGTTGTAACTGGTAACAGAAAACAGTGTATATCACTCAAAATCGAAACGTGAAAGATCTGTCAGAACCGAAGGAAATCCGTGGCGTTAGATGGACTGAATCCAGTAATATTGAAATAGCTTAGGGCAGTACTTCCACCATCATCATCAGAAACGCTTTAGAAACCTGATATTAAATATTAATTTACAGATAATATAAGTGACTCTGCGCTCAGAAATCACAATGACAAAATTAGTAAAATATATAAACAGAGTTTCTATTTAATCTTACTACTCGCGATTTACAAATTGCAGAGCAATTTGCCCTCCGGGCCAATCCAAATCCTTCCAACAGGGCTGGTGCAAATTTTGCCATTGCACGCTGGGAGGCAGGAGCTCAGTGGGGTGACAGAGCGCTAGTATCAGGGCAAGTGGGGTTAAAGGCAGGCACCAGACAAGGTAAGGAGATATATGCATGCATGTGGATGTTGCATTGGGTGGAGTGTTTGTGTGCAACTAGATTCCACTCGAGTTTGTGTGTATATATATATATGGGGGGGGGGCAGGGGCCACTTAGCTGTCATTTCCCCAGCCCAAGAGTTGTTTAAAATTGATCTAATTTCCATTTGTCACGGTTATTAATACCAGATGTTTGAAGACTAAAAGTAGAGTGGATATTAACACTAAACTAGATATTAAGGGCCCTGAAACCATCACAATCACACAATTACAGCTAAAAAGAAAGCTCATGTGTGCAGACAGACACAGAATATGAGGATGCAAACCCCCATATGCCTGTACTTTTTAAAATATATCACTTCTGTGAGAATAAATCTCCAATACCATATGGTTGGCGTAGATGAAACAGTTGTTAATGCTGTTTTTTTTGTAGTTCCAGTATTAGGTGCTATAAAAGCATACAATACAGCATTTAAATTGACAATATGATGTCCCTTACTGTCACATTAATGAAGAATGCCTAATAAGATACTTTAAATGCATTCTATACCTTCTATGAAATATACCTTCTTGAAGCAGTGCCTTATGGGCAATGACAGCATGGCGGCTGCTTTGAAATGAAACGGCATTGTATACGTGAATATTCAGAGAAAATTACCTGCAGCAAATAGATTCAATTAAATGTATGTTCGGTGAAAATGGATTCAAATGTTTGGTCTTTAATCTCTGGAACAGGTCACAGAAACAGGTAACCGCTAACACCACGCTAATCTTCTTATTACAGGTTCGTCCCCCCAGGCCTCAGGTCGCTCGACGTCCCAAAAATAACACAGTCGTAGACGGTCATAGAACCTCCATCTCCAGCCCCGACCAGTAAGTAGAATTCTATCTGCCAGCTTTCCTTTATGAAGTCACAGTGCATTCCTTTTCATAGTCAACAGATTTTGTATTAAAAAATCCTGATATTTCTAGTTAATGTTGTTGAAACAAATATCAGACCGGAACTTCACCTTACTGGTTACAGCAATTTCACCATACACCATACGTGAAATAACAACAAATTAACCAACCTTTGTAAGTGTAATGTTACAATACAATGAAGCAAACCAGAGCCTGGAGCACTTACTGTGTACAAATCACCGTACAATAAGGCATGCAACAATCTCTTCCAACTTACTTCTCCATTATCACAATACAATTGGTAAAAGCCTCCTCTAACCTATAATGATACAACAGGCCAGAGATCCCCCCCCCCGTCACTGATTTCTGTAAGATCACAGTACACTTCTGCAATCAGACATAATATTGGAAGATAAGGTTTATGAAACGCTGTTAATGATATGGATTTTCAATATGTTCTGAACTAAACAATGTCACACTGTGCAGGTCATTGTAATTGCCCTTTTTTGTTTACATTCTGTGTTTATAAATTCTTTGTCATTAAGAGTGGTGACCTGAAATGTATTATGGGGTCTCTTAACTAAAGAGGTAGTCTGCAGGAGGCTTGAACGTTTTAACTCCCTGATATTACTATACGTCATAAAAGGCAAATCCTAGGGAGCTTCTGCCGCAGGAAGGTCTAAAGCTGTAGGTCACAGGCTCATCACAGTGGATGATAACACTACACAGGCTAATATGAGGTGCTGATTAACCATACTATTGCAGTGCAAAAGAGTGTACAAAAACAAGGAGAACCTGGGTCACTAACTAAGCAAGGTAGAAAACTATAATATGTCAACATAGAATCTGACAGCAGATAAGAACCATTTGGCCAATATAGTCTGCCCATATTTCCTGATGTAATAGAATGATAGACAGCCTCCTTGTAGACTGTGTGAAGGTGAAAGATTGTTGGCCGTGATCATACAGTGATCTGAAAACTTCAGATCTTTATCCTTTGTCTCTTTGTAGTGTGGGTAACTAGACCATTCCTCTTAATTGAATGTGAAAATATGAGATAATCGACCATACCCATTGTACAGTACTACGGAACTGTATAAATCAATATACCGTAATGGCCCGATTATAGGCCTTAAACTGGAGCGGGGAGACAGACCAAGTTCCCCGTCAGTAGTTAAAGGGCCGTGCAAGCGTATCTATTGGTGGATTGCAGGGGCCTCCTGACGGGGGAACTTGGCCTGGGGAGACCATGGTCTCTGCGCTCCAAGAGGTAAAGGTCTGTACGAGCGACTCTATTGCACGAAGAGTTAGCTGGGGCCCAAGTCTGCTGATTACCCTGACATAAGAATACAGTATAACAGGTTGTGTACTCTTTTGGATGATTGCCGTTGTATTAGGATAAAGTGTAGCACACCTGAATCTCTTCCCATTGTATTAGGGCATATTCGTTATAGGCCAGTACTTCCTTTCTCCCTTACAGTATCAGAACTTAAAACAGGATCCCATAGTCTCGGATTTATTATCAGAATATAAAGCAAGGTGTTCCATTATACCAGGATACAATATGCTATAAACTATAGCTTACTATAAAATGAGTATACAAGTCAGCAGGCCATATCCTGCTCTCGCAAGTTTCACATGATAGCAGAATAAGGGACAGAATGCTGGGAAAAGAGGGGAAAAGGAAACTGTTACAAAAGTGAATATACGTTCGGTTTATTGAGAGATGTGAACATTAATTCTAGTATCTTCTTTAAACGTCATGGCTTCAAGATATACAAAGATAAAGTATTCTGATTTATAATAGTTCAAATATGCCGAGGCAAACCCCAGTGTGCTTCACCTGCAGGATGGTCTGGTTTGGACGTTCATAATATTAAGGCAGTGTGGGGGATTTTGCATTTATGCATTACAAAGGGTAATCTCAGGAGATGCTTACTGCAGTTTGACATTTATAATGAATAGTGATAACGGAGTTATGAATCCTGCAGACCCCTTTACTGAATAGATCTCACAACACATGCCGATTGTCTCCTAATGACAAGTTATATGCGTGCCAACGATATTTACTTAAGAAGAAACATATAAAAAATACACAACATTAAGAAATACCCAAGCTATGAAATGCCAGTGTCTAATACCCTGTGTTAGTTGCCCCTATAGTGTAAGAGAGGGCGGCATACAGCAACAGATGAGTTACCTTATCTGGCTCAGTGTCTTTTTTATAACTTGTCCATACTCTGTCTGGTCCTCTATTTATCTTCTCCTGCTTTCCTTGCTGCTCAGTGAAGCAAGGTAGAGGAGACCTTTGTATTAATAATGTGTATTTTTACTCTTGTTTTCAAGTTGTCACATTACCATGCCCATTTGATTCTATGATCACAATGTAACCTGAAAGTAACTAACACTCAGCACAAAGAATAGAATCTGCATATTCTTTTGTTAGGCTTAATCTCTTAATAGTGACTGGTAATCATGGTTTTAATGCAAAGGGGATTTGAAATCTGCTTCACTGCATGAAGCTCTACTGCCCCCTTGTGGTGAGAGTTTCAGTTTGCAATCTACACTGCTGTACAAGACCTACATTATCTTCTAGTGCTAATTAAGTTATGCCTGACACAAATTGCTAAGAAGGGTTGATAAATGAGAATGGTTTCTCACCAGTGACATGATTTTTAGAATGTTATTTTATCATTGTTGATCTAAAATATTCTTACAAACTTTTTTTTTTTTTGTATTTTTTTTTTTTTTAACTACAAGCTATGAAGGAAACCATTTTTTTCTCCCATTAAAAGTGAGCAGACCTTATATTATTATTATTATTATTAATACTGGCCACATATTCCTCTGAACTGGAGATAATTTGTCAATAACAATCATTTCCAGTGTCATCAGATCACCTCATCCTCCAAAAAGTGCCAGGTTTTTAAATTGTGCTCACATATATAAATCAGTCAATAACCAATTTATGTCATATTTGGTTATGATATTGAGAATGGATAAATGCACTGACACAGGGTACCAAACAACATGGTGAACTAGCAATGTAATTACACTCCATTTGGGAATCCACTGGCATGTTCTAACACGCTTCTATCTTTCAAAGGTTCAGAAAACCCCCTGCAATGGATAGTTCCTGTGTTTCACATCAGATTTGTCACCCTCAAAGAAAGGTGTAATAGTGGTCCTGAGAGGGTTCCTCATCATGTGTGAGAGGGCATCTGATTGACAGCTCCTTAACTTACAATATGAGGAGCAGGTGGTAAAGCTCGACGTAGGGAACACCTATGCAGGAAGGAATACAAAAAACAAGTTAACTGGATCAGTGTCCAATCTAGCACAGAGTCTTAAAATCAATTTACCATTGTCCAGATGACCATCCTCTTATCTAAATCTTGGTGTACAAGGACTTCAGTTATAGAAAATAACATTTTATATTTAATTTCCTATTCTTACTGTGCTGCTTAAGCAATGTTAACTGATGATTATAGTAGGAGGCGTAAAACTATACTTGGGTTATTTGGATCCTACAATGACATCTTGGCTGGAAGCTGTGTGTCTGTGTGCCTTCTTGGAGCACCCAAGCCTGAATAGTCTTTAAGTCTTTGCAATTTTCCTATTATTGGTTCCATTAATCCAAATAGATCCAATAGATCCTGGTAATAAAATGTAAGGATTTGTAATATAAAGTTACATAGTATATACTTTCGTACACAAATGTTTCAAAAGGAAACATTTCTTCATGTCATTCAGATAACCTTGTTAGAGGTGTGTCGTTGTAGATACAATGCATTACATCCAGTAAGGGAATTTAAGCATGCTTAGGCTATTCTGAATACAAGACCAAGGTTTCTACAAAATGGACAGCCTAAAGTTAAGCGGAATGGTTCTTATCTGCCGTTAAATATCTATATCCATAGAAATCTATGTTTCTGTGTTACAATACAGATGACTTAGTGTAAAGCTTTGGCTATATATTGTAGGTACCAGTAAATGATCAAGTTCTTTGTGCAGTATATTCGATTGGTAGGCAGATGTTTTGATGACCCATGTATTTAAATTAACATACTCCTGTCTGTCCTGAAGTGTGTGTTCGACATAATGCAACATTTGTGGTCCCAGGTTAAAAATATTCATTCCATAAAATATCATAAAATTACATTATTTTCTTTCTTCTATCCTCCCTCCCATGTTTAATCTCAAGCTTATTTAAGTGTCAATTAAATTTGAAATATCTACATTTGTCAGCATTTCTTGGTTCTGGCCACGCTGATGTGAGGCAGGCATGTCCGTGCGTTCTCACCATGCATACCGTCCTCATTAAAAATAAACCCATGCCGTTGTAATAATGCGCACAGCCTCCACACTTCCCGCGGCTGTACAGGGATGTGTGTCTGACATGGTATTTAAAACGAAGCAAGCTGTCACTGGTGTCACAAGCAGGTGTTAACACAAGGACAGCTAACACTGAGACTGCTTGAGGAGCCTCAGCAATGCATTATGGGCAGTGATCGCGATCAATGATGATGTGTGTTTGACATATTACGCCTTAGTTTATAGAACTGTCTCATTTGTTTCACCGTGCTGTAGAAGAGTTGGTAGAGCTCCGTATGTTTTATTTCTGCCCCAAACTTTCCTGATCAACATAAATAAGATGTCACTGTTCTACGATACAGCTGCACAGTAGCCCGTGACTTACACAGATTATTTAAACACAGATTGTCACTTTTCAATGAAAGTAGCCAGAATATCTACAGCCATCTACATAATGTGCATACTGAGCAAAAGGGGTTCTCTTCCATTACAGCAGGAGTATTTTCTTTGGTGTTTAATGTGATGCATCTATATAATCACTGTAATAAAATGACATTGACACTGGATGAACTGCTCTTTTGAATGTAACAGTTTCATTATTTTGACAATTTAGACCAACACAAGTAGCATGCAGAAAAAAAAATTTTGGACCTTACAGGGATCCTGATAAACTTACTACAGCTCTTCCCCAATGCAGCTTGAATGTTTGTTATGGAGATTGAAATTAGTTTGAATTTTACGTACATCCTGGAAATCAGCAGAGAAGATCTAATATAATTGTACCTATGTAATCTCTTTATTTTCCAGCATCTGGTCATAAGGCTTCTGTATTTCATTAAGCAGTGTGGAGATTTTTGAGCTACAGGTCAACTAACTTTTATTTCTTCTGTTCTTCTGTCTCTTTAGCGTTGTGAAGCCCACACGCCACTATACTGTTTTCCTCTCAGAAGATTCCTCTGATGATGAATTCCTGCAGGAGGAGGACCCTGTCTCTGCCTTCTCTGAAAACTTTATCTTCTCTGCTCCCTTTGAATGGTCTCTACCCTCAGCCTTTTCTTTCACTGTCTTAACATGTAGAACAAACACAAATGTGTGAAATATAAATAATACACTTCATGCCAAGACCTTTCCTACTCTGCAAAGTACCTCCAGGATAGAGTTTGTTCTTATATTATGCTTTCATTCGTTTTACACTTTCATTTTATTATACACATTACTTGTCGGTATAATCTGGCATCAGTTTTAAAAATATCTGGTCAATTTATTTTGTTTCTCAGGCCTCAACAGTACCGAACTTTAAAAGAATCTGATGCTGATGGAGATGAGTTGATCAGTCCAGAGAGTGAGTCGGCGACTGGCCAGGAGCCACCTAGTACACATCTTACTCATGTCAGTCTTCTAGAGGACATCTTTAGTAATTTAGAGGTTGATTCGCAACCACAGCAGCTGATCCAAGCCAAAAGTCTGGAAGATCTTCGGACTCCAAAAGAAGACAATGACGACAACTTCAGCTTTGATTACCAGGTATTGGTCCGTAATATTAGACAACCATGCAAGATCCTTTTTGGGCAAAAATATGCAATGGGCCCTGATCATACACAAGTTATATTTAAGGCTAAAACCCACATTATCAGTTTTAAGCTACGACTTAGAGAAACTGGTGATGATTTGCAATTATTATGTTTTTTTTTTTTTTATTTCATTGTTCTTGTAGTGGTAACCTGGCAAAAATACATGCTGGTGTTACCCAAACTATAAAACGCACATGGCGTCTTTAGTAATCCTTATCTGTGATAGTGTTATATTTTATACATCAACTATAGCACAACCTACTGGTTATTCAATATAAACCAACAACACTTAGTGTGCACTTTGTTAACCACTTAGATTTGGTTTGTGATTAATGACTTGACAATTATTGGTAATGGGTTACTCAAAAATGAATTATTTCTGTACATTTTTACAGCGAATGGATCTTAGTATCCATGAAAGAAGTCGCATTGTCCCCACAATTAAATATAACCATCCATACAACAAGCTTTGGAGCTTGGGGCATGATGATATGGCAATCCCCACAAAATATCACCAAGTTTCACCAGAAAGACAATTAACCCTCCCTGAGAGCATGGCAACTCTGTCACATCGAGAGAGTCCTTTGGGTTTTGTAGAACAAGAGGGAACATGCTGCAGCACACAGAACACCATCACAATTCCACGGCCACATGGAAGAAAGACCCCTGAGCTGGGCATCGTCCCACCTCCCCCAGCACCCAGATCTGCTAAGCAACAGAGTGTTCCACCACTTAATGAAGCAAGCAAACCACCAACAAGGGAGAGCAGTGATTTCACTTTGCAAAGTATTTCAGCACCTTTTGGGGATCAGTCGCTGGAGGAGGCACATCTTCAGCATTCCAACTCTAGTTCTTCAGGAATGCTGCTGCCAGTTAAAGTGTCTGCCGAGGTTGGAGTGAATGAAGATCTTTTGAGCCTCTTGGATCCTTTAAAAACAGGAGACTGGCAAAGTGGTAGCCATCCTCCTGTAGGCAGTGGTGTACAGAGCTCTGAAGACCCTCACAGCTCAAGCACTCAACCTTATACTACTTTACAAAATGATTTTGCTTCTGCAGCATTTACAAATCGGCTGGGATTCACCAAGCCACAGCCCTCGTTTCTACATCCCCTTAACCCATTTGCCCAGTCAATACCAACAGAACAGCCTATCCCTGTGATGGGCGGCCCAAGGGGAACGTTCAATCCAACAGTAGGCCCTGTACTTGGTCCAAATACCTTACTCTCAACACAGAGATTTTATCATGGTCAGAGACCTCACTCTTCAATGATACCCGGAAGGAGCCCATTTGGCCAAGTACCATCAACCTCCAATATCAATTCTTTAATAAAGCAGGGTCACAACACAGCTGAAACACAGCCACATTTTCCACCTGTTGTTGGCGTCACTGCAGGACATAGAACTTTACCTATGATACATCCCCCTTTCAAAGCCCAGGAGGGCAAGTCAAAGGAGTTTCCAGCCATCCCCCCAAGACCTTCTAAAGTGTCAGATCCTATTCTGCTCCCTGTGAAGCCAGGACAAACCAGAGATCCATTTGATGATTTGATCAGCAAAACCAAACACGAGGTAGCGCCAGCAACTGGTAAAGTTGAACAACTACGGAAACGGTGGGAGACGTTTGAGTAAGAGTCACATGCGGAGAAGCAGAAAATCTCGCTTTAAAGAAACCTAAGCAATTGACGTGAAACAACCATGGTAGCAAGCATTTGCTCCTATACTTAAGACTAACGTTTGCTATTAAAGGCTTTGATATCACAAATATAATATCCCATGTTATTTGTTTGGAGAAGTATTGTATACACAGGAAGCTCTTGTTTAGTTTGCGTCCTAATTTTCAAAATGTGAATTGATTTATAACTATCTAGACCTTAGACGTTTGGGCAGCCTAGGTAGGCATTTTAGTGTTAGCCTGTCCAGGCGGTATCTACTTTTACATACAGTGCTTGTTTAGCAAAGATTTCATATGTAGTAACAAAAAAAAATCACACTTATCACAATCTACAATATTCATCACAGCTTTCTATTGTTCTGCAATGGTGATGCGTACCTCGCTTTAGTATTTACAGGCACATGCAATGATGGATGGATTAACTTACCACTTCAAATTAAAGTAAGCAGAAATCTATCTATGTACAAGCATCTCACTGGGCCAGTATGTGTCGTGACAACCAATAGACTGGACCATTGAGTTCCCATAGTTAGTAAAATCGGTTTCACTGCCCAATGTCCTGTAACGTGGCACATTGTTGAATTAAGTTGTTTTGACAAGAAGAAAAGTGCAGTTTGTCATCCTTTTGGAGGGTTTCTTGGTTCTGGAAAACACATGTGGCTCCTGTGGAGGTAGCAACCGTATATTACACGTAGAATATTATTTATCCATTTATCTCTACAGCTGCAATATATGTGCCTCAAAAAAGAGTTTTGTGATGGGAACAGCATGGTGCAGTCTGGACAAAGTCTGATCAGAGCACTACCCTCTCAGCTCATATGTAAAACAATAATGGTTTAGGAAATCCAACCCGGGTAGACACACCAAACGATAAGAGAAGCGTGCCCCCTGTCTGTAAGGGTTTACAGTGTACTCTGCACTGTACAGATATACTCTGCATGTTACACTTTAGTTAGCTCAGGCACATTAGGAAGTCTACACAAAACACACACTATATTGTGTTAGTAAATCTGTTGTATTTACACACTGAATTGATGTGTTGTGAGCTTGGAGGTCATCTAGAAATGACTGCAGTATTATCTGTGGGTAGGTGTACGTCATGTTTACCAGTTACATTTTTTTTACCTGAACCCAATGGAAAGTGTATAGAGTATTATCTGTTTTGTGAATTTAAGTAGTAATTATTCAACCAGCACTGATGATCTGGACAAATGTGATTCTTCAACTAAGCAGTTAATCATACAAAATGAGTTGAATTTTGCATAGGTGATTCATTGACATACCAGAGGCCAAAGTAATGTATCCGCTTATCCATATCTTCTTAATATTGGCTGCAGGTTTAAGATGAATGGCCTAAAAATAAACAGTGTAGACTTTATTTCCACAATACCCAACCATCCAGATGCCTACCAGAGTATCATGGTTAACCGCAGTCCATAGCAGCTTGGGTGCCAAAGATTAGCCTTCACTGATAGTCTGCCTATTTTTGTGTACATTTTAAGGCTATAGTGCTATAGCTGACCATCAATTAATTCTTAGCACAACCCAATACGTCTCAAACTATCTCGAAAAAGTGATTTCTTAAAATCAGTCTGCTGGTGATTTCTTGAGATGCCTGTACCTCTTTGGGCAAAGTACTGTATCCTATCTAGTTCTGAATCATGATCTTGCTCTAGAACATATCTTTGGAATCTAAGTGTATTTTATTATATATATATATGCACCTCTTTCTTTTTTTTTTTTAAACAATGTATTTTAAGCTGCTTACATCATTTGGTATGACATTTCAATGTCATATTAGGACATTTTTGAGTGTATGGCAATATTGAATGTAATGAAGAAGGAAGATCAGATTTCACTTGAAAAATATGAAAAGAATGCTTTACATGGCCTGGATGCTTGTGTCTGCTGACAGAGGCCACATTTCTGGCAGAACCTGTCCAAAACCTTTTCTCTTTAGCCCTGCGGTTTAAATAGCCACTGTAATCGTTTAATAACACATTTTTATAGAGCCTTGCACAGAAAATTGTGTTTTTCCTGTGTCCATCTTCCTAATAAGATTGTCACAACAATGCCTATGTCGGAGAATTAGTACATTTTATTAAAAAAAACAGAGGGACCAGTTCTATCAGGGTTTCTCAACTTTTTAGCCCATCAAGAACCCCCTAGTAACATTTATTCCTAAACATCCTGTGTCTGTCAAGTAAAATAAATGTCCATTAAGGAAAATATGCTTTTGGTGCAACACGGGCTTCTCTGGTGCTCCTCAACTTCCAGCAGCTCTTGGGGAAATAAATATGCACTTGTCTGTTAGTTAGTAACAATACCACGCATTGTGTGGAAGGACAGTGATAGAATCTTCCATATTTTATATGAACTTGCAAAAGGCAAACAGGAAAGGGTGTATTCCTTGAGTGTTGCTGACAGTTTAGCATGGTCTTAGAAACCTTGGAATCCATCATATAAATCATGAAAGCACGTAAGAGCTGTGTATGGATGCGTGAATGTGGATTCAAACTGCAAGTTACATTATGCCTAATACCGATTTCATTGTAGTTACACAGAGATCTGCAGGCTACACACTATAGTAACTGAAAGAGGCGTATTTACCAAAGAAAGCATTCAAAAGGAGAGTTGAACACCTGATTTCACTATGCTTTATTATTAAGGGTAAACACCAGCAACCTTTGAATGCGAGGGCCAATGCAAAGATAGAGTGAAAGATTTATTATGCATTAAATTTAGTCATCTCACTAGTTTAACTATGCATGATACAGGGCAAGCTCTGCCTCTCCTGCAGGTGAAGCTCACTGGGGTTTGCCACTAATAATGCATTGTGATACCCGAGAGTTGGATTGTTCCAGTCTCCCCCAATGTGATCATCCTACGTCTCAACGATGGCAGCTATGATGCGAGAAAAGTATTGTTCAATATTATATACGTAAAGGCTGGATTTGCTGTTACAAGATTTGTGACATAACTGCACAATGCCCAGGTAGTGCTTTTGTTTGTCACTTCAAAACCTAAATTTATGTTATAGGGAAAAAATAACGTGTTATATATACTGATTAGATAAAGAATACTGGATTTCACATTGTTTTATGTGTTATAAGGTGATTAGATCACAATGGAAATGATGCACTATATTATTTTATTGCTGCATTAATGAGATATAGTTTGCAACATGCTGAGTTACTTAGACCATTTTATTTGCTGGAGACTCATTTTAAGGTCATTAATGGAATTGTAACTGTTCTAATACAAGAGCAATGATTTGCACACCCGGCAATCAAGAAAAAAACAATTAAGCATTCTTTATTATTATTATTTTCTTAATATTTGCTAGTTTTAGCAACAGGAAAAGTATACAAAAGAAAACCAATGCGCATGTTTCAGATTTCCGTTTTTTTTAAAATAATCTGTCTCTCGCTGCTAAGGGATTAGCATTACAACATCGCAACCAGGTCAAAGCAGTGTAAGAGGTTAAACACGTATTTTCTTTGTACAGTTGATGTGCATGCACATGTCAGTGATAAAGGTGTTAGCAGTCTCACAGAAAAGTATTTTTCTATCATTTATACCTTTTTATGCTGTGTGTAAAAAAAAAAAAAAAAAATCATGTTCTTTTGAAGCTCGGTGAAATAGTTGCACTTTACAATGCCGTGAAATTACACTTTTCATGTTGAAAAAATTACAGGAAATAAATATGTTCAACAAACATTTGCTGCCTATAGTTTATTCATTATAAGAGTTGTGTGTCTCAATGATATGACATGCTTGCAAGGCTTCATTTTCCCACGTTAGATCTGTGGTGTGTGTGAATACGTAACAACAATATTACCAAATTTGTTAAAGTAAATAAAAACACACAACTTTTAGCTCCCAATGTTCATTAGGATCAGCCAACCAAAATAGGTATAACTGTATTTCGGCACGGTAAAATAAACACTCCTGAACCTTTTAAGACCTTTTGATTAACTATAAATAAGGTTAACTTCTTTCCCTAAGAGAGTGGTAGCTAAGTGAAACATAGTTTCAGCAGACATGGCTGAGGTTAATGCATTGAGAGAATTCAAATGTACAGCACGGTCTTTACACCAGAGGCAATGGGCAGAGCAGATGGGCTATTGGATTCTTATCTACCATCAAATTCTGTGTTTCTCGTCTTCCTAGGAAAGGGCTTATTCTCTACCAAAAAGGAATATTCATTTAAAATCTCTGGCTCCAAAGTGGCATAAATGTGGCTAAAACAAGTCTTTTGGGCTGACAAACTAGTGGCCACCCTTCCCTCTTAGGATCACCCATTTATTTGGAACAGCTGAACTATGTTATCTTGATATTAGCCCTGCCTTTATATACCTGCTCTACCCTTCGGCTTGTCTTGTCCTTGATTTTGGGTTCCGATTTGGCTCTTGTGATCTCCTGGTGCTGACCCGGCAATCCCCAAGTCCGGAAAATCACCAATGCAGTGTTCTAACTATCGTCTTATCTTGTTGCTGAACACTGACACTAAACTATATGCGAAACTCTTAGCATCAAGGCTGAATTCATTACTACCTCTGCTGATCAACTACACACAGTGCATCTCATAAAGACGATAATAATGACAATCATTGTCAAAGATTTTTATTATTGAATAGTTGAATAGTTGACCTTCAGGTGCTCCGTCATAGAAGCCCCAGGGGAAGTGCCAGGCAGCAGCAGAGGTTGTCTACACGCATCGCGCAGACGGCTGCCCACCGGCTGCCCCCACTAGACATCAGGGAGTCTGGAGCATGGGAGGCAAGTCTGGGGATACATTGGTCTGAGGGGCAAAGTGACATATCTGGGGGTATAAGGCATAGCAGAGTGGCAAGCCTGGGGTCAGATTGGCAAATAAAAACTGCATTTTTCTCAGTCACAGTTTTTATTAAATGTGAAAAAATAGTTTACATGTGAATTAATATTTACTAGTAAAACTTTTTTAGTTTGAGAAATATTGTGTTTGAGTTCTAAAATAAGAAGGCAATTAGAGAAATTACACAATGTAATTTTTTTTTTATTCTGCTATTTGTTTTTAACACCCAGCTTGTTCATTAAATTATTTTGAATAAACTAAAAATTTGCATATTCTTTTTTTATCTGATTAATCGAAAAAAATAATCGACCAACTAATCGATTATGAAAAGCCCTAAATAGGACCCAACAGAATTCCTAGCTGGTGGCCAAAACATGTATCGCTAGAAGATGGAAAAATACCTTACCCCCTACTATACATGTTTTTCTATACTCCCTTACTACTACAAGAACTTCCGAATATATGTCACATAGGGCAACAAACACGCTTCAGTTCAACTGTGTTTGGGACATATGGGATGTCTTTTATGACCATCATTGCGGTCTTACTCCCCCTGGATTGGTCCTGCTGACCCATCACACTCCTTGACACATTCAGGCTCTTAGCGACTTATAGTTCTCTTTTTTTCCCTCTTTGTTCCTCTTCATAGCTATAAATATACCAATATCCAACCTCCGAAAAAATTGTAATGTCAGATACCATTTATATTCAGCATGATAATATGTTACACCATTTATCCAAAAGTATTTGTAAACCAATGTGAATTTTAGTGACATGATGGTACCTCTATAAATTCGAGAAAAAAAAGTGGAAGAAGTAGCACACATATGACGTTTATTAATTTAAAGATAATTTCCTTCCTGCAGTGAGAAAGCATCTGTTTTCAGCATGCCTGTAGGAATAACAAAAAAAAACATGCAAGTCACAACAGGTAGCAAAAACAATGGTGACCATGGTCAGACAAGCAGATGGAAGAGATCAAGCTCATGCTATGTGTAAAATAGCTTTAAGGGCAGTGTATCTGCTAATCTGCCACACTCCATTTCTTGGGAAAGCTACAAGGATACGTAAAATAAATTGTAAGCTAATTAAAAACATAGTTTCTGTGCTTTCATAGTCCCTGGATGGCAAAGGGCAATCGCACAGCATTACCTTTCATTAATAACTTATTAAAAAAAGCCAGCTTCCAGCAGCTCTAGGTGTTCATTATGAGTGCCGGTATATTTAGAATCGACATACAACTGAAAAAGTCTTTGAGTCTTGCCAAAAAGCAGTATTTGAAATTACTAGTTCAATATAATGTGGTGTTTATTCCTCTGTCACTGAAAGGGGGTAAAATGGTATATGAATGAATACATATTACCAATACACAAAGGGCCACTACTAGCAAGTTGAGCATTTACAGGTACTATGGGTAGATTTAAAAAAATAGTGTGAGACATAATCTCAATTTGAGGTGAATGCACATTCTTGATTCTTGTCAGACACCTGATACAGAGAATACATTCAACAAGGTAGACTGGACTTTTACTTGGCACTCTTATATACTTGGTATAGATGGCAACTTTACGAGGTATCCACTTCTTATTTGCCTTCCCTAAAGAAACAGTGGCAGCAATTGGTTTGTAGTGTTTTAGAATTTTCGGTGGCGCACATTAGAGGCAGTGGTGGGATTCAGCCGGTTCTTACCGGTTCATGCGAACCGTTTCCTTAAAAATGTAGAGTCCTCCGAACCGTTTCTTAATTACCCTAATATAGGCCGCATTTTTTCGGGTGCAGCCCATAATCGGGGTTTATCGTAATTCATATCGCCCAACGCCCGGGACATGCAGTTCCGGGCGCCAGGCAGTTATTATTCTTTTCTTTTTCATGTAGCCCTGCTGCGGGCAAACAGCAGGGATAGGATCCAGATTCCCGCAGCGCTGCAGGGGACCTGGATCCCCCTCTCTGGCAGCCAGTGGATGCAATGCATACAACTGCTGCTGCCGGCACTTCCGCCAGGGCTTCTATGAAGGAGCGGCGGCCTTACATGACCTTCCGGTGCTCCACCATAGAAGCCCCGGCGGAAGTGACAGCAGCAGCTCTCTGGCAGCTGGGGAATTTCTACTGCCGAGGCTTCTATAACGGAGCGCCGGCATTGAAGCCCCGGCGGATGTGATGAGCAGCAGCAGAAGTTGTCATCACGCAGACGTCCACCGGCTGCCCCCACTAGGCACCAGGGAGTCTAGGGGTGCATTGGTAAGTTGGGGGGGTCAGAGTGGCATATCTAGGGGGGCATAAAGCATATCAGGAGGCAGAGTGGCTTATCAGGAGGCAGGGGGCAAAAAGCATGTCTATGGGGGCAGAGTGGCATATCAGGGGGCATAGTGGCATATCTAGGGACAGAGTTTTATATCTAGGGGAGAAGAGTGTCATATCTGGGGGGGCATAAAGCATATCAAGGGGGCAGAGTGGCATATCAAGCGGCATAAAGTATATCAGGAGGCAGAGTGCCATATCAGGGGAGCAGAGAGGCATATCTGGGGGAGAGTGGTAAATAGGTGGTTATAATGCATATCTGGGGGCAGAGTGGCTTATTAGAGAGGCAGAGTGGCATATAGGGGGTATAAGGCATATCTGGAGGCAGAGTGGCATATAGGGGGTTGTGAGATGGTGAACCCCAGGGAGATGATTAGCATGGCATCTGAGTACAGTGCTATGCAGATTATACATATGGGTCCCTGGGGTGGAGCAAGTAGAGAGCAGGGTGGGCCAATGCTCCGTTCCCCATTCTGTGGAATATCCATGCCGGCTTTTCCAGGAGGCTAGAAGTCTGTAGGATCCAGTACGGGATTCCTATGGGGCTGGCATCAGGCACAGGTGCTGGACATTAAAAAACCCCTGGAGCCTGATACTCAGGGAGACTGTTGGGGGAAGAGGAAGTTTCCCTGTGCTCCCAGGGCAAGGAGAGGCCCTGAACAAGAAGACCATCCCTGAGCCAAGTGAGGCAATACCTGCCTGGACATTTTGTGTGCTGTCTGGGGGAGGTTTTCCAGAGCCTGGCGTAGCTGGGTCTGGCTGGGAGGTTGAGGTAGTGGGTGATTAGGCTGGTCGGTCTGGACCAGCATAGTTAAGTTAGAGAGGGCTCTGATTGGGAGCTAGGTTTTCTTTTTATGATTTGGTTTTTGGGGTTTAAGCGGTTAAAATAAAGTGCTGTTTTGTTCAAAACTGCTGTTCCTGACTCTGATTGCCCTAGAGGACTGTGCTTAGGACCCCTAAAAGTGACATGTATGGCCCTCATGCTATAGGGTTTGTCACAGGGTATAAGGCATTTAAACCAAAAAATCTGTTTTTTTCCAATCATGGTTCTTATTAAATATGAAAAAAGTTTACATGTGAATTTATTAACTTTTTTCCTATAGGATAATCTTATATTTAGGCTTTTCAAATTTTGGGGGGTCGTCTTTTAAGCAGGGTCATCTTATAATTGAGCAAATACTGCGTATATATATATGTGTATATATATATGCTAAACAGCTTGAAGTAGTTCAAAGTGCCTTTTTTTACAGTAGACTTTACTTATTTATGTGTGACTGCCTCTGTCTGTGTGTGTGAGACTGCCTTTTGGACTTCACATCTTCTAAGAGGCTCTACCCATACTACCCCAGGCCACCAGTAGGAATATTCACTGTATAAACTATATGGACTGAAGTACTGGGACACCTGACCAAAATCACACGTTTTTAACAAATGTTTGTAAATGCCGACTTCATGCCTAGGTGCTTGATTTTATGCACTTGTGGCAATGGGTCTGATTGAAACCTGAATTAAATCATTAAGAGATGTGTCCCAATACTTTTGTCCATATAGCCTATTACTTGTTTTTTCCTTACTGTTTTAAGTTATGTGGAAATATATGCTACAATGGGAAGCAAGTATCAGCTACACCTTGACTGGGGAGTGATGGATTACATCATATAGGAATACACACAAACTAGAATTTTACCCAACCTGCCTCATTGAATACAATGGCAGCCAGTACAAAGCTCTGGTATGTTAGCATTCTATATTTTCTTGCATTCTATGTAGGAAGGAGGCTCTCACTTGATTACATTTTTTGTTCTTTAATTAAAAGGCTGATCACACCTTTACATGTTATACACACAGCATGTTACAGGCGTTATACACACCCTCACTCACAACATCTGTAGCCACTGGTTATCCCATCAGCCTTACTGGCCTTTGCTAAATATGTTCGGAAATTACAACCCATACGCAGGTTGGTGAGCCACCTTTCACCATTCACACCAATAAATAGTTGTTTTTCTTGTGGTATATAAACCCTTCCCTAGACTCTTACCGTTTCCATTTTTATTCTTCTTGTTTGTTTTCATCATTATAAATATGATGCATATTGCAGAATATCATTTTGCATTTCTGCATTAATAAAACTGCCATTTTTTCCACTCTGAAAAAAGCAAAAGAATATATATTTTTTGTATGTATGTATGTCTTTTATGTAAAATAATATAACACTATGTCCTCCACCTCCATAATTAAATGATACTTAGGATGTCTGATTGGCGTATGGCAATCAGTGAATGGTCGTGAACTTCAGTTCTTCCTCACTGCATGACCAGTTCTAATGAGAAAAGGCTGAAGTCATTAAGAGTTTATTAACTAATTAACATAATAATTGCTGGTAGTTTACATGTGTTGGTCAATAAATTAATGCATACTGTTAATTTCCTTGACCTTGTTTGCCATCAAATGTATATATGTATAAACTGAGAGCCTGTCCAGCAGGAGATCATAAAATGCCGCAACCAGCAAGTAATCCTTCAGGTACTTATCTACCTGGAGCTGTGTTGTAGTAAACAACACATTTTTTATTACGATTCAGTTTTCAGAATCAAGTAAATTACCAGTGCCAATTTAGGGCATTTTGGTTGTGAATTAATTAGCTGTGTTAATCAGATTCTTACACATGCGCTGTCCAAATAATAATAATTATAATTAAAAACTTTGAAATGATTCAGTAACAGCTTGGAGTGGTTACTGTTTACAGAATTGATGTTGAATGGAGATGATTTTGAATCACATTATATGACACTTTCAAGCAAAATGGCAAATTCAAAGCTTAATAAATGTTGGATAGTGCAGCTGGAATGCTTTGCTTGCCTTTTTGCAGTGGAGCACCTAGAATGCACCAACACTAAACTAATTCAAGTTAAACCCCAAACTTTGTGTTGACAAGTGAAGCGTATCATTCTTCATATGATCTGGGATTAAGATATTTTCTATTGTAATGTTCATCCTGCCAGCTAAATGGCTTCTTATAGAATTGTTGAGAGTGCTGTTTGTTCCGACACAGATTGTCACATCTTTACCCATTTCATGTCCTTGGCATCCACTCCTTGCTGTCACGTTCTTTCCCTTTCTCTGCTTTGAAGTATTTGCTGTGTGTATCTAGGCTATGCCTTTATGCAAGCACAACCATTTCAAACACATCCTATAAAAAAAAAATTCCTGTCCTACTATTCTCAAACTGAATTCTTTTTTGACCAGAACTTCCCCATTTGTTCACAACCATGCGCTGCCTATATTGACCCTTTGGCTTGCTCAGAAATGGCTTTTCCCTCCTTTACGCTGCTAATCGTTGGACCCATAAAGTCTGTTTCTCACTAACCTACATCATCACAAACACTCTTTTTGGTGGATTAGGAATAATAGTCTGGGGCTGTTTTTCAGAGTTTAGGCCTAAAAAAATTAGAGCTAAAAATGCGAGAGGAAGGCTGAGTGAGGGGGATGCATGTAAACTGCAGAGATTATCAGAGTCAGTGAACGTCTGTATGTATAAATATATGCATGTGTAAGTGTATGATGTTGGAGTATGCGTGCATCTTTTTATGTTTCTACGTGTAAGTGCATGATGGTAGTGGTATGTGTGTACGTATATGCAAGTATATAGTATTAGAGTGGCTGTGTGTGTATGTATGTGTAATTTTATGTTGTAACAGTGTGTGTAAGATGTTAGTGGGTATGTGTATATGCATATATGTTTATGGTGTTAGAGTGGCTGTATGTATGTATGTACAGTATGTGTTAGTGTAGAGCTGCCCCTGACCACCATCATACCCCCAACATCTTCATTACTTCTAATAGCCAACCACATTCATTATCCCTCAACCACAATATTCCTATTCCTCCCCCTATCATTCCCATCCTCCTCCATTATCACACCATATTGCGCCACAATCACCCCCCTCCATTTCCATGCTCCCTGACATAACTCCTCATCATTTCTAAACCCATCCTTTATTTCCCCATTATATTAATAATTTTCCCTTAGCATGCACCCTTCATATTCATACAATATTTAACAATAATTTTCATTATCTCAAACAATTTAATACAGAGGCGCAACTAGAAACCTATCTGGGGCCTCCTCACTTCACAAGCAACATGTCCCACAGTGCCACCTTTCCCCCAAAATACCTGTGCCATCTGTACCCCCAAAAAGCTTCCCAGTGCTGTCTTTGCAACTAGACTGCCCATGCCATCTTAGCTCCCCAAGCAGCCTGCCTGTTCCATATTTGCCCCCAGTTTGTCAGTGCCCCAGCTTGTCTGTGCCATCTTTGCCCCAATCATCTTTTCTGTGCCCCCAAATAGCTTTGCTGTGCCATATTTGCCCCCCAAACAGCATGTCTCAAACGTGTTTATTTCTTGTTTCCATGGCAATCCGTACAGATGAATGGGATTTCTGAAAACGAAAATGTTGGACAAATTTTGTGGGCAAAAAAGACTGAGGCAGACAAATTTAATCGAAAAACAAAGACCCCCCCCCCCCAAAAAAGAACAACCTTTCTGCCGGCGCTCAAGTCTATTTTATCTTACATTTTCCTAATAATACTTGTAATGCATTGTATACCATGGCATCACTGCACAGGTAACTGTATTCAAGAAGCTGCCTCTTAATATGTCTGCACAGAATGAGCCCCACATCCTTTCTCTCTTCTTTATTATGTGACTGTAAGCCAAACCAAAGGCTATACAACCTTCATCATGCTAAAAACAACATATCGTAAAACTATTTGTTCTGTTGCATTACATTTTTAATTTAAGCATTAGCCTCACTCCAAAACTCAACATCTGAATAGAGTTCTGCTCCAGGCTGAACTGTTAACTATAACATAGGACACAGTTCAGAGGCGTATATAGGGTATGGCAGCCATGGCACGTGCCATGGGCGCCATCTCAAGGGGGGCGCCGGTGAGCGGCTTTTAAATGCCGCTTACCGGCATTTTTTTTTATTTTTTTTTTATGCGGAGGAGAGAGAGGGGCGCCTAGCAACCGCTGGGCGCCCCTCATTCTCCTCCACGAGCCCTCTACCCCCGTCCCGGTGCCGGCATTTCATGCAGAGCGCCGCAATATGCCGGCATATTGCGGCGCTCTGCATGAAATACCGGCACCAGCGAGCGGCTTTTAAACACTGATGCGGAGGAGAGAGAGGGGCGCCTAGCAACCGCTCGGCGCCCCTCGTTCTCCCCCGCATCAAAAAAAAAAAGACAGCGTTTAAAGGCCGCTCGCTGGTGCCCGCTGCTTCACTGCTGGGCGCCGAAATATGACGTCATATTACGGCGCTCATCAGTGAAGCAGCGGGCACCAGCGAGCGGTGCAGGAAGACAGAAGCATCGTCCTCCCGTCGCTGGACTTCAAGGTGAGAGAGAAGGGGGGGGAGAGAGAGGTTAAAAAGTGATAAGGGAGGGAGGGAGTTAAAAAGTGATGAGGGAGGGAGGGAGTTAAAAAGTGATGAGGCAGGGAGTTAAAAAGTGATGAGGGAGGGAGGGGGTTAAAAAGTGATGAGGGAGAGGGTTAAAAAGTGATGAGGGAGGGAGTTAAAAAGTGATGAGGGAGGGAGGGAGTTAAAAAGTGATAAGGGATGGAGGGGGTTAAAAAGTGATAAGGGAGAGGGGGTAGATATAAGTAAAGAGTGTGCATTAATGTGTGGATGCATTGAGTGAATGCGGGAGAGCATGAGTTAATGTGTGGATGAGTTGTCTGAATTAAAGTGTAAATTAGTGAGTGACTGTAAAAGTGTTTGTGTATCATAGACAGGCCCGGACTGGCCATCGGGCACACCGGGCATTTGCCCGGTGGGCCGGACCACGGCAAGGCCGCATTGACTTAGGGGCTGATGGAGCTGCAGCTCCAGGCCCCTACCCTACCTACGGCCGCATTAACCGCCGCAAAAACCCGATGTTTTAATTTAAACCCTGTGCGGCCGCAGACCCCTAAGGCCGGCCATGGTGGGGGCTTCCCGGCCCCTTAGAGCAGGGCCGGCCTTTGGGGTGTGCGACCGCACAGGGCGCCACACTCCAGGGGGCGGCGGCGGGGGGCGGTCCGCACCGGGTGCCGCTCATCAGGGGGTGCCAACTTGCGGCACCCGGCACCCCTCCAGAGACGGACAGTAATGTCCGCCGCTGGAGGAGCAGGCTCGCAAGGGAGCGGTATCGGAGGTCTTTAACAGACCTCCGGTTCCCTTGAGTGATTTTAAGCCGGGTTCAACCCGGCTTAAAATCACTCAAGGGAGCCGGAGGTCTGCTAAAGACCTCCGATACCGCTCCCTTGTGATTCGCGCGGCAACAGCTGCTGTGCGCCGGGATTTGTTGTCAGATCCCGGTGCACAACACTGAAGCCACGCCCACCGCTGTTCGTGCCCTCTGACCCGGAAGAAGACAGAGAAGACAGAAGAACTGAAGAAGAGGAGGAAAAGGAGCTGTAAGGAGAAAAAAAGGAAAGGTAGGAAAACATTCAGTGAGAGTAGATTGGTATATGTGTGGCTTAGTATATATGTGTGGATTGGTATATATGTGTGGATTGGTGTATGTGTGTATTGGTATATATGTGTGGATTGGTATATATGTGTGTGGATTGGTATATGTGTGGATTGGTATGTGTGTGGATTAGTATATATGTGTGGATTGGTGTATATGTGTGGATTGGTGTATATGTGTGTGGATTGGTATATATATGTGTGGATTGGTATATATATGTGTGGATTGGTATATATGTGTGTGGATTGGTATATGTGTGGATTGGTATATATGTGTGGATTAGTGTATATGTGTGGATTGGTGTATATGTGTGGATTGGTGTATATGTGTGGATTGGTGTATATATATATGTGTGGATTGGTGTATATATATGTGTGGATTGGTATATATATATATATATGTGTGGATTGGTATATATATATATATATATGTGTGGATTGGTATATATATATATATGTGTGGATTGGTATATACGTGTGGATTGGTATATACGTGTGGATTGGTGTATACGTGTGGATTGGTGTATACGTGTGGATTGGTGTATACGTGTGGATTGGTATATGTGTGGATTGGTATGTGTGTGGATTGGTATGTGTGTGGATTAGTGTATATGTGTGGATTGGTGTATATGTGTGGATTGGTGTATATGTGTGGATTGGTGTATATGTGTGGATTGGTGTATGTATATGTGTGGATTGGTGTATGTATATGTGTGGATTGGTGTATGTATATGTGTGGATTGGTGTATGTATATGTGTGGATTGGTGTATGTATATGTGTGGATTGGTGTATATATATGTGTGGATTGGTATATATATATATATGTGTGGATTGGTGTATACGTGTGGATTGGTGTATACGTGTGGATTGGTAGGTGTGTGGATTGGTAGGTGTGTGGATTGGTAAGTGTGTGAGAGTGATGGGTGTTATGCTGTACCATTTCCAATGTCTTTTTCATGATCTAATTATGCTCTAAAAGTACATCATAACTCCCATCACTCTATACTGTTCCATACAGTGGCAGAGCTGGGAGGCAGAGGCCTTGCACCCCCACCGCAGGACTCCTGAAAGGTAAGTGAACTTCAAAGAGGGAGAGGGTAGATAGTTAGGAGGGGGTAGTTGCGGCGGGCTTAAGGGGCTCTGCGTTAATGCGGCCATAGAGGACCAGTCAGTCCGGTCCTGACTGGGCTTATTTTAAGGTGGGGGCCTGGAGCTGCAGCTCCATCAGCCCCTAAGTCAATCCTCCCCTGCCACAGGTGCGGTCGCAGTTGCTGCTTGTTCCGGCAACAAGGTAAGTAGGGTGAGGGAGGGGGGTGCAGTGAGAAGAGGCAGAGGGGGGTTAGATAGGGGGAGAGGGGATAGATAGAGGTGGTACATATTGAGAAGTGGGGAAGGGGGTTACATAGTGAAAAGGGGCAGATAAGATGAAGAGAGGAGGTAGTGTGAATGCGTATGAGAATGAATGAATAAATGTGTGGATGAATTGTGTAAATGCGTATGACAATTAATGAATTCATGTGAGGATGAATTGTGTGAATGATTTGTGAGACTGCATTAATGAATGTGTTAATGATTTGTGTGAATCATTAAATGCAAAGATGGTACATGAAGGGTGGGCTTTAATAATAAATAAATAAATAAATAAATAAATAAATATGGGCTGCTCAGGCTTAAATGCCCGGGCCTATTTTTTGTCCCAGTCCGGGCCTGATCATAGATGTATAATTGTGGAAGGGCAAAGATGGCACTAGCAGGAGGTTTGAGCCTTGGGGACCAAGATGGCACAGGCAGGGTGTATATGGGACAAAGATGGCACTGGCCGGACTGTTTGGGGACAAAGTTGACTTGTGCTGGGCTATTTGGGGACAAAGATTGCAAATTTTATGTGTGTAATCTGGGCGCTGGTCAGGTTCTATGTGGGCAGTGTTGACGCCAGGGCTGGCTTTGGGGTGTGCAACCTGTGATCTATGCCTGTAATTTAGGGGGTTTTAAATATACCTTTAATGCCGTGTTTTTATGTGAAGTCCAATTGATCTTTACCTGCAAAGCTGGGTTTTTGTGTTATTCTGTAGATCCATATCTGCTATGCTATGTTTCCATACATTATTTATGTGTACCTGCAAATACAGGGTTAATATGTCTTATTCAGTTGATCTATACCTGCGATGCTACGTTTCATATATTATTATTGAATACCTGCAAATACAGGACTTGTATGTCTGATTCTGTTTATTTGATATATACCTTCAGTGCTGAGATCACAAGTGAATTTCAATTGATCTGGGTTTGTGTGTTATCGGCAGCAGGGACTAATATATATATATATATATATATATATATATATATATATATATATATATATATATATATATATATATATATATATATATATATATATATATATATATATAGGCAGCAGGGGCTAGTAAATGGGTTTTAGATATTTGGACAGGGGCGCAATTTCAGTGCTTGCCATAGGCGCTATTTTCAGTAGATACGCCTCTGAGGACACTGTATCTAATCTCCATTTATATTTCTATGGTTTTGCCGCCTCTGTAAGTGAACGGAATGAAGCACACCAGCCTTATATAGGAAAATATTTTATTTACACATAAATAATCTAAACATACAGGTCAATAAAATAATTTTGTGATAATTACCATATGCTCGCACCCATGTTTTTCAGTGTTTTCATCTGATCATGGTTAACAAAAGATACAGCACACCATTCAATAATGGACAGGCACTGAGTGACGTCTCCCCATACCTGTTAGTTAATCTTTTAGCTGATACTCATGAAATTCCGTAGACTTGTGGGAGGGAGCTGCCCCTCTGGGGTAAGTGGTTTTCCTAAATAACTGTTTTAATACGGCTGGTTTGTTAGGTGCTCACCGAACTTGGAATGTATCGGAACGATGAGGGACCATTTTCTCTTTTAAACCTTAGGTAAGTGGCTGATCTAACATATACATCAATACATAATGGCCACGGGAATGCAGGTTTACCTTCTCAGGGTGACTAATGTACAGTGAGCATTTCTAAAGCTGTGTTTTAAGTGACGCTGTGACATTCATGTAAGTCTACGGTTAAGGCACTTACGTTAACCTGCTATACATTACAGCTATCTGATTTCAGTTTATATCAACATAGCTTTACAGAGCTAAAAGATATGGATACATAGTAATCCTCTTGGGAGGATCCTTGCGCCCTGAGAAATCCATGTATGAAAAATGTCATTATCCCCACATCAATTCTGGAGAAGATGACAGCTAATGCCTTGTGGACGTTTTGTATTTTAACTGGTGATCTGTGTAAAATGTCAAATTGGCCATGCTTCGTGTCATATTTAAGATGGACCTTAACGTAGCGTTATTGTCATATCTGAAATAAAGCCATAACTCAATCCAACACTGGAAAGCATCTATAATTCCAGTAATCATTAGTATTTGTAAATGTTCTGGGTTTTGTGTCCCACATTAACGTTGTTCTGCTCTCACATCAGCTGTGCCTTGAGTAAATGTATAGTTAGCGCAGCACTGTACGCTATGGCTGTTTTAGCTCGCACTCTGTGTGCATTGTCCAGTAATGTAACGCATTTACAGAAAGAGATTCAATAGAAACCCTATAATAGGAACACAAAAAGGAAACAACCATCATGTATTTGCCATCTTCCTAGTTACACAAAACATACTGTTGGAATAATCAACAAAATAGTTTTTGGAGAAATACTTTTCATAAAATAAACATTTCTAGTTACACAAAACTGACTAATTTCCAAGCATCCTAAAAGTTGTAAGGAAACACCCTGCTTTCTTGTTTTGTTTTTTTTTTATTCTTTTTCTTTTTTTCATTCTTTGCATTTGAATGTATATTGGGATAATCATTGTATTGTAATATGTATGATGATATGTGTTATGTGCAATTATTGTTAATCGAATGCATATCTTTTTCCTGTAATAAAATAAATATTTAAAATAAAAAAAAAAATTAAAAAAAAGAAACCCTATAATAGGAACACAAAAAGGAAACAACCATCATGTATTTGCCATCTTCCTAGTTACACAAAACATCCTTTCGGAATAATCAACAAAATAGTTTTTGGAGAAATACTTTTCATAAAATAAACATTTCTAGAAGTGTGGTGGATCCTATAATTAGATGTGTTGTCTATATTTCTAATAAAATATATGGTTACTATTGCCTCCTTCATATGCTGTTATGAGTTCTCAAAGTTCATACAATTTATAATATTTTGCCTGGTTTTATTAATGATGATAATCATTAACACAGAACTACGTTAATTGGGTTCATTCAAAACAATCTTAACACATCATTTCTTTGAAACGTATACAAGCTGCTGCAAAAGTATGCCATAGGTGCAAAAATATATGGGATTCTTAGATAGATAACTTTAAGGAATGCAGAAAAATAAATTTATATTGTCCGATTTTTGTTATACCCATTTTGTTAAATCCATTTTAAAACAAACTGAAGGTATTTTCAACAGGGTTATTAATATTGAAATAATGTCTCATTATGTATGGGGGTATTTAGCAACAAATGAGCAAAAAGCTTTATAGTTATAGGTGCGCCCCATAGTAACATGTAATGCTGATATGACAAACGATAACTCGGCATCTACTATGCTGCAGTATTGATAAATACTCTATTATGTAAGTTGTATGGATCCTTTGTCATATCTTTTCTTCTCGCCTAGACTTTGTAGATGTCCCGGATAGTAATTCTCACGCAGCTGTGCTGTTTGATTTTGTTTGAACTCTTCGAAAACTCACTGTTAAGGTTAGTCTGTCCCACCATCAGTGGCTGAATTATGCTTTCTGTACTCTCAGGTCTTTCTGTATCAATTTTTTGTATCTCATACAGTTGGTTTGGTTACTTTGCATTAAGTCAACCATCAAATGCAATTGAATGCGTTTGATAGCTGAGTGGTCTCTTTAAATGTTCATGCAGTCCCTGTGGCAACTGTTTGAGGGGAATCAGCCACTTAGCTATGTGTAGAGAAATAACCCAATGGGGGTGAATATTCATCCTAGGAACAGAGGGTAAAGATGGCTACTCCTAGTCATAATGCATATGGGATGGGTTTGTCATACACATATTTTCATTATTTTATTCTGGAAAAATCTTTTATTTAGTACATTGAACTGTAAAATGTACAATTTGGAAAATATCACAGGGCAGCTTTAATTGCATTAACCCATTCTTGTATTGTGAATCCTTGTATTGAGTATCCTGGTCTGTACTGGGTTTACAGAGGCATGATAACAGATCTATGCCACTAGTAAACACTTTCTCTTTTGTTGCCGGTTACAAATGGTTAAGAATAGTTGCCGTCACATAGTCCCAACCTGTCTGTTAGCTTTACACAGTTAATACACCTGACTTCTTTATCGGTCCAGGCTGTCTTGATTTCCCCAGTTATTCTCCAATTGCATGTTCACTCAGAGCCACTGAGCCTGGTATGCTCTCTCGGGCCATGGACACCGTACCTCCTCTGTGGAGATTTTAAAATTGAGTACAATTTGACCATACAGGTATGGTGAACCTGTCCAAACACGTGTCCTATACATGTAGATGTGTTGCAGGATGCTGAATCCTTTTTAACACCATCAGATGAGTCTTTCCGTGGGAGGCAGTTTTAACACATTCCACATCTCCACTCGAGCGCCATCTTTTTCTTGTCGACTAGGACTGTAGGTCCCCTGTGTAGCTCTCTTTTTCCGCATAGTCACCATTATAGCGGTGATGACGGCCAGCAGAATAAACAGCATCCCTGTTCCTATAGCTGACCCAACCAGTGTGGGTGATTTTCTTTCACGGGACAAACGTGGTTTCTGTATAAAATGGAGCAGTGGATGTTAAGTATGAGAAATAAGGGCATCTAGAAGGAAATATTAAGGCTGGGGAGCAAAACTAGCACCAAGGACAGTAGAACTGGAGGACTCCCTCTCTCTAGTAAGTATAACTTTTGTCCCATGTCACTAGAAGGAAACGATTGGTTAAACACAGTTGCTTTGGTGATGGTGCTTTTTCCAGTGACTTTGATGAATGACATAAATGAACTGGACTGCCCACAAATAATTTCTTAAATCAATATTTACTCCATAAATATTTTCGTAGGGGCGTGTTATTGTTTATCTGTAACGTTAAAGCAAAGCATTCACAAATCACTATTAACATAACACAAAACGTGGATTCACAATCATATCTGTATAAGTGTCACAAATAAATATGCATGTACCCAGTGTAAAGACAGAAAAAAACGGACGCGTTCTTATACAGACCCAAGAAGACGACCATACTAAATGCAACTTGAATTATTTGAGTTTGTTCATTTGCTGTTGCTTTTGGCATATGTTTATTAATATGGCATTTGGGGACAGAGCCGCTGCCTTTCTTTTGCAATGCGCTATATACACATAGTACATTTGTACAAATTGTATATAATCTATCAGTGCTTTACCTGTTCAATGTCAAAAGGGTGTAAAACCAGCTTTTGACAATAAAATGGCAGAAAACAGTGTTTTCACTATTGCTGTTGATAAACGAAGACCCATAGCAATGCCGGATGCCGTTTACAGGCAAACATCCACTTCTGTGGCTTAGTGGACTATCCCTGTCTATCCCCGTCATCAGTAACATAAATCCAGTGTAACCGCATCTTACTAGGAAGGGAGAAATGTCTGTGTATATATATATATATATATATATATATATATATATATATATATATATATATATATATATTGACAGTGGTAATGCAATGTGTTAGCCAGAGCCGGCTACCCACGCTTTAAAAGGCACTAATTCAATGGTGAATGACTGGCGGATATTTAAGGCAGTTTTGGTCAGAGGGCTGGAGAAAATCAGTGTTTTGGACAACTTCTTCATTGACCCCTTAAAAGCAGATAGGAACTGCAATGCATTACATAGATTTACCAAACAGCCTAATACCTTCTTAATCTCCAAACCCTAGTCATCTGCTACATAATGGTACTCTGTAGAATAACAGCTATTTTAACTCTAAAGCTTTTCACATCTTAGCAAATGTAACTTATTGTTTTGTTTCGCTGTGCTACATATATTCAGTATAATAGGAGAAACAGTTATCATGCAGAATAGAGTCATTATGAATTTAAGGCACAAAATCGATGAAAGCATCACACAGGATAATATGGTTGTCCTGTTTACTCCTATCCAATACAGTCCGCAGCAACCAAAGGAGAGTTTCATCTGACTTCTCCACGTGTTCGACTTTGTTCTGAGTTTGCTTGTTCTTTAAACATTAGGTTCAGATTCCTAATCAGTGAACTTCTACATGGAAAGTAGCCGGGACACAAAAGGGTGTGCTGGGTTCTCTACCTTTCCCATCCTGAACATCAAGGCTGTTTTACTGGACAGAGGGAGCATGTGGTTTAGGAAAACAGACAATTAGCTTCGATTTAATCAACTGGTTGCATGAACCGGTATATATACAAGAAAGAGGGTCCACATATCCAGTCTAATCTCAGTGCAAGAAAACGTGAGATTTATTTCACATGGCAACATCCTGACCTGTGTTTTGCAGGAGAACTTGAGAGAAGAAATTGCACTTCTGAGGAATCTTTAGAATGATGCTTCGCAGTGTAATCCTCCAATATCATTTAATTCCCTTCACAGGAAATTGGTAACCTGAGAAGAGGCAACCTGCTTAAATTATGTTACAAAGGTCCTTTTCCGGCCTTCTTGATTTTGCACTGCAGAATCAGAATTTGAGATGAATCTTCTACTTGTCCTCTTGGCTCATATCAAACGCTCCTCAGGGGGTACTTTAAGGACACTGTCCATTTCTAGACGCGCACCTGCAACCTCCTGCTGGCTTGGACTGTAGGTTCCTTCTGACTGCCGCCTCTTCCTCGCTGTCAGCACCATGAAAATGATTATTATTACAAGGAGAAGCACCCCCCCACATAGAACAGGGACAGCAACTCCAAGGAGTGGGAAGGGGAAGATAGAGACCGCAATGTCTTTCTGCAAGAAATGAATAGGAAATAGTGAGACCTACCTCCCTTAAAAAGCATCCAGTGAAATGGAACAGTTACACATTAAAGTGACTTAAATTTCAGCATTCCCTTGGAATATATATATATATATATATATATAATGAACCTTAACATAAGGAGCAAATGGTGCCAAGAACAATCGATAAATATGTCTCTTGTCACTGTCACCCTTGTCCGTAGCTTGCATATGTAATTTTAGGCAACCTACGCTCCCAAGCGCCATTTATTGATTACATCCACTATGCGACATACAAACTGGCGTCTCATAAAGCTCTGAAGTTTCATTCAGCTTGAATATCTCAAGCCATAAGCAGCTCACCCCCTCTAATAGAAAAACAGTATCCCCCGTGAAGACATGCACATGTATTGAAACGCAAAAAGAATATAAGAGTATCAGCATCTTGAAGCCTTTAGAGAAATGCTTGAGAAGCCCATATAAAACACGGCATGCAAGAGCTCAGAAACATGCACTTCTGAACCTCAGTGTTCTTTGTGGAAGAAAGCGATAGAATTTTATGTAATTTCCAAACTCAGTCCAGTCTTGTGAAGCAGAATTGAGCCACATAGGTAGAGTTTATATTGTTGGTTATGGAAGAGTCCTTTGGTAGTGTGTAGTAGAAAGCACCATCCAAAGGTGAGTTGATGCGGGTCTGACAATAGTAAGATGTGTCCTTACTCTTCAGTCTGTTACTGTTTGTTCTTTACAGCTTTTCTTGTTTCCTGAACAAGATGACCTTGTGCTGACTTTTTTCTAAGGGCTCCATGTTTTAGTGTTTAATGCTATTGCATATAAAGTATTTGGACTCATGCCATTACTTTAAACAACAATTAAAACATATACACTACCAGTGATCAGTTAGACATTGGGTCATGTTTATAAAGAGCTGTCTTAGGGCAAATATCTACATGTGAGTCAATCACCATAGCAAGCAAATGATTTTTTTTTCTCATCTATCTATCTATCTATCTATCTATCTATCTATCTATCTATCAAATGTATATATATCCAAATGATGACACACAAAGAGTACACAAAACATACACAGTGTTACATAGACCATGCAAACTTAAGAGTGTTAATAGACATGCAAAGGGCCAACAAAAGCAACAGCAAAGAAAACTCAGTATAAGGAGATGAAAAGAAAAAAAACTGCAGGCATTTACAAATACTGAGCTACACTAATATACAGGGCAATTTATGGATGACAGAGGTGATATATATGGGGAGAGGGGGCAAGCTTTAGTATTACATCTCCTCCAACGCATGGAGATCAAAGGACAACAATCCTCTGGAGCTCCAGCAAGTTCCTGGTTGCGTGAATGAAAAATACATGGTAATCTCTTGGTCTCTATTAAGTAGACAGAAGCCTAGTAACTCCAAACACAACAGGTTTGTGTACAGGGAGGCAATCTCTGAACGAATACCATGCTCTTAATTTTCTGGGGGTTTGAAATGAGATTTTCAGAGAATTTTTGCTACCTGTTCTGCCTATCTGAAGAAAGGTTGTGATGTGCAAAGCGTCAGAAATGTATTTTATTTTCTCGTGTCAATGCTCATAATATACTCAAGAATTAAATTTAAACCCCCATATATCTGCTTTTATCGTGAAATACTCTTAACTGCCCTGTTTACTATACCCATGACTTGTGTCTCTTTTCAATCTCAATCACTTCTGTATCCAGGATCTTACCTGTGCTGTACCTATTCTCCAGAATTGCATACTGTATTCTGCCAGACACTCCCATACTTATTATTTTATCTTACAATCTACCCACCTAATACCCTAAATCTGCAGCCTGGAGAGAAACCATCTGTTCTCCACACCTCTCTGTGTTATTCCCCCTCAACCTCCTAATGATTTCAAGCTTACAAAAGCAGGACCCTCTTCCAGTATGTCTTTACCTCTGTCGATGTCATTTAATATTGTTCAATTTTAACTCTGCCTTTAACTCTGCCTTATTGGAATAGAGATAAGGAAAATAATGTCCTTTTCTTCACTAAAAATGTATCTGTTCCACCATTAGAAATGACTGTCCATTTATGAAATTAATGGAAACATATATGCTAGTTGCACCTAACAAGAGTTCACAAAATGAGAAAATCTAATTAATGGGTTAATACATTCATGTATTCAGAATTTAGTGATATTTTTAAAAAATAAGCATGCAAGTTCAGTACTGAAAGAAGTAGGAGTTTGATCTGAAAGCGATACCTAAACTGTGTTAACAGTGTAAACATACACTGTGATGTCTGAATACCATGCAAATATCACCAAGAAAACATGCGTTAAACTGTGACATCACTGTGTGCAATACATTGTTTTTACTGTATGCTGTGCCACATGTGAAGTCATAAACTGAAAACAGGGCCATCGAGTTTTTTTCTCCTATTGTTATCCCTCTACACTTGCACTATAAAGGCCGTTTACATTTCAGAGCTTCTCTTATTTAATTTACAAACGCACACGATTTAAAACTTTTACCAGTGCTGAGACTGCTGCCTACCTCACAGCGCACACCACTATAATTGGAAATACAGATACACTTGAAATTGTTTACTGAATCTTGGCAGGTTCCCCCATTAAGACACGGGTTTGACTCACAGTCATTGATATTCACTTCACACCTAAGGGAGATGCAGAAACAAAAAAAATGAGAAAAACAGAGGCATATACAATATATACAGTGATTATATATATATATATTACATGGAAACATTTATAAAATATCTCATTGTGTAGGGCCAGCTTAGCCCTTACAGGAGAAACACACATAGGTTAATCCTTTATAATTCATAGTGAAGACAAAGAGTTAAAAAAAAAAAAGCCTGGTTTAGTGGATATGTCTCTATTCTGTCAAATACTGCCTAGTTCACCACTGCTTAAAACAAGGAGGGTTTCCTTTATATACCTATTTACTTTTCATTATGCAGGGTCAGGCAAGCCCTTCATAATGCACAGTGAAGCACACTGGGCTTGGACCGTCACAATCTCGAGTGATATCAGGGACCTGAAATGTTGAAATCTCTAGCAAACTCTATCACTACATTGTCAAAGAGATTTAATATTGGGGAGCCTACAGTGTAGCTCAACCAGTCCTGCTTTAACGACGACACTTACCTCCTTCCTTTAAAGCCTGGTCTACAAGTACAATTAGCTCCCCAAACACCACTGTTACATATGCCCTCATTCAGACACGTGACATTTTTATTGCACTGCTTGGGAGGGTAAGGCCATCTGTGAAAAAAAATCTAATTATAATGTCTGCAAGTTACATCATGGCCATAGAAAGGCAAATGTCACAAATACACTGAATTACATTAACACTGAGCACATTTGCAAACTGCAGTCTTACAGAAAAACGAGGAATAAGGAGTATTAAGAACGCATTCACAAACTAGTTACTCAAAAACAACCGCTGTTAGACTGTAGGATCAATCAGTTAGTGAAAGGAGTGCTGGGTTTGTGCCTTTTCTCTTTAGAAGCAGGGAACTAGAGAATCCATTGTTCCTGCAAGATACAAGTTCACAACTGTGTATATAAAATGCAACGGTGAAAAAGTACATTGATTTTAGAGAGGGTTGAGTCATACAGCGGTCAGGAATTACAATGTATTGAAGTGAGGACCTTCTTTATGACTATACAGTTGTTATTGTTTATGGGAGTTGTTGAATAACTACTCTGGCCATCCAAGATCACACACATCATGGTTCAAACTGTAAAGCTAGTAAAAGTTGCACTTACTGACAGTGAGGCCCAGCATAGTTGGATGTGCATTTGCAGGTATAGTTGTTAACACCATCCAAACAAGAACCCCCATTCTGACACTGGTGGTGTTCACAGTCATCCACATCAGATTCACATTTTCTGCCTGTATATCCCAAGAAACACTTGCACTGATAATTAGCCACCAGGTCTTCACACGTGCCGTGGATACAGGGGTTGGATTTGCAGTCATCAATGTTGACTTCACACTGCAGCCCTTCCCAGCCCATCGGGCAGACACAGCTGAAGGCATTAAAGATATCCTGACACCGTCCATTGTGTTGACAGGGGTTTTCACTGCATACATCAGCTCCTCTGCACCCCAGGACAAGTGCACCAGAACTTCTCTTAATAAATTGTTGTGGAAAGGAGTGGCTTGCAAATGGCAGGTAAATGCCTCCAATGTTTACCTTTCCAAGACACCCAGTGTAATTTTCAGCCAATACAACTGATGCGTTCTCCTTCAGAAAAGACAAGCTGCCAGCACTGCCCTGGAGAGTCATGTTGATGGCATTATCAAGCTGTATCACCCACTGAGAATGCACCTCTGAAGGATCTTTCATTGTTATTACAACTCTGTGCCAAAGGGCATCAGAGACGTCTATCTTTCCATCAAACTGGACGCCTTCAATGCTGTTTCCACTCTGCAGGGTAACAAGTAGACGACCGTCTTTGATTTTGATGACTATGGAGTCCACACTTTTTGATGCTTGCAACAAGACAGCATTTCTGTCTCTGGTTCGAAAATCCAAGGACACGGATGTAAACTGCTGTTCTGTTGAGATGTTTGTAGAGAATACCACCGCATCTTCTACAAATGTTGCATTAGAAAGACCTGGAAATACAACAATAGAATTATAATAGATTATCTTGAGATACATTCTCTCTCTATCTAAAGGGACTATGAAAGTCTCTTTGCAACAGGACTAGAGCAACATCGTGAAAGTCTCATCTTAACGTAATCATTTTTAAGTAAATACTAACAAGAAGCATGTCTCATTGTATAAGAATGTAAGGTTTTCTGTGGCCAGGGAAGCAAAAAAAGATAAGGATTATGGAAAAGCTGCGTAAATGAAAAGAGGTGTTAACTAAGGTCCCTGATCTCCTACACTAATCCTCAAAGAAAGAAAACCACAGTAATATAAGCTGGTCTACAGTCAGTAATAATGAAATCTCCATACACACGTATCCTCCTGATACATCCAGGCAGGTGGACTCTGAAGGGCAAGGACTTCGTTGACACCACACAGGCTCCTCGCAGGTTCTCCCAGTAAAGTTGGCTGGACAGCTACAGTTGAAGTCATTCCATGTAACCGTGCAAACACCTTCATTTCTGCAGGGGCTAGGCTGTGTTAACAGAACTCACATTACCATTCCCTTATTGTCCTTATAACGCCATAATATATATTCCATGTATATGGTGTAGTGCACATTCCATATTGAAACAAAACAGATATGATATATGTACCTGTTTATAAATCATGCCATCACAAAACAATATGCACCATCTAAGAAATCAATATGAATTATTGTATTGGTATACAAAAGGTTGCTGTTCATTTTTTTTGTCACATTCCAAAATACCTTGCTAAACTGGATATACCGTATTATGCATTCAAAAGAGTCCTTATAAATCAGAATTAATTAATAAGCTTTATATCTGGGAAGGATCTCCGCCTTATCATATCACACATCACTACATTTCTATTGTGGATGAAAATATGGGCAGGAAAGCGTGGGGAAGTAAATAGGTTATCAACCTTGTTGTGGACATGGATTGCATCGTCCATTATTAGTGATTCACCTCACAGACGCAACATCTGTATCTCCCTTTGGATAAACCACTCCCCTAACTGTGGCATATATTACAATATCAATTAGTTCTATTGTTTATACTTCTATTGTTTAAGAAGTGCATTACCTCTACCACCAGGTAGCACTATAGAGTGAGTGATGTGTACATCTATTGTTTATCTAAGACCATAGATAATGGCTACCTACATGAAAAGCCATGTGGGCTATACCAAGAACAATGGGATATCAGGAACTCCAGGAAGAAGGGGGAGGAGCAGAGGAGACTGGAAGGACAGGAAGGAAGCAGCATGGCAGAAGCTAAGGGAGCTGTAAAAGTTTGCCAGAGAAAAGTATGAAATAGAAAGCTGCTCTTCCATCTTGGGCTAGTTAAGTGCCAAGAAGCTAGGACTAGTTACGTGCCTAGTATTGTAACTAAGAATTAGGAAACAACTACTGAAAGAATCCTTTAAAGTCTTCTATATGATCCTGGTATCTAGAGCCATTTTGGAAACTGAACACCAAAGGAGTCATTTGATATGCTGATACTCTCTGAAGTTAAGTACATATGTTATTACAATGTTATTAGAATATAATTGTTGACTGTCTGTAACTTTGTTATGGTAACCTTTTTCGATATATTGTTTTTACCGCTAGAGGTATTAATAAAGTATATCATTATACATCATAACATCTGTTGGTATTCGTCTTTACATAATTTAACTGTATTCCTGAATCAAATTTATTGTTGTATTGTTAGATGTGTTTTGTCTAAATTGTGTATTTAAATATTAGCATAATTTTGCATAAAACAGGCCACGACCACAACAATTGGCGTAGTCGGCAGGATACAGTAAAGACTATTAATGAGAATACCGTGTATTTACTGTGCATTTATCGCATAAAGTTACAGATTTGTATGTTTACGCTCTAGTGCTCTAAAGCCATGTGTTTGTGTGTTTAAACTCTAGTGCATAACCCCTATATTACAGTAGAGAGTCTAGTGCATAGAACTCGCTTGTAATAGTGTGTAAAGATGTTCAGAACACTCAAACAGAAAGCAGCTGTAGCAGGGCAAGAACGATCCAAATATGGAACAATTCCTGTATGGGCAGAATTTGGTAGTTGGAAAGCCATTGCTGAGGAACTCATAAAATATGCAGCTCCAGTCTATCCTGATGCTGGTACTGAACTTGGTGTGCAGGCATTACGTTTAGACCTAGGAGTTTACTCCAAGAAAGAGCGGAAAGCCGCTGCCACCACAGGCTGGATAGTTGTGCAGGCCCTTAGCCGTGAGGTGCAGAGAAATGAAGCATTGAAGACAGAGTTGCAGGAAGTCAAAGATTCTTTAGTTATGACCAAAGAATGTATGCTTAGTAATGCGTGCCATTTGGCTGCTCTAGAAGAGAAATGTACTAACTTAATGGTAAGAAAGATCAAGCACAGGAGGTTGCAGAGATGTAGAAAACTAGAGCCTGTAAGTAAGGTGCAAGCAATGGTGGCAGATCCCACATGGGATCCTGCAGAGACTCTCCGGTCATCCGATGATGCTTATGTGTCCTTTTCTGAAGATGATAATGAACTGGACCGACGACAGGCCTGTCCTATCATTATACAACAGCAGAAAAGGAGAAATGGTGCACGTGATGAGATGAAGGAAGTGGTAAAGAGTTACACACATATGGAGCTCATTGAGCTGGCTAAGACACATAAACAGCAAGTGGGTGAAAATGTGGGCGAGTGGTTACTACGCATGTGGGATGGAGGAGCTGACAGTGTGCTGTTGAGTGCAAGGGAAGCCATAAGTATGGGGCAGCTGACACTGAATCTGCAGCTCATGCAGGCATTACGGAGGGTGAGAGAGATTAGGGGGAACTTTTCATTGGTAGACATGGTTCGCCATGCTTTATTACAATTTTATCCATCACACTCAGATATTGAGCCATCGACCCCATGGGTAACAATTAAAGACGCCATAAATCATGTAAGGATTATGGGTTGTGTTGCAGGATTGAACAAGGGTAATTGGGAAGGCCCTGATATGGAGGATTTTACAGCTAGCATGCGGTCAAAGCTTCTAAAGACTGCACCGCCATATCTAAAAGTTCCCCTGCTATCTCTGCTCTATGGAATGGGAAACAATAGAAAAATACACCATGTAACCACCCTATTGGCTGAGATAGAAGAGTTAAACATGGAAACCAAGGACACTAAGAGGGTTTATAAATCAGAAAAGGCTAGAGTGCAATTTTCAGCACAAAAGTCGGATGGGAATCCGAGTAGGATGACTAGAAGGCAAATGTGGCATGACTTGTTACAGAATGGTGTACCCAGAGAAGAGATAAATGGTATTTCTACTGCAGAGATGTTTAAAAAGTGGAAATCGGTAGTGAGAAGGCTTAGGCAGGTACAGAAAGTTGCTTACAACCCTCGTAGTATTAGTGGGTCACTGAGAAAGACTTCTCCACATTTAAACATACATACCAATGTATATTTAGAAGAGCCACCCCTACCTAATGATAAAGATGGCAGGACGATTAACAGGGCCATGACCTCCCCATTATTACAAGATGGTGTGCTCCCAGTGGTAAATGTGGCAACAGTATCAACTAGAGATCGGTGCCAACAGGTTGCTGGGGGGAGGGATAAGGCAAGGAAACAGAATGGGGTATGGATAAGGGGGGCAGAAACTAAAGAGGTGTTGCAGGACAGCCCTTTGACAATTGAAGTGCCTGCAGGTGTTTTAACTCTTTCCAAATTTGCAAGTCAGAAGTCAGGGGTTAATCATATGAAACGGGACAGTACGGAAACTATTAGTGAGTGGTGTTTGTTTTCGTGCGTCCCTAGTAAAAACCACTTAAGGGAACATGTAAAACCTGTAAATGTTTCTTCCTCAGCCATGCCGGTTTGCCATGTGCAGAACCGACAGCCTGGAGGACAGAAAAGAGGTAGATATTCGACCAGCTGACAGCTCTATTAACACGTTTGTCTTGCCTGTTTTAAAAGTCGGATGACTCTGGGTTGACTGCTGACGATCTGGATGTGGATGCAGCAGCACCATTAGTGAGTGCTGCGGTTCAGAGTAAGTCAATGCAGATGAATGTATATGTAAACAGGCAGACACGTGGCAGGCTGGGATTGAATAAGCGAATGCTCTCTTTAATTCTCATTGCACCAGTGGTGAACAAACAAGTTGGCTCTGCCTGGAAGAAGAAATTGTATACATACAGGTAGTGCATCAAGACACAGTGGACTGAGTATATTTGAGCATAATGCAAGAACAATTAACAGTGGCAGATTATAAAGATACAAAGAAGAAACATCGAGCAAGGTTGCCAGTCACAGAGTACATTGTAATTCCGTACTCCTGCAGCTGCAAACCTGTTAAAAAATGGCTCACAGAACATGTGAATTTACTCAGAGAAAGAGAATGAGTAGTTGATTCCTCATGAAGAGGGTGGCCGCACAAAGTAGCCCTAAAGAAAAAAAAGATGGGCAGATTAGGCAGTTCAGCTGTGGAGACTGAAGACCTAGAGGTGGATTGAATTGCCAGAAGAGTTGTGGCTTGTTGTGGATCCAGCAAGAAGAGACTGTTAAAAGAATTCAAGGAAGAACCAAAAGAGATGAACGTTTGCATATATGGACTTTTGTATTATCCAATTACCACTAAGCATATAGTGGTCCCTTGCCTACCACCTAAAGCTACTAGGATGGTAGAGTGGTGCAAAGAGTTTTTAGGAGAGCTCATTCGAGTACTGTCCCCAGTAGTGATAGAGAGTGGGAAAGGGTTTGCAACCGTTATTCTTTAGTAAAGTACTGACTACAAAATAGGATGTCAGAGTATGAAACATGAGGGGTTGATGTAAAGAAATGAAACATTGATGTTTGCTTTGTGGAAGAGGGTTGTATTGTTTTCAGAACCCCGGGAACTGAATTGGATTAGAAATCCATTTGGATATCCAAATCAGCCCTGGTAGTATAAGGATGACCGAGGGATAATGCTGTTCTAGGAAGATGGAGGACTAGGCTTTAGTCAGGAAGGCAGCAAATGTACTGTTGTGCATGATTTGTAGTGCAATGATAAGTGTGATGCTTCACCGTGTCTTATTTTCTCTCTAGCAGATTGGTGTCCTTTTTAAGAGATCCTGGCTTTCTATTGAGGATAAGACACTTCACGCAGCAGGGAGCATGGAGTTCCACTTCCAGGGATTTTATTGGAATTGCTGTCTTGACAGGATCAAGATCGATCAAGATCAAAAGGAGTGTCACACGAGGGAAAGATTCAGTTGGGCAATCTTTTGGGAATAACATTTAGGGTTATTATAACTGTTATGTTTTTTATATGTTGTACAAGATATCTGTGAAATGAGTGCCATGGTGGGGGGATTATTTTCTGGAGAGATACATTTATGTATTATTGCTATATGATGTGAATCAAGAGGTGGAATGTTGTGGACATGGATTGCATCGTCCATTATTAGTGATTCACCTCACAGACGCAACATCTGTATCTCCCTTTGGATAAACCACTCCCCTAACTGTGGCATATATTACAATATCAATTAGTTCTATTGTTTATACTTCTATTGTTTAAGAAGTGCATTACCTCTACCACCAGGTAGCACTATAGAGTGAGTGATGTGTACATCTATTGTTTATCTAAGACCATAGATAATGGCTACCTACATGAAAAGCCATGTGGGCTATACCAAGAACAATGGGATATCAGGAACTCCAGGAAGAAGGGGGAGGAGCAGAGGAGACTGGAAGGACAGGAAGGAAGCAGCATGGCAGAAGCTAAGGGAGCTGTAAAAGTTTGCCAGAGAAAAGTATGAAATAGAAAGCTGCTCTTCCATCTTGGGCTAGTTAAGTGCCAAGAAGCTAGGACTAGTTACGTGCCTAGTATTGTAACTAAGAATTAGGAAACAACTACTGAAAGAATCCTTTAAAGTCTTCTATATGATCCTGGTATCTAGAGCCATTTTGGAAACTGAACACCAAAGGAGTCATTTGATATGCTGATACTCTCTGAAGTTAAGTACATATGTTATTACAATGTTATTAGAATATAATTGTTGACTGTCTGTAACTTTGTTATGGTAACCTTTTTCGATATATTGTTTTTACCGCTAGAGGTATTAATAAAGTATATCATTATACATCATAACATCTGTTGGTATTCGTCTTTACATAATTTAACTGTATTCCTGAATCAAATTTATTGTTGTATTGTTAGATGTGTTTTGTCTAAATTGTGTATTTAAATATTAGCATAATTTTGCATAAAACAGGCCACGACCACAACAAACCTCCTTGTGCATTTGTGGCAGAATCCAATTATCTGTTATATGCTAAGAAAACATCATTTGTTTCCAGCTTCTTAATTCAGCAAAATGTACTTTCTAATGGTTTTAATCTGCCTTTTGGCCACAGTGCCTTTTGGTTAATAGAGCAGTAATCTCATGATTGCCATTTGCTGCTTAGAAAGGGGCATTTGTTTAGCCAAAAAAGACAATTAGAATAAATCCTAGCTAAAAACATAATAAACAATAGAAGATTTTATATATATATATATATATATATATATATATATATATATATATATATACCAAAGCATTCAAATGATAGGGGATCTGACAACTTTCCAAAATTTAGCATTTGGTGTTTAGCATGGTAAATAAACATATCTTAAAAAAAAAACTGCATAAAAAGAAACTTGTTTTAGGGGATTACGTAGCACGGTTGAAATTACCTGAATTTGTGACCTATTGACAAGGCATTAAAAAAATAATGTAGTTTATAAATATAATTTAAATTATAAATATTTTTCCTGCTGTTTACATTTTTGGATATACAGCTGGAGGGACATCAGGGAAGGAAAAAGGACAGAGGGGGGTATGGTCTTCCTTCCAAAGGAAGCTCTTTGCTGCCAGCGATTGGCTGCATTAGGCAGTCAAAACCAGTGGGAAATGAGGAAGGCGAAGGGGTGGTAGGCTACAGCTCTGGAGCTGCTGTTGCTTTTTTTTTAAAGTTAAGTGCATTTTTTAATTTTTGTTTCTTACTGGTAAAGAATGCATATAAAAGTGCCAACAAACTTCTTAATTGGAGTGTCCCTTTAAAAGGCAAATTTGTGCAATAGGAACTCACTTTATGTGTTTACCACTAGGAGCAACCATCTTAAACATCTCAGTGATCAGGAAAGGGATATTAACAGGGTAAGACTTAACTGGTATGGCATTTTGCCAACTTTTCACAAAGTACCGTATTTGCTCGATTATAAGACGAGGTTTTTTCCAGAGCAAATGCTCTGAAAAATACCCCTCGTCTTATAATCAGGGTCGTCTTATAATCAGACCTCAAATAGGTCTGATTATGAGACTAAGATTCAGATCCCCCGCAGCGATGCAGAGGACCTGGATCCTCCTGTGTTAATCCCCCCCCCCCCCCCCAATTTACCGGTGCTTCTGAGTCCCCGGTGCTTAGTCCGGGCTGCGTGTAGAGCTCTACGCGATACAATCGCGTAGAGCTCTACACGCTTCCCGGACTAAGCACTGGGGACCCAGATGCAGGGGACCTGGATCCTCCTGTGTTAACCCCCGACCCAACTTACCGGTGCATCTGAGTCCCCGGTGCTTAGTCCGGGCTGCGTGTAGAGCTCTACGCGATTGTATCGTGTAGAGCTCTACGCTCTACACGATACAATCGCGTAGAGCTCTAAACGCTGCCCGGACTAAGCACCGGGGACTCAGAAGCACCGGTAAGTTGGAGGGGGGGGGGCATAACACAGGAGGATGCAGGGGACCTGCATCCTCCTGTGTTATGCCCCCTCCAACGTACCGGTGCTTCTGAGTCCCCGGTGCTTAGAGCTCTACGCGATTCGCGTGGAGCTCTACATGCTGCCCGGACTAAGCACCTGGGGCTCAGATGCAGGGGACCTGGACCCTCCTGTGTTATGCGCCCCCCCAACTCAGAAGCACCGGTAAGTTTGGAGGAGGGAGGGGGAGTGTTAAATGTGGGTTTGAGGCATTTCTGGAGGCAGAGTGCTCTGTGAAATGCCTTTTAACCCCTTTAATGCCACTCTGCCTCCTGAAATGCCTTAAACCTCCCTATATGCCACTCTTCCCCATAATATGCCTTTTAACCCTCTAAGTGCCAGAGTGGCATATAGGGTTAAAAGGCATATCATGGGGCACAGTGGCATATAGGGTTAAAAGGCATATTATGGGGCACTGTGGCATTTAGAGGGTTAAAAGGCATATCATGGGGCACAGTGGCATATAGGGGGTATAAGGCACTTCTGGGGCAGATGTGCATAACTGGGGGACAGGTTGGAAAATAGAAGGAAATAAAACCAAAATATTTTTCTCAAGCATAGCTTTTATTAAAAAAAGTGTTTAAATGAATTAACATTTACTGGTAAAACTTTTTTCCTATAGGGTCGTCTTATATTCAGGCTTTTTCTTTTTTTCCTAAATTAATATTAAGATTTGGGGGGTCGTCTTATAATCAGGGTCGTCTTATAATCGAGCAAATACGGTACATTTTTTTCATAAGGTAAAACAGTCATATTCTATGCACCTATAAGATCATATATAGTATCGGTACATAGGGCCCTTGGATGATGTATTCAGAGGAGGAAAATGAAGGTTCAATCTAAATTTAATCATAAGATACCTTGACTTAGCCTAGCAGAGGAGCTTGATACAATGCTTATTTTTTACCTTATTTTATTTTTAATGTTCTAGAAAATGTACACGTTATATTATTAAAATATGTGCAAATAGAAAGATAATGAGATTGCACAACAAACATTACACTTAAATTTGGAATATGGAAAACCAAAAAAAAAGTCTTATTTCTAAACCCAATATCTTCAAATCTCATACATCGGTTCAAACGAAAACCCCGCAAGTCTACCATGTTTTACTATACGAGTTTGTATTTTTTGTTTAATGTATACTCACTTCACACGTATTATCGGACACACAATCCTGGGTCACATTAATGATATTCCCAGGATAGGAGATCCCATCCACATCGGTGTTATTCATTTCAAGTCTGAAGAATTCCAAGCGGTGGTTGTTCAGTCTCACATCTTGAAGACATCCTTTAAAGTATCCAACTTGTTGATTTGTATTTAATCCTGGGGGCAATCCTCCAACGTAAATGACATCTCCTCGTTCAACGGACACTGAAGGCAGCCGCCCTAATTGTGTCTCAACCTCCAGATGTTTGATTGTGACAAGTCCTTCACTCACAGAAATATTTAACATGTACTTCCTGCCATCAGTGATGTTTTTATTGAAGACCAGAGTGGGCACAGATGGAGATGCTATATGAAGCCAACCATTCTGCAGGTAGGCCTTGAAGTAATTCATGGTACCATTACTGATGTGCAACAAGAGGCCATCTAGTTTAAGTGTTCTAATAAAAGCTGAGACGCTGAAATTGTACCCTAGGTTCTCAATGACGGTGAAGTTGGCATAGCTTGGAGTTCCTTCTCTGAAAAATGTTCCTGGTATGTGTTCTGGGCAAAAACAAAGAAGAGAACAAGAAGAACTTTCAATGCAGAGGAACCGACATAATCTCTCCACATATATATTTATATATATAGATCACATCTGATATCTATCCTTCGTAGATTCAACTATTCTTCCTTGATGTGTAATGCAATGTAAAAATTCTAGACGGGCATATAAAGACACAATGTACGTTATTTTTTTAAACCTTACCCACTGTTTTATGGGCTCCTACATTTGCATTTGCTGGATAATTTATTTGACATCAGCACAGAGAGTTTATTTACAGCTGTTTTGTTTGATCTTATCAGTGCAGAACATACACATTTCAGATGCTTGCAGGTAAATCTCAATACGTAGCCAGGCATAGATTAAGTATGCTACCAATGAAGTGAAAAAGTGTGGAAAGCCCTCTACTGTACAACAAACAAAATACACATCAATACATAGACAAACATACAGCTCCCTAATCCCAGAGTCTAGTAGAAGGTCAGGAGTATGTTAGAGCAAAATGGAACAACTCATTGGTTGTGGAAGAGTAACCACCGGCTCAATCTTAACACTTTCCATCTCCCACAAGTTTTTGTCCCCACCGATTTATATGGGTTGTGCCACTTCCAGAAATGCTCCAGTAAATTAGCAAGGAGTCCAAGCAATTCCTTTGTAAACTTGGCAAACCCCAGATGAATATTGTAAATCTGATTTTTAAAGTAGCCCCTGTGAATAGGATTAAAAAATCCCTCTTGCAAAACATTTCCCTACTTTTCTAACTTGCTCTGATGAATATATTTCACAAAATTGAAAGTACACAAATAAACTATAAAAAGGTAAATTTAATTAAGCATTGCCTGATTTATGATGATACTTACATACAAAACAATAATCAATGCTATTGTACAGTTTTCTCTGCTTAGGTGGATCCTTTGATAAAAGTTTAGGTACTCAAATAAGTTCAATATTTATCTTTTTTTTTTTTAAATCCCCAAACAATAAAAACATTTTTTTAACCGCATTAAATGAGAATCCGTTGGTGATGTGTATAACAGAGCCACATATTTAACAAGAAAGGAAATGTCTGGAGTCTAATCTTGATAAATCATAATCTATTGGTGGAGGAATCCTTACCGTACATACACGTGGGACCCTCATATGGTCTGAGGCAGTCACATCTGAAGTTGGTCCACAGATCAATGCAAAGTCCCTCATTGTGGCATGGGTTGGGATGGCACCACTCAGTTTTATTGCACCCAATCTCCACCTCAAATGAAGCATCACTCTTAAAATTCTGGGGCAGCTGAACCCTGAAGTCAATCTCCAGGTCCTCCAAACAGCCAGTGAAATTCTGTAAACTCAAACTGTTATTAAGCAGGGACTCTTGAGCAAGTCCCCCAACGTAGACCTTGTTTAAAGATTCTGGGAGCTCTGAATCGTACTCAGCACTGATGGGTTGTGTTACGGAACAAAGAGCTTTGCTGCAACTTTCATTGTGAATAATAAGATGCATATAATCATCTATTAACACCTCTGCTTTATGCCAATAACCATCATCTACTCTGTGATCATGAAATGTCAAATGAGTTAAGTTACTGTTTCTCCTGAACAGAGCATGTAACAGTCCATTATGGAGCTCAAGAATTAGATAGTTGTCTTCATTACCACGGTACACAAGGATCATGTCTGGTAATGTTGTTCTGAATCGCACGCTTACTTGGTTCTTGGTGCCCTCAGCATACCTCTTGGTCCTGTTAGTGATTTGCAGATCATACATAATGTATCCGCTTGATGTAAAGGAGAACGTTGTGGGGATAGAACAGTCCTCCCCATAGAATCCATGTTGACATTGGCAGATATAACTATGGACATTGTCTTCATACGTTGGGATGCAGAAAGCTTGGTTTTTGCAGCTGTGATCCTCACACCCTTCCAGCTTCACAGAGCAGTTTTTACCTCCCCACATTATTTCATCCTCGGCAGGTTCTGGGCATATGCAAAAATAATCGGCAACACCATCCTTGCAGCTCGCCCCATTTTCACATGGGTTCATTTCACACTCATCAATGTCAATGTTGCACCCTACACCTATGAAAACACAAGCAAAAAGCAAGGTTACTTGTTACATTTCTTTGATTTTATATATGGTATATAGGGTATATAGAGTATATAGGTTATATATACAGTATCTCACAAAAGTGAGTACACCCCTCACATTTTTGTAAATATTTTATTATATCTTTTTATGTGACAACATTGAAGAAATGCCACTCTACTACAATGTAAAGTGTATATATATATATATATATGTATATATATATTCCACCTAACCTTATTTATGCATTTTCCTTTAATAGAATGAATAAAGATCCATAATGCTCTGCATATTTTTTTATGGAGAGTTTTAAGGAGGGTTGAAACCAGCAAATTAATCTTCCCTTTTTTCATTTTGGTAAGCACAATTACACCATAAATGCACTGAGAAATAGATTGTATTTTGAGAAATACATTGTAAATAAGGAATTTTCTTGTTAACGATATCAAAAACATAACGGGGTGATATACAGAAAAACAAACATACAGTCGTCTTAAAGCGGATCTGTCGATTTTCCAAAAAACATTCACTAAAGTATCAATGTATGGTTATTATTTTTTTTTATTAGTTTTCTTCACCTGAACCAAAATCAAATCCAAACCTTTCATGGCTTAACAGACATTAGGATTAAAAAAAAAATAAAAAATAAAAACTAGTGATTAAATATACAACTTTGAGAAGGAAAAGGGAAGAAAACAAGCATTTAAACCAAAATCCTATTAACAGCTAATTACAAAGAACTTGCTTATAGGTAGTTTTATGAAACCATATAAATATTTTATTTAGAGTGAAATTACTAGCATATTAATATGGGCATTTAAAACTGTTTTTTTTATGTTTATATTTTTTCTCCTTCCTAAATAAGTTTATGGGTCCATGACATTTCTGCTATAGCATATTTTAGCAGATAAAAAAACTCTTCTGTGCAGCTATTTTCTGCATCGTAAACAGCTGAAATATTGGTGGCCCAGTGGGCCAAAATAATTGTTGACAAATAATCATAAAGTATCATCGACAATTTGGGTACACTTCTATTGGTGACCGGAAATGTTTTTTTCTGTGGAATTATAGCAGCAAGTCTTGCCAGGAAGGGTAACTAAAGATAAAATATTAACATCATTTTCAAGGAAAAATAACTAAACAATAATTTGACTATAAAAAAATGTCAACTGGGTAGCAATCCAAACACACAAGTTGGTGTGAGGATGCCGGATCTAAAAGGTATCTAAGGGTACTTGTTGGATTTGGTAGAAAACTAAGGTAGATGTTCCTAAAGCCTTGTTTTTTGTGTTCATATCACCTCTTTTATTATTAGTAGTATTATTAGTGTTATTATTATTCTATAGTGTCTATATGTCGAGATACAAAAAAACTAAAAATGTAATTTACTAATGTAAAGTACCACTGTATCAAAATAGGTAGCGGATATCTTAATTTCAGTAAGTGGCAGAGCAAAACAGTTTGTTATGTAGGCATAAACACTGCCAACCAAAGAATAAACAGGGGAACGGGAATAGCATTAGAGGAAATGAAAGCGGCAGGCACGATTCATGATTCTTTCTTTCTAAACGCATACCTGCCACAAGTATTTGTTTGGCATCCATATCCATTTGGCACCCTGGTGTGAAAATATAAAATAAGGTATTCTCAACTATATAGCTATCCACTGGTCCCAAAGTCACATACAGTAAATAGACTTGGTGAACCATACCTGCCAAACTTTCAAACAGCAAAGCGTTTCCCAGTTTACCACGAGCAGGCCCTGACTGGGCTAATGGGCAAACCAGGCAAGCGGTGTGTACCATGTACCTCTGTTGTGGCTCGTGATGCTGATTCTGCCCTGCAAAAACACGCACGCCATTTTTCAGCTTCTGGCCTTAAAGTGCCGGAGCAGATTTAAATACTCAGTCTGTTCCTGACCCCCCGTTATCCTCATCTTGCAGCCATACTCTCCATGCTCTTTCCCTCCTTTTAGTCCCCTTTCTTTGCCACTCTTGCATTCCCTTTTTATCTCTTTTTTCCTGACTCTTTTTTGGTTCTCTTGCATTTGTTGCCTCTATCTTTCTGACTTATTTCCCCCTTTATTTTCTATCTTTATTATACCATTAATCATCCTATTTTCTATTTTGCTTCTTTCTACAGCTCATACCTTTTCTGCATCTCAGTTTTTGTTTTTGTTTTTTCTTTCTATATTTCTATATTTGTTCTCTCATATTTTTGTATTAAAAAAAAAATCTACTTCTAAAACCCTTCTGCTCCACTCCTGAAAATATGCGCAGCTTACCTATCTGTCTGCAGCGCATGTTCATGGTTGTTCACTACACTGGGTGGGTGGCATGGCACCAAATTTTTATGAATCAACATTATATATGTATAGTATATATATATATATATATATATATATATATATATACATACATAATACATACACACACACACACACACACACACATCTGGGATGGGACAGTAACATTTCACAACACCTGTTAGAAAATAGTCCATGGGTTAAATTGCTATCTCCAAATGATACAAGCACATCTAAATGTAAGCCTCCATCAGTGATTTAGTCCGAATGTCATCCTCATCAACGAAACTAAATTCCTGGAGGGGTGAGAGTATCTCCACTTCATTTTGCAGCAACATCTGACATTCTGGTTTTATTTTCTTGGTTTCTTTTAGGGCTCTACAAATATCAAAGTATGCACCCCCCTCATAAACTGCAGCCAACTGACTCTGCATTAATGGTTTAAAGAGCTCTGACCCACTCATTTTTGGTTGGATGCTGATCAGGCTAATAAAAAATCTGTTTAGGACATTTATAATTAACATTTCCAACCAGGAACACACGCTTGCACCCTCTTTAGACCTCAACATTAGTAATGAGTAATTATGGGATCCTTACTCGATCAGGAAGCCTCACAGATGTTTACATTTATGAAATCGGATTATACATGTAAAGAAAACCCTACCAGGGTTTGATTCAATAAATTGGCCATGAGACTGTTTTATGAAAATATCAGCTAATGAAGCATCCCTCACTCCACGTCTTATTGATATTTTACCAAACAATCTGTCCCGTAATAAGGAGCTTCGCGTGTGCCTTGGGCGGATTACCTTGATAATCCGATAAACATGACATGTGGCAAACGAATCGGGGTTTAAACTGATCTGTGCGCCAGAAAAACAAGAAATTAAATTCACGCTAGCCAGGAAATGCGACAAATCTGTGTGATGTGTAAGTAAGATTATGGAGGGGGATGTGCGGGCAGCAGGACATATCAAAACCGAGTCAAGAGGATTTTCGAACAAGTGGGAATGCTTATTTCCCTCTGATCTATACTAGCGGCAAAAGTAAACTCTGTTCAAATAAAGAATTAATCCAACTTTAATGAAAACAGGAGTTTGTTTGGAATAGAATAATAACAGGGGGGCAATAATCAGAAGCAGATCTCAAATCAAAAAAGCCGAAGAATAATATGTACGTGTGGCTGTGGAATTTTACCACGATTCGCAAAAGCCCTCCAGGCAAGCAGGGGAAGCCTGCTAGTATCTCTTTAGTTGTTGTGGGACTGCAATTCCCATGATCCTCGGTCAGCATGAAATCTGCTCAGCGATGGAAGAAGTCCATAAATGCGGTAATTTAACAAGAGCTGGGGGAGTGCCTGTTATTCCTAACATACAGGATAAATATTAAAATAAATAACTAGCAGCGCGGTTAATGTATAGAGCACTGGGTTTGAATAATTGTGGCAACTAAGTAGCTGGAGCCCGGTATTGGTGGCTGTTCCAAGATTGTAACTTCCATAATACTTAATACATAATAACTAAATGATGATCGTTACTGGAAAACCAGATCATTTTATGCTCCTGCTTCTCCGAGAGTTTTAGTTATTTCTATCCACCTCACACCATCCATTCTCTGGATATATAAAGCTAAAGATTATGTCTAGACAAACCTTGGTCTAAATTGGCTGGAAGGGTAAGCAACCATCAAGTGCTTTAGAGGAACGAAGTTAAGATACCATGCATGCCAACAACAAACCCTTTGCATTCTCTGCTGCCATATTATGCCACACATGGTATCCTCCTATATGTTGTTTGTGTCACCTTGACAATAGTTAACTCCAATCTGTAATTCATCCCATTTCCAGTAGCCAGCTGTACATTATCATTCTAGATAATCCATATCTCTGTGTCTACACTCCTTGCCATTGTCCGTCTAATGCAATCCTCCTCAACATTCTCAAGTCTCGGCACTTCCAGCCTCAGATGTACCGATCTTTCTTTATCCTTATAACTTCTTATACTGTGATGCCGTTTTTGATACGTTAAGCCATAAATGTATTCCTCATAACTTGTATTTACTTTTATCCTGTCAACTTAAATACATTTAATTTCTTAAAACAGTTACTGCGTTATTTTAGGGAACACTTAAAAGAATCTATTCTCTAAAGAATACATTTGTTTCTGGGTCTTCTTGTGAAATCCTGCTCAAAAGCACTGTAGTGCCGGGTCTCTGCACATGCGCAAACACTACTATTGTGCAATGACATGCTCATAATGCATTCTCCCTGCAGCTGGGGGGGTCAGGTGAACAAGTGGGAAAGGAAATTAGGGATTCAAAAAATAAAGCTAGACAATATTTGTTATATTGAGATCTCTGTAGTTGTGCGCTCAACTCCCAGTAGTAACTTTATTAAGATTTTTTTTTTAACCCCCTCCTTCTCAGCTTATCTAAACTTTTTCATTTGTCTTGACTGATTCGCACTCGATAATGAAAAATGTTGTAAATATTCACATTTTTCATTTTTTTTTTTTTTTAGAATGAACAAGTCTGATAAATATGGTCTATAGTTTATGTTCAGCATAAGCAGTTTTGACTTGTAACCAACTAAAGCCGATGATTTTACAAATCGGGATGCCCACACCAAGAATGATTATTTAGTGGGACAGGCCAACCACTCAACAGTTGTCATTCTCAGCAAGAATATCTCTACATCAACACAATTCAGGAGTCAGAATACAACATTTAGTAATGCAGAGGAATCTCACTTCCCTTATTAAAAGTAAACACACTTACATCGCACCGTACCTGCCAACAGAAATTCAGTTAGCCATATGTTTTATATCACTTGTTCTCGATATGGCAACCCCTAAAGCCTTTGCTACGATAGCGCTATTTATGAACAGGTTGAACAGACATGTAGCAGTAATTATATAGCCAACATTTACAAAAGAATTTGACAGCCGACAAGAACGATATGTTCAGCAAAGTATGTCATTTTCCGACATGTTATAAAACACTCAGACCCTATTAGACACTTGGCCTTCTTATTCTGGGCATCCTTATGTCTATAGAAAGAATTCCTTAATAAGTCTGCGTCTGCCACCTCTCATGGGAAGCTATTCTAAGAATCAACCACCCTGACTGCAAAGTTTTGCCTAAACAAGTCATCTAGGTTTTGAGCTTAATCTAAAATAGAAAAACAAAATCACTTACTACAAAACCAAATGTACAACGTATTAAGGAACACACAAGTAATCAAGAAAATCAAGCGCAACATTTTATACCTTAAAATATTTAGATATGGTTTAGAAGTAGGTAGTTGAGGGTAGAATGAAAAACAATATTTGCAAATTCCTAATAATTAGACACTATAGTAAAAAAAAAAAAAAAGAAAAAAGAGAATAAAAAAATAAGCCCGAGCCACCCTGTCCTCTAGCAGCACAACTTCCATTTCCCACAGTAAGATAGGAAAGTTTATCAGGGCATTCAATGCTAAGCGACGAGCTTGACTTCTGAATAAACATTATTTACCTGTGAGCAGACAGATCGCAATCCAAATGACTGTGGCAGTTATTCTGCTCATGGTGTGACCACAGGCATTTGGGGAAGAGAGAAGCAGAAGACCGGCAGCGATGGGCGCAGCATGGAGCGCAGAACAATCTCTCCTCCTCGTGCCAGTCAGGCAAAAAGAGATTGGATTTGTATCCGGCAAGAGAACTGAGCAACATATCTAATCCGTTCCCAGTGCAAGCTCACAGCTGTCTTCTGTCGCTGCTGACTCATGGGATGCTTTTCTGCTCTGTCCCACTACAAACACCCATGTAATAACTTCTTTATTATTAAAGCATTGTGCACGGTATTCTGCGGATACGAATTAAAATGAAAAGCTTGGGATCTCTGTAAAATCACAACACTGAAAGGCGTTCAGCTGCAATATTTCTATCACAAATAAAAAACAAAACATATTACACAAAAATGCCCAGCCATAACTGCACCAACATAAAAACATATATAAAAATGGACAGAACAATGAAAGCGTATTTAGTTTATCATTATACTTACAAAAAAATGTAGACAGAAAATACGTGAACATGTTCGCTTAAGCCTTGCTTTTTTGCTTCTTGGGAATAAATGCTAAACATTTGGTTTCGTAGACTTTCTATGCTGGTTTGTACTGCAATGATGTTTTGACTCAGATTATTTATTTATCTCCATGCATTGTTATTATTTCTCTGTACAATTACCTACACCACCATAAAAATGATCTCCAAAAAGAGAAAAAGTTATATATATATATATGGCCACTTCTGGGTTTTTCATCAGCTCCAAGGTGAAAAGAGATGAAGTGAAGAATATGTATATGCATTGCCGAATTCAGTGAATATGCATAACGTTACTTATCACTGAAACAAATCCAAAACTAGTGATAACTACCACATTAAAAGGGAACTCCCAATACTTTTTATTACAGTATCAGATCAGATACTTTTTCAGAAATAATGAGCTGTTTTCTTTACAAAACAATTCTAGTTTTAATATAATAGGACGTGGCCAGGACTGCACACTGACGTCAGCGGGCGGTCCGGCTGACATCGATGGGCGGTCCCGGTGATGTCGGTGGCCGGTCCCACTAACGTTAATGGGAGTTCCCGCTGACGTCGGGGGCAGTTCCCCCTGACGGCAGCGGGAAACGCTCCCATTTAAAGAAAAAATGGGCGGGGAGCGGGGCACATCAAGACCCCGCTCCCGCCACCCAGAGGACTCGGGTCTTGACCTGGAGGAGCGGCGCTCACCCGAAAATTTCCAGGTCAAACCCGGAGAGTTCCCAGGTATGAATATAATGAGTCTGTGTTTATCACCCAGAAGTAAGGAGGATAGGTGGAAATCACTAATGAAAGTCTACGGATGAACAAAATTCATTACAACTGCCAGAAAGAATCGGCTGAGAGTGGTGTTTGAGCAGGTGTGTCACACAAGATATCACATGACTGAAAACAATGGCGGCCTCCAGGTCTGCAGATAAAGATTTTTGTTGATGTTAACCTACAGCACTGTATTTTATGCTCAAGGAGAATTGGTTTTCTTCCCCATTATGATGCATAGTTTCCACCAAACATTATATATAATAACTACATATAAATATTTAAATATACATAAAAAATATATAGCAATGCATATAAAAACACTGATATATATAATGTTATTACATGCGTAATAAAACAAACTGGTAGGTTCCTGTGAGAGTGGTGGGAGAATTGTTCTATCACATGACTTAGGCAAGTCCAAGTATCCTTCCCTTGTAATTATTAACCGTAAAGAACGACACAGGACAATTTTAATTTGGATTGAGAAGGCCACAGCTTTTATTAACATGAATCAAGAAATGAGTTAACATAAGTGGATAAATAACCGTACATTTTAACATGCCCACATACCATAAATGGAGGGAAAGACTCCGGCAAACCTGTCACTCACGGCCAAACCAGCCCTAAAACACATGTTCTTTTAACCCCCTAGCCGCCGATCACCAGCTCAGAGGGCCCAATGTACAAACCACTTAAGTACCAACACCTGCTGGATAGCCATTGAAGTGACCCCATTACCAACGAAACAAAATATTAACCAGGCCAGAGTCTTTATTTATCCACCCCTTCACCGCCAGGACACAGCTGTGACAGGAACCCCAAAAAACCTACCAAGTAACAGGACGGGCGGGCGCGTCTGACACAAATTCTGTAGGTAATGAGAGAAAGAGGCTGATTCACTAAGGTCTTGCCCATTTATACCCTTAGCAAAAAAACAGTGACCTCTCATTCACCTCTCTGCCATCCTGATTACCACCTGCTGCTTAAAGTTTAACCCTGTCTTGGTCAGGCTGTACTGCCCCAGTCATGCAGCCCTTTTAACTATTTGTCTTCAGGGCTTCCATTACAATAAAGAGTGTATATTTGGTAGAAATGACAGATCAGTTTCCTCCTGCAGTCTAATGCATTAATAACATGCTGAGCTGATGCTCTGCATGGTGTACATCCTGAAAGAGAGCTCAGAAGATAGCAGACACAAGGCACCCCAGGAACAGCGAGACACATTGCAAACAGCACAGCTTGTCTCTTCCAAAAGACAGCGTTTAATCCCGTGCTCAGCACAGCCTGATACTAAAAAACACAAAGGAACCGTGGTACTCAGCCAAGTTACGGTCATGTGTTTCTAGGGTGCTATGGGCACAGGGAAACATTTTAACTGCTTAACTACTAGCCACACTTATGGTGGATTATTAATATTCTCTGTGGAAATAATTTTGCATAGTTTTTGAGGGGTGTACAAAAGAAAAAAAAAACAATTATGGTAAGAGAATGGTGGGAACAATGTGTTCATTGTTAAGTGGTTTACTTGTAATAAGCAGCTTATCTGCCATATTTTATATTGGGGTTGGACTGGCAACCTTTAGCCCAGTTATAGTATAATTCGTTTTTGATTTATTGTAAATGAGTTTACAATCTAGGAAGAGGTGGGGTATAGTAGGAAAAGGTGCAAATGAGTTGAATAAGCCACAGATTTTTTTTTTTAGGAAAAAAATCCATAAACGGAACACACAAATGATAAAGGCAGTGTGAATGGCACCTAAGGACCCTGTCACTTTATACACTCGAGTGCTTAAAAAACCTGAGCAGCTCCCCTTTGCCAACCCTGACATTTTTGCAATTCATGCACACATGTTCAGCTTCAGGGGAGGGCTGGCAGCCTAAGGCCTGGGGGGCAAGTCTAGACAAGTGGCCCATTGCGCCACCAAAGCGGCTGCGAGCGTCATTGAAAGCGGGCGTCGTGCGGCAGTCACTCCACCGGCGCCTAATGAAATTAAAGCGGCCGGTGTGCACGCACCGCGACGCCCAATAGCCGTGCCTCAGCTCTTTATCCCACCCCTTTTAAGACGTGGGACGAAGAGCTGAGGAATGGCCATTGGGCGTACATAGAGTATTTGGCACCTGTGGCAGATCCTGTATGTGGCACCCCCACCCACACTTTAAAACTGCATAGTTTCTATGGTTAGGCAAACATTGACAGGGGTACAGCAAAATTGTTATCATTATATACTGAGGCACACATTGACGGTGGTACAGCATAACTGCTAACATTATATACTTAGGGATTACGCTGTACCACCGTCAATGTGTGCCTATACTTTTAGCCAGACACTGAAAATACTGCAGTAAAACCCCTATCACTATATACTAAGCCAAACATTGATGTGGTGTAGGCCTTACACTTCAGTGACTGGCTTAGTACATAGTAGGGATGCACCGAAATTAAAATTCTGGACCGAAACTGAAAATTCTGCATTCATTTGGCCAAAAACAAAAACATTTTTTTTATTAAAAGTAACACACCAAAATTAGACAAAAAAAATAAATCAATAACAATATTAATATATATATATACATATTTATACATATATATAATTAACAGCAATCACAATCCTATCATGCCCAGGTTCTAGCATGTACTGGCTGACTTAGCATGATAGGCGTGTGATTGCTGTTTGCAATCATATATATCTATTAATACTGTTATTGAATTTTTCTGTCCAATTTTGGTATGTAATTTACTTTTAATAAAAGTATTGTTAACACACCACAGTTGGACAAAAAAAAATAATTCAACAGCAATCAACACTCCTATCATGCCCAGACAGCCTCCCTATGCCATGCTATCCCCCCACACTTCCATGCAATCTCAAACCCTCATTCACAAACATTCATCATAAACTATAGCATAACACCCAGCACTCTCACACACTTACTAATATTTTCCTACCTTTCCTCTGGCACTGGCACTTTTCCTCCTCCTCTTCTTCTTCCTCTTCCTCTTCTTCTTCTTCTTCTTCTTCCTCTTCTGTGTCCCATCCTTCCGGTGCAGAGAGCGCGGAAGACGGTGGGCGGGGCTTAAGTGTTGTGCCCCAGGATTTGACATCAAGTCCCGGCGCACAGCCACAGTTGCCGGCACCCCTCAGTGAGCGGCACTCCAGGCGGACCGCCCCCGCCACGTACGCCACCGGCACGGCGGACAGTCCCGGTGGCAGCCGCTTAGTTTTTAACTTTGCGGCTGCCATAAATGTTCGTCTGCTGGCCGCCGGCCCAGCACGCCCCTGTTCAGCTTTATAGTTTCCTAGCCATATCTAAACTTCCCATGCTTATCATATCTCTTTGAAGCAATTCAAACAGTCCTTACCATTTCTGAGCTTTGCTATTTACATAGAATATGACAACAATATTCAGCCCACCTAGTCTGCCCCTTTCTCCTGATGTAAGACTCACATCTTAATCAGTCCATGGACTTAACTTTATGCTTATCCCATCCATGTTTGCATTCCCTCATTATTCCTCTATTAGACTCTACTTTCTCTTGGGAGATTGTTCAATTTGTCTACCACCCTCTAATGATATAAGAGTTAAATATGAGTTATGATGAGTGATAAACATAGTCCCCGCCCATTTACCATTTAAACAGAGGTGTTTCCTGCCAAGTTGGTGGTTCCACCAACCGACGTCAGTGGGACCACCGCGACTGTCAGTGGGCAGTCCTGGGCATGTCCCACAAGGGTAGCCAGAGCCCCAGCCCAATTAACCCAGCCAATTAACTCTAGAGCCTGCCCATTCACCCAGTTTGCCTTTTCTATTTGTACCCTGTCCATTTACTTAAGTACAAGTGTTTTCTTTAGTAAATCCTTTTGAAGGCAACCAATGACTCCTGGTGGGTTGAATGGAGATTATTATTATCTTCTATTCATAGTGTACAATACTAGTATATTCAACAGTACTTTGGGGATTCCAATAATATTTAAACAGAAACAGGATGTAAGGATGACTGTTATTTCTAATTCATAAAATAAGAGTTAAGATCCTTCGTATTGATCTCAGGTGAAGCCATGTAGAGATTTTCCTATGAAAATTCTGCGTGCAAGGAGAAGGCAGCTTGTAACTTTAAAAGTACAGGCTACATCCCATGGGAGAGCCAGCAGTCAGCGAGTATTTTTGTGTTTTTACTTGTAATGCCACATGTAGCCACTGTGGTTTTCCGACATAACAAGGGTTTTAGGCAGCATTTACAGTCTGACTGGATCCTTACTGGCTCGTCTCACAGTTTATTTTTGGGGTATGTATGCTGTACATGACCAGAAAGCGTAGAGTGAGTCTACCAAATGAGTTTTGGAATAATTTATTACTGGGCCGCTTAGTGGGACTTGTCCCGACACTGTATGTTGCCAATCCTTCCTCTGCTACATTCTAAAGGCTGCAGTGCAGCGATAACATACCTTCAACTTCTATAAAGGGTTCAAAAGTAATTTTTTAAATTCAATAGTTCTTTAATGAAAGATTTTTATTTATTACATTTTGTACACTTTAAATGCTATTTTAAAATCCTAACCAAAGATGATTAGAAGATATTTTTCACTCAACCTAGTACAAAAAATATTCTTTGTGCATGTGCCTTTAGATAACTTTTAATATTTAAAGCTGGAAAAAAAGGCAATGAAAAGTTGAATTTAAAGAATGTCACAGTGCGTTTGTTACAGATGATGAGGTCACTGTTTAATGATGTCACGGTGTGTGATTTTTACTGACCCTGCTGCACATTTCTCTCTAAATTACTGTGCGAAGCTTCTCTGATCCTAATTTGAACTAATAAGCAGACTAGGGAGGGATTAATGGACAAAGTAGGGGAGATTAGTAGTTTTATTTAGTTGTCAGGCTATACTGCTCACTCAGGGCTTATTTCTGCTCACCCCAGTCTGCACACTCTTTTAAAGCAACAGTGCCAGCATCAACTAGTTATTACACAGCGGGCGATCCTTCAGTTACTCCAGCAATCCTGTGGAATTTAAGTGTGAATAGCACCTGACAGAATTCATTAGGCAACTTGTTTAAATGGAGTGCTTGAATCAGACACAATGCCCCTATATAAACAAAACTAACAGCACCATCAAGGAAAGAAGTGGCAAAACTGGTGTGTCAGGGACCTCTCAATATCACATTTAGACAGCTGCAAGTATGAGTGAGACTAGAGAAGGGGGTCCACCATCCACTATAAAGCTAAAAGCTTTGCCCAGAGCCCATATAATCTTAAATACGGCCCTGCTCTGTGTCAGGCACCATGTTCGAGTAGTGGGTTGAGCTAAGATAACAGATCATCAACACATACACAACTAATATGTAGCTGTATTAAAGAATTAGGTACTTGTTTTTAATTTATTAATACAAACTGGTGTGAATTCCCCCATAAACTATGGTTAATTATTGTTGGCACCCTCGTTCTGCCTCACTCGGTCTGCATTTATTATATTTGATGCTGCCTCCTAACCTTATTTCCCTCAATTATCACTATGCCTCTGTTATTTATCGTTTGTTCTTCTCGCCCTTGTCCCATTCCAGTCATGGCATTGTTCTTCCTCTGATACTTTGTCCTTTTTCTTTGTTCTCGCTGTCCCACTGACTGCCTCATTCATCCTCTTCTCAAGATTTTATCTATCCGCTCCACTGTCTGCTTTAACTATGCTTTTTTAAGTATAGGGTAACTATAATACATATTGGGTACACACGTATTTCATGCAAAACAGAAAAAAGGAAAGGAGATAAAGTTTATTAAAGTTTTGTTTGGAAGCAAAGGGATAAAAAGAGCTCTACTTAGACTCCTTGTTGCCTGACTCACAGCCCTGGAGCTCATTCACCATCCCATGCTTGAGAAGCTTGCAGCAATCTCCCACAACATTCCTAAACCTTCCTTAATCTCCCGAGAACCTGGGGGATGGAACCTGACACAGCAGTGAACAAGGCAGAGGGCAGCCTCCTCCACATCATCTGACCCAACCACATTCCCACATCCCCACAACTAATTGTCTTTTTTTCCAGTAAAGCAGCCAAATCTATTTGTGGCAAAGGCACCTGCAGCACATTGCACCTGGCAGTGAAAGGAGCAAGAAGTCCCCTTTAACCTTTACATGCCTGATGCGTTCTATTAGCACAATAAAGATGATATATGTTTCATAAAATGGCAACGCCAATTCGCTAAAGAAAGTATGACTGCATTTACATTCCTTTTTATTTAGATAGATAGATAGATAGATAGATAGATAGATAGATAGATAGATAATTTTCAGTAGTAAACCCTTTAACCAGAAAGGAGAAATACAGAAACAGTGATGCTTAAAAAAATAGTCAACAAAGAAAGGCCTTAGGGCGGGATGTAAGATCCCAGAGCTGCTGACGTTAAAGTTCAGAAGAGAACCATGCAGTGCTGGCATTGAATTATTGAAATGCCTAGTTTTTCTCAACCATGACAGCTACATGGTTTATACTTCACAAAGCGTGTACTCTACTGTGTGACATGAACTTCACTCATAGTTATATATTATGGAAACATTACATTGCTCCTCGGCAGGACAGTGGTACTGTCGTTGGTTTGTTGGTCAATGTTCTTCTGATCAGAGTTATTATGAAATTTACATCTGAATTTTAACCTGGTAGAGTATCATGTGCTTAAAGGAACACTACAGCTAACCTTCCATGTTCTAGCCAGTGAATACAAACCCCATCTTCAAACTCATGTTGGTGAAGATTAGTAAATTGCTAACATAGTGTGCCTTGTAAAAAGATACAATTTAAAAATTACCAAATGAATAGTTAAAAACATTGTATTTTTGGAATACAGGGAGATTGATGCAAGTGTCAGTTTTAGAGGAATTGGCTAGAAAAAAATGGAAGAATTTACTATCCCTTTAAATATGTGTGAACCTCTCTTTCCATAGAAACAGGTTAAATATTTTTAGGATATCCTAAAATTTGCCAAGACAGCATAACCTCTAACACATGCCACAAAAACCATGATAATAATAACCATGAACACCTCTCAAATCGGTGCATTTCTGCAAAGCTAATCCCCCAAATGTTTATTAAATATTATTAGTTAATTATTATTAGCAAATTTCCATGCAAGGTTACTTAAACTTGTTTAACGTCTTCATATTGCAGCATATTAACTACAGGTATATCCCATATGCATATCTCAGCTATCATGTCAGTTATGTCACATGCTGAGTGTAGTTTCTTCCTTTTCATTTTAGAATAGTTATAAATAGGTTATAGATATGATCAGGGGAGGGCTGGCACCTTTTGGCCCAGAGGTAGGTCAAGTCAAGTCAAGTGACCCCATCAGCCCCTTGCCAACCCCTTGGTAACTTAACACACACACTCATGCTACAATCATGTACACACTAACACACTCATGTTAACACACACAAAGACATTCATGCTAATACAAACACCTACACATGCACTCAGGCATGATGAAGGGACCTGAGAGGTCTTGAAAGCTTGCAATCTATATTTGCTCAGTTAGCCAATCAAGGTATCATTCAAATTCCACTTGTCTCCATTTGTTTTACGACGCTGGTTGTCCAGGGGAGATGTTCTCCCATAACAGGTGGAGAGTTACCTGTTAACTATCTTGGTTTACAGATATTGTTTTCTTATCCCTTAATTACAAAAAACAATAGACTTATTTAGATTCCATGAATACTTCTACAAAGCACCACCAGACAAAGCCATGTTTAGAACTGCTGAACACAGGTGTAGGATATCGTGTCATTCATCATATGGCACAGACTTATTAAGCAGAAAGGTATATTTGACCTACCAGTATATCCAGGTGCGCAGTGACACGAGAACCCATTGATCAGGTCAGTACAGGTTCCCCCATTCTGACATGGCTGTGATGCACATTCATCAATATCAACAGAGCAGTTTTCACCTGTAAACAAATAAATTGGTTACTGAACAGAACCAGATCCAATATAAACCTTCTAATGCCCCATGGACTTATATACATGAAAAAAAAAATAAGAAAAATCTCTATATTAAGAAAAATCTCTATATGTTAAGATTTGCAAATAGCTCTGCAGTTTTTTTCTGTGATGCCACTAAACCTAATCAGTTAGAGGTCAAGTTGTTGCGAAAGGTGGGGACTATATTAACTAGACTTGTGCATTCGTCTTCGGGCGAACATGAAAATGAACACGATAAAAAGTAGGCGAAGACAAAGACACATACCACGAAGATCTTCGTGATCATCTTCGTCTTCGTCTACCATTCTCCCCCCCTTCTAACTTACCTTGTCTTCGCGGCATCGCGGCAGTTCACGGAAGTGGAAATCCGCAGGTTCGCCGTCACGGGTTACAGGGCAGTGCGGATGAGCCTATTGGTCGCCTACAGGGACCTCCTCTGGCATCAACCAATTGGTGACCAATAGGCTCACTCGCACGGCCTTTGTAAGTTGTAACCCCTGACAGCAAACCTATGGATTTCTGCGTTAGATAACGGGAGCGGAAATCCGTAGGTTAAGGGGCCGTGCAAGCGACCAATAGGCTCACTCGCACGGCCCCTTAACCCTTTAAAAAAAAAAGTTAACCCCTAATGAAAATTAAAAAGTTAACCCCAATGCTGCAACTTACCCGGCAGATCCCACTGGTCTCCCTATTCTATCAGTTAAATGTCCGTACAAGCGACTTTATTGGTCACTCGTATGGACATTTAACTGATAGAACAGGGAGGGCACTGGGATCTGCAGGGTAAGTTACGGCACCAGGAGTTTAACAGTCTGTACAAGCGACCATATTGGTCGCCAGCAGGGGGCTCATCTGCCATCAACCATTGGCAGACGAGCCCCCTGCTGACGACCAATAGAGTTGCTCATACGGACATTTAAACTCCTGGCGCCAGAGCTGCTGCGGTACGCGTTAACCCCGTATTAACCCCTTAACCGCCAAAAACGAAGAAAAACCGAACACGAAGAATGTCCACGAATATTCGCTCGAAGAGAAGACAGGAACAGGCGAATATTCGCGGAATACGAAGATTTTTTTCTCCCCGAAGACGAGCACGAAGACGAACACGAAGAGCCCCCTGCCCAAGTCTAATATTAACATCATATGGCACCTAGAATTAGTGGAAAAGTCCTTCTTATTTAAATGACCTTTTAAACGCAATTCTGTATGCTGTATCTGATATTGCATTTTTTTGGTTTTATGACAATGTATGTGATTTTTTTGTCTCCTGCAAACATTTGCCCTAATCCTAATCTATCATTTGTACTGAGCCCTATATCATTACATTATTTAGTGATTTACTCTTGTACCTGTACTAGATTGATAATATTATAGTTAACAACACTGAAACTCTTCACCTTAATTTGCACTGTAGTAAAAACTTCCTTGAATGGTTCTGGTAGCAAAGTTACCATATTTTTATAATCAATGCAGGAAGATGAAAATGGTTGGTGGAATATTAACCCTCTGTACTGTTCTTATACAGTTTGTAGTCGTTAGCCCTTGTTAAAGAATGCCTGTGTGTTGTAGATGGTACACTGGATGCTGGGTTTGGGTATAATGAACAACTCACCTGTAAATCCTGGCTGGCAGCGGCACACATATCCAACAGCTTGGCTGTAGCTGAACTCTCTCCTAAATTCCAGCTCAGACCCATAGTATGACTGGTTGGATCGTTCCAGACACAGAGCCCCATTCTCACAGGGCTCTTCAGCACATTCATTCACATCCACATTACAGTGATCCCCAGAATATCCTATTCAAAAGAAGTCACATCGTTAGGATCTGTCATTTTACATTTTTGTAATGCTGTACATATATGGACATATCTACCGTGTTAGGGGATAATCCAGGAGCCATTTAGCCCAATGAATATGACAAAACAGTGAGATTGAAAGAATAATTATATGCATTGTATTAGATAAGCTGCTTGTAATTGTCAAAAATACTAAGATCTTATAAGGAAATGTTGTCTATAGTGCGTGCAAACCCACAACTAAATGAGCGCTTCCACATGCACAATGAGATTTTAAATGGTAAAATGAATGCACACTTACCATTATAACTTTCAGCAGATCACATAGTAGTGCACAATAAAAGCTTTAAGTAATTACTGATCTATACATTTGCTACAAGGTTGTACCCTGTAGCAGTACCATTGTGTTTACTTTTCATTATTCTTTTTCGCAGTTTTGATTGCATTTCCTTACCCGGCCAGCAGAGGCAGCTGTATTTCTTGATTCCCTCCAGACATGTTGCATTGTTCAGGCAGGGGTTAGACGCACACTCAGGAATATCAATCTCACACGTGTCTCCGACAAACCCAGTGTCACTACAGTTACATTGGAACCTGAGGAAAAAAACACAAATCAGATGTACATTATAAAAAGCTTAACCAGATAGGAACCTGTTTTGTTCTGTCTGGGCTCCATACTACGGACTAAAATAATGTACGGCAAAAATATTATAAAATGTTAATCATGGCAGTCTCATGGTAAATAATTATCTTACAAAATCTAAAAAAATGTAAAAGGCTGAAAGGTAGGCGACAGACATGAGTGACTGGATCTACTATCAGGTTTGGACTAGGCTTTCCTAAATATAGGCTTAGTTTAAATAGTTGAAAAGTTTCAATAATATTTGGTCATTGCCACATGTAGAGAACAAAATAGAAAAGGTACACATAGTAAAGCAGGTAAGTGCCCCCTCCCTGGTAACACACTCACTTTTAGGTGAGCAGACCAGCTTCTCACTGACTTTGGCTCTGAGAGACCCCACAGGAGAATGTGATCACCACTGATGCAGGAAGCATCAATGTCTACGTAATGTAATGAGAAGACCAGAGGAGAACTTAAAAATGTGCTACAATTCTAATATACAAAAGATAGCAATATCTCACATTAAAAAACACTGTGTTTCGCCCCAATAGACTTCCTCAGGCAACTAGTTGTGCAACACAAGCACAACAAGGAGGAGGACACACTCAGGGACCTTGTGAAAATCGGCATTATATGTGGCGCTTGTATTTTGACAGCATTGACATAGGTGCCACATTGGTGGCACTATCCTGTTCCTCTCTTCTGGAGCAACATAGTGTTTTTTTAATGTAAGATATTGCTATATTTTGTATATTAAATTGTTACATGCTTTTAACTTCTACTTCTCTAGTCTTCTTAGACATATACATTGATGCTTCCTGCGTCAGGGAGGATCACGGCCCCCTGTGGGGTCTCTCAGAGCCAAAGTCAGTGATCACCTAATCCTCAATTTGGAGTTCACCATTCTGTACATATTAAAACAAGCACCAATAGGAAAAAAACACAAAAAATAGGAAGGTAAAAGCGCTAAGAGCAATAAAAACAGCAATAAAATAAATAGTCCTATAAATAGCAATTACGGAAAAAAATGTTTGTTGTCTTCTTATACACTGTAGGTTCCATGGTGGTAGGGACACTTTGTTTCCATTGAAGCTGTTAATTTGATGTTTGTTTTGGGATAGTATAAAAGTATACAAAAAATATTTTAGTATGAACTGATACAATATCACATTAAAGATAGCACATCTCCAAAAATGTATACTTCCTTCCCTAAAGAAAAGAATGTGCAGCACTAGCATTCAATTTACCTGTTTATGGCATCCAAACAGACTCCGCCATTCAGGCATGGCTGGCTTTGGCACTCATCAATATCATACTGGCACAACTCTCCCTCGTACCCTGCAGGACAGTCGCAGGAAAAGTATCCAATGTGGTCTCTGCACAGAGCACCATTCTGACATGGACTGGAAGCACATTCATCTATTTCTGTTTCACAATTGACACCTCCAAAGGAAGAAGAAACGTAATTTTACAAGAATTTCTTATTGGACATAATGGATTAAAATGGCAAAATAAATATACTTTCTTAGCTCACAGGATATTGCTGATCTGACACTTTTTGCCTCATAGCGCAACCTTCTGACTTATATTGCCTATGCTACCTATGCTTGTATCTTGACCTTGCCCTGTTCCTAACTGCAAATGCAGTTTCTTCTTCTACCTTGAGGATTCTTGCCACTGTATTATAAATAGTGTTACCTTTCTACCTGGCAAGGGAAGCCCAGTGCACTCAATGATTCATAAAAATCTCCAGCCTTTACTCTTAGCAAGATTAATCCCTTCAGATTCAAGTACTGAGATGTCACTGCAGATTGCAAAATGCAGTTTATATATTCACTCTGAGCTTGTTGCCTAGTTTGATCCAGATAACAAGTAAGTAAATTCACCAAGAAAGTGCTGTTGTGGTCACTATTAAAAATATACTTTATGTGTATACCATTGGGAAAAGGTATCTGAAAAGACACTCCGGCCATCATATGCAGTTTTATACATGTGATAACTGATAGCCCCTTTAAATATATGTGCGTTCCCACGCAAATGTATAGAGGGATTCTGCAGAATTTGTTCAGATGAATACATCTCCTTGTGCACGATATACTTACCGCCAGATAGCCCCAGCTCTGGCAAGGAGAAAATGTGCAGCCCGGGGTCTGTTGAGATTCCCCCATGTGCATGCAAGGAGAGATCTCCCACTGATTTCAATCTGAGATTTTTCCTGCCACCAACTAGCTGCTGAATCATTAGACCATGACAGAGGTGTGCAGCTGCAACTTCTACTCAAGGTAAGTGATTTTAATTCTATTTTTCCATTATAAAAATGCATATTAAAGAACTCCTAAAATAGTATAATATGCATTATTCTATAATCCCCTTTTGTCAGGATTTGCTTGATTATTCCTCCTATTATCATCAGGCACCCTCTTTAAGGGAGGGTGAGGAGGTACACCCAACACAACATTTGGTTAGTGTTGGGTGTACCTCAATGCAAATGAGGTACACCCAACACTAACCCAATGCTTCCATTAGATGGCAGCATTTTATTATGAATCTCAATACTCCTGCAGGCGTTTGGAGAACTGTAGCTATTATTAGTTCACTGCACTCTTCCACAAGTCTTCCAAGTGTTGTGATAAATCTTCTTTTCACAAAACTCTGATCAAAGTGACACGTGACACAAAACAGAGTAACTAGGAAATTAGGCAGATTCCCTGTGCAGTTTGTAAGTCTGCGTGGTAGCTGCTAATATTGTGCACAGGTAAGCATTGAACATTTATTGTATGGCATGATGTGACAGTATATAATATTTAGATATTAAATATCTAAATGACATCCATCTGTGTTGAGACATAATCAACTTGAAACCACACCCTGCGAAAGAGCTACATTGAGGATGTCAACATCACTTCCAATAACGCATGGACAGGATCGCCGTAGGTGGATCAGTCTGTATATTTGTTTCATATCTACCTAGACCAGGAGTAGGTAACCACATACACAGACTGGGTATTGGGTATATGGGGTAATCCTATATCCCAAATTCAAATGCCCTATGTTCAGGCAAGTAAAATATGGAGCTAGTTTGAATAATTGCATTGAAGAACACTGCCAAAGAAAACAAAATATCTCACGAAACATACAATTTCATGTTAGATGACATCCACACAGTGGCGTACTTGGGGGTGATCTGTCCTGTGTGCCACTCATCAGAGGGGTGCCACACCGGCATACAGGGTCTCAAATATAGGATTCGCCCTGGATCCAAATATTCTAGCTATGCCCCTGCTAGGCCTGCATCCACCATCTAGATTACTTACTGCTAAGCCTTTTTTTGGCCTTGGCTTTTATTTTTTTTAGCGATTAAAATAACCATTATAACAGTAAAATACATTCCTCATTCATAAAATACCCAATTTATAAGATAGATTAGGCATGGCCTCTTAACCTTTTACTCTTCTATTTTACATTCCTCATTTCTCTGTTATCCCTGTCCCGGTTTTTCCTAAAAACACTAATGCATTTTAGTTGTTTGGATAGCCAATTACGTAACTGGTTGTAGGAAACCATGTGCTTTTTAAGTAGATGGCAGGTTGACCTTCAAACTAAGAATGAATACAAATCACACAGAAATTCCTCAGCAATCCACGTCAAATTCCTATGCAAATTTATAACTATCCATTATTTCCAGCCTTTTAGTACCAGTCTGTGATCTACAAGGCTGGAGCTGGTGGAGGGATTGAGGACAGTTTGGGGGTGAAAATAATTAATGGCCTGGATTAAAAATAAATAAACTTTAACATGAAACACATGACGCACAAGGGCGAGAGACAAAGAGAATCTTTTCGGGCCCCATGTTATTCAATTGAGTCTCTGGTTTCAAGTTTGAGAGATCTTGGTGAAGATAGCCCACAGCACATTTCAGATGACCAAAGATAGATGTTTTTTTACAGGTGGTGTGTCTAGAGGATGGGCCTTAAAGCCTTTTTACGTGACTTTGTGATATAATGAAAGTTATTTATGTAATAAGTGATTGTAAAGAACAATTTCTAAAACCATTTTCTGATGTTTCTAATCGCATTCTAATGTTCATAATTTATTAAAGTCTTTAATATTTTTTTCTGTCCAAAGAAACGAACTTTGTGGACGTTAGGATTCCACCTAAACAGGATGGACAGAGCTCAGTGCTGATCTCAAGAATAAAAAAATTACTAGGAACTAGGAGTAGGCCACAAGTTGCGGAAATACCTGCTGCATATGGGACATAGAAACATAGAATTTGGCCATTTGGCAATCTAGTCTGCCCATTTCCTCTAGTCTCAGACCTTAATCAGCCCAAGGGCCAAAGTCTCTTCTTAGATTCAGGATAGCTTTATTCATATCCTACGCATGTTTAAATTCCCTCACGGTGTTAACCTCTGCTGGAAGGCTGTTCCTCTTATCTACCATCCTCTCTGCAAAGTAAAACTTCCTTATCTTACATCTAAGCATACAGTGACCATGCATACATTACCATCACACAGCTTCTTGCTGTCTACCAGTGCTTAGAACATGAGTAAGCATGCTTGTGTGTGTGTCCAGTCATATATCTTGCAAGCCAAGGATTTAGGGTAGGATATTAATGCTTGGAGGGTGATTCTGACGATTCCCTCAATTTATATATATGACTCACCTGTATATCCTGTTGCACACTCGCACTCATAATGGTCCATCATGTTAAGGCACTTGCCATTATTGAGGCAGGGTTTGGATGCACATTCATTGATGTCTATTTCACAATGGTACCCCTGGAAGCCAGGTACACAAAAGCAGATGTACTTGTTAACTTTATCCACACAGATTGCTTCATTCCGGCAGGGGTTTGAAGCACATTCGTTGATGTCGACCTCACAGTGTTGCCCTGTATAGCCAGGCTTACATACGCATGTGTAATTCCCAGCTTCTGCCACACAGGTACCATTATTCAGGCAAGGATTTTGTGGGCATGCTCTAACCACTTGTTCACAGTTAGGACCACTGTACCCATCCTTACAACTGCAAAGAAAGCCATCTGCACTATCCACACACTGAGAGTTTGGCTGGGAACAAGGGTGAGTCTCACATGCATTAATGGAGCAGTTAAGTTCAGGCTTGCAGGTGCACTGGTACTGAGGATATCCTTGGGTACTGAGGCAGTTGTGGGTTCTGGGGCATTCATATACTGTGCATGCATCATAGACCACTCCACAGTCTGCTCCAGTGAAAGCCAGTGGTTGTGTGGGGCAGTGACAAGAAAATCCATCCGGTGTATCCTGACATGTGCCCCCGTTAATACATGGGGTAGAAAAACAGCTTTGTGCCAGCCCTAGAGATGGAAAGGAGAACATTTGTTACAGAATGATGGTGAGAATAAGCGTCTGACCACAGTGAGGAAAAACATATATTGCAAACTAAGATGTGGCTTCAAAGGGGATTGATATAGAGCTGATTACCAGCAAGATCAAGTCATGGTTACAGCCCAGTTCACTCAATGAACAGGTTTTGCAGGCGGTGAAATCACACACACATCATGCATAGAGTATAAGAGAGGATGGAAAATGGAAAGACCACAAAAAAAAGAACGTGGTCAATATCACAAAATACAATTTAATTATAAAGAAGAAACAAAGATAAAAAAAGAGGTAAGACTGTGAAAACAAAATAATGAAAGAGTGCAACAATTAAAATAACAGAGGGATACACTAGAAAGAAAAATGATCCCATTAAAGGAAGAAAGGAATGAACTTCTGATAAGTCCAGAAGACTACACCAGTCATATTATATACTTTGCACAAATGTAAATCCTGTCTACGTGATGTGAGGTGGATTAAAACTGGAAAGCCTAAGTGTTTTAAGAGGAGGTTGTATACAAAGGTGGTACACATTAAAGACATACATTTGGTAAGACCGGGGGGCAATGTACCGAATATAAATTTCTAAATCTGAACATTTACAATAAAAAAAAAATATATCACACATTGATGGACTTTTAACATTTTTAACATACATGTACATTACTTGTTCCAACAAAATGGGTGCTCCACCGCCGCTTGTACTCAATTCAACTTTCAGCTGACAAAATAAGTGTAAACTGTCCCCTCAACTACTAAAGGATAGTCGTTTTCTCACCTTGTGCTTTGTACATAGGTCCATAATTATTATTTTTTGTCTTTTATTGATATAGCGCCAACAATGTATGCAGCGCTTCTTACAATACATATATTCAAACAATATGACAAAATTAAACTGACAAAGACAAACTGATACATTAGGTAAAAAGGGCCCTGCTCGCAAGCTTAAATTATTGTGGTTCAGATATGTTAGATTCATTAGTGACGACGAGGCCAGGAGCCAAATATGAGACAAAGTGTTTGTGGGAACTTTAATTTAATTTATGCATCTAACAAGCAGACTCCTGGCTCAATGGAATTATTGAGATAAAGCAAATGACAGATGGTGGGGGGTTTATCTGTCAATGAGGAGTTAACTATTGTATCGATGGGTTCAACTTCCAACCACAAATTTGAAATTATCATGGAAAAAATATTATTAATAATAATAGTAAAATGAGGGGTGGAGGTTATTGGCTTATTAACTCTTCACTTGCTATACCCTGCGATCATTAGAGTGTATTTTTAGTATGGATTTGGGTTATATCGTTTCTAAATTATAAGCCATGAATTGTCATGATTAATACACATCTATAATGTTTCAATGACTCCTATGAGTCTGTATAATCACTCATTAGAACTCTTCTATTGTCCTAAGATAATATATGCTTTCTTTCTATCCTTCTGTTCAGTATCTCAATATTATTTATCCCTAGGCATTCTCACGCTGACCTCCACCTTCAAACAAAAGGAAGCTATTGTTCCAAATAGAATCTTATTGTAAAGCTTGTTATTTTTATGGGTCTATTTAAGCTAACCAATTCTTCTGAACAACCTCCTCTCTAGGTCTTTTCTAAACCTCCTCTATCACTGTTGGCGGTGTTATTACTGATTCCACTATTGTTTGTTAAAGTTTGTTCTTTGCACCCTTTTTTATGGCTTTTTAAAAATATTTGGTTAGATAATAAACCAATAACTAAAGCCAATGGTATAGGGCAGTCATGGCAAGCTTTTTTTGGCCCAATTTCTCCTTGAAACCAAATTGGAGCCACTGCATGTTGGTGTCTACTTCTGGTGTAATGCAGTGTTGTTTTCACCTTCCAGAAAAAATAAACACACACACAAGCAAATACTCACTTACATGGATACACACACATACACAGATGTTTAGACATACATACATTGCACAGGTTGGCAGGTACTGTTTATCTTGGCATATATCTATATACGTAAATACATAAAGAATTGTGTAAAATGGTTAGGCAGGTCTGAAAAATGCTATAAAGTAAGAATGCTTTCAAAAATAGACATGTTAATAGTTTTTTTATCATTGAACAAAATGTAAAGTGAGTGAACAGGAAAAAAAATCTAAATCAATAAAATATTTTTTACCTTTGCCTTCAATAACATTCTGAGAAGCCACCCTAACTCCTGTAAACTAAAGTTCTCATGTTGCACGGGTTCATGATGGTCTGTTAGCTACTACTACTATGGTCATATATTTTTTCCCAATAATGGGTAACGTTTGCCTCCCACCAGGAAACCCAAGCCAACAAAAGTAAGCAATTGAGATGAGATAAGGAGATATTGAGGTGGGAGAGGGGAAAAGTGAGGAGAATAGTTCCCCCCCCCCCCGGGGGGAAAATCCTGAGGATGCCTATGGGTTAAGTATATTGAAGATTATTCTTCAAATTGCAGCATTTATCCCCAGCAGATATATATATATATATATATGTGTGTGTGTAGGTATATGCTTGTGTGTTGGCACTTTGAGGTCTACAACTTGGTTTCATTCAGAATATTGGACACTCAGGCCCAAAAATGTTTGCTATATCTGCTCTATAAAGTAAGTGTACACACATTATATATTTAAGTACTCCAGATCACTTAATAGTCCATGTCTATTGATTTTAATTTGGCTTGGTTTAGTGGTCACTGTCTGGAATTCACATTTGTTATGTGTGGTTTACTCAGGTAGTTGAATCGCAAATCATCCATTTCCTGTAGTTAAATGGGTCATTGAACTAAATTTCTACTGTTCAACACAGCTTATTGTCCACTGAAGTCATTTAGTGGACATCCAATTCCCCGTATGCTTTGACCTCAGTCTAGTCAGGACATAACAAGGCTCAATCCAACCTCTTAAGAAAATCTTGCAGAGGTCTGAAGGGCTGAAGATACATTTGTGAAACTAGAAGTATGTATTTTCATCAAAGCCATGCTTGATATTTTATGTTTTACTGTCTAATGTACAGAGTGAACATAGTTGATATCCTAGGAGGCATTACAACTAATACTTCTTATTTATCTATAACCTCTTGCTTTGGACACAGACTTTACAGTGAAACCTGATGCAGCTTTAATACAGCCCATTGCCTTGTGAACTGAGCTTCAAAAGGGTGTAGGGTGATTAACAGGGGTTCTGACCCTATGCAGACCTCCTTGTATTCATCATTAGAAAGCTGGTTTTGCGGTAACTGGACATAAAATGGTTATCATGTTCTAAAATAATGGCACAACAATAATTATAATAAAAACCTTTATGTAACACAAACATTCAAGTAAATTGTATTTCGTTAGAATATCACTGCTTACTGCTCCATGTGGATCAGTGCAACACATTTTCACGCTGATTTGTTAAATAACCACATAGTCTCTCCCTAATATCACATTAACAAGCAGTGTCAAAAGACAAGAAGTCATAACCAAGTATTAGATTATATTAGATATCTATTTCTGGTTTTGATTAATTCAATATCTTGTAGTTGTGTTGACCATGGAACATATTTTCTTTGTCTCCTGGGGTAATGAGCAATTATTTATATTACCGTTTAATGGGGTTGTATGTGAATACATTTTATGTCATGGAAATAAGATGTCTTTAAATGATTATGTTTTGGAAAAACCACTTGAACATATTGGCATGGGAAACTAAGTTGACTGACTGCACTATGATCACAGAAAGAAATGCATGGTTGCACCAAGAAGATTGATGGTTGACATTAGTGTGAATGCATCCCACGTGCAAAAAAGCCAGCCTACATCTGACAAAATGTTTTAAAAGGATAGGCATTTGGTATATATTATTATTATATCGTGCCATCATTTTCTACATTTTCTATAGTGCTTCCTGTTGGCTACACCTGATTTAAAAGGATACTCCTTCCACCATATGTATTTTAATGCATATGCTAGATGAGAAGTACTTTTAAATTTACGTAATGCACTAATTTCAGAATCCCCACATATGTATTTGTCCCTTCGTCTACCCCTATTTTCGGTGCGGGAGATGTGTTCAGCCGAAATGCATATGAAAGATTTTCCCTTTAAGGGAGCAATCACCTTGCATCTTATATTTAGCTTCTTAAACTATATAGCATTTTGTGATGACTCCAATAACAGCTGAACCATGGCAGGTGGCAGGGGTGAAAAGCATGAGAAACAGGCATGTATCTATACATTTTTAGTGTGGGCTTCATCATACACAATGGGGGTTTCCTCTGTTAACCATGCATTGAAACATAATCTCCCTGATTTATTGTCACTATGCATTATAAAGGTCCAACTCTAGAAAGTCTCCCCTGCAAGCAGTTGCCCCTGCACAATATATAGATAAAGCACCTTACTGTTTTGTGAATAGACCACCAATAGCCTTTTTTTCTGAGGGGGAAGCAAATTTTATTATTTTATTTCCATTTAGTACATATGAGTGCAACTACTATGGTTTATCTATTTGGTGCTATTTTCTCAGTTAATCACATTTATAAACGAAAATATATATATATATATATATATATATATATATATATATAAAAAAAGTATACATTAAGAAGACTGGGGGGAGGCGTTTTGGAGCACTGAGCTGTGATATATGTTCAGGCATCTGCATGTCATCTTATTACATTAGCCATGTGTGTGCTACACCTGATGAATAACTCTCTCAGACAGCTCTGCTGATAACACAACCTAAAGCTTCACTTAACATTCCAAACTTTGAGACACAGGGCTGGGGTTATCAGATAGCATAAACCAAGGGAAAACACCTTCTCCAAGGATGGGAAGCAGAAGTCTTCTCAGCACACATACCTAGACACATACTAATACATACTTCAAAACACTGATGCAAACTACCGCGCATGTCACAGATACTGTACCTACTACACTACAATATGTGCAATGTGCATTAACATTATTGCTACACTGCTGATTATCCCTTACATTAAATAAAAAAAAAAAAAGAAAATGTGCACATTATAAATTTTGTTGTAGCTCCCATGTAGCCTCAAGATGTACTTTAGCTCTGTGATATGATGTCATAGCATGACATTCTGCTCCAATTCCTCGCAAGGCAGCTGGAAGGGTAAGGTAGGTAGATGGATCACTGGATATACAACCTATAAGTGGTAACACCTATGCGGTATGTTATGTACGTTTTATTGTTCTTCTGCAAGTAGCAAAAACGTACAGTTGGTTTTACAGATGAATAAGAAGCATGATGTAGGTGAAAACCTATCTTATAAGAATGACTTTAAATCAGAAACCATTTGCATATCGTTATTTGTATATCCTAAACGTGACCCATTTAGTATTAGTCTTTGCTATATGTATTACATCAACAAAAATCTGTCAGACGAGAACAGACTTGGTGTATGTCCGATTCATAGATTGAATCAATTAAAGGTGCAAGTGCAGCTGAACAAGCTGACTGGGGCAGGAGTAGGTATCTAATACCAAATAAATGCTCCCTCACAGGGCCCTTTGCTGGTATGATGGGAATGTGTAGGATGGATCTGATCACCTCTTAGTTTGTTGTAAGTAAAATCACCGTCCATTGGGCTGTGGAATCAGCGTGACACCTCATCACATAAACCTTATCGGTGTCTCCCATAGCACAGCGTCAGTACTAACTGTACAGCTCATGCATGTATTTAAAGGGCCCACAAAGCCTTTAGGAAAATCCAATATGGCGAACGCAAATAACATTACAATACACTCATTTAATCCCAACACACTCATTTATAGTCCCAACATACTCACTTAATCTCAACACAACCATTTAATCCCGGCACACAAAATTCAATTGTTGAACTGTTTTCAGTGTTCTCATTGGAATAATTTTTAGCTGCAGTTTGTTTTTTTAAATTTAAATAATTAAATATGCAGTATGGATACAGTAGCACTCATACCGAGACCATATTAACTTTTATGTCAGAAGTGGGTTTTGCTTACATATCCTTTTTATTTATCATGACATTTGTATAATGTATCGGTTTGTCTTAGTCTGTCAATTCTCGTCTTGTCATACCCCTTGAATGTATGTATTGTATTAAGCGCTGCGTAGATTGTTGAATGAAGTAGCAGTCAGGTAGAAATTCATTACAATGGTTGTTTTTCTTCACTAAACTCTCTCAGTTTCGACAGGGTGGTCAATTCAGCTCAGCGAGATGTAAAACCAACAACACTATGGCTTGTATATGTATTGCAATCATTTATAGGTTTCATATTAATATGTTGCGTTATAAACATATTCAATCATATTAAATATATAATATTTGATAGAATAGTTATTGCAAATGTCTTTAAAATGTGTTTTATGTCATATTTTAGCAGATTAAACAGTTTCATACGGTAAAGTACTTAACTCTTATAGTATATACATTTTTGACTAATCTATATATTTTTGACTAATAGAAACACAGAACCATAGAAGGCAGATTAGAACCATTTGGCCCATATAGTCTGCCCATATTTCCTGATAAAAGACTCAGTCCTTGGTCTTGTCTTAAAGTCAGGATAGCTTCTGCTGGGAGGCTTTTCTATTTATCTACCACCCTCTCAGTAAAGTAAAACTTCCTCACATTACATCTAAATCTGTGACCTTCTAGTGATTTACTCGAATATGAAAAGCATTGTACATGCCTTGACATCTCCTGTATTGAGTAAACCTATTTTAGAACGTATTAAAACATTTATTTTTAAAAAGAATTGGAAATGATGAATTGTGAATGTTTTCTTCAAAACATTGACTATTATCAGTTAAGCCTGTAATTAGGTGAAATGTAAGGTATTATTTGTGTTACACGTGACTCTAATTTGTCCATTAGCTTTATTTGGATGGGAGAAATATGGTTTCTAACAGAGTTGATCTCAGAAAATAATACAATTCATATGATGTTGAATGGCATCCACTCTCTTGGAAGGGATGCGAGAAGCCACAAGGCGGTTTTGTGGGCATAGGATTGTTTACACGGAAATTCCTGTGTGTTATTGTAACAGTGTATGTGTACATACACTGTTACAAACCCTAATGCGCCTAGGATCGTGCATGGAAATCATTGAAATGACATAGATACGATAAAAACCTCCATTTTATGGCTATGTTACAGTAAACGGCCTTGACATATTTGCACAGCAACAAAGTTACCGTTCAGATGCCACGCATGCAATATTATGAATTGTCTCAGAATTGTCCCAGCTATGGAAATATTCACTTTTATAAAGTAAAATGTTGATACAATAACAACAAAATGATTACCTTAAATCATTACTATGTTTCTGCATTCAGAAAATTTAAGGGTACGGGATTTAATGGAAACATTTAATCACAAAAATGTGTTTGATTTACTACAGCAGGTAGTCAAATTGTATGGTGCAAAGTTAGAAAAGGGATCTTATCACCATGGTAACTGATGCAATGGTCCAGCCAGCAGCAACGGTTGCTAAGGTTATAAGACTACTATCAAAACCAGAATGAAATATAACCTCTATGTTTCTTTAGACTTAACGAGGGTGATACATATTCAGGATCACATGCTTGTGCACAGATATATGGATCTGTCAATACATTTATACTGATATTTTTTTCAGAAGGAAAGATTATTATAACGCTATAGATTGTAAGCACCTTTGAGTAGGGCCCTCCTCACCTGTTTCTGTACATCATATTGTTATGTCCTATCTACCCATTGTACAGCGCTACGGTATTTAATGGCGCTATATAAAACAATAAATAATAATAATAATAATATAATAGAAATACTCTCGTGCCGGCTACCGATAGTTTTATTTACTTATTTCTTTATTTTGAATTACCAGAAAGGAATATATTACAGTAGGAGGCCTCTTGCAGGCGTATAGAATTTGTCTATGCACTATATATAAATGTAAAGTTGTGAATGGTGTGATGAAGTGTTCAGGGATTCCCACTTTACAAACAGGACAGTGCCATGCCCAGGATGTTTTGATAAGGAAGGAGCTATGTCTGCTGTGTGTGAGGTAGAGAGATTTACACAGATTATCGTCCCTTACTCAGCCACACTGTAATCTTATTAAAAGGTCTATAAAGAAGTCACTTAACCTGAATGGTCCTGTTAAGACTCATAGCAATTTAAACAGACCAGTCATGTGAAAATGACAGAAACCATAGTGAATAGAACATAGTTTTGCATTAAAAAGATCTACACATTTGGCTATTATAATATAAGTATAAATAGTCAATATGTATTATTGAACTATAATAATATATTATATTTAAATTCAGTTGCTGGTAATTTTTTCCAGTAAACATTAAGCACTAAGGAAAAAATCTACTTTTACCCAATTAACCCCTTAAGGACAATGGGCGATCCCTAAACCCATTGAAAACAATGCATTTTGAGCCTGTACATGTACGGGCTTTGTCATTAAGGGGTTAAAAAATGCATATTGTCGGTCCTATGCTCAGATCATGTCTTGCAAGTCATGTAGGTAATCCGTTTTAGAAAGATGTGTGCAGAATACACATTGAGCAGAAGCGTTTTGCATTTCTTGTGTCTAGATTTGCTTATTTCACTAATTCAGAAGGCTTGAGTTGCTTGTTAGACTATAAATGGAAAAGCATGACCAGTTTAGCATATCAAATTCCTTATCTTTGGACGTCTAAGACTGTAATGTAGCATGAAAGAAGTTCAGTAGGGGAGGTGTTGGTCCACAAGGGATCTGTTCTGTACAGGGCAGGAAAAAGGGTACATTATCCAGATCTTCACAGTGAGCATAATAGGATGAAGATTTTTTTTTGTATGAATGTAATGTTTTTGTATGAACATGGTATGTACGGATGACTTTTAGCATAATTAAATTAATCTATTAAAAAAGCATATCGCTTGTGTTTTTGGTTTTCATCAGTAGTTTTTTAGACATTTGATTTAAAGCAGCAACCTATTTTACCTCTGCAAAGCTGGTTCAGGGGTATTCAGTGGTAAAACCTCCAAAACAGAATAGTCTCCTTTGGTGAATTTACTGGCATCTTTATCTTAATCTTTGACCTTAATCTTAGCACAAAGCTAATGGATTTCATTGATGCCTTTACCCTGCATATGTTATCCTTAAACTGTAACTGGCATAGCTTGTAAATTAGTTTATTTGAAAACAATCTTTACATTGTGTGTGATATTATATGTCAAAATGTAAAAGAATAATTTACCTTACTAAACCTAAGCTCAGTGGCAGATGCAAACAACATCCACATATCTTATTATTGTCAAGCTCTGGCTACCAGAAGTCCTACCTTCCAATAGAATTGGAATAAGAATAACATTAAAACTAATGCACTCATAGTATACGTGTATGTTGAATTTTATATCAATATATGTTTTTAAAAAAAAATATAAAAAACTATGATGAACAGGGAAAAAAGAACACCTAGAAAAAAATCTTGTTAAGTTGCTGAGAACAAAATAGATTTGTTGAAGGAGAGCTTACTGGACATCAAAAGGATTGTGATTGTGTTTTCAGGAATTAAAAACAGTGCCCAATAATTTCAACTACCAGACAGTCTGTGACTCCTTGATAAAATAGGAGAATAGCAAGTTGTGTCGAGTTATCAGGAAAAATGCATGACAGCAAATATATTTGATATCCAAATACTCACAAACATTAATAAATGTTACATATGTACACTATATAAATGAATAAATATATATAAATGTGTGTAAATGTTTTTTTGCCTTTACAAACAGTGAAAGTGCCACTTATTCTCTAAATACTAAACAACTTTTCAGTTCATACGATGTCAGCAGAACACAGATTGAAATGTTTTACTTTCACAATTAACCCCAAACAGTTGCATCCACAACATTTATATATATATATATATATATATATATATATACACAGACTGGCACAAGTTTCCCAGCCAATGAACAATTTATTTTTACTGCCTTTGTGTGCGTTAGTCATGCAGTAAAACCCCTTTGTCTTTGAAAGAGTTAACCCAGGACCGTGGGAGAAATTGCTACTCCAAAAAATAAAGCTCACACCCCATTACATTCTTAGACGGGGCATTTTGCACACAGCTCTTTTTTGGGGGGGATTTCCCTTAGAACTTTCCCTTTTTTGTGTAACTACAGGTTTTGGCTTCCTAACAGATACTTCACATGCTTAACGCGTTACCTAGGTTACTGATAACAAAAGAATGCCTGCTGCTTCTATTCCGAATGCAGACAGAGAATGCACAATGAAAGGCAATAGAGCTTCTATATAACAATACTTGCGGGAAAACTGAATGCACATAGGGGTTTGAACACTTATCCCCAAGCTACGGAACTCAAACATATATTTCAACTAAGTACCATACGTATTCACTGTAAATAAATACCAACAAATAACTCACTGGACCAATCAGAAACATCCCTAGTGGTACACATACCACCTGTTTAGACAAACAATTTTAGCATTCAACTTAAAATAACAGACAGGCAGAAGATAATAGATTCCAAAACATATCCGACACTTGCCACTCAACTTTACATAATGCACGTGGAGTATTTCCTTATTTCTGTAAAACCCATTCTGTTTCTCTCCTAAAAACATCAATATTTCTTCCGCCAGTTGCCACAAGGACTAACGAAATGTCTTTTGGTCAGTCCGCGCTAATAGATGTTCAACTTTCTTTATGATGGGAGTTGTATACATACAATAGGTTAAAGACTTACCCCGCAGAAAGAGGGAGAGGAATAGCAGTATAACAGTGCTGTATAAAATGGGATTAGTTCTCCTGAATTCCATGTTAAGTAGCAGGCATGCAGACTGGAATAAGGAAATTCTTAAACATTTAAGTGTAGATTTGAGTTGTCCTCTGTTAGCTTCTCGGTGCCGCGTGCTGTCGAGTAGAATGTGGTCCGCACTTTGGGACTAGCACTGGTGTCTTGGACAGAGACCGGTCACTCTGATGCCCTCCTGACTCAGAGAGGATGCTGCTGAATAGTGGGCTGGATCACAGAAGGGACTGAGTGTGAGAAATATGTGTAGTGCACACTGTGCAGTGGAGGGAGGGACAGGGCTAAGATTTTTTAGTCTTTTATGTGTTTGAAGGGGCGATAAATTTAACAGCACTTTAAAAAAAGACAACTTTTGAGAGGCATACAGTAAATGTATTTTTGGTTATGTATAAAGTTCATCTGTGACGAAAAAAGATAAAAATGGTGCAGTCACCATGGCAGCCAAAAAAATGTTACTGCTGTTTTTTTTACATTTTGCACCACTATTGTTGACGTGCCACTTTTACTGAATACAGGGAAGAGCGAGGACAGTGAAGGGCACGTATCAATATAAATAATGGTGCACAATGGTAAAAGTGATGACCTCACCATTGTGATCAGCGGTTCTACTTTTACATCTTTTCATCAGAATGGGTGTAAAGTGCCATTGCATTGTTTACAATTATCATCTGATGATAAACACAGCTAATGGTGAAACTGATTTAACTAGACTGGGGGAGAGTTGGGAGGGAAAACAAAACTACAATAGGGCTTTTCTTAGAAAAGCATGACCTAGCTCAGGACATTTTCATTAAAAACAAATTAGGTGGCTTAATTGGTTCTAGTCTGTCAACATATTATGCCCATTCTCTTCTAGTTCCCAGGGAATCATTTTGAAAGGGTCAACTATGTTCATAAATTCCTTGTTTGTCTCTACCACTTTTGCTGGAAGACTAGTCCATGTACCTAGTACCAACACACTGGGATATTAGACGTCTTCAACACGTGCCTAAAACAAACTCACAAACGTACAGATTAAGTAAATGGACGGCTTGATTTATGTATGTTTTTTTTTAAAAGTAAGGTAGGTTATTGTTATTTATTCATTTATATAGAACATTGGACAGAGAGGACTTAAACAAGTAGCACATTATAAAACAATTTATTAAATACACTTAATAGCATTATTACATTTTATTTAAAGGACTGTTATTACATAATTACCAATAACATTCAAATTATCAACATACACATTAACAGTAACATGATCAAACATAAGACATACTGGTACAAAAGGAGGAGACAACCCTGCTCGTGACAGCTTACAATCTTTTAGGAGGTTGAGGGGGAATGAGATAGAAGGTAAAGGACTGCTTGGACATGGGTGGTTTGAAACAATTGAAACAAACTCACATTTGAGACAAAATTTTACATCCACAAACAAAGGTGTCAAGATGACTCTTAGGATATAATACAACCATCATTTTTGGCACAGTCAGGGAATATCTACAGATTTGGTGTAGCAGCACTCAGTGCGAGCCCCAGTACACCTGTGCTGTGTGAATGCTTGAATGTACATATTGGGGCTTCCCTGTGTTGTAGAGTAAACTGTAAAGCACTAATTACATGTGTTGGTATTAAGCACAAAGACCTATTATGTTCAGAGATTTATATTATCATTTCTTCTTAGCCACTTTTGGATGGGTATGTCCTAGTTGTACCTACTGGCAGGGGTAGGCAAAGTGACAAGTTTGTGGAAGTCATTGTTGCCTATGGGACATTTAGTCATATGTCCTTTACAAGAACGTTTCTGCCTACCCATGGATTAAGGTTTATGCATTTCTCAATAATATATGCAATACAATAAAACTATTAATTGTTATCATTGAAATGTGAATCATGGTTTTCAGTAATAATTTGTTCAGCTTTTGTGAGAGATGAATAGAAGATCTAGGGCAGAAAATTCCATGTGTGATTAAATTATTCCACTTGAAAACTGCATCAACAGGTCTTGTGAGCGTCTTACACAATAGGCAAAGTATCCAAAGCCATCAGCAAGAAAATATATTTTGTATGTGTTCTGCAATACTGATTACTTGAGGCAATGTGAAAATCTAATCAAGAGCCAGCATTGCAAAATCTCCTTACAAAGCCATTCTGAGTTGTGCCACTAACCCAGAGTCCTTGAAATGAGTGCTGTTGGGTGAATTGCATTAAAATATATGTAGTATATATTTGGGTTTACGGATACTACTAACAGCATATAAATATGTTTAAGAACACCACAGCATATCATTTATTTGCTTTATTTTTATGTGTTGGGAAAAGCCTGGGACATTTGGAAGGTGTGCTAAAGAATTGTCCTTGCAGTGTGATGGGGAGATTCATAACCCTCCTCCTCCTTTCTCTCATTTCTAAGCCTCTCAAAGCCTTGCAAGGATATGCACAGTGGGCTGGACTGGGGGACAATGACATGCATTTACTTGATTGGCTTAACTGCACTTCTGTCACTACCTCTTTTATTGCTATACAATGTGGAGTGGATTTCCCAGAAATCTCAGTAATATCAGAATGAAATTGAAGGCAAACATTTTGAACAGAGGAAGAAAAGTCAATAAAGTATTTCAAATTATTGCAACTAGTCGCACAGATGTAAATTCTTTAAAAGCGAATAGTGAAACTTTTGAGAACATCTAATATTTAGAAAGAAAGACTTATCATAGATATTAGGGCCGTAATCATGTTTATATTAGTGTGGCATTAGCTTTTGGTCTTCCCTATGAGTCCCTTTGTCCCCTCCTTCACTCTGCTACACATAACTTCTCCTCCCCATGTAGTTCAGGTATGGATCAAATAAACACATGAAAACACAGCATTACATGTATAGATCAGCTGAATATCCCTCCTGTTTATCTTTACATCTGTCCCTTTTCTCCCCTTTCCTTTACCCTTCTCCTCTCTCGCTCTCTCTTTACCTCACTCTTTCCCTATTTATCCTGCTCTACAAATCTGGGTTTGGTGGATTCCAGGTGAACGCTACGTTCACCTAGAATCCACCAAACCCAGATTCGTACATCAATCTACCAGAGAGTGAAGCATGGAGTGCTTACTGTAAAGTTTGGTGGAGGATGGATAATGGTCTTGGGCTGTCACTCCAGAGAACACGTTTCCACTGCTCCAAGGTCCAATGGTGGTTTGCTTTACACCAATCCAGCTGTCACTTGGCATTGCACATTGTGGTCTGGTGCTTATGTGCAGCTACTTGGCCATGGAAACCCATTTCATGAAGCTCCTGACCAGGGCCGGCCCAAGACTTAATGCCGCCTGGGGCGAAGTGTAAAATGTCCCCCCCCTGCCAACACCGGGGGGGGCATTTTAAACTTTGCCGGCGCCATTATCTACCCTCCCCCTTTTGTACTTACCGTTAAACAGTCCTGCGGCGAGTCTCCCTGCTCTTCCACAGTGCCGGTTTGTAATGCTGAGCGCCGGAAATTGACGTCACTTCCGGCGCTCAGCATTATAAGCTGGCACCAAGACCAAGCTAGAGGGCTCGCAGAGGAGAGAGCGGGGCGCCGAGCGGGTAAACGAAAACCACTCGGCGCCCCTCTCTCTCCTCCGCTTAAAAAACAAACAAAAAAAACAAAACGCACAGGGCGGCAAAGTGCCGCCCCTTCAAAAGTGCCGCCTGGGGCAATTGCCCCACTCGGCTCCATTGTAGGGCCGGCCCTGCTCCTGACATCCAATGCTTGCGCTGATGTTGCTTCAAGAAGCAGTTTGGAACTCTGTAGTGAGTAATTCTACAGAGGACAGGGATTATTAACGTGCTACCCAATTTAGCACTTGGGGACGTATTCTGTGGATGTGCGTGGTTTACCCCTTTGACCATGAATGTAATATGAAAAATATAGCAAGGCTGTACCATTAATTATATTTAAACAAGCATTGTTGTCTTCACTCATGTTCTTACTACTGTATTTCTAAAATTTAGGTCCTGGACTATGATGATTCTTCTGATCATTTCAACAGCGCTAAGGTCAGTTAGGAGAATAACTGTAGAAACATATTCTTCAGTCCTCATATGTTTCAACTACTGCGATCTTGCAAGGTGGGAACTTTTTGTCGTGGTGAGGGGAACTATTATAGAATATTTCAGCAATCAGATACTTAATAGATTACTGCCTCCATTATTCAATATAATTACAAAGACAACTTACATTTTAAGAAAATAACACAGCGGATATTCACTAGCAGTATTTATTTTGTTCACCAGTCATACATAAGCCTGTCTGGGTTGTGTGAGACCACATTAGCACATCATATTCATTCAGCTCTTTGCTATGAGGTGAACCGTGTGATACACTCTCAGAACTAACTAAAACGGTCTAGTATTTAAGAGATAAATACACATTGTTCCCAAAATACTTCTGCAATTTATGCATAAGTAAGAACACTACTAACAATAAAGGAAAGGTGTTGTATATTACATATTGTAAATTTGCCCTCCCTAAAACATGTTGTTTGGTTATTTATGAACATTAGACATTCTAAATTTGATTATTCAGGTTGTTTCTGCTGACATAGCTTTCTGGTGGCACTGTACTTCAGTAATTCAGAAGAATTCCCAATGTATTTAAATCTTTAAACACAATATATATATATATATATATATATATATATATATATAAATTTTTTCTTTAAAGTGCTAGGCTATTGCTGAACATGTCCTTCAATTTTTTTTCCTTTACATTGCAATTTACATAATAGAGACATATACATATATATATATACATATATATATATATGTACATTCTCCATTATGTAAATTACAACGTGTAGGGATAAAACTCAAACTGAATGCTTGTTAATAGGCGGGCCTCTTTTTTTTTTTTTTTTTTACAAAATATAAGATTAATAGATTACATTATATATGTTTGGCACTACAAGGTTCAGGCAGCTTTTACAAGATGACTGGATCCTTTCTGTGCTTCATTTCTATTTTTTTGTGTTTTTTTTCTCTGTAAATAATGTTTTTTGGACATGACTGGGTAGGGTACATTGTGAATGTTGTCTGCCAGATGTTTTTTGGGGCTGCTTTATTGCAGGGCCACCTGACTGGACATGCCCCCCAAGTCTGAATGATGCCAGGTTCCCTGAATCTTATGCCAAATGCCCTTAAATATCAAAATATTACTACAGAGAAATGTTAACTCATTATATCATCATTTATTCATTATTAAAGTTTCTTTTGCTGTAAAATATAGCATAATTCTAGTTGCTATTATTTTATTACACAGATTTGTATTTTTCATTAACCATTAAGTGTTTGCATTTGCGTTCTGCTTGCTTCTATACAAATTGTAGAGATTGTTTACTTTGTGTCTGAAGAAGAAACATAATCTGGTGCTTTTCACTTGTTAACTTCTAAGGCTGTCAACAGGTGACTTACACCAGATCTCCCTTCCCCCACATTTACGGTCAAACACATGTTTATTATTTCATTCTTGTGAAGGACGACTGAAAGGGTTCCTCGCAATCATATAGATTTAGCGTCTTAATATTCACTTAAAATTGTAACTATAGAACACACTCTTACACCCTGAAGCTGTAACATTTCTTTCTGTAAATATCACAACAAAATCAAACCAGACAAGGATCCTCAGAGCTCTTAGGACCATGGTCCACTTTACCAAGGTGTCACTTCCAGATGACAGCTCATCTACATGTATGCAGTCTTTATATTACTCATACAATGACAAAAAAAGGTGGCAATATGAAACTATTTCTCAAATAATATAATAAGGCTTTAATGCAGTTGTGTGTGCTTAATTTATTAAGCACCAACATGTTAGGGAGCAATGTACGATTTAAATGGTGGTGGTTAATACATAGCTAACAAATATACTTTCACACATTAGACACAACAGGAGTTGTGGACCATGCCCATGAGCTTGCCATCTAGCCTTATGGTACTCAATATACAGCAACCCCACGTCACTTGTAAGGTCTCTATTTGGTATCAGGCTGGTAACATTTCATTCAAGATGATCCAGTGGCAATCTTCAGCTAAATCGTATTGTTTCAACATTTCATTCATATAATCATCTAGTTGTAAATAAGAGTTAACAGTTTAGTTACATTTGTTGCACAGGTTTTGCTTTCAATAAGAAATGAGTTACAAGTAAGAAACAGTTTCACTGATATTTATCACACCCTATGTAACTTCTGCAATGCTAATTTGCAACATACGCCCTTTGACTTAAAGGGGAACAATGCTTGTCCCACATATCTGACCCTGTGTACCATCTGTTTGGAGATGGTATGGAGAGATTTATGGCAATAGGGATGTCAGATGCTGCACAAAACTCTGATCCATGTTAAGGGGGCAGTTTAATGTCCCTGATGCCCCCTCTATAGAGGAACGCATTCTGCTGACTACCTCCATGCATTTAAAAATCAGACAAAACAACTATTTAAAGGGATTATGCAGCTATCATATTCATCAAACATAAAAAGGGGTCAGATTGTCAGTTTCATGTCTGATCACAGCCAACTCCGTTTACCCTTTGCGTGCCATGCTCACTAAGCTAGGTTAAAGTGTGGAAAAGTGCAAACAATGTATTGTTGCATATATACGGTAATTCATTTATGTTTCAAAATCAGATGCAATTATTGTTCCCTTTTCCTGTAACATATAACGCTATCACAGACAGAAGTATGAACTGTAGATTTGCTTTGTGCGACTAGGTGCATGTACATAGTGGGCATGGAAGTTAAAATGAAAAGTGATTCCTCGCCACGCTGCTTTTGTATCGGATTGTGGATTTAATTTCCTGGAAATATACATAACCTAAAAAACCCTTTAGAAAAAGCTTAAGAGACTGTGTGGTCAATGCATTCCTCATCTGTGAATCAGTATGACTACCAGTTGAGAGTTTACTATCAGACAGAACAATGTTTTGAAAACTGAGTCTGGTTTTGCTAAATCAGAAATAAGTGACTCATGACCTGAATATCTTGCCTCATTTGAATGAGTGACGATTACTAATAACTAACTTTTTTTTATTTTAAAGTGACCTTACAGAGACAGAGCCATGTCGCCTAGTGATAAAGTTGTACCCCTACTAGAATGTTGTAACAACTAAGCCTGTATTAAGTAAAAGCACATTCTTTGCTGGTGGTTCCTATTCTTGAACCAGCTGTGATGTCCTAAACCCTGATCGCAGCCTACATAGGCACTGCTAACCTGTGTAATGTGTGAAATGTATCTCATATGTATCGTTTTTCTTTCTTTTACAATTCAATTATGTATTTTATTTTTGCTAACTGCTTTTGCCTTTCCCACCCAACAGCCCGTCCCCTTACCCCATCACATCTCCCAAAATCTCTATCCTTATCGTTGGTCCATCACCCACCAATTGAATCTTTCTTTATGATCTGGTACTGTACCAATAACCTTCAAGTATGCGCTAATATCTTCCTTGCACGCCGTCTTTCTTCTGCTCTGGTCCTCCACTGGCTCCCTATTACCTTTAGAATTAAATTTAAAATCCTTGTACTAACATAAGCTTTGATCTTTCCCATCCCAGAAATATATGTATTTAAAATTTTAAAATATGTGCCTTAAATAGGATCTGTCACTTATGCAAAAATAAAGTTTGATGAAGTTAATTTTTGCACTTCACCAGAGGGAACCATATTAATTTCCTGTTTATAGAGCTTGGATGATTATTCCTCCATATAAAACATGCCCGATTTTGACACAAATTTAATCTTCCATGGAATCAAGTATTTCTCTATAAAGCAAATATATCTATAACAATTATATTGATTGCACAATGTAATGCACAAGTTATAGGTAGTTGTAATAAATTAACTTAGTTACGCCCATAACTGTGAAAAATGACAGTTCTCTTAATTGCGTGAACCCCCTTTCCCGTGTTGGATTCCTGTGTGGTGCTGGCTTCACTAGTAATTGTCCCAAAGCATCCCACACTATTTTTATTTGTCCCCAAGTACTTCTGGTTTACTGTTCCATAGAGGAGTGAAATTACTCACTCTTCAATTTCACTCCTCCTCTTGTGGTTGTAAAATGCCTTGATAAGGACAATTTAGCAAGTTGTGTGAAATCGTTAGCGTGCAATTACAAGTATCTGGGTCATTACTTTCATTTAACTCATTAACGTCTTGTCCTGGGAAATCAGATAAGCAATGAAAGGCAAGTCACACCTAGAGATTCTGGACAGATTATTGCTTTAATTATGAGACATCAAATAAAGATTGTTTAAGTTTGTTTTGTTGTTCAGGATGCATATGTAACATATTTTAAATAAAAGTAAAGACTATATTTAATGGTTGAATAGGTTAGTTGCTTTACTTCCATCATTATGAGTGTACAAGTACTAATACCACATGATTGGCAGTCTATGCGTTTAAATTAGTTTTTAATTATGCAGCTAATTTAATTAAGTCTTGAAATTTTCAGGACAATGAGACATCTGTCGTGGTGGACTTTTTTTTGTAGAAAACAATAGTACCAATGAATACGTACCTACTTCTGTGTACTGTGCAAAAAAGTCAAATAATTTATATATAATTGGCACCAGATTCTATGAAGATATTGTGTGACTTTTTAGACCTAATTTTTAAGGACGTCTTCAACAATAGAGCTTTATAATTGTCATTGCAAAATGACAACACAATTCTTAACAGTATGGTGTCTACCAAGCAGGATAGTGTGCAAATGGTGAATAGCATGTGTACCTGGATTCAATATTGAACCAGACATGAGGGGAAATACATCAGGAGACTGCCAATGTCTGCGCACATGTACATGTGTAGATTCCCAGGGATGTTGCCTGACTAATATGTAAGTAAGCAACTGCTTGCTTTTCTGTAATACAGGGATCAGTTGTGCAAGTACACTTAGCTTTGCTAATCCAGGGAGTTGGTTTAAGATACCTTTGGTGCTGATAAATGTTCTCCAAACAGAAGGTATAGGAGTCTGCTGTAGTTCCAGTTTAGTAGTCCCAGAATGCCTGCTTCCCCCTCTCTCTTTGTCTCTGGTCCTTATCTCTGGAATCCACCAACATAAACATCACTTATCTAACTCTTAAGTTTTCTTTGAATAGAAACAAATATCTTAAATTGGGTCCTGATACAGTATGTGAAATTGTAGCTTGGTTTAAAAGTTTGTGCAGTCAGGTCTGGGGTCATTTTTAATCACATTGAGACCTGGGGTAAGACTTCCCAATCGAACCCCCAACCCTGTGGATCCAGAGCCCCCTTCATCCCTACTGGTTAAATCTGATTGAGGTGTTGGTGGTGGGTCTACAGTGTTCCTTCTTTGTAGTGTCTGTGTCACTTGATGCAAGAGCTGCACAAACCTCTATTGCACCTTGGAGACTTCCACTTCCTGACGTTAATCTAAAATTTACATCAAACTCATACTACAAGTATAGTCTTTCCAGACATGACACTAGAGGTAGACTTATAGGAAAGAAATAGCAGGCAATATGGACAAACCTGGACAAGTCATATCAAAAAGTAATTGAGGATGGCTTGGATTTTGGGGGAAAAAATCTTCGTATTCCGCAAATATTCGCCCGTTCCTGTGTTCGGTTCGGGCGAATATTCGTGTATATTCTTCGGGTTCATTTTTTTCCTCCGTTTTTTTTGTAGAAGGGGTTAATACGGGGTTAACACTGTACGAACTACGCAGCAGCTTTGGCACCAGGATTTTAAATGTCCGTACGAGCAACTCTATTGGTCGCCTGCAGGGGCCTAGTCTGCCATTAACCAATGAAGTGCACCTGTACTTCATTGGTTGATGGCAGATGAGCCCCCTGCTGGCGACCAATAGTCGCTTGTACACACTTAAAATCCTGGTGCCGCAACTTGGCTGGGATAGACCACTGGTCTCCCCGCTCTAAGAGTTAAAGGTCTGTACGAACGACCAATAGAGCTGCTTGTATGGACCTTTAAATCTTGGAGTGGGGAGACCATGGTCTCCCCAGGCCAAGTTGCACCGTCAGGGGCCGTGCGAGTGAGCCTAGTGGTCGCCTGCAGGGGCCTCCTCTGGCATCAACCAATTGGTTGAGCGGATTTCCGCTCCCGTTAACCCCTTGGATGCTGCATAGATAAGGTAGGCTAGATGGGGAAAGGACCAGGGAGATTAGTAAACGAAGACGAAGATTCTTTGTGTTGTGTGTCTTCGTGTACGTTTTGCTGCTGCCGCAATGTTCGTATGTTCGGTATTCAGGCTGAACAACGAAAATGCACCCTTCGTGTTCGTTTTCATGTTCACCCGAATACGAATGCATAAGTCTAGTTATAAGGATTTCTTTTTCAAATTATTTTAATTTTTTTGCATTGTTAACTGTGCAATATGGATAGAGATCCCTTTAGGGACCTCTGGAACATGTTGTGTATGCCAGTGAAATAAACACTTTATTGTTTATTTCATTATTTTTAGTGATCTTTTCAAATAAATTAAAAGAAAACTTTTCATTTTACTTTTCACACGTGGGAAGAGGCAAAAACATTATTTCTCACTCTCTTCCCTATGATTCTCCTGCCTTAAGCCAGTAGGGGGAGCGCATGGATATGCCAGCAGGGTCTAGACAGACCCTCCGGTAGCTATCCTGTTCTCCTTTAACCTTCTGGTTGACATCAGTGATGTCTTCTGGAAGGGAATGCTTTATGTAACAGCTTACCAGTGCATGATTAGTTCGACCATTGGTTCTGCAGACAGAGGGGAGTCCAGGCTGTGAAAAGACTGTGTGTTCTAAGGGGCTTTTAATCAGAGCTATTAAGGATGTACATGTACGATCATAGAAAAAAAAGTAAAAATGCATAACATGTAGATACCTGCCATTAGTTTTTGGGCAACAAATTTCGTTCTGTGCTTATTTGGTTCTGACGAAAATCCAATTAGAGGATTGGGAGAGAGGACATCACCTGAAGCGCTGCCATTTTGGTGAAAGTTTGAGCCAGCTTATGTCCACGGTGCGGATGAAGATAGGAGATGAAGGAGAGGAGATGAAGAAGATGGCGAAAGTGGTCGGCAGACGTGAAAATGGTTTGTAGAGAAGGTAGGGAATCATTTAGAGAGGGTGAGAGAGTGCGTGAGAGTGCTTTTTGCTTTGTTAACATCTGCTTTGTTGGGGTCTGACCTCATTTTCATGGCTTTCCACAAATCGCTGAATTTGCCAAAGCTCTGTAAATTTGCAATTTGTAAAACTCTACATGCACATGTCCAATAATAAGATACAATAAAAAGACAAAATGCTTACTGAGAAATACAGCAGCACAGAAGGGCAGACAAACCATGGCAAACCATGTCTTGTTTTTATGTAGTGAGCCTCAAACAAGTTTGAAACATGCATTTTAGCACATTTTTAATGTTATCTTACACAAGAAATACAGCATCAGGATCAGAAGCGTACCTAGCGGGGGGCGGTCCCCCCCGGGTGCTGCTCATCAGGGGGGTGCCGGCGTGGTGGACAGACAGTAATGTCCGCCGCTAGAGGAGCAGGCTCGGTTGGGGAGATTAAGGATCTCCCTCTAACCCGCTTAAACACAATAGGGAGCGGGAGGTCTGTTAATGCAGACCTCTGATCCTGCTCCCTTGTGATGCGTCGGGATTTGATGTCATATGCCTGGGCATAATAGGATTGTGATTGCTGTTAATCATATACATATATATATATATATATATATAAATATTGTTATTGATGTTTGTCTAATTTTGGTGGGTTACTTACTTTTAATAAGTTGTTTAATTTTCATTTTGGTTCATCCCTATACTAAGCCAGACACTGAAGTGGTAGGCCTACACCACATCAATGTTTGGCTTAATATATAGTGATAGGGGTTATGCTGCATTATTGTCAATGTCTGGCTCAATGTATAGTGATAAGTGTTATGCTGTACCCCCATCAATGTTTGCTGAATTTGCCAAAGCTCTGTAAATTTGCAATTTGTAAAACTCTACATGCACATGTCCAATAATAAGATACAATAAAAAGACAAAATGCTTACTGAGAAATACAGCAGCACAGAAGGGCAGACAAACCATGGCAAAACAAGGATACACTTGGCAGCAGTATATTTTTGCCCTGCATCTCATTTTTAAGAACACAAGTACAAATTTGTCTTGTTTTTATGTAGTGAGCCTCAAACAAGTTTGAAACATGCATTTTAGCACATTTTTAATGTTATCTTACACAAGAAATACAGCATCAGGATCAGAAGCGTACCTAGCGGGGGGCGGTCCCCCCCAGGTGCTGCTCATCAGGGGGGTGCCGGCGTGGTGGACAGACAGTAATGTCCGCCGCTAGAGGAGCAGGCTCGGTTGGGGAGATTAAGGATCTCCCTCTAACCCGCTTAAACACAATAGGGAGCGGGAGGTCTGTTAATGCAGACCTCTGATCCTGCTCCCTTGTGATGCGTCGGGATTTGATGTCATATGCCTGGGCATAATAGGATTGTGATTGCTGTTAATCATATACATATATATATATATATATATAAATATTGTTATTGATGTTTGTCTAATTTTGGTGTGTTACTTACTTTTAATAAGTTGTTTAATTTTAATTTTGGTTCATCCCTATACTAAGCCAGACACTGAAGTGGTAGGCCTACACCACATCAATGTTTGGCTTAATATATAGTGATAGGGGTTATGCTGCATTATTGTCAATGTCTGGCTCAATGTATAGTGATAAGTGTTATGCTGTACCCCCATCAATGTTTGCCTCAGTATATAGTGATAGGTGTTATGCTGTACCACCATCAGTGTGTGCCTCAATATATAATAACAGTAATCCTATACCATCTTCAATGTTTGCCTCAGTATATAACTATAACAGTTATGCTGTACCGCAGTCAATGTTTGCCTCAGTATATGATAGCAGTTATGCTGTACCACTGTCAATGTCTGCCTCAATATATAATAACAGTAATGCTGTACACCCCTGTCAATGTTTGCCTAACGATAGAAGCTATGCAGTTTTAAAGTGTGTGTATGTGTGTATGTGTGTATGTGTGTGTGTGGGGGGGGCATAAACAGGATCCGCCCCAGGTGCCAAATACTCTAGGTACACCCCTGATCAGGGTCCAATGTCTCCCGAATCATACAATATCAATTATGTGTTAAATTACAAAGTGATAGGGTCACAACATGCCATGCCAAACCATGAGTGCATAAAGTGGTTTCAAACCAAGACATTTGCATAGCTCATAATTGAGGATTGCTAGCCCCCCCAAAAAACAAAATGACCCCCACAAACTATATGTTCCTTGAAAGCACACCACCTGAGGATTTTAAAGACACCTAACTCTTCTAGGTCACCCACGACAAATCAAATGGGGAGACAGGATTTTTTATCTACTTTTTCACTAGACTTGGGTGCTGATTTTGTCTTCGGGGAAAAAAACCCCGTTTGTATTCCACAAATATTTGTCCGTTCCAAAGTTCGTTTCGGGTGAATATTCGTATACGTTCTTCATATTTGGTTTTCTCTTCGTTTCTGCCAGTTTTCGGAGGAGAGCAGGAAAAAAAGAAAAGCGAAAATTTAAGTATTTAAAAAAAGTTAGGGGTTTGAGGAAAGTGACCTATATTTAAGGGGGGACATCATTAAAACTTACATAATACAAACAGGGCTGTGTGTGGCTGGGGCTAATAAAAATGGCAGTGGGGGCATCAATAGACAAAACGGTGGTTGGGCATCACATAAATTAATACTAAAGGGGGGGCATCACATCAACCACTATAAAAGGTGTGGGGCATCAATACACAAGGGAGGAGGGTTGGCTGGGGGCAACACAAATCAGTGCACAGTGTGGTGGCATAAATGCACAAAGGGGGGCGATACACAAGGTTGTGGGACGGAACACATTAATCAATACTAAAAGGGGGGCCTGGCTGGGGCATTAATACACAAGGGGAAAAAATATAAAAAGCAGTGTAGAAAATATTTTTTTTTTATGCTTCATAGTGGCTTAGCCTGTCCCAATATGGGTGTCGGTGTGTCACAGCCTGTACTGGTGTGTGTGTTTGGGTTTCGGTGTGGCAGAGCCTGTGCTGGTGTGTGTGTGTGTTTGGGTGTCGGTGTGGCAGAGCCTGTCCTGGTCTGTGGGTGTCGGTGTGGCAGAGCCTGTCCTGGTATGTGTGTTTGGGTGTCGGTGTGGCAGACACAAAAAAGCCACAAAAAGCCAAGTGAAAAACACTAATATATTATATAGAAAATTTGGTGTGTCACATAAGAATATATTAAATTATCTGCATAACTTAAATGCCCATGACGTTTGGTTCTAGTCTTCTAGTAAATTTAAAATCTGTTATTTTTGTTGTTGAAAATAAAACTGGCTCCTAACTTTTTTAGCTGGCTCCTAGATTCAAAACAAATTTGTCAAGCCCTGAACTGCCACCCAATACCAAAACGCCCACAAACCATATATTCCCTGAAAGTACATTACTAGGTGAATCATTGTAACCGAAAATGTAACGGAACACAACATCTTGAGCTTTTTTGGGCTACCTTTTTACATTTCATGCAAGTTTGAGGATGAATGCTGCAAGATAGGGTCACCTTTTTTCTTTTACACGTGGCAGACTTTTTGCATGAATACCTTCCCTCTGGTATCAGTCTAACCATCAGACTGGTTTCCTCTACAGCTGAACAATAATAAAATTATTTTTGCACCTATGAGGCAGCAGTACCAGGATCCAACCTTTCATTTTAGGCAGCTAATTTAATCTGTAATCAGTAATTTAACAGAAGAGTACATTAATGTAACTAAGGATTCTTGACAAAAATAAATCAGAATACATTGTGTTAATTTGTGGCATTATAAAAAAATAGCGCCAGACTTTGTTTTACTTATCCATTGTGTTAAAACAATATTTTCGGCATTCCTTATTTATTGGACATTCCTTTTTATTAATATGAAAACATTTTTTTTTCTAAAAGTGAATAGTAGAAGACTAGACTACATGTAAGACACTGGATAAAAGTAACTGAGTTATTTTAATAAAATGTGTTTTATTTTTCTCCTCTCTCTTATCTTTGCACATCTCCCTCCACCCCTTCTTCTGTCACATAAACCTGTCCTAATCATCTTGTCTGTGTGTTGTCACAAGCATCTGGAATTCATTTCGCCCCCCCACTGCTTCTCAATCAGCTTGCAAAGCTGTATATTTACAATAGTCAGTCTTTGCAGATGAAGTCTTTAACTACTTTGTGATGGACAAAATCTCTATTGATTCTAGTCTATACAAGTGATTGATTGCTCACTTTTGTGGTCTCAAACACAGAATAACCCAGATTATCTATCTGTTTATCTGCCTTTATTTAGTTATACAATAATTTGTTTGAATATGTGTTATAGTTTGTCAGGTAAAATGCAGCTTCAGAGTCACATGATAAAATCATCCTCATCAAATATGCGTTGTTAAATCCTATCTTCTGATACTAATTCCTAACAAAGCAGATATCAATCTGTCATAATCCAAATGTTTGTTCACACTAGGGTCACGTAAATTACTGTTAATCCTGAGTCCCCAAAATATATCTCGTTTTGGTTGCATTAAAATTCCATTTCAAAAAGAGACCAGAAAGCTCTTTGAAATTTATTTTTTCTGTGTTGGGCCTATGAAAGGTATCACCTTTGACCAGGCTATGACTGGCCATCTGGCAAATGCCCCATGGGCCAGTGCTGGATAACATGGGCCATTTACCTATGCAGGTTGAGTGGTTTGACACAAAAATACTACCACATTTTTTGATAGCAGCTGGTGTTAGAATTGGTGCATAGAAAGTTTAAATACTACCATCTGAAATATCCTGTAGTGTCTAGTTTTCAAACATATATACCGTATTTGCTCGATTATAAGACGACCCTGATTATAAGAAGACCCCCCAAAATCTGAATATTAACTTAGGAAAAAAAGAAAAAGCCTGAATATAAGACGACCCTAAAGGAAAAAAGTTTTACCAGTAAATGTTAATTCATGTAAACTATTTTTTTAAATAAAAGCTATGATTGAGAAAAATATATTTTTTGTTTTTATTTCCTTGTATTTTCCAACCTGTCCCCCAGTTGACCCCCTATGTGCCTCTCTGCCTCCAGAAATGCCTTATACCCCTATATCCCATTCTGGCATTTAGGGGGTTAAAATGCATATTATGGGGCAGAGTGGCATATAGGGAGGTATAAGGCATTCCAGGAGGCAGAGTGGCATTGAGGGAGTTAAAAGGCATTGTATAGAGCACTCTGCCTCCACAAATGCCTTATACCCCTATATGCCACTCTGGCATTTAGGGGGTTAAAAGGCATATTATGGGGCAGAGTGGCATATAGGGAGGTATAAGGCATTTCAGGAGGCAGAGTGCTCTATTAAATGCCCCCTTAACGCCACTCTGCCTCCTGAAATGCCTTATACCTCCCTATATGCCACTCTGCCCCATAATATGCCTTTTAACCCCCTAAGTACCAGAGTGGCATATAGGGGTATAAGGCATTCCAGAAATGCCCTATGCCCCCATTTAACACACACACGCACACACACACACTTACCGGTGCTTCCAATTTCCTGCTGTATTGCCGGGGCAGCGGGTTGACGTCTCCTTCCGCTGCAGCCGGAAGGAGGTGGAGTTGGCAGCGGGGGTTTGTCTGCATCCGTCGCGGATACCTTCCCCGGCTGTCAGAGATCAGAGTTCCCCGCACCGGCACCGGTGCGGGGAACTCTGATCTCTGACAGTCGGGGAAGGTATCCGCGACGGACGCAGACAACCCCCGCTGCTAGCCACACCTCCTTCCGGCTGCAGCGGACGTTGTCTACGTGGATCGCGTAGACGTCAACCTGCTGCCCCGGCAATACAGCAGGAAGCACCGGTAAGTGTGTGTGTGTGGGGGGGGACAGGAGGATCCAGGTCCCCTGCAGCGGTGCGGGGGATCTGGATCTTAGTCTCATAATCAGACCTCTATTTGAGGTCTGATTAGAAGACGACCCCGATTAGAAGATGAGGGGTATTTTTCAGAGCATTTGCTCTGAAAAAAACCTCATCTTATAATCGAGCAAATACGGTAGTTTGATGGGGATAAATTGAACTGACCAGCATTAAAGATGTCCAAAGTAGAACATAGGTGCAGAATGTCAAAATCCCAAGTGGAAAACTGAATTGAAAATGCCCAAACGTGACCTTTTACCCCCCCCAAACAACCCTACCAAGCAGGAGTGGTATCACAATACTCAGGAGATGTTGCTAAACACATATTGGGGTGTTTGACAGTGACATATACCAGGAGCTGTAAATTCATACATGAGGTGCAATGTCTGTAGTAGTAATATTTGCCATTTCTTTTTCCACAAAGTTTGATAAAGGTTGATAGCAGAATTCCAGAATTTGAAATACTATGTGGTCTAGTTTTAAAAAATATATTGTTTTATGGGGGTAAATTTAACTGACCAGCTTCACAGATGTCCCAAATAGGACATGGGGCAGAATGACCAGTTTTGAAATAGTAATATGCTAATTGTACATATTACCCCATAACTGAAAAAAACAACAACAAAAAAAACCACTTTGGGTATTTTTAAACTCAGGACAAATATAATAATCTAGTTAGCAGGTTTTTTTTATGTTAGCCTATGTAGATGAGTAAACTATTTTTCAAATAAAAGTCATAAAAAGGCCTTTTTTCAATTTGTCATCATATTTTATATATTTTTTGTATAGTAAATTAGATTATATTATAAAAATAAAAGTCTCTAAAGAAATCCCCTTTTGTCCTAAAAGAATATATAATTTGTATGGGTACAGAAAATGAGAGAAGAAAAATACAGCTAAACACAAACATTGCAGAAATGTTAAATGAAGGGTACAAAAAATAAAACAGCTCTACCCTTAAGGGGTTAATTATGATCAAGCACCAAAACTATCAGTTCCTATTTCATTTTGATAAACAACTTTATATAACTAGGACCCAAATAGACGTAACAAAGTTAGAATTCTAAAAGGTGAACTTTGGGGTGTTTTTGATGTCATATAATGTCTATCTCACTTTTTAAGATAATTCTTGAACAGTTATTTCTGTGTTTCAGAATGTATCTCTTGGGCATTGCTGGGCATATTTTTATGTGTCAATTTACATTATAGTAATAATTATATCCACTGAATTAGACCTGCAGTATGTAATTATCTAAATTAATTGTGCTAGGTAATCCCAATATGTATATTTATCGCCACCTTGTGGAAAAATATATACCAGCATAAAATATTCTGGTATGAAACACCCTTGAGTATAAAACATCCTTTCTACACTATGCTAATTGCAGTTATATAGCGAAATAGTAAAAACAATGTATACTAGTAGTTAAAGTTTAGCCAATACATTTGTTTGTAGATTTATATAGAGCTTTTATTTAAATGTCATGTTAACATTGGTAGTGCAGTAAATGCACAGATAGCATGATTTAAGGCTCAAGTAGTCTTCTTGTAAATCAATGCCATCTCTTAAAGATTCTGGTTTAAAGGAATTCCTGAACCTGCTGTGCCTAGATGCATTTTACTCAGTGAAATAAGTATTTGACCCCTTTGCAAAACATGACTTAGCGTGGCAAAACTCCTGTTGGCAATCAGAGGTCAGATGTTTCTTGTAGTTGGCCACCATCTCAGGAGGGATTTTGTCCCACTCCTCTTTGCAGATCCTCTCCAAGTAATTAAGGTTTTGAGGCTAATGTTTGGCAACTCGAACCTGCAGCTCCCTCCACAGATTTTCTATGGGATTAAGGTCTGGCTGGGCCACTCCATGACCTTATTGTGCTTCTTCTTGAGCCACTCATTTGTTGCCTTGGCCGTGTGTTTTGGGTTATTGTCATGCTAGAATACCCATCCACGACCCATTTTCAATGCCCTGGCTGAGGGAAGGAGGTTCTCACCCAAGATTTGACGGTGCATGGCCCCATCCATCGTCCCTTTGATGTGGCAAAGTTGTCCTGTCCCCCCTAGCATAAAAATACCCCCCTAGCAGAAAAATACCCCCAAAGCATAATGTTTTCACCTCCATGTTTGACGGTGGGTATGGTGTTCTTTGAGTCATAGACAGCATTCCTCCTCCTCCAAACACAGCGAGTTGAGTTAATGCCAATTAGCTTGATTTTGGTCTCATTTGACCACTTTCACCCAGTTCTCCTCTAAATCATTCTGATGTTCATTGGCAAACTTCAGACGGGGTGTACATGTGCTATCTTGAGCAGGGGGACTTTGCGCGCGCTGCAGGATTTCAGTGCGTCACGGCGTAGTGTGTTACCAATTGTTTTTCCCTTCACTGTATATAATGTCATTAAAGTTTTACTGCAATTATGTTGTTACAAATGTTTAAGGAATTTAAAGGAACATACTTTTCCGCATTACAGTTGTGCCTTTAAGATATACTGTATGGCCCATTATAAAAATGAATATATATCTCACAACATATATGTAATAAATCGAAAAAAAATTGTAAATAAAGTTTTGATCAATACATTAAATATTTGCCACATACATATTGATAATCCATTTAACCTCTTAACGACTAATGAAGGGCTAGACATGTCACGCAAAAAAGGTCAGTTAACAACCAATGACCTGCCTGGCACGTCATGGCATTAAACAAGCTTAGAAAGTGATTTACAACGGTGTTGCTGTAATGCCTCTTTTCAAGGCATTCACCCACACCAAGATTGGCAGCAGGGGCATGTCTGCCCCCCCGGGGGTGTCAATGTCCACCGAACCCCCGTTTTAAAAGTTGAGGAGGCGATCAACCTCAGTAACACCCACCCCAGGACGCTCTGGAGAGCGGTCACAACTGCCACTGCAAGAGATTTTTCCACTCGCAAGATGGATGTGCAAAAAAATGTAAAAGTCTCAAGACTCTCCTGAGAACTCTGGCTCCTCTTGCAGGTTGAGTACAGGTATTCAACCATGCAGGTCTATTGAGCCCAGCTTTCTAATCACAATGTGATTAGTGAAATATTTAAAAATAATTCAAAAATGTAAAATAGCTAAAGAAAATGTGGTAATCAAAATAATTATGCAGTGAAGTCACCATCAGGGGAACCATCCAGTTCCAGGAAAATGTAAAAAAAAGTCCAAAAATAATAAAATAAAAAAATAAAGTATATTATGAGCAAGTGCTTAAATTAACAATGTATCTTCCCAAAAATCCTGACATGTAGAAAGTTTAAATACTAGCATTTCAAATATGCGGTGTCTACTTTAAAAAAAAAGAAAAGAAAAAGAAGATAGGGCATAGGCACAAACGTGCCAAATGTGGCCTTTTAGCCCCCAAACAACCAGACAACCCATGCATGGTTGACATCGTTGTACTCAAGAGATGTTGCTGAACACATATTAGGGTGTTTGACAGTGACATATACCAGGAGTGGTAAATTTATACCTGAAGTACAATGTGTGTGAAAAAAAACACACAAAAAACGCCACCACAAATTTTGACAAAGACTGGTGGTAAAATTAATGCATGCAAAGGGTTAAAATACCAGAATTTGAAATACCCTGAAGTGCCTAGTTTTGAAAAATATATGATTTGATGGGGTAAACTTAACTGACAACCTTCAAAGATGTCCCAAATAGGACATGGTGGCAGAAGGACCATATGTCAAAGCTCCAAGTTAAAAAATGCGCACTTCCCAAATGTGGCATGGTTGGTATCACTGTGGTATTTGGGACATTTTTTAACCTGACTACTCCAATTTACCCCATAAAACCATTTTTTTAAAAAATACATACCCCTTGGGTATTTGAAATGCTAGTAGTTTAACTATTTCCATGTCAGGATTTTTTCAGAAGATACAGTGCTACGTTTAGCACTTGCTCATAAAAATAAACGTTATTTTTTAAAATATAGTTTTGGACTTTTTTATTTTTTTTACATTTTGTTGGGACTGGTTGGTTACCCTGATGGTGACATCACTGCATAGTTATTTTTACTAATAATTTTGATTAGAGTGGTCACAGTGCGTCCTGGGGTGGGCTTTCGGTGCTGTTAAATGCCTCGCTATTGAAGCGTTTCAGCGACACCCTTTAAGTTTAAGAGACAATTGTTGTTCGCCTCTTAAGCTCTTTTAAATCAACTTAACAGTGCAAAGCCTCAACATTTTGTCTCTGACATATTTGTACCCAAACAGCTTAACAATGCAATCTATGCCCCAAAACAGCAAAACTGTGATATTTGTGCCCAAACAGCTTGTCTGACTTCTTTGTCCCTAAACAGCTTAACAGTGCCATCTTTGTACACAAATAGCTTGTGTCTGACATCTTTGTCTCCAGACAGCTTGTCTGTGCCATATTTTTCACTAAACAGGTTAACTGTGCTATTTTTGTGCCCAAGCAGCTTGTATCTATTTTTACGTAAACAGCTTAACAGTGCCACATTTGTCTCCAAACAGCTGAACAGTGCCATATTTAACCCCCAAACGGCTTGTCTCTGCTATGTTCATCCCCCAAATAGCTTCCCAATGCCATGTTTGTCCCCAGACAGCTTGTCTCTGCTAACCTTGTCCTTGCTCACACATTTATACATACGCTGCGTAGTTAAATCCTTAACCTTAACATCTACTGAGACCTGTAACAGTCATTAACCTTAACTTCTACTGAGGCCTGTAACAATACATACATGCTCACATACAGACACTAACATACATACAGTCATACATGCATACTCCCTTCCCCTCTCCTTCCTTCATCCCTTTAACTCAACTACAGGATTCCCTCTGGCTGTGAGAGACTCCGGTTTAACCACGGGGTCACGTAACCTTGTGTTACATGACCCTGCTTCTTTGCGGGGGGCAGACTTCCCCTCATGTTCATCACTGCTCCAGGTGCACAGAATGGCCAGTAATGAAGATAGATTTGTGGGGAACACTTCTCTGGACTGAACTCCTGTGACCCATGTAAGTTCCAGCTCTTTACAAGGACATTTTTTTCATTTCATACAGTACATACATACTCCCTTACTCACACTTACCTTGTTTGGAGTATTTTTTAAAAGCTTCTCACACCCAGTTTCCGCGAGCAGACCGGTCGCACCAGCCCTGTTTGAAGATGTTTTGGACTGGCTAATGTCCCCTGATCCAGCCCTCCCTGACATTTCATACTCAATACGAGGTTAAGGAATTTGTGTGTGTGTTTTTTTTTAAAATAGGCATCACAAGTTAAGAGTAATTTCTGTGTGAGCGCAAATATTAGTTGGCTTTAGTGAATTTGTGAGTTGGACTTTTGCAGTTTAGTGAATAGATTATTTCGAAACAAATGTTCCAAGATTTGGGAGCACTATTTTGATATCCTTTGAAATCAGAATCATATATTTAAATCTGTGGTCATCCAGTGGCAATGAAAACGTTAAAGTGCAAAACAGTAAATATTACATTCAATTTCATATAAAATTAACACCCATTAAGAATTATGTGGATCTTGGATAACTGGATTAAAAATAATATTTATGCATCCTGTGCTTGGAATATTTTCAAACATGCTGCATGGAAATGCAAAATGAATAGTCTTGTTGTTGGCTTAGTACAATGACATTATTCAAAGCTAGCCATCCATACAAGTGACGATTTTATGGCTTGAAATATTTTTGTGTCAGTTTGTGAGTAAATATCCAATTACCTACCTGCTCCCCGCAGAGCTGTGTTATTGGAAGAAACTGTGCGGTTTCATATTTTAAAGAATTATCTGATTGCTGTTTGCAATAAATGGAGTTTTGTAGACAACAAGAATTGTCATTTTAAAAAGCAAAACAGTGCTCTGGATCCCATTTCCACATTTCCTTTCCCAGTAATAGCAGTTAAAATGTGTTTTGTTGTTTTGAAATCTTTATTCTCCTGTTTTCCACAATGACATTATTTAGGGTAAATTGGCTTGAGAAAATGTTTGCAGCGTCAAATGAAATCTGGCCTCATATCGGGATAGAAATATCTATCTTTAGCCTATTTTCTGGTGCTTGTTTCTAGTTTCTTATTTATTATAAGTATAAATAATGTGGATGGACAAACTGGTAGACTAAAGAAGAAATTGTCTGCTTTTGCAAAAATGCTAGGGAAACAGAGTTTTTAACAATTTCAACTTTACTGCAATGCCATTTTATTAAAGTACTTTGGGTTTTAAACTCCCACAGCTACAATGCAAATAAAATATAAAAACCCATAAAATTGAGAAATAGTACATTATACCTCCCCTGTCCCTTTTTGGGAGGGTTGTCACTCCTTGGGGTTCAAATCCCTCCATTCCAACACTTACGCAAGGCTTTTTTTTGCTATTCTGCACAGATCAGTGGAGTAGGCATACAGCATAATCCTAGGCAAATTTCACTGTTTCACTGGAAGTAAGGTACACCTTATAGTATGTTCCATATGTACTGGGAAAGTATAGAAACTCTATATAAATTAGGTATTTCTGAAATCAGGACACCTGAATTAATAAACTTCGAGGGGATTTTCCGTCACTTCACCTAATTTTGTTAGGATTAAGAGGGAAAATTTGTATATTTTAGACACTCCTATTGAAGTGGATTGCTTGGAATATGAAATCATATCCTCACACATTGCTTTAGTAGGTCGTAAGGTGATTGTGAGAACAGGGCTGGACTGGGGATGAAAACTGCCCATTGAAGCTAAATGATGTACGTGTAGCTGCTGGCTGGACACTCGCTTCCTTATGTTTTTATGTTCTTTCTGTCACGACCTCCCTACACTGGCACTCACCGCGGAAGTTATTCCACCTGGAACACTACGACCAAAGGAGGAGCCCCTGGTAGCAGCACCCCAGGATTTAGACGATCCCAACAGCAAGGAGGCCAGATAAGGTAGGTATAGGTAGAAGATACGGAGTTGGTGGTGCAAGGTGACAGGCTTAGCAGAGACTGGAAAGCCGAACCAGGATACGGACACAGGAACCCAACGAGCCGTGGTCGAGATCCAGAGAGGTAAGCCGTGGTCGAGATCCAGAGAGGGTAGTCAGGTAAGCCGTGGTCGAGATCCAGAGAGGGTAGTCAGGTAAGCCGTGGTCGAGATCCAGAGAGGGTAGTCAGACAATCCGTGGTTCAGCAAAAGATCAGCAAGGCACAGTACAAAATCGGCAGGCAAAGAAAGGTCAGGCAAGCAAAGGGTCAAAAATTAGCTGGAAGTAACACAAAACACAACCGAGCAAAAAGACCACAACAGGGTAACTAGCTAGAGAACTTCCTGACTTTTAAATCTGGCGCCAGAACCTAACCCCGCCCCTGAGATGACGTCATCGAGAAGCTCTAGCCGGCCATCCAAACCACGCCTCCAGTTGCGTGGCAACGAAACGCTCCTGCCGCGAAGAGACCGAGAGGAGGTAAGTGCCCGACTCCGGTGATCTCCACTGCTGCAGGCTGGCTGCTGCAGCGTAGAAAGATGATCCCCGGAGGAAGCCCTATATGCCCCGGATCTCGGAGGAACACAGGCATCCGCCTGCCTGTGTCTGCCGAGATCCGTGTCAGTGACACTTGACCTCAGCGCCCGGCGTTCACAGGCATCGGCTTGCCTGTGTTTGCCGGGATCCGAGGATGTAGCCGTGTACTGGCAACCTCTTGCCGGTACCGGCCGGGACCCGGAACCGTGACACTTTCAGTGTGTGGCCATGCGCTGCAGGACCTGATCTGCTGCTGGAAGGGCTCTTTTGCCCGGTGTGCCTACACCTATGTGGTCATTCTAAATGTAAAAAAATAAAAACAGGGAGGCTTCTTGCGTGAGGTTTTACTTGGTAAAGGACCAGCTCTAATCTTCTGAATGCCTTACTCTGTTGTATAAAAAGCTATAAAAAATTGCCGGGTGAAGCACTGGTTCTCCGGGTCAAGACCTGAATCCTCCTGGTCGCGGGAGCAGGGTCTTGACATGCACCGCTCCCCGCATGCACATGTCCCGCTGCCCCGCGTCCCGCAAGGGAAGGCTCCGTATAGCCGGAACCCAATAGTTCCTAGGTATGCCAATCAGCCCCTCTGTACACATAAATGTGCTTCTGATTATATGTAAAAAAACATGAATAACAGCTATTATACCGACATAGCTGGTAGGACACCTGACATCTTTGAAAAACATTCACTATAAAACAGCTTTTTTGAATGCCAGATTGTTTGTATTGGGGTGTTATGCTGTCTATTTTCCAGTAGATGGCAGCATTGTCAAATTGTGCACTTGTTCTTCTGTTGTGTGTCTCTTGTGTTTATATCTTAATCTTGTCTCTGCTTGTCTGTGTCTGTGAGCAAACATTTACATAACATTCAAATACACAGAATAATGTATGATGTAAGACCCTGTGTCATGCTGGAATGGAGTGACTAACAGCAGAAGACTGAGAAGACAACCACAGAATTTCCCTGCCTTGACTATATTCTTTTTTTTTGTATCATATTTTGCATTTTGGGGGGGTGATGCACAATATTGTCCAATTATATGCTTGGTACAATGTTGAATATCATCCTGGCTAACTAATAATATTGTAAATAGGGTTGTCATCCTTTGATATATACTGCTGTCGACGTGAAACCACCCCTATGGATGAGGCATCAATACTGTCACAAAACAGGCAAATATTTATCAACGAGATGTTAGGAAATCATTTTCACAGTACCATAAAAACTATTAGATATATATATATATATATATATATATATATATATCTATAACCCCAGGGGCATATACTGAGGCAAACATTGACGGTGGTATAGGATTACTGTTATTATATACCGAGGCAGACATTGACAGTGGTACAGGATAACAGGATAACGTATCATTATATACCGAGGCACGCAATGATGGTGGTACAGCATAACACCTATCACTATATACTGAGGCACACATTGACGGTGGTACAGCATAACACCTACCACTATATACTGAGGCACACATTGACGGTGGTACAGGGTTATCCCTATCACTATACATTATGCGAGACATTCACAATAATGCAGCATAACCCCTATCACTATATACTAAGCCAAACATTGATGTGGTGTAGGCCTACCACTTCAGTGTCTGATTTAGTAGGGATGCACCAAAATGAAAATTTTGGACCAAAACCGAAAATTCAGCATTCTGGACCAAAACCGAAAATGACTCCCCCACCTTTAAAAAAATCAACAATATATATATATATATATATATATATATATATATATATATAAATTAACAGCAATTACAATCATATCATGCCCAGGCATACACAGATTCCAGCATGTACTGGCTGACTTACCTTTAGACTGCTGACTGAGACAAACATAACAAATGGGTGGGGCAGACCTTATAAAAGAAAAAGAGCTGAAGCAAAGAGCAAAATATTTTTTATATTTTTTGTGTACAGTATGGTTAGAGGTCCTCTTAGGGACCTCTTGAATGTGTTATTAATGCCAGTGATGTCACAATAACATTACTTAGCTCACCGTTTTTATTATTATTATATTATTTTAGTTTTTTTAATTGTTAAAAAAAAATCACTAACATTTTTTTTCTTGTTTTGTGTTTCAGCATGTGAGGAGAGTGAGAAACATGATTTCTTACTCTCTTCCCTCCGATCCCCCCACACCGATCACACTACGATACTGCAATACTCTGCCCTCGTAGATGCATTACTTTGCATGTATCCACACTAAATGCCAGTTGCCACAGCTCTGACCATTTTTCCAGTTTACCTATATTATTTGCCATTTGGCTTATTCCTCCAGGAACATCAACCCTGTTGCAAAGTTTGTGTCATCAGCAAAAACTTGAAAATTAAACCTGGGTTCTCCTCTTCTTATTGGTATATTGGTTAGTATCCCAAAGTTATTTAAAAATAGATTTATTATTTGTTAGCTCCTGCATGATTTCTGCATATTTATTTTCTCCTGTTATTTTTGTTGTTGGCCATTAGATGGCAATCCTGTTGAGCACTGCCATAGCTGTACTCACTTCCCTATGCAACTGTTCTCTCCTTTGCACACATGATAGATAGATTTTTTTACAAAAAATTGCAATACATGTATAAAATCTGTTTTCTATCCATCCTCATTGCCTGTACCTAATATTGCGTTGGAGATTCTTGATATAAAATTAATTTATATAAATTTGATAGGTGAGGTATGGTATTTAAATATAGTTAATTTTCCATGAGCTGGACCTCAGTTGTGCAAAGTAATATAAGATGTTTTACATGCAAGTAACTTGTCTTGTAGCTATGTCTGTCCCACAGAATCACTATGGTCTCTTTTGAACCTTGTGAAATAAGTGTGTTTTTGTGAAGATGTAAAATAATTTTCGTTTCAGAGGCAAATTGAATTTGTTTATGTAGAGGGCTGGCAGATGGATGTAGGAAAGCAAAAACCTACTGCTGATCAGTATTGTGATGTCAAGAAATTGGGCAACCAGCAATTACAACTTTCTTACTTACATTCCCAGATGTGCTACAAGGACATCTGTTTCAAGATGAAATTTGGCCTTTGGGCAGCAATTCCACAAGGATGAGTCCTTTGTGTGGACCCCTTATGGTTCTTCATTGTAAACTCCCATTTCTCTCTGTGACAGTGTTTTAGAGTTGGAATTGTGTACATTGAACATCCTGGTTTAAATATTCAGTGTAGATGACACTAATCTCAAGAATTTGGACTGCCTACAATAAACCCCAAAAACATATGGTAATATTTGGCATGCCTGTAAAGGTGTATGTCATTTATATGAAGCTGCATGTTGTGTATTTCCTTTTATAAGTTGTTGTTAAACCGCCTATAAATATGGTACTATAAGAGAAACACCAGTGAAGAAGCACAATGCATACCTGTGAACTGTCCATGGAATCTATGAATGTATCTGTAAGAATAGAGAATAACAATAATTATTGGATGTTTTCTAGCAGAGAGGTGAAAAACAGGACTACCACACAGTGATATGAGTTAATATTTGCAGAAATAATATCCAATGGTTGAAAAACAAATAAGCGTCCTTTGTCTACAGACCTGGAGATTGCCATTGTTTTCAGTTGTGATATTTTGGGTGACTTTCACCACACTGAGCTGATGATTTAGAACAATGTTAATGAAGTCCTGCATGTCCACTGAAAGCCTCTACTCCATAGACTATCATTAGTCAGCATCAAGCTGTGTGATTGCGTAGTAGACAATGGGAACAGTCTTACAACAGGTAGCAACTAATATATATTGCGGAAATGTAAACATGCATGGGATATGAATAAAACCTTTCTGAACCTAAGATGAGACTAAGAACATAAGGAAAAATTGGCAGACTTGATAGGCCTAATGATTCTTATCTGCCATCACGTTCTGCATTTCCGTGCAGCTAGTGATTTCCCAAAATGAATACGAATTAAAAAAATAAAGCAGTACATTGTAGCTTCCTCTTTTTAAGATATGATACATTTTTCCAAATTGTATCTCTTTGTTTAAATGCACTGTTCTTATTTAAACAAATGGTTGACCTTGAATTGTTGTTTGTAGTAATATACTAAAAAGCTGCTTTATGGAATGTATTATGATAGAAGCACTTTTTTTGCCCCATCTTACCATCCCAGAGGTCATCTAAAAAATGAATTAAGTATGTCACAGCACTTTGCAAATGAACAATATTGATATATCAATATTGTGTGTGAATTAAATATGAGCAGCACATCCCCCACAACCTTTTGTTGCAAGACCCTCTTCTTCTGTATCAGTATGTCTTATATAGCTTCATTTTACTATTTGTTTTTATATTGTTAAATTGAATGTTATTTTGCATTCTCCGTCATGATAATAGTGCTATACAACTTATTTAATGCTACCCAATGTACACAATGTATTGTAATTAATAATTACTATATTAATTAATTCATATATGTCACAAAATGTGGTAAATCAAATATTTTATTGCTATTCTGTTTTTCTGCCAGGATTTGAAGAAATATTAATTTTCTGTGCTTTTTTTTCTACAATGCTTGTGTGTTCCTTAAGGATTTCTTACAGAGGTTCAGTGCAAAGAAATACACCAAAACCTGTTCACCTGCATACCCAGATTAGATAAATTTCCCATATGCGTTATTTGTGTTATTTGGGCCATACAGGTCATACATCAAAACATGCCCATTACAGGTTCCAAATTTAACATTTTCACATTTTTTCTGCTGTGCCTATGTTGCATTTGAAAAGGTTTAGTAACCCTCCAGTCCCACTGAACCCCACAAAAGTGTATATTTCTTTAAAGCAGACAACGCTGGGTATTTTTCTAGAAGCATTTGGACACTTTCCTTGCAACCAACAAGAAATACACCAACAATTGTTCACCTGCATCTAAAGATTACAGAAACCCTCCATATGCATAGTGTTTCTGTTATTTGGACCATACAGGCCATAAATCAGGTTATGAGTGAATTTGAAATATCCCCAAATATTCACCTTTTGATTGTAACACCTGACCAATTAGCATTAACCTCAGAACAATTTTTTTCATTTTCCTTTCTTTCCACTCATAGGGCAGTACTCCCGCACACACAGGCCCCCACACCTGCACATTTGGCAGCCCCCACAGAAAACTATGCTGCAGTCTCTCAGAGACCCCCCCCACACACACACACAACACCATCTGCTAACACAACCCGTCTCCTCCCTGTACACAACACATGACATGATCCATCTGCTCCCTCCTCACTTTATACAACACTTTCTGGTAGAGCCTCCATGAATTCTAGGTCACAGTGATTGGGGCAAACAGTCCACTTTAAACTCTGCCTGGAGTTATTTTTACTTAGAGATGAAAAGCTTATTTTAATAGCAGCACTGATTATTTGTCAGGGTCACAACAGGCTGACAGTGATGTTACTTTTAGAGAAAGGCTGGCAGGTATAGCAGTTGGGGGGCATCGTGAGACTTGAAAAGGCCATTGTGTGTCACACCTCAAAGCACATTGGATGTCACTGATCTCAACAGACATCTTGTTGCAGAAGACTTTGGTCTGATAAAAGTATTACGCTGGCCAATTGCCCATATAGACTGGTACAATTGCAGCAAAAGAATCAGAAACAAATCATTGAAAATAAAAAATACATTTAATTGAAAAAGAGTCCATAATTTGCTACTATTTTAGAATGTTCTAACTAGCTGTATAGAGAGTTATATGTATTTCCTAAATATTTGTTATTTATTCCATGCCGAGTTAAATTTTGTAACTGTTAAAAACTACATGTTCTGTGTTTAGACTGGAAACTATTATAAATTTCATAACATTACTGAACTAATATTTCAAATGCTAAGCATTGCATGGTCTCGAGAACAACTTAGCTATTTAACTAAATTCTGAAGTTACCACCTACTTTGACAAAACACAATTTTTCCTAGTACTATGCACATGTGACATATCATAGTTGCAATGATTTGTGCAGTTATCTGATGTCTTCAAGCAAATTTGCATATTGTTTCAGAATTTCTTTTGCTAGCTAGTTAGCTATTTAAATCATCATTTTATCAGCCAGGATATCTTTTGTTGACATGTTCCCCCTATAACTCTTCTGCCATTGGTTTCCACTACACCGTCAAATAATAGAATTAAGGAGGCCCCTCAGGACTGAATGATCAATTATACAAGTGCACTGAATCAAATCATTTGGAGTACTCTAAGACATTTTTCTTTTTACGAATCTGTTTTATGTCAGGCTCATCATGTCTTAGCCCTTAACTGGATGTTGGAGTCCAGAGCGCAGGAATGTATGAACGCAGTGATTGAAACAAACGTCACAAATTACACAAGTGGAATGTTTGGTTATAGGTTGTATTACAAAAAGCAAGACATCTCCCCAGAAGCAGCAGAGTAGGAGGCATATCATGCATACAGACTGCTGGGGCGTATGAGGGTAGAAAACTCCAGGTAAGTATTCAAAAGGGTCTGGGACAGGTACAAGCAAAAAGGGGAAATTCAGTAGGCAGTCCGGGTCAAACAGGTGGCAGGCAGGCAGGCAGGCAGGCAGGTCCAACGTCTGGCATGAACTATGGCTCCAAAGAACTTAATGAACTCACACCTCTGTTACTGGGAGGCAGGGTCTAGGCTTCAGGTGAGGGAGGCAGGGTAATAGCAAAACCAAACATAGCTGAACAGAAATACAGAGCACATTAATCATATACATAGCAAGAGACGCACACATGGTACAGGATGCCACAAATGAAAGGCAACAAGACAAGGAACACAGGGGATGGAGTGAGGAGCTGAGATGTATAGAGGGCAAAGGTACATAAAATACAGACAGAAATAAACAAGACAGCAAGCTGTGGAGAGGAGTTCAACTCCATGCAGACCTCTTAAAGGGGCGGCCATGCCTGGCAGTTTCCAGGGCTGGGGCTGAACCCTGACAGTTTATTAATATTTACTCCAAAGAAAAAAAATGACATATAATGATGTACAAACACAAAGTTCTAGTGTAGCTCTACAAAAGAAGCCACATTTAAAGAGATTTTACATTTCAACTTAAGTGGCCCACATCTAGTAACATTACTTCTTGAGCTCAGACAATGAGTTGAGTGGACTAAAGGGAGAGTTGACAGCAGAGTTATGGTTTTAACTCGCTGACCTCGATTTACATTATGATGGTCCCACTGAGTGAGCTTCTGGCGGTCCCTGTATAAAGCATAGTTAATTCACTGAAATTTCTTCAACCATTAATTATTCATTATGGATATTCAGCACAGCCCTTCTTACTGGAGAAATCTTACCGTGTTGGCCCATCATGATGAATAGTAAAGTAAGGAAGTTGCAACTAGACTTGGTCGCCAGCCAAGTCTTAGTATAAAAAAACCTCTTCGTATTCCACTAATATTTGCCCATTCCTGTGTTCTTTTCCAGCGAATATTCGTGTACATTCTTCGTGTTAGTTTTTTTTTCTTCATTTTTTTGCTGTTTTTCGGGGGAAAAAATGTAAGCAGGGGTTAATACAAGGTTAACGGGGTATAAATGCACAGCAGTTTTGGCACCAGGATTTTAAAGGTTTGTAAGAGCGCCTCTATTAGTCGCTAGCAGGGGCCTCCTCTTGTATCAAGCAATGAAGGGTAGCTGCTCTTCATTGGTTTATGCCAGACAAGCCCACTGGTGGCGACCAATAGAGTCGCTCATAAGGACCTTTAACTCCTAACACCGAAGCCATTAGTCTCCCCCTAGGACAGGTTGCTCTGCGGTGTAGCTTGCCCTGTGCAGGAGCTAAATCAGTGAGACAACATTGAATTTTGACCCAATGCGACTCTCATGCAATGTAACTCCTTGATCACAATTGACGTGACAGGCACGTCACAGAAAAACATCCTGTTAGCGACAATTGACATGCCTGGCACGTCATGACTTTAAATGGTTATAGGAAGTGACCTTTGTGAGGTGTGCATTTTTTGGATATTTGACATATGGTCAGTCTGTGCCTATGTACTATTTTTGAGACATCTTTGAACCTGGCCAATTCGATTTACCCCATGAAAGCATTTTTTTAAAATAGACACCCCATGGGCGTTTAAAATATCAGTATTTTAACTCTTTCCATGCAACAATTTTTGTGAAGAAAAAAACTTTTATATATATGGTGACTTCAGTGAGAAATTATTTTTACATGTTACCATTTTTTTTACTATTGTGATTAGTGAGCTGGGCTCCCTTGACTTGCATGGCTGAATGTAATACCTGTATCAAGAGTTCTCAGGAGGGTCTGGATAGAACCTTTGTGAACTTGTTAGCTTGTCAGTTGGCTGCCATCTTGTGAGTGGCAGCAATGTCACTCACTGATGGTGCTTGTGGTTGCTCTTCTGAGCAATCATAAGGCTATCGGGTTAGGGGGGTTGTGTTGCTGAATGCCTCCATATCGAGATATGTCAGCAACACATTACACTTCCTAAGCTCTGTTTCAGCCGGCCGTTTTGCTGGCCATTTTTTGGGGGAGAGGGCTTTCCTCCCAATATCCATAGCTAGCGTTATTTGTGAGACTTCTGTGGATGATGCAAAGCCATGCGGCGATTGCAGCAATTTAAAAGCATCTCGTACATGTGCGGGCTTTGTCACAAATACATTGCATCGTGAGCCTGTACATGTGCGGGCTTTGTCACAAATACATTGCATCGTGAGCCTGTACATGTACGGGCTTTGTCGTGAAGGGGTTAACGTAGGATGGGCTCTTGGCAGTAGGTTCCAAGTTATCCAAGGGCTTAACGCGACAGTATGATCATTGGTGATCATAACTTGTGGAAGGTTCCTTGCAGGAAGTAGTGCTTGGAGCCTCAGGTCTGGGTTGGGGCATCTGGGCATGTCTATTCCTGACATTGGTGTATGGTATGGTACCTGGATAACTTGGCAAGCTTGGTTGGTTTTGGTGTGTATATACAGTATACTTTTTGTATATTATTATTATTATTATTATTATCTTTTATCTATTTATATAGCGCCAACAGATATGAAAAGACAAGAATTGACAGACTAAGACAAACCGATACATTTGGTGGAGAGAGCCCTGCTCGCATCATTATACTTTTGTGTGTTGGTAGTCATTGTTTCTGTTAACGCATCTATGTTTATTATTTCAGGTGTTGTGGGATAATGATTGTGTTAAATAAAATGGTTGTGGTCTTTTCTAACCCATATCATGTGGTGGTGTTTTTGTTTACTTTGGTAACTGGGCTGAGGCTGGCCCATGAGTCGAAGCTATATCAGTCATGCTGTGTCATGTTCCCTTCTATTAATTATGAAAGCATTCTATAATATATACAGATCATCCTATGCTGGTAAAAAGTTGATCAAACATTGTATACACTACTGTACACTGTGTATAAATATTAGAACATCACTTTTTCCTGGAAGATAACCTTATGTAAGTGTGATGACTGCAGCAATTAGTTTTTTGTTCGGTGTTTTGACAATACTACTAGGCAATCATGCAGCGCATGGTAGGCAGGGGACTTAACTGCTGCTAATTTTATCATCAGGTATGTACAAGTTATATACTAGCTTATTTTTCTGAATAATAAGTACCTTATGTTTATTTACTTCACTAAAATACTGTTCTACAAAATATTTTACTAGACATTTTAATAAATATTGGTTGACAGGTTACAGTTTATTTACCTCTTATTTATTAAAAAAAATGTACAACGTACAAACAATGTAAGGAGGAAATGGTACTATTAGATTTTTTTTGGTCATCCTAAACACTGTGCCCTTCAATATTCAGCATCATAAAGGTGTTTACAGTTTATCTAAAATAAATTAGAACCTTCTATTCTAAAAGGAGAAAGGGGTCACAAGGTCCAGATGTCAATTTAAAAATGCCAGTCATTTTCCAGGATTTCCATCAATTCTGAAGCGTCTGCCCTATACTTGAATGGGTCACAAAATGCACCTCCATTCTTCCAGTAAGAAGACATTGCTGCAAATTAGACCAGCTGCCAAAGGCAATCTCACACGTAGACCAGGCGTCTACATGAACGGTGCATGTGGAGATAACAAATAGCATCTTTCACCTTCCTGACAAGCATATTTACTCATTGGATACTCAGACTAAAATGTGACCTGACTACATTCACAAAGCATAGACAGGCCATTCAATTTTATTTTAAGGATAAATTGTCCAAGGAACTACTTTGCTTTGTGAAAGCACCCCAAGTTAATGGGGTATAGCTTTCTTGGATATCCATATCTGTTGCTAGCAATCTAAATGCATAGCACAAAACATGGGTGTTGACCCGCTTTTAAGTATGCAGAATATAAAGTTGGTGTTCTTATTCATGCTGTACATTTATCAAGGATAAGCACCATTAGTACGAGACAAAGACCCCCATGTTTAAGGTGTTTAGTCCCAGACTGTGTTTTGTACCTAGTGGATAACAAAGATTTCCGTACTTTCCCTTGCAGGGTTTAACTATACAGGTAAAGCTATATAGCATACATATGTAAACCTTGTGGTCTGTCGTTAGGCACTAAGCAGTATTTCATGCTTTAATACCTTTAAATATACAGGTTATAGTAGTAGGTCAAGAAGAAAATATTCACAGTATTATAGTGATGGGATATGGGCACTCATTGATATTTCCAAACTCGTCCTTAAATCAATCTTTAATGCTCAACTGATCTTGCAGCATGTGGAATGTTCTACATCCTTTGCGCTTTTTGGTGTATCGTATATCTCTAAGATCTGATCATGTCCGATTATTATAAATGAATAAAAGCTCTCTGATAGGATTATTCACAGGAGGATTAGTGTATCTTTTCTGGTAGATGAGGAAGGTACCCACGTGTTCCTGGAAACTCATGTACAACAAACGTGAATATTAATATCATGTTGATCTCAGACGTTGGGGACTGATTATTTTTCATTGCTTTATCCGAGGCAGATGTTCCTTGGGAGACATGATTGCACTATTCAGCTCCCTGGATCTTCGTTAGCAATTGCAATTCCCTTGTAGGAAAGCGGAATCAGTTCAGGACTCTGGGGAGCTAGTCAGCGGGTATGAGGAGCACAGTATGCAATATATCATTCAGTGCCATGCAGGAACAAGAAGAAACATGTATTGCCTAGATTAATTCACTGGTGAGTGATATGTGTCTAAGCTGACAGCATCCTCCCCAAAATAGATTAGGTTTAAGAAACCTTGTGAATTAGAAATAGGAACTTTACAGAAGTTCGCCTTTCCCTGTTTTCCACAATTTCCCTGTTTTGTTTTGCACGGAACTAAAAAGACTCCCTCTTTAGAGAAGTGGGTTAAAACATGCATGATTCTATCAAAGCACTTAGAGGTACAGGCTTTCTATCCCTTAAATTCTTTCACTTAGAGGTGGTTCCATGGTGTCTTGGTACCATTACAATTTAAAATCTAAACCATTTTCTGACATGCTTAATGCAGCATCTTGTCCAGCATTTATTTCTCCTAGATGGTAGCATTTGACAACCGTTAATTATTTTGCCAAAGACCAATTGTTCTTGGATGGGCATCAAGATACCCCTTGTTATTGTAGAGACTGCAGTAGGGACATTTTATAAACAGCAGCTGCCAAGCAAACATCTGTCAGATTGATACTCCATTAGGCAAACACTGACTATTAAAGTGTCTGAATTTTATTCCTGTTTATTGCTGGATGTTTGAGATTAGTATCATAAAGTACTGTCATGTTAGAGCTTTATGCCCATGAAATGTTAATATAACTTTCTGTCTAAATTATGAGTATACTACAAAAAGAAATACAGCATTTGCCAGAAGACAGTTTTTACTTACTAGTTAATTTAACCCTCATGGTACACAGAGGATTTTGGGATGAATAAAAGTTATTACATTGATAGCAAATGATATTTAGGTAGAATGCCAATGTGTTTTGACAATGTTGAGCAGTGGGCACATGGGGGGTCAGGGACTAAAGTAGGGGGCAATTATGAAACACTATATATCTATATATATACACCCACATACACACAAACATGAATATTTGAAAAAGATATATAAATGAACACAATTCTGATAAATGTTCTGCTTTCAGCTCACTTGCTTGGCTTACCGTCCTTATTCTACAAGGCTTCTCTGCTCAGGCTATACTGCCTATACTAATCTTCCCATGCAGGCAAAGTGCACAAAGTCTCTCATATGCAGCCGGTGAAGTCAGTCATAAAAAGTTTGCAGCTATAGCAGCTCCCACTCTTCTGTGAAGCCTTTCCATAAGATTTTGCTCTGATGTTGGACAAGAAGGCCTGGCTCGCAATCTCCGTTCCAGTTCATCCTAAAGGTGTTCAATGGGGTTAAGGTCAGGGCTCTGTGCAGTCCAGTCAACTTCTATCACACCAAACTCATCCAACCATGTCTTTATGGACCTTGCTGCACTGTGGCACAGTCATGCTGGGATAGAAAAGGGCGTTCCCCAAATAATGTGACTGGCAATTCCAATGGTCACAAGCCTTTTATATCTCGACAGATACCTCTTACATGAAACATGACACAGCCCAGGTACAATAACCTTGGACCCATCCTTGGGAAAAGTGAAGATGAGAGTAGGAAAGCATCTCACTACAAGTGCATTAGAAACATTGTTCTCAGTAGTGTTTTATTCTGCCCATTTCTGTAAGCACAGGGTCACATATGGTTAAGAAAAAAGGCCTGAGCACATATCTTTTTCTTCTAGTCACAGAGATTTTTATTCCTGGCAGCTTCCCAGTGCTGAGTGGAATACAATTACATGTGTTTAGACCAGCTGTCATTTTGCCACAGTTTCCAGACTAAGAATCTCAGATGTGACTCTAAATACAGACTTTCTCTTATTTTAAATACCAGGATGCCTGCACACGTTTACAGCGTCAGTGTGGTATTAGGTAGGCTTGGTGCCTCTATTGTTATGAATAGACGGAATATACCCATCCTGCAAAAGAAAGTGTGAAAAGTATGGGTTTACACAAGAATAACCCAAAAATAAAGTAAAGCATAATTACCTTTGTATGCAAGATATGAGACATTAGAGACATCATTTGATAAGTACAATATAGTCGGTGAAGTAAGGATATTGGGGCATATATCTTGCTATTCTATTAGACCACAGCTGAGTACATTTTTAGCATGTGGAAAGTAAATCCAGACATGGAAACCTGGGTTATTATAGTCCAGGACTGATTCTTAGCTGTGACTATAACTTATGTTAAGTCACCAAAATCAGGAATCTGCACACACTCCCCACAGGAACTCCCCAGTAAATCAAAATAGAAAAAGGCTCCAGGCACTCAAGGGTTCCATCAGGCAGATTTATTGAAGGAGAAGGACAACAACGTTTCGACCTCACGATGAGGTCTTTAGAATAAGGATGGTAAGCCATAACTTATGTTAACACATTGGGTTAACATTGAGTAATGTTAGTTCTCATGTGTGTACTACTCATGGTAGTAAAAGAAAGGTATTTGGGACCCAGAATCCTCCACATAGTCTGTGCTCCTTCACCTGGCCTAATTAGCAGCTGCTGAGGTTTATTGCGCTGAGTTTGTTAGTATACTACCCTGGATTAGAGAGGGGCTTGTGTTTGAAGATTTTCTTTTCTGTATTTGCCTAGATTTATGATCAACCTGATGTTTGGAATCTGCACATTGGAAATAAACCTACACCTTTTCTTTATCATAAGAGACTGTTGTCCTGCACCTTCTGCCCATGGAAGGAGCAGCTCACTGTGCTAGATCACTTTATATATGTATATATACATAAACACGCATGGAATGTTGTTTCATGTTAATGACCATTTAATACTTTATAATTTGTATCTCTACACAAGCCACACATCAGTAATTCTCTCTGTCAAATATTGTTAATGTACAGTTCATTAGACAGTTTATTGTTACATATGTATACACTGAAAGCATGTCAAATATACAATGCAATTTAAACTCCTACTTACAAGATGTGCAATACACATTTCATCAGAGAATCGTATTAGTATCTAAAAGATCCATTAATTAATTCATTACAGCAGTAATGATACAAATGAGAGATAATACATTCTTAATTTTTTTTTTTTTTACAATATACGATGCCAGTAATATCAAGGCTTAGAATAACAATGTTCTTTTGTTAAATGTAATATGGACTGTCTGCAAAATAAGACAAAAGTTGATTTTTTTTTTCATTATTTGTAAAATAAAATGAAAAATAAAAAGTGAGTTATTTTGGGATGTGGTGGTTTGGAGTAGGTAACCTAACAAATATTTCAGCATGACGCTTTATATGTCATGTTTTTTAATACCTCATTTCACATCTGTGAAAGGCTAGCATATATATAACATGAAGAAGCGAAGATTTTTCGTGTTGTGGATCTTTGTATTCCTGTACGTTTATTCACCGCCATAATTATTTGTTTATTATTCGGTTGAAACAACGAAAACACAACATTCGCGTTCATTTTCATGTTCAAGTCTTTTATTATTGGAAAGTGTGAGTGCTTAGAAACAGCAGCTACCACGAAGCGGAAGACCCCATAATTTCACCGAGTGCTGAGGCACATGGTGCGTGGAAGTCTGATTTCATAGCTGAAGAGTTCCAAACTTCCATTTATATCAGCATAAAAGCTGTGTGGTGGGAGCTTCATGGAATGGGTTTCCATGGCCAAACAGCTGCATCTAAGCCTCACATCACCAAGTACAATGCTAAGCGTTGGATCAAGTGCTGTAAAGCACTCTGGACCAGTGGAAGCTTGTTCTGTCGAGTGAGGAATCATGCTTCTCTGTTTGGCAGTCTAATGGGCAGGTTTGAGTTTGGTTGATGCCAGGAGAGCGTTATGTCCAAGGCCTCTTACTTCCAGTGAAGGGAAGTCTTAATAATTCAGCATAAAAAGACATTTCTGGAAATTCTATGCTTCCAACTTTATGGAAACGGTGTGGGGAAGGCCCTTTTCTATTTCAGCATGATTGTGCCCCAGTGCACAAAGTAAGGTCCATAAAGGCATGGTTGGATGAGTTTGTTGTGGAAGAACTTGACTGGCCCACACAGAGCCTGGATCTCAACCCAATCGAACACCTTTGGGATGAACTAGAGATTGCGATCCAGGCCTTCTCCTCCAAAGTCGATGCTTGGCCTCACAAATGCTCTACTGGATGAATGAGAAAAAAACACTGACGCTGACACTGCAAAATCTTCCCAGGAGAACGTAAGCAGCCATAGCTGCAAAAGGGGGAACAACTTCCTTTTAATGTCTATGTATTTAGAATGCAGTGTCATAAAAAGTCCCTGTTGGTGTAATGGTCAAGTCCCTGAATACTTTTGTCCATACAGTGTACTGTATATATATATATATATATATATATATATATATATATATATATATATATATATATATATATACACCAATCAGCCATAGCATTATGACCACTGACAAGTGAATAAAAATTATCTGGTTATCATGGCGCCTGTCAGTGGGTTGGATATATTAGGCAGCCAGTGAACACTTCATCATCAAAGTTGATGTGTTAGATGGAGGAAAAATGGGCAACATTGTGATGGCTAGATGACTGGGTCAGAGCATCTCCAAAACAACAGCTCTTGTGAGGTGTCCCCAGTCTGCAGTGGTCAGTACCTATCAAAAGTGACCCAAGGAAGGAAAAGTGGGGAACTGGTGGCTGCAGGCAGGCATGGCAATGTATAAATATTACATGGTCCAGGTTGGCAGGGTGCAATCCTGACACTCCTCCTCTTTATCTCCTCCTCTTTATCCCTTTATCTTTCCCTTTTCTGATCCCTTTTTCATTATATCTCTCATTTTTATTGACCTCATCTTTTCCATTTCTCGTTTATCTCTCCTCCAATTTCACTTTATCTCATCCTTTCCTCCATATATTTCCCACTCATTTTCTATCTCCCTTCTCATTATCGCTCCTCATCTCTCATTATCTCTCTCCTCCTCTTTATTTTAATCTCTCTTTCTTTTTAGCTCTCCCCTTTGTCACATGTCTCCTTCATCTCATTATGTCACTCCTATCTCCCAATGACTCTTATTCATGATTATAGTTGGTATCCCTATTTTTCTTTGCCTCTCCCCTGTAACATGCATACACAGTGGAACACATTTTTACATACACTCTCCCATATGCACAGACTTACACGCATGCACACATACTAACTCATATATCACTATGTTCCTGCCTTCCTGGGCCAGTCCAAAATTGCTCACAAAGGACCCATTGTGAACAATTTTGGACTGGCCTGCAGGGCAATTGTGGTTCCCTCCTACTGGTAATTGGCACTCGAGGCAAATCGCCCCCACATGTACATCACTGGTGCTGAGCGCCGGCACATGGCATCATAAACTGCCACTCTGCATTAACTTAAGGCCGGTTAGAGGGAGATCTATGATCTCTCCAGCCAGACCGTAGCCCTGAATGGAGACTCTGGGGCTAAAGTATGCCTTAGCCCCAGAGTCTTCATTTGGGCTTTGAAGGTGAGATTTGAGGATTCAGCTTCAGTAGCCACCACTAGAGACACCCCTGGTGATTATGCTGATAACACACAAACAATGATAATCTCTCATGTCTTTATTAAACAAATCCATTAGCCTCTTTTGGATTTAACCTACTTTGGGAGTCATCAACTCAAACAAGAGCTGTGCAATGTCCAGGAGGAAATTTAGACTTCCTTACAGAACCGCTTAAGCACTCAAATGTTTACATACCATTGAATGTTTGGCCTTGTGACACGCACAGGTTAAAATTAAAGGTGTATGTTCCACATCAGTGGCTTTTTAAATGTCTGTGTGTAAATAGTCAATTTATGAAGATGGAAAAGTATATAAAAAGATATCCAACAACTTGAAAATGCCAGTCAGTACTGTTCAATCACGTATTAAGAAGTGGAAAATTCAGGGATCTCTTGAAGAATACCATCCCCACTGTATGACACAGGGAATCTTGTGAAAATTGATGGCAAGATGAATGCGGCATGTTATCAGAAAATTTGCACAAAACTGCGCCTGGGACGCACTTGGACTTTTCAGCACGACAATGACCCTGCGCACAAGGCCAAAAGGTGAAAATTCTGGAGTGGCCATCACAGTCTCCTGAGCTTAATATCATTGAGCCTCTTTAGGGAGATCTCAAAAGTGCAGTTCATGCAAGAAAATCTGACCTGGAGCTCTATGCAAATCAACAATTCTTGATTGTAGGTTTTCAGATATTACTTTTTTATGATGCATAGGTCACATGAGCAGATGCTGCTTGAGAATAGTAAACTCAAAATGTTTTCTTGTCAAAGTAGCTCTAAAACACACCTCAAATCCTATTTCATTGATTTGACTAGGTTTGCTAACTCCTAACTCCAATTAGCTTTTGTTGAGGGGATTGACCTAGGTGTTCGCATAGTTTTTCCATTTTACACTGTGAATGTTTGAATTATGTAATCAACATGGATAAGAACAATACAATAATTTGTGTGTTATTAGTTATACAGATTGTATACAGATCAACATCTTTTAAAACAAATTGATACCTAAATGCTGGTAATTCACTTACTTTTTCTTGACACTGTAGATATAATCTGAGGTCAGTAGGTTTAAATGTTTGTTGTGATACCTTTACCAAAATTTTCTTGTAAGTTTAGATGTTGTTTTTAAATTGCCTTAAAACTATTGAAGAACATATAAAATTATAAATCTACTTGGATCTCTAAGCTTAACAAGCTAGTTTAATTTGCAAATGGACATTCCATTAGGATAAGCAAGGTTCTTTCAACTAATTGACTATGCCATTAAAGTTGGTTTCCTTCTCAAGGGAGCTATAAAGAGAGCAAACCATAATATAAAACAGCTGTGTAATACATCGGTTTTTTGTACAGTTTTTTGTATATTATACTTGTGAAAAATACACATAATGATAGCAGAAACACCAGTAAAACAGTAACCAGTAACTCCAATGTCAAATATGTACATTGTTTCACTAGCTAAAACAATGTATGTGTGTGTGTGATAACAAAAATCCTGATGCTTAACAGTATATTGATATACTAGATTGCAAATAGGTAAGGCATAGCTATGTCAAGTCAGGATGCGTTCATTATTGTAAATAATACAGATTTAAAAACATCGGTGAAATGCAATATTTTCTCTATACCAAATCCATGGATGCGAGGAAACATCCACATTACTTATTGGGAAGGAGATGTATATTATTAACTGCTAATAGACTGTTCAGTACGAAAAATGCATTTTTATTTATTTTTTATCGCATGTTTTATATGCATTACAATTGATTTAATACAGGTAAATTGGCACATGAATTCTTCAGGTACTAGAGTTAGAAAATTAGACTACTATTTTATTTAACTCCTCGACTGACTAGGAGACATACGCGTAATGTATTTTTCCTGTACATACTCAACAGCAGCCATTACATTTCATACATTACAAGTTTTTACATCAATGCAGAATCCATGGTATTGGATCATACAATCCTGGATATAGTTTTATAGAAAAACACCTAACACAATTTTGCCTCTGGTTTCCCTTCATCTCCCCACCGTGTCACATCACATGGTAAGGTGATGCAAATTGGCTCGGGCAGGTGGAAGTCCTGCTTGCTATCTTTGACTTTGGATTAGTTGCTTCAAAGTAAATAGTGATTTTGCATATTACATGCCTGCTAAGCATACGTGTTAAAGTTTTATATTTGTGGAAAGGTCTATTGAGAGAAACAAACCTGTATGTTTAAGAGGTGACTTTGGACTGTTTTTTATTATGTAAGAATGATATTGTCAGGGTTAATGGAGAGAACCCCAACAAAGCGACTCAAATGAGTACCTGCTGATCGTGGGTACCAGCCCCCACACCGCTGCCCTCACGGGGACTGGCGGTGGATTTAAAAATCAGTTTCACTCAGTGCTCAGTTATTGTGCCATTCAGAGCTATTTGATTGCTGTTTTTTCTTTGTGATTCCTGGTATTGATCCTTGGCTATTTTACTATGACTTTTTGCTGTCTCCAGTCCTGACCCTTGGCTATTGTATTATGACTTCACTGCCATCTCCAGTCCTGACCCTTGGCTATTGTATTATGACTTCACTGCCATCTCCAGCCCTGACCCTTGGCTATTGCCTTATGACTACGCAACTGTCCTGCATACCAGGTTCCTCTCCTCACCCCCGACAGATATTTATACTTTGTTTCATTAAAACAAATGTGCACATTCTTCTAACCCCCACTCTTGCCATCTTTGTTTATCTCCTCTGGGATAATTTACAAGTTACTTCTGTAATCCTTCTGTTGGACGAGTCAGAAGATGTTTGCCATACTGCAGAGGGCTGTTCCGTGCCTAAAAACACCAGCAACACTCTGGACATAGCAAGATTCTCTTCTATTTTAGCTTGTATACTACACTATAACTTTTTGTTAATATAGATAACAGTATAATTTTAGTAAATTAGCTGGGAAGTACTGTATACTTATACCGTATCAAGATGTGTGCTATACTTTTGCGTTATATCTGATTTTGCCTCTTTCTTAGTGGGATTATATTAGTGTAGTAAACCCGTATTTATATTATGCTTATCAGAACCCTTCTTTCTATTTATACTTTATGGTTCCTTACTAAATCCGAAGTTAAATTTAAAGCTCTAAACATCTGACTGCAACAAGTCAGGTCTGTAACCTCCATAAGTCAAGAGGAGCAACTGACCAATGCGCTGTGCCTCCTTCTGCTTCTGGACATGACATCAGCTCAGGGGTGGTACCTCTGACTCTGCCCTAGCAGAGCACTAGTTATGACTCTGATGCAGGTATACAATGAGTTGTATGAGTTAATTCTGGTTAATAGCATTATAATAAATAAAATAATAACTTCATAGAGAATAAAATACCTGTGCAACCATCATAATATAAAAATCACCATTATTGTAACTGATAGCATTGTGTAACTCAAGTTATTCAGTTTTACAAATGTTTAATAATGTTGTCTCCATTATGTTTCTGACTACACTATACATTCTTATAAGTATTAATACTCACAGTGTTGTAGCTTACCAGCAAAATAATTTTTCAACATCAGAATCTACATCCCAGGTTATAAACCCTTCGATAGACAGTTAGCTAACACCAGACCTCAGCATGAGACTGATATTACTGAAGTCCACGTTCTGTAAAATTGCTTGTATTAATCATTACTGTATTCTCCCGGGGCGAGGAGTTTGCTTTATTTTAGTGCATGAGTGGAGAGTTCTCATCTTATTTTGTTCCAGAAGAGTTCTGATATACTGTAATTAAAATTACTGAAATTCACATTGCTTTATTACTAAATTACCCATTTGTTAAAACAAACTGCTTATCTGTATTGTTTTACAATGCCTTTTTGTGTTATAAAAATTTAGCATTCAATGTTGTAGGTATATTTTGCAAAGTGCGCAATGTATCTTACCGGTGATTGGCTGGTTGTTGTATACAAAGCCTGCTTGGATTGGGTGGGTCATCTCTCCCTAACATATGCCTGTCCACACATACATGTATAGACATACACTGCTCTCACACACCCCTTTCTTTACACATATACATGTACACACCAGCTTACAAACACACATATACACATACACTGCCCTTACACACACCTGTCCATACACATACACTGCCCATACACAGACATATACATACATACACTGCCCATATATATATATATATATACACCAGCTTACAAACAAATACCTACACTGCTCTTACACACACCTTACCATACACATACACTGCACTTACACCCCTTTCTCCCCATCTCTTACCTTTTCTCATCTTCTATCTTCCATCCAGTTGTATATTAATAATGATGCCACCCCTGCCCTTCTGTGCCTTCTCCGACCGCCATCATGTTCCATCGCATCTTCTTGGATGGAGTTACTTGTGAACCATTGTTGTTGATGCACCACAAGCCCATCCACAACACAGCTGCTTGAATGAGTTACGAGTCTACGAGTCGGTAATACATGGAGATCACGATCTTGCACCTACGCACCGGCTATTGATGACGAGCGCGGGGATGACGTCATATGCCAGCGCTCGGCATCAATTGCTGGCTAATCGTAGTGATTAGGGAGCACGGAAGCCGAGATCTGAAGTGCCAGACCTTGATCTCCCTAATGTTGGGCTAGTTAGAGGGAGGTCGTGATCTCCCCAACCAGCCCTGCTCATCTGGCGCCCGCTGATCAGGGCTAGTTGGGGAGATCACGATCTTGCACCTACCTCGGCGCAGCCCTAAAGACCGGCCCAGGAGAGGCGGCTTCTCCGCTCGCCCCTCCCCTAGAGATACGTGGCTTCGTGGGGAATCGTGATTTTCCGGCTCGGTAAGTTTCAGTACCCGGCGTATAAGACGAGCCCCGACTTTTGAGATTTCCACGGGTTAAAAAGTCGTCTTATACGCCGGAAAATAAGGTATTTATAGTAAGTAAGCTATATGTGACAAGATCAGGGTCAGACTTTTTATTTTCTACAAAATTCACCTTATCTATATATTTTAACATTCAAATGAACTAATTGTACCTGTTCTGACAATGCTTTTAAGGCTAAAATTACATATGCAGATATGCAATTAGATTTCTAATAAGGTTCTATATTAGAAAAAAGTAGTAAGTGGCCTATACAAGCCAGAGAGGCCTTGTATGGAACAGTTCCTAGATAAATTGTGGGCCATGGTCCACGGGTGTAGGAACCGGGGGGGACAGGGGGGATGGATCCCCCCCCAGGAAATCATGTGGGGGGGACAGATAATAGAGAAATCCCCCCCAGGGCTGTAAGTGAGGCGAGTGCCCTCGGTGCACAGCTGCCCGACCAGCAGCTGCAGCGTGCATGACTAAACCAGTCCAACATTAAGGTAACACTCTCTGTCACTGAGCGCCGGGGGATGGGATATGACATTTATATCCCAGCCCCGGCGCTCAGCATAAACAGCTGTGCACAGCCGCACTGCACTGAGAGTGAGCAGCAAACCAGAAGGAAAGGAGGAAGAGAAAGCAGAAAGGAAGAAGAGAAAGCAGAAAGGAAGAAGAGAAAGGTAAGAGATGTGAAGAACGAGGGGGGGTCTGATGTGCAAAACAAGGGGGGTTCTGATGTGCAAAACGAGGGGGAGTCTGATGTGCAAAACGAGGGGGGTCTGATGTGCAAAACGAGGGGGGTCTGATGTGCAAAACGAGGGGGGGGGCTGATGTGCAAAACGAAGGGGGGTCTGATGTGCAAAACGAGGGGGGTCTTATGTGCAAAACGAGGGGGGGTCTGATGTGCAAAACGAGGGGGGTCTGATGTGCAAAACGAGGGGGGGTCTGATGTGCAAAACGAGGGGGGGTCTGATGTACAAGAGGAGGGGGGGTCAGATGTGCAAAACGAGGGGGGTCAGATGTGCAAAACGACGGGGGGGTATACACAGTGTATATGTGTGTGTATATAAGGAGTGTATTTGTCTTATAGTGTATACGTCTGTGTAAGTATGTTCAAGGGCAGTGTATATTTATGGGTAGGCATGTGTTTGAGCAGTTTATGTATGTTTGGGCAGGCGTGTATAAGGGTAGTGCATATGTGTGAGTACTGGCAAGTGTGTATGTGCAGGCAATTGCAGCGTATATATGTGTTTTTGTGGGCAGGCATGTCGTACTTAAAGAGAAGAGAATGATTCCCTGTAACACATGTTTAACTCAGGGGCACCTAGGGTTAAATCCAGGCCTATTTCTGGTTAAAATGAGTGTGTGTCACTGTATGTAGCATTTGGACACAAGAGAATATTGCGGGGTGCTACTTGGTCTAGGGCATCACTAATACAAAGCGCCACGTGTTAAATCTAGGGGTAGGCAGAGTAAGTAAAGGATGTGTTTGAATGTGTGTCTGGGTGTGATAGCGTATGTTTGTGGGTATGTTATTGTGCACATCTGTTTTAATGGGTATGTTAGTATGTTTCCAGGTGTGTTATGGTGGGCATGTGTCTAGGTATATTAGGGTGGGATTGTTTTGGGGTGTATTATTGTGTGTGTGTGTGTGTGTGTGTATGTTAGTGTGTGCATGCGTATGTATGTTATTCAAGTGTTTAAGTGTGTGGATATGTTCCTGTGTGCATGACGTGTTAGGAGTCTTAGATGGATCATTCAATACATCATAGTAGTCTCTGTGGCTGTGTCCAGTGGGGTCCATCAGTGGTTGTAAGATTTTTCTGTTTCTGTGGGAATTTTCTCCCATTCATCCAGTAGAACGTTTTATGAGCTGAAGGTGATATACCAAGACATTTTGGACAACACTATGCTTCTAACTTTGTGGGAACAGTTTTGGGGACGGTCCTTTTCTATTCCATCATGACTGTGCCCCAGTGTACAAAACAAGGTCCATAAAGGCATAGTTGCAAAAATTCCCCACAGAAACACTACAAAATCTTGTGGAAATCGTTCCCAGAAGAGCGGAAGCCGTTATAGCTGCAAAGGGGGACCAACTACATATTAATGTCTATGTATTTATATTGCAATGTCATAAAAGTCCCTGTTGGTGAAATGGTCAGGTATACCCTACCAGTAAAAATGCTATCCCCCCCAGATTTTTAGGGGTTCCTACGCCCATGCCATGGTCGGCAAACCCCTGGGAAAAAACCTCAGAAGAAATCTAACACACCACAGCTAGAGGAGAAACTAATAAATATTGCTTGGTTACGGCAGTTGCGTAATAGCATAAGGACTGTGACCTCATAACTCCACGGGTAGTGGATGGGTTATGCCCTTTGCTAGAGTGCAAAGTAGGGAAGCGTCAGCAAACATTAGGGGAACTGAGATGTATTACAGAATGGCTAAAAGCCACGTTGTCTTTGATCCAGGGCTCTGTAACCCAACTTAAAAAGCTGAGTGGAAGTGATAAGTAATCTACCGATCCTGTCATTAACAGAAGCATTACATGGATAAGATCAACTTTGTATCTTGCAGTGCCCACGCTGTGTTCCCAGAATAAAAAGAGCACACACATTGGGTCACCCCCACCTAGGATTTCAGGCCAGACCTAGGTCTGTCATCTTTAAACTTTTGAACTTTACTGGAAAAAAAATATTTTCAAGGGACGCTCACCTACGAATCCCAAAGACTTTCAGAAGATTATTAGGGAATAAGAGGAAGGTGTTGTCTCCAATAAGCTCACAGCTCTTCACAAGGAAAACTAAATTTGCTTTATTTTATCCTGCAATAATTCTTTCTTTGTCTGCTCCTCCTCTATATCAGCTAAAAGGCCAGAATTATTGCAGACAGATTTGGGGAGAAAGCTAGGTGCAGTAAATGCGCATACAGTATAAGTGCATGGCAGAGTATAAGTGTGCATATAAGTGAGTGTCAAAGTATGAGGGTGCATACGAGTGAATGACAAAAAAAAGTAATTTTTTTCCCTAAAGGGTAATTTTATATTCAGAACTTTTCTTTTTTTCATTCATTAAGATCCAAAGTTTTGGAGATCTTCTTATAATCAGGGTTGTTTTTTAAATAAAAAGGTTGGATGGGGATGCTCTGGCACCTTATATTACATCCTCCATCCCTAATGGGTTAAATAAGTTCAAATATCCACATTCCAACATCTGTCTAACAGTGAAATAGTCCCTGGCCTTAGAAGATAACAAACTCTTAAAATGAAGTGGTTGCAGATGTTAAAAACACAGCAGAATATGTTGCTGTATTTTGCTTCTTGTGTTTATTTTACTTTGTCATACGAGTATAAACTTTAACCCCTTCGTGACAAAGGCTGATTTTACTTTTTGTACCCTTCGTGACAATGGCTGTTTTATCGTTTCTGCGGTGTTTGTGTTTAGCTGTAATTTTCTCTTAACCCATTTACTAAACCCACACAAGTTATATATTGTTTTTTTCAGGACAAGAAGGGCTTTCTTCAGACACCAAAATTTTTTTCATATGATGTAATTTCCTATAATAAAAATAATAAAATATGACGAAAAATTGAAAAAAAAACACATTTTCTCACTTTTATTTGAAAAATCTTTTATTCATCATAAAAAACTACTGAAAAAACCTGCTAAATAGATTCTACTATTTGTCCCGAGTTTAGAAATACCCAATGTTTTTATGTTTTTTTGCTTTCTTCTACACGTTATGGGGCAATAAGTACAAGTAGCGTTTTGCTAATTCAAAACCATTTTTCTCTGAATCTGGTAATTCTGTCTCTATGTGGTATTTGGGGCATCTTTGAAGCCAGCAAATTAAATTTACCCCACCAAACCATATATTTTTGAAAACTAGACACCCCAGGGTATTTTAGATGCTGATAGTTTAACCCTTTCCATGCACTAATCCTACCACCAACCCTTGTCAAAGTTTGGGATAGTAATTGTTTTTGGTGTTTTTTTCACATACTTTGTACTTCAGGTGTGAAATTACAGCTCCTGGTATATGTTGCTGTCACACAACACCCAGATATGTGTCCAGCAACATCTCCTGAGTACATTGATACCCCACATGCATGGGTTTGTCAGATTGGGGGCAAAAGGGCCACATTTGGAACATGAGCAATTCAAATTCAGTAGGAATTTTACATCTGGGTAAAGAAAAATGCTTGTACCCAACTATCAGTAGGGACAGGTTACAAGAAAGCCTGGCCTATCTCCAAGAAGGGATTTGATCTAGCACCTTAAGTGGTCCCTCATGCCACGGAATGGACACAGGGGTCACTTGACAGTGCAAATAAAAACGCTTAAAAATGGTGGAGCAAATAAAAGCTAAAAAACAGTAAATGTAACAAAAAATTAAAAAAAAATACAAAAATGGAGCAGGAACAAAAAAAAAATTAAAAATGGGAAACTGTGTGATACAGCTTGAAGCAGTCACCGACACAGAGTGCAGGTTTTCCAGGGCAATCTGGACAGTAAAATGTGGTGTCCTTTCTTTGCCCCCTGCTGTAGCATACCCTGCATCTCTTTTGGGGATTCTGCTTCTTTGCTGTAGGGGGGATTTTAAAAATAAAATGGGTAGCCCCAATTCTGTTGGTTCCCATCACTACTTCGGGACCAGGTGCATCACGGTACAAGATACCTGAAATTACTTCGAGCTGAAACTGCAAAAAAGACAGCTTCAGCCCAGTGTCTGCTTTTTTGTGCAGCAAAAAAGCGTTATAGGTTGCAATTTGCATTAGATAAATTGCAACCTTCTTGTACCAGGCCTTTGTCTTCCTCATAATGAGGTAGGGCTGTAGGAGTTGATCTGACAGATCAACTCCACCCATGTGCTTGTTATAGGCCCTGATGCACACTGGCTTTGTAGTGACCCCAGCTCTGCCACGGACAGAAACCTCCACGGTTCTCTCATCGTGGATGGTGCTCAGCATGCACACCTCTTTTCTGTCCTTGAACTTCAATGCCAAAAGCTCCTCTTGGCGTAGAGCTGAGGTCTCCCCCTTTCCTAGCCGGGTTCGTACCAGGCGTTGTGGGAAACCCAAGCGGTTCTTTTTTATAGAACCGCAAGCTACCGTATCGAAACAATACAGCAGCTTGAACAAAGGGACGCTTGTATAGAAGTTATCTACATACAAGTGGTAGCCTTTGTTCATAAGGGGGAATATTAGGTCCCAAACAATCTTGGCACTGGTGCCCAGATGATCTGGGCAACCTGGAGGGTCAAGGTAGCTATCCTTACCCTCGTATACCCGGAAGGCATGAGTATATCCTGTCTAGCTCTCGCAGAGCTTATACACCTTCACTCCATACCTGGAGCGCTTGGAAGGAATATACTGCTTGAATCCCAACCTTCCTTTATATTTCATTAGGGATTCATCCACGCAGATATTTTTTCCAGGTGTATAAACCTCTGGAAACCTGGCAGCGAGATGGGTAATCAGGGGGCGGATTTTGTACAGCCTATCAAACTGGGGGTCCTCCTTAGGGGGGCACAGGCTGTTGTCGCTAAAATGCATGAAACGAAGAATCATTTCATACCTTTGCCTAGTTATAGTTTGGGCAAAAATGGGGGTACTAAAGATGGGGCTGGTGCTCCAGTAGGAGCGGATGGAGGGCTTTTTTATAATGCCCATTAACATTGTGAGTGCCCAGAATTTAAGAAATTCTGGCACGTCAATGGGAGTCCATGGCTGTTTTGCCCAAAAAGAATTAGGGCTAGCAGCACGGTGCTGCTGGGCATAAATGTTTGTTTGTGTGACAATGTCTCCCAAGACATCGTCTCCCAAAAAAACCTGCACAAATTGCAGTGGAGTGAATCCTGTAACATCAATATTGATGCCAGGAATTCCAGAAAAAGGAGGGATAGCTGGCTTGTACCTATTAGGCGCTACCCATGCCTCTGGTGCACTGCCACGACTACGTGTGGTAGGCGTCCTAACAGCCACAGATACATCACTAGATGTATCTGTGAACTGACCAACGTCAAAATCTGACGCTGTATCAGTGGCCTCAGAATCTGTGGCCAAAAAGGCATACGCCTCCTCAGCCGTATACCGCTGCATGGTAAGAATTGCAGCAAAAATAGTGGGGAAGGAAAGGGTTAATGGCTATAATAAAAAATAAAAAAAAAAACCTAAAAAAAGTAAAAAAAACTAAAAAAAGTAAAAAAACATGTAAAAAAAAAACAACCCAAAAACAATTGCCACTATGCAAGATCACTGTTTATGCAGTGATCAATGGCAATGAAGGGGTTAATATTATATGGGTGGCTCTTATAAGAGCCTTTGGATCAATATATATATATTTTTATTAGGGAATACCTGAAATACCAGAACACACTGATCTGTCTCTCTCCCTCACTAGAAGCAAGTGAAGGAGGGAGGCAGATCCAATACTGATCAAAGGCAATGTTTAGAAAACATTGCCTTTGATTTATCAAATCATGATCACTCTTATGAGTGATCTGACCACTAGGGGTGTTATTCACTGGATGTCCATGACATCCAGCAACACCCCCCCGATGATGTCAGCAGGCTCCGCCCCCCGGCTTGATGGGCGCCGCCATCTTGAAACACCGCGTGTGTTTCGAAGACACCGGCACCGGGAAGGTAAGTTGAGCATTTAGGAAGCGATCGCGAGTCGCTTCCTTTGCTAAACAGGTGTTGCAAAGATGCCTCGATACTGAGGCATCTTAGCAACACCAGCTAAGCAAAGGAAGCGACTCGCGATCGCTTCCTAAACCCGTTTTTCGGCGGCGGGCGCCGCCATGTTTGAAAGACGTGCAGTCTTTCAAACATGTTTTTTTTTTGCTCCTAGGAGCGATCGGGGGGGGGCGGGAATGTTTTTTTTGGTGTTGCTCAATGCCTCGATGTCGAGGCATTAGAGCAACACCGTTTGAGTGAAAAAATCGATCACGGATCGATTTTTTCACCCGTTTAAAGACGTGCCGGTCCTGGCACGTCAATTGTCATAATCGTCACGATTTTCAGTGACGTGCCCGGACCGGCAATTGTCACGAAGGGGTTAAATAGATAAACATAGGAAAGCATGTTTCAAATATATGATATTCTAGATCAGTGATGGCAAACCTTTTTGAGCCCAAGTGCCCAAACTGCAAACCAAAACGACTTATTTTTTTCAAAGTGCCAACACTGCCATTAAACCTGAATAACGAGGTTTTAGTTTAGAAAAAACAATTCGTACAGTTTTTCAAACTAATTAACAGCTTTTGTTTAAAAAGAAAAACACAATAACAGAGCTTTCCATTAAACATTTTTTGTATTGAAAAAAAACAAAAAAAAAACAACTGTACACGTTGCAACATTTCACAAAAAAGGTACATAATAAACACAGAATTGTAGAAGAGCAACTCACAGTTTTGTAGACAGATACACAATGTCCTGTGAAACCGCTGAGTCTGAAAGCCGCTGTAGATACAAAGGGCTGGAATTAAAAAAAAAAATTGTTGTCCATAGGCCAGGACACGGGTTCAAATAACTACCATATGTTATATATAGCGCCACCTTAAAGTAGATATACACTGCCCATACAGACGTACACATATACACTGCCCATACACATGTACACATATACACTGCCCATAAACGTATGCACATACACGCACATATACACAGCTGCCCTATACACACACACATATGCCTGCCCAAGTGCCCATACATATGCCTTACCATATGTATATGCACACACATCATTCTCCACCATCAGACCCCCCCACCCACCTTCATTCTCCACATCAGACCCCCCCCAACCCACCTTTGTTCTCCACATCAGACCCCCCCACAACCTTTGTTCTCCACATCAGACCCCCTCCCACCCACCTTCATTCTCCACATCAGACCCCCCTAACCCACCTTCATTCTCCACATCAGACCCCCCTAACCCACCTTCATTCTCCACATCAGACCCCCCTAACCCACCTTCATTCTCCACATCAGATGCCCCCACCCACCTTCATTCTCCACATCAGACCCCCCTAACCCACCTTCGTTCTCCACATCAGACCCCCCCAATAATCAACCACCCACCCACCTTGGTTCTCCACAAATCTTACCTTTTCTTCCTCCTTTCTGCTTCCTTTTCCTCCTTTCTGCTTCCTTTTCCTCCTTTCTGCTTTTTCCTTTCTGCTTCTTCCGTTCTAACTGTGCAGTGCAGCCGCGCACAGCTGTTTATGCTGGGCGCCGGGGCTGGATATAAGCGTCATATCCAGTCGCCCGGCGCTCAGCACTGAGAACTGTGGGAGATGTAGTCCGGGGGACGCCGTGACTATAGTATATTACTGTAGTCACGGCGTGCCCACAGAGACGGCTCGGCGTGCCAACAGCGGCACGCGTGCCACGGGTTCGCCATCACTGTTCTAGATTGTAAGGTCATTTGAGCAGGGCCCTCCTCACCTATTGTCTCTGTAAGTCAAATTGTTATGTTAAATACTACTTGTTATGTCCTGTCCACCCATTGTACAGTGCTACGGAATTCAATGGCGCTATATATAACACTAAATAATAATAAAAATAACAAAGCACTACCATGATACTGCTTATCTATACATTTTTGCCTTCATAGCAAAATATTCCCCTACTTGATTTTTATGTTCTTCCCGTGGGCTAAGGCTATTATCCTTCCTTATCACCTCTTCCTTTTCATGCTTAGAAGACTTCACTTACTTCCACCTAACTTCCAGCTTTTGCTCTTCCTCTTAATATTAACGTACAACTTCGAAACCCACTTCTTCTGAGAAGCATATCATCTAGCTATAACCTTCTTATTGTATATGCCACTTATACAACTCCCTTATTCATCTATGACACTATCCCACTTTCTCTATACCTAACGTCTTTCTACACCACATACCCTCTAGATTGTAAACTTGCAAGCGGGACCTTCTTTATGTAATGTATCGGTGCTTCTTAGTCTGTTATTTTTTGGGGTTCTTTTGTCTCTGATAATAAATGCACTGTTCTGAGGAATTTACTGCTTCCTCACCTTCAATATAATTACTACAACAATATTCTGTCTTATACTGCTGAAATGTATAGAGAGAGAGATAGAGAGAAAGGGAAGATAATGAGAAAGTAGAGATGGGGTGAAGGGGGAGATAATAAGAAAGGATAATGAGAAAGGAGAGAGAAAAGGAGAAAAGGAGAGATAGACGAAGGGCAAATTAAGAAAAAAGAGAGCTTTGAGATAAAGAGAAACGGGAGAGATAATGAAAAAGAGGATTAAAGTTAAAGGGGGAGAAAAAAAGATAAAGAGCAGGGGTAGGGAGAAAGGGTAGAGATAAAGAAAAAAGGGTCCCATGACACCTGCAGCCAGCTTCTGGATCTTCTGCTTCATCTTCTGGCAGCATTGCCTCTCGTGCCATCAGCCACGCGCCCCCCATGCCGCAAGTACCAGCTGTACAGAAACGTACCTCCTTCAGGATTGTACATGCGACTGACACTGTTCCTTTCAGCCAGCCCACTGGTGCCTACCTGTGGAAGATGAGTTGGACAGGGTAGATGCCAGGCCAGCAAGAAATACAGAATAGGCAGAGTCAGGAACCAGATCCGTGGTCGCAGAACAAGCGGAGGTCAGCAAAGGGTTAACAGATCCTGTTCTTCCTTCTCTACCCTGAGTCCTGCACCAGTCTCTCTCTCTCCTTTACCAGGACATGTTAACCGGTTGCTGACCTTGGCTTGTTCTGTGACCACGCATCCGGTTCCTGACTCTGCCTGTTCTGTAGCTTCCTGGGTTTCTTGCTTCCCTGGCATCTACCCTGTCCAGAGCTGTCTAGAGCTTAGCTGTAGAGGCAAACTTTAAGACAACTGAGCACCCAGCTAAAGGTGTCAGAGACTTATAGTGTCCCAGTGTATTTAGGGGTCATCCTGTTAAAATTGGATGTACCATACTGATGACTGTGCTGTTGAAATTAGTACTGGAACATCATCTCCCTCTGGTCATAGGTATCAACTTTCTGAACCTTAAAAATCAAGACCTATCACAATATAACAATGATAATAAAGGGTTTATACGTCCATCCTCCTCTCCTGCTGGATCCAGGTTCTTTTTTGTTAAAAAGAAGGATGGATCTCTCAGACTTTGTATTGACTTTAGGGGGTTAAACAAAATAACTATTTAAAACAAATATCCAGTACTTTTTATCACATAATTATATAGTTTGTAAAAAGACACTAAGGTCTTCACAAAACTATATCTCCAGAGAGATAAGGGAGATAATTTGGTCCGCATCAGAGAGAACGATTAGTGGAAGACCGCTTTTAATATTCGTTTTGGGCTTTATGAATATTTAGTAATGCTTTTTGGGCTATGCAATACTTCTGCCGTTTTTCAGAACTTTGTCAATTATTTTTTTTATGATATGGTATTATCGCATGTTATGATTTATCTGGATGACATTCTTATATATTCGCCTAATCTCAAGGAACATAGGAGACACTTGAAACAAGTTCTGCAATGTTTGAGAAAGAACTCCTTGTAGGCCAAAGCTGAGAAATGTGAATTTGAATTTAATGGCATCAAGTTCCTGGGGTATGTTATATCAGATAAGGGTCTAGAGATGGACCCTGAGAAGGTTACAGCCATCAGCAAACGGAAAAAACCTACTGATCCCAGATTTCTATTTGCCATCTGCTATCGATGTTTTATCCCAAATTTCTCCCACATTGTTTTTCCTATCACTGCCCTGACTTGCAAGGGAGTAATTACCACTAGTTGGCCATCTGAGACCATTCATAGGCCTAATCCTGCCTTACCCTTCATTCTCAGAGACTGGAGCTACGGTTATATTATCTCAGAGAAGTAACCGGATTCATTCCATGTTCATTTTTTTCTCAAGGAATTCTTGTCTGCTGAATGCAATTATGATGTCAGAACCTGAGAACTATTAGCTATCAAAATGGTTTTGGAAGAAAGACAACACCTTCTTCAAGTAACAGAGGTACCTATCAAGATTATTATCGATCAAAAAAATCTGCTGTATTTGGAGAAGGGGAAAAGCCTCAATCCCCACCAGGCTCATTGGACTCTATTTTTTTACATGCTTCAATTTCAATTTCTCTTATCGTCCTGGATATAAAAAACACAAAAGCAAATGCTTTATCCAGACAATTTAAAAGCCCCCATGCTTTAACGCATTATTGCTACCATTTCCACATCTCTGCTTCAACGCATCACTTAACTCCAGCAATACAAACCCAGGTGTTTCTTGGTTCCTCCAGGACAACTTTTTGTGCCACCCAAAGATAGTGTTGAGGTTTTGTCATGGGCATATTGCTCACCCATAGCTGGGCAAACAATAATTGGGAATTTGTTTTTCCTCCTGCAATCACGTTTTTTGGTGGCATAACATATCCACCCACATCACTGAATTTGTACAAGCTTGTGACACCTGCGCATGGTTCAGGGTACCCAGGAAGAAACCCGCTCTCTTTTCCCCTCTCTTCTAACTCGCCTCAGGAATTGCATCATGGATGACATCCCGTTACCTAAAGCTCAACATCTCTAAAACCGAACTCATGGTAATCCCGCCATCTGCTCTGTCCACTTTTCTTGACATCTCTATTACCATTGACAATTCCACTATCCAACCAACAGACCAGGTTCGCTGCCTTGGTGTGACCCTGGACTCTGCTCTCTCCTTCATCCCTCACATCCAGTCCCTCACCAAATCCTGCTGCCTCCACCTGAAAAACATCTCCTGAAACCGACCCTTTCCTCAGACAAGATACCACCAAGTTACTAATCTACTCCCTTGTGATATCCCGTCTGGATTATTGCAACTCCCTACTAACCGGTCTCCCCCTCTCCCGCCTTTCACCGCTTCAATTCATCCTCAAAACTGCAGCCAGACAAAATTTTCTCTGCCGCCGTTCCTCATCCGCTGCTCCACTATGCCAATCACTTCATTGGCTCCCCATACCCTTCAGAATCAAATTTAAACTTCTGTCCCTGGCCTATAGGGCCCTCAACAACTCTGCACCCCCTTACATCTCTATCCTCCTATCCAAATACACCCCTACATGCCCCCTTCGCTCCAATCACGACCTGCGGCTATCTTCTACTGTTGTTACCTCTTCCCACTCCTGTATTCAGGATTTCAACCCTCCTGTGCAATTCCCTTTCCCTTTCCATCAGACTTTCTGCCTCATATGCAGCTTTCAAAACCATTTCTGAAACCCCCCTGTTCAGGGAAGCGTACAACATTCCTTCCCATTACTCCCAACCATCATCATAATCAAGCCATCTGAACAATCGACAGCTTCAACACATCGACGGAACCAGATCAACTCATCCCCATCCAAGCAGTCCTCTCCTATTGTGTCACAGACTGGGTCCATACAGAGGACTGTAATGACCCAGAGCACCCAAAGATTGTGTTCTGGAGTTATTGTGCAGTAGTGGAGTCGGACAGGGCCTAGTACAGGGTAACTGCCCTCTCCCAGGGGTTGGGCACCTAGGATAGTGCAGCCACAAACCAGGGCCCTGACATAGCAGCAGTACAGAACAAAGCAGAACTAAACTTGGCTGGATGTGGAAATCCGAACAAAACTTGGAGATGTCCAGCAGACACCCTGGAGCAGGCATGAGACATAACGGAACATAGAAATGGGCAAGATGCTGCAGGCTGGAAGTATGGAAGTTAAGCAGAGTATATAGTGGAAACATAGTAAGCAAGAGCAACAGAGCAAGCAAGGGGGACAGAGCGAGTAAGGAACATAGGAAGACAGGACATACCTGGAACAGAGCACAACAAAGGACAGGGAACAAGGAAAGGAACACAGGGGATGGAGTGAGGAGCTGGAATCCTCGGACGCATCTCTTTTAAGCAAGGATAGGACATCTTAACTGGGACATGGGGAGAGGAGAGAGGTACCAAAATCCTCAGATGATTCAGGGTAGGAGGGCAAAGGTACACAAAATACAGACACACATGGATACACGACTAGCCTAGGACTATGTGCTAACAATTGGAGATTCCGTCACATCATATGGCCATAGTATGCTTAGCCCACCACTACGCCAAAGCACTCCAATATTCGGTGGGTCCTAACGCTAAACCCTGCCTACAGAGGTACTAAACAAACCAAACATGAAATCCAAACACATATCAGAGAGACATACCTGTAAACTGCAGACTGAGACAAACATAACGGGTGGGGCACACCTTATAAAGGAAACAGAGCTGAAGCAAAGAGCAGAACTGGAATCAAGGAATCAGATGGGTTGTTCTTAAACAAGTCTTAAGCCCTTCTTGACCAAATGGCACTTTAAGACCCAGGACATATCTCTACATCATGGATTTTTGCACTGGCAGCTCTAAATCCCCTGTGACAGTCAAGGCTAACATTTCAGGCCCGAAGCTGTCAGATTTAATGTAACCGTGCAGTTAAATTCAGCAGGCATTTCCTTCTGGTAACTAACTGACTGATCGCACAATGTGTGAGTGCAGGTATCCTGCAACCCTAAGACAGAGCTATCACATGGCTGCACACAGCAATCAGAGGGCTCCTTGTAGGATAACCCTGGCTGCTGTAGAGGGAAACCCTACAAGGGAACCCTGATTGCTGCGCAGGGGAACACTAACAGATGATGCCATCAGATACATCCTTGTGCTAATAGAGATATCTGGGGGTCATAAAAGACCTCTATAGATCTCTATAGATTGTACACTGCTATCTGATAGACAGCTGTGTAAAAAAGAAGTGGGTTGACTACTATTTACAAATACGGTATGGGTAAAATTGTTTATATTTACAAAATATGAATTGGTGTGCAACAAACCACTGAACTGGCATTTTATGCAGTTACCAATTTTCTGGGCAAGAAATAAAAAGCTTACAAGCATTTCCCACTAAGGCACTAGTATATGACCCTTTCGTGAATCCTTGGTAGTAACTAAAATCACACTGTACATTGACACACCTGAAAAACACACAGAACAAAAATGATCTCTTACCTTTCTCCCTCTCTGTGTTCCTTTTTCAATTATGTGGTGGGAGTGTCTGTTTTTCAGACCTCTTCTTTACTGCTCCTTTTTAGTGCTGAACACCAGGACATGATGTCATTTCTTGGTGCTGCGGAACAATTTCTGGCACACAGTGATATAAGCAGAGAGACCTTGTCCTCCCTATACGGCCCTGCTAACACACGCAACTGTTGATTTCCCGGGACATGTCCCTGGACTCTTAAAAAATTATTAAAAAAATCGGTCTGAAGGGGTGCTTAGTAATCTGCAGTTGATTAGTGATACATCTTATGGCATTTAAGTTACTTTTTTAACCCCTTGATGACAATTGCCGGTCCGGGCACTTCACGGAAAATCATGTCGTTAACGACAAATGACGTGCCAGGACCCTCATTTGTTAAAATGGGTAAAAAAAAAATCGATCCGTGATCGATTTTTTTACCCAAACAGCGTTGCTGTAATGCCTCGACCTCGAGGCATTCAGCAACGCCATGATCGGAATCAGGGGCCATGTCTGGCCCCTCCCCGGGGCGTCAACATCCGCCATACAATGTAAGGCGGCGGACGCCCGTTTTAAAAGCGTTTAGGAGGCGATCAACGATCACCTCCTTAACTTAAATGGTGTCGCTGGAATGCCTCGATCAGGAGGCATCCAGCGACACCAAACACTTACCTCTTGATGGATTGTGACCGCTCCGGAGAGCGGTCACAGCCGCAGCTGCCGGTGATCTTCGCCATCAGCAAGATGGCGGCGACCCGGGAAAAAAAAAATAAAGACGAAAAAGTTCGCTAGACGGTCTCCTGACCCTCTAGAGAACTCTGGCTCCAATTGCAGGTTGAATACAGGTACTGCATTCAACCATGCAAGTCAATGGAGCTCAGCTTTCTAATCACAGTGTGATTAGAAAAAATTAATTAAAAATAAAATAAAATTAATAATAATTAGAAAAAAAATAGTAAAAAACCAGTAAAATGTAAAAATAATTTCCCTCTGATGTCACTATCAGGGGAACCTTCAAGTTGAAAAAAAATCTTAAAAATGTTTTAAAAAAGGCAAAAAAAAATTAAAATATATATATAAAAAATATATTTTTGTGAGCAAGTCCTAAAATTAGCACATTAGCTTAAAACAATTCTCGCATGGAAAGAGTTAAAATACTGGCATATTAAATGCCCGTGGGGTGTCTACTTTAAAAAAATGTATGATTTGATGGGGTAAATTGAATTGGCCGGGTTCAACAATGTCCCAATTAACACGGGGGCAAGGATGGCCACACATCTAATTTCCAATTAGAAAAATGCACACGTACCAAATGTGGCCTTTTAGTTCCCCCCAAAAATGACAAACCCATGCATGTGGGGTATCACTGTACTCAGGAGATGTTGCTGAACACATATTGGGGTGTCGTGTGACAGCGGCATATACCAGGAGCTGTAAATTCATACATAAAGTAGGTGTGTGTGGGAAAAATACACACACAAAAATACTACTGCAAACTTTGAAAAAATGCTGGTGGTAAAATGTGTGCATGCAAAGAGTTAAAATACCAGCATTTAAAATACCCTGGGGTGTCTAGTTTTCAAAAATATATGGCTTTATTGGGCACACTGAAATGGCCTGGCTCAAAGATGTACCAAATAGGGCATGGGCAGTGGATCCCCAAATGCCAAAGTTCCACATTGAAAAATGTGCACGCTCCAAATGTGGCCCTTTTGCCCCCAAACAGCCAGGCAAAATCATTCATGTGGGGTATCACTGCGCTCAGGAGATGTTGCTGAACACATATTGGGGTGTTTTGTGATAGTGACATATACGAGAACTTTTTAATTCATACCTGAAGTAAAATGTGTGTGACAAAACAAATGCAAAAAAATGACTACCACAAAGTTTGACAAAGACTGGTGGTAGATATGGTGCATGGAAAGAGTTAAAATACTAGCATTTGAAATACCCTGGGGTGTCTAGTTTTCAAAAATATATGGCTTTATTGGGCACACTGAAATGGCCCGGCTCAAAGATGTGCCAAATAGGGCATGGGCAGTGGATCCCCAAATGCCAAAGTTCAACATTGAAAATGCGCATGCCCCAAATGTGGCCCTTTTGCCCCCAAACACCCAGGCAAAATCATTCATGTGAGGTATCGCTGTACTCAGGAGATGTTGCTAAACACATATTGGGGTGTTTTATGATAGTGACATATACCAGAACCTGTTTATTCATACCTAAAGTAAAGTGTGTGAAAAAACAAATGCAAAAAAAATGACTACCATAAAGTTTGACAAAGGCTGATGGTAGAATTAGTGCTTGGAAAGGGTTAAAATACTAGCACTTGGAATACCCTGGGCTGTCTAGTTTTCAAAAATACATGACTTGATGGGGTAAATTGCATGGGCCGGCTTCAAAGATACCCGAAATGGCACATGGGGGGAAGAATTACCAGATTTGGAAATAAAGGCTTTGAAATAGCAAAACGCTACCTGTACTTTTTGCCCCATAATGTGTAGAAAAAAGCAAAAAAACATAAAAACATTGGGTATTTCTAAACTCAGGACAAATAGTAGAATCTATTTAGCAGGTTTTTTCATTACCTTTTATAGATGAGTAAAAGATTTTTCAACTAAAAGTTAGAAACAGTCATTTTTTTCTAAAATTTTCACCATATTTTATACTTTTTTTAATAGTAAATAATATGATACAATCAAAACAATGTCATCTAAAGAAAGCCCTTCTTGTCCTGAAAAAAACAATATCTAATGTGTGTGGGTTCAGTAAACGGGAAAGAAGAAAATTACAACTAAACACGAGCAGCGCAGAAATGTTAAAACGGCCATTGTCACGAAGGGTACAAAAAGTAAAATCAGCCTTTGTCACGAAGGGGTTAAAGGTACTTTAAAAGTTTATGAGCCAATTCTGATGACATACAGCAACAAAGGGCAGCTCTGGGTTTTTGAAGCCCTAAGCTAAAAGACTTATCAGGGCTCCAAGAAAGTAAAACAATAAAGATTATGTATAAACTAAGAAAATAAATATTAGTCACAATTTTATTTTAAAAGAAAAAATCATTTTGATTAATCTATGAGGAATAGGTGTATAAGTAAATGTGAGTCCCCTCAAGTAAGTAAAAAATATTACTGTATTTCTGCTATTGAATAAAATGAATACTACCATAATTAAATAATGATACTGATTGGGCTATCAGTGTCGTGTAGTAATTTGTTATTGCATATTATTACTATCATCTTCTGTCCATCCATTAATCTACCCGCTACACATAAAATAGTTTTTCAGTGACATGCTATTGGAACATATTTTCTTTTAGATGGGTTAACCATCCTGAATTACATGCTGTCACCTATATGTCTATTCTAGTATCTTTCACACTTTCCCAAAGAGCGGTAGTTGTCATTCTTTTGATATATGTGAGACACACCTGCATGATACTTCACTTAATTTGCAAAGGTTCCAATTTCACACTTCAAATCTCAAACATCAGTCTCCACACAAGCTGGATTGTACTTCATTCAACTGGTTACAGCTCCTCATAACAAGTAAAATGACTACAATTTAATATGCTTTTTTTCCCCTCTTCTGCTTTGTTCTGTCATGTTTTAGCAAAACGAAATAATTCTAATTAATTATCTCTGTAAACAATGGCTTGGTGTTAATGCTGATTGGTGATATTACACAAAATTGTTCAGATTCACTAACTATCTGTGACTAATTATTTTAATGTATTAATCTTGTCCAGACAGACTCTGCATTTAGCAGCAAACATCTTTGCACGGGAAGGTGTCACAATTAGCTTTTCTCGCACAATGTGAACATCTAAATTGTAATGTTGACATTGGGTTTATTTATAGATACATTTCTGGTGTTGTGTTTTGAAATCAATCTGTATAGTCAGCTGTCAAAAATAATTTTGACTACCCAACAAAACTTTAACAATGCAAATCAGTTTATAACAATCTGTTTTATGTACCTCAAGTACAAAACACTACTTACAGTATATTGAAAGGGCACAAGACACCTTTCTTTGCAAACTTTCCAGTATATCTAATTAATTTAATTTTAATTTAAAAAAAGTATATATAAGTGATGGCGTGACATTTTTGATGGTTCACTTTGCAATTTATTGTTTTTTGCATTGTATTGCATTGCATGTTAATATGGATTTTAAAAAAAAAAGATCATTTGACCAAAAAATTAAGCTGCGGGTACCTGGGGATGAGAGTATCGTTAGATACATGAGAATGCCCGATAACCACGTGACAAGTGGGGCCCGAAACAAAAAAACAAGGAGTAACCAGAAAACCCTCTAGCTACCTTGCTAAAATCACCCCCTAACCTCCAGTCCACGCAAATTAATAGCCTGATCGAAACATCGGTGACAAAAATGCCCCCAAAACTCCTTAACCCCACTTGGCAAATGGAGTTGCCTGTTCACAAAATTGAACCTGCCCACCAGGACCGAAGCCATTCTGGAGGACCTCAAATACCCTTTATCATCCCACACAACGTTCCGCAACTCCTAACCTCCTTGCACCAACCTCTTCGAACTGCCCAGCTCCAACACCTGAAAAGCTCCTAAGAAGGCCAACTCAAAAAATGCCAGTAATGCTATCTCAAAAACCATTCCTACAAACCTCAACTAACCCCCAAACCCCCTCTGAATGAGCTCAACAGACAAAGGTACTGGAGTTGGGGAAACATCTACCCTTCACAATCTCCAACGTTTCTTTTATTAAGCCCCCCTCATCCTGCAACATAAAATTAAAGCTAGCACCCTCTAAGACCTAGAGGGTGTCCTCCCAGTCAAAGCCAAAACCTGTCAAGAACCACACAAACCCACTCTACCCAAGCCCCTTCCTTGATCCTTGCTGCCCTGAGACTCCACTGTGCCTCTGGGCAAGGTAAGCCCTCCAATTTTACTCCTCTTGCCAAGGCAGCTCCCTGTGAAGCGAAAACACACTTGGACACACTTAACACCAAACAAAACATCCCACACCGTGCACATCAAAAAACAAACCACCAAATGCAACAAACCACGAGAACGGACGCCTCTGAAAAATGTCAACCAAATGAACGACTACCATATGATTAGTGAAAAAACCACCCTACGATCTCGCCTCCACCAACCTCCTAAATCAGGCCCACCACTTAGGGAAAACGTTTTAATACTTCAAGTTTAATATTAGGGCCTGCATGCCACTCTTCAGGCCACTTAGGCATGAATCACTGGCCCCCTTGAATAGACTCTGGAAACCCACACACTCAGACACATCAAAGTTCAGTAACCAGCAAAAACATGGCCCACCATCATTCCCCTGCAGCCCAGGTTAAGGCATTCCACAAGTGACCAAAACTGCTGTAACACCCTCATGCCAAAAAACTACCACCAGCCCTATGGCACCCTGGGTTCAATCAATCCCAGGCCCTTTGTATTTCCCTCTGGGAGTGAACTAAATACTGAAGCAACCCATCAAGATGCACAGATCCACATATAATTCCCCATACCCTGCCCCCGCAAATGTTGACAGTCCAGATATACCAGGAGCAGTAAGAAAGCAGACTCATTGTTCGCCCACCATGAGGAGTCCAGAACACGCATCCCAAACAAAATTCACAGCACTATCCCAAAAGGTGTATGAGACTGAGACTGGCTTCCAAACTCATCTACCCACTTTGGTTAAGGCCGATACTTGCTTGCTCTCTGCTTGGGAACCACTCTCGGGGGGGTGGGGACCCCGCCAGGAGCGATCCTTCTATTGTAACTCTTATTTGTACACTTATAACGAATCCACTTGGTGGTGCAGCCACTGCAGCTACATTTAAAAGCAAGCTTGTCAGATAAGGTGATTACGTACAGAGGAGATCTGTACCTCTTCCAACTCACACAAAGAGGCCGGCATGCAGCAGTCAGGCCGCCTCCGCCTAGTGAAATTAAAGCAGCCAGCGTGCACGCACCGCCCAATGGCTGTGCCTCAGCTCTTTGTCCCACCCCTTTTAAGACATCAGACGAAGAGATGAGCCACGGCTATTGGGCAGCGCGGTGCGTGCACGCTGGCCGCTTTAATTTCACTAGGCACCAGCTGCCGGCTTGGGCGGCCTGAATGCCGCACAACGGCCGCTTCCAATCCCGCTAGCAGCTGCTCATCGGCTGTTTTGAACTTAGCAGCCACACATCATTGTCCAATCAGCAAACCATAACAATGACACTCCTTATACATTCCCCCATCATACCAATAACACATAGACAATGACCCCACAGATAAATTGACATAACAATAAACAATCCCACACCTATAAGGTACCAATGACTTCTCCAAAACCGAAAAGTAGGGGCATACCACGACACCACTACACCCCCTAGGTTCTGAGCCACAGGACAGCTCGAAACCTACCACACCAACAAACACTTTAGCCGTATCCAACAGAAAAATACCAATTCTACCCCCCCGCTTTACCAATCCAGTCCCGCTGCTGTGAAAAAACATAGAAGCACAAAACTAACCCCAAAAGCTTAAAGAGGGAAGGAGGGACAAAAACAGGTCTGTAGAGCTAAGTTAATAATGGCAGTCCCTAAAATGTCTGCCCTATATATAGTGACTAAACCCTGCCTATACCAACCTCACCCAATTACCAGAATGACACCTAAAGCCCTTATCCTAGCTCTGTCAAGGCCCCTTCCGCTAAGTTGTGCTGCTGCATAGGCTACAGATGAAGTAAAAGCAGGGCACAGAGTCAAAGTCTAGGCTAAGGTCAAATACTTGGTAAACAAACAATCAAATAACAATGATGAGCAAAATGGAGTCCAGAGTCAATAGATAAGTAATCAGACAGGTCCAAACAAGATACCAAAGCAACAAGCAAACACCAAAATACAAACTTGTGGGTCAGGGACCAGGTGGTAATCCTAATTAAGCAAAGTACTGGGAACAACCAAATCACTTTCAGGATCAATGTTGGGAGCAGACCCTCCTGGTAGTGAAATGGGTAGGTGCACAACCTCCCACGTTCAACATTGCTGGTTCAAATGTTAAGTTCATGATGCTGGTTATAGATGCAAAAATGTAAGCAGTGCTTGACTGTATTATGATGTTAAATACTATTACTATACATATGATAGATTTATAGTTGCCAGTTCCCAGACTTAAACATGTTCTGTCATGTTTTTCAAGAAGCTGTATCAGCCATGTACATATATATATATATATATATATATATATATATACTCACCGGCCATTATTAAGTACACCTGTTCAATTGCTTGTTAAAAAATAGCTAAAAAATAGCTAAGCAGCCATAATCATATGGCAGCAACTCAATGGATTTAGGCATGTAGATGTGGTCAAGACAACTTGCTGAAGTTCAAATCGAATGCAGAATACCATCTCTGAACACACAACATGTTGAACTTTGAAGCAGATGGGCTACAGCAGCCGAAGACCACACCGGGTGCCACTCCTGTCAGCTAAGAACAGGAAACTGAGGCTACAATTCACGTAATTGGACAATTGAGGTGCCTGGTCTAATGAATCTTGATTCCAGCTGCGACATTTAGATGGCAGGGTCAGGCTTTGGCGTAAACAACATGAAAGAATGGTTCCATCCTGCCTTGTATCAACGGTTCAGGCTGGTGATGGTGGTGTAATGGTGTTGTGGACATTTTCTTGGCACCCTTTGGGCCTCTTAGTACCAACTGAGCATTGTTTCAAAATAAGAGCCTACCAGAGTATTGTTGCTGACCATGTCCATCCCTTTATGACCACAATGTACCCATCTTCCGAAGGCTACTTCCAGCAGGATAATGTCACAAAGCTCACAACGTCTCAAACTGGTTTCTTGAACACGACAATGAGTTCACTGTACTTCAATGGCTTCCACAGTCACCAGATTTCAATCCAATAGAGCACCTTTGGGATGCGGTGGCACGGGAGATTAGCATCATGGATGTGCAGCCGACAAATCTGCAGCAACTGCGTGATGGCATCATGTCTATATGGACCAAAATCTCTGAGGAATGTTTCCAGCACCTTGTAGAAAGTATGCCACGTCTCTGTATGTCTTTGTCTCTGCATGGGCTAAGCTAAAAGCGTATAACATGAATGATCACATTAAATATAATTGTGCTTCCATTGCATCTTGCAGCTAGGGACTTCATATCAACATTCAGTGTCATAGGAACACGTGACTGTTTATGTTGTTACTGGGCATTAAGATTTTATGGATCAATACTTTAAGTATTAAGTTAATTAGCATTATACTGTATATTTACCATCTTGTTACAAATCTTCTAGAATCATAATAACACAGGAAACTATCATGAGGATTTTAAGTTTTCCATGACCTGACTTCAAATAGTCCAAAATGAGCTATGTTGTTTAATTCTAGATAAATAAGTACTTGGGAACCAACTCTAAAGCTAATTGCGTATACATTGAAGTAGTTTAGATACAATCAGAAACTGAATAAAGGAATTCAGAATTTGAAACAGTTAAGGAATAGATAATCAAAAAAGAGGAAGTCATTTCTGGTCGGAGGATGTTTCAGATAGCCCTATTGCCATAACAGGATGTTTGTGAAGAACTTTTCATTTACTGGAAGATAGGTTTCTGTTCAGCAATCTGTCTGTTTGGCCATATTTGGTGAGTGCCACCTGTAAATTTGTCATTGGAGTTAGAATATACATCTGCTAGTGATAATGATGTTTTGCTTAAGTGCATTCATTGAAATACTAAAATTTATGAAAATGTGCATTTTATACAAAGTCTGTTTTAACATTATAATCTCACACTAAAATGTTATATTCATCCATGGTCTGTTAAGATTTCCCACAGTACATATGGAATTAGATTTTTAATAAAGCATAATTGAACACAATGTTGATGTGCTCAGGTAATTTTGAACCATTATTCCCCATGTTAGAGATATGGCTCTAGTAACCCCAAAAATCTGAGGGGATAGCATTTTCCCCCATCAGATATCCTCTTCTTTCTCCCCATCAGATAGCTCTTTCCTCACTATCCCCTAACCCACTTACTCCCCATCTCTTTTTTTGCAAACAAGTGCAATAATATATAACTTGAAACACTGTTAAAAATAATGTACATTTAATACATTAAATATAGGAAGAAAACAGCTAATCTTTGTAACAAAAACATTTTTTTAAATATTGAAAAATTGGACCCCAGGAAAGCATTTCCTTGGGCCACTCTCCGTAGCATGCAATCACTCCCTCCACTCCCCCACCAAAAACATATTTTCCACACTGACTGCAGATTAGGGGAAGACTGCGAGAGTCAGTGCAGTCTTCCCTCCTTCTGACTCTACCATGACTTTGAGAGATCCTCTCCCCCGTAATCATCCCCAGAGTCCCTTTGTCGCCTTTGTCATTCAATAAGCCACACCGCTCTTTTCCTTACTCTCTGTAGTTCAGGTATAGATCAAATAAACAACACATGTAAACAGCACTTGCATGTATAGATTAACTGAATAAGACATACAAACCCTTTATTTGCATGTATACATAATGTATGGAAACATAGCATAGCAGGTATAGATCCACAGAATAACACACAAACCCAAATTTGCATGTATAGATCAATTGAAATTCCCATGTGAACTCAGGATTGAAGGTATAGATCAAATAAACAGAATCAGACATACAAATCCTGTATTTACAGGTATAAAATAACAATGTATGGAAACATAGCATAGCAGGTACAGATCAACAGAATAACATACAAACAAAGGTTTGCAGGTATAGATCAACTGGAAGTCTCATGTAAACTCAGCACTGAGGGTATAGATCAAATAAACAATACATGGAAACAGCACTGCAAGTAAAAATCAACTGAATAAGACATACAAACCCTGTATTTGCAGGTATACATAAATAATGTATGGAAACATGGCATATAAGATACGGATAAACAGAATAACACACAAACCCACCTTTGCAGGTATAAATCAACTGGAAATCACATGTAAACTCAGCATTAAAAGGTATAGAAAAAAACCCTTAATACAGGCATAGATCACAGGTTTCACACCCCAAAGGCCAGCCACATTCCCCACATAGAACCTGACCAGCACCAAGATTACACAAACAGATTAGAGTCCAGTGTGAGCCAACTTTGTCCTCTCTTTATTTCAATATTCTTACTACCCTCCCTTTCTTACTATCTATCCCTCGTCTCACTATCTACCCCCTCTCACTATCTCACTTTCTACCCTGTCTCACTATCTACCCCATCTCACTATCTACTCCCTTTCCCCCCTTTGTAGCTCAGTCTCGCAGTTTAACAAGGTGCGTGCGGCTTCACTCCTGAGCGCAGGAATATGACGTCATATTCCAGCGTGAAGCATGAAGCGCCAGCACTGAGACAGACGCCTCATACTCCTACCACTGCAGTCAGGGCAGTGCTGAGGCGAATGGCGGCTGGAGCAGAGGAGACAGAGGAGCGCTGAAAACTTTTTCATGAGCTACTGCTCTGCGCCCCTCTCTCTCCTCCACCTGGGTGCCGTACAGCATTTAGATTGGGGAGAGCAGGCTGCAGCTGCTGATCCCCTGGGGGGATTTTTCATTATCGACCCCCCCTCATGATTTCCTGAGGGGGATCTGTCCCCCCGTCCACCCCGGTTCCTACGCCCCTGGGTTAGAGATGTTCTTAAAAAAATATTTTTGGTAGAGCTTTTCTGAACATTTTGTAAAATAGTAAAACATGTATTCTGTTTGATGGATTTACAAGGTTTCTGCACTAAAGAGAATATGATTAAAGATCCAGCTTCATTTTGTTCCATTATATTTTTTGACAAACTTGTTTGCAAAAGATTGTTTTGGAGGATTGATACATGTGTGCTTTGATGTCCTAAATTCTTTTTAAGCAAAAAATAGATTATAACTACCTTGGAAGGGGCAGTACGACTTCTGCCCTTTTCCTTTTTTTTTCATGTGATGATAATGAGTATTATTATTGTGATTATTATTTTATATTTGTGTGCTTTCTTTCCTCTTCATGGAACAACTTGAGCAGTGCATACCAGTGAATGGTGAAATGCTGGTGCATATGATTTGCATCAACCAAATGTTTACACTGCAAGTGGAGAAAATGGTATTGTATTATCCAAACAAGAACAGTGTCATTTCTGAGGTAGAAAATATTCAATCTTTTTTAACAAATGCTAAATGAGCTTAAAGAGAAACATAATTTCAAAATATTAACTTTTTTGTTGGATCAATGTAGCCAAATCCGGGAGCATACTAAGATAACTGATGTAGTAACTGAACTGCTTATCCTTCATTCATTGGATACGTTCCAAGATTTTCATATCAGCCAAAATATGTGGCAATTGGAGCAACACAATTTTCCCACACTTTGTGAGAGAGTTAATTAAGGGAAGCTCTTAGATGGCTGGTGAATAGTAAATCTCGAAGCACTCAAGCTTGCAGCACTCTTGATTTGGTGTAGCTTGACTAAAATGTGGGAAATTGAGAATTGCCTTTATACGTTTATTACATCCCCCCTTATTTTTCTCTCAAGACCCCCAAAAAATTATTTACAACTGACATATACTGCTATAAACCCTGGCAAACATCTGTCTCCCTAGAGACTCATTAGCGGTGCATGCAGAAATGTACAGTTTTATCTTAGAATACATTGTTTTTTTAAAAAAATATTTTGTATCTGTAGCAGTAATTGCCAAAATACAATCTATGTTTGTAAAATATGGATACAGTTAACCACAAGTCTCACAGTTTGGGTAGCTCTATGAATACACTCAATGTCCCCACCTGTACTAGAGAATACCATTTTTGTGTTAACTAATGTGAGGCACTCTGACATGATGTCATGATCTTGGGGCTCTGCAGGAAGAAGACAACCAGCAAAGGAAGGGGTCCTCAGCAGCTTGGCAAGTCTGAGGGGGAGGCGTGGGGCTGCTGCCTGGTGTCAGGCCTAGGAAATAAACCCACTTTAATATGACACTGCTTAGAATATCACCTTTACTTGTCTTTGATGACAGAAGTTGTACCACCTCCAATTACAGAGAAAGTACCATTAGACTACATGATAAATTCGTCGGGGCATTGTAAAACCTTTTTTTTTTAGTTACTCCTTGGGTAGAAATATTTGGGTAGCAGACATGACAATATAGACTGTAGGTGAAGTATTAATTGGCATCACATCTTTCTAAATGCACCCGAGTGACTCTAATACAACCAGTAGTCTTTCCTCTACCGGATTATGTTTTTGTCCTCTACATTTTAAGCCTTAACAGCAAAGCTAAAAATCAAATGGTGGGATAGGGTGCAACAGGGGTACATATATTTGCTTCAAATATATGTTAGTTACACAGTCTTTTTTTTTTTGAGAACAGCAAGCCACTCTGAAACACATTTCCAGTGGGACATTGTTCTGGTTTCCAAGATTACAAAGGAACATCAGAGTAGAATTCAAAGTAAGAACATTGCAAATGACACAGTGGGAAAGAATCTGTATTATTACGAAACTGCTTTGTTCTGCAAAAGCATCGGCAACAGCATTTGAACTATTACTGCACACCTATTCTTATAGCCCTTTTTGATCATAAGGGGTTTAAAAATGACCTCTGTTTTTTCACCCATAACCCTTTAATTTTTTTGAGTTTCATTTAAGTTTTTTCTTTTTCATCACATATTGCAAAATTAGCTTCTGTATGGCTTCCTGCGGTTCGGTCTAGCTCCACTCTGACCCTGCTGTCGTTGGATCCCTAAAATCTGAGAATCGGGATAATAAGTTTAGAGCATGCACATGTATAAACTTCCAGAATTTCTACAATGGTGATGCCATGACTTTTGCCAACTGCCCTTTATACCAAACACAGATCTTGCATTTAACCTTACCATGTTTGTATAATAGCCAACAATTTAACTATTTTGGAGCATTGTTATTTAAAGCATCACTTGCTACCTTCTCCTAGCTGTTTTATTGTCTTTTTATGTTTTAAATGACCTAGATTGCAACATAGGATCACCCATGTCCCGGTTAACAACTACAATGTATGCAATTAGAAATCAGTGGTTGATTTAATCTGTGTATTATCTTGATTAATGTAAATATGTGAAAAACAAAAAACATAATACAATCCACACAACATGTATGGAATAAATATAAGATTTTGGTGTTCTTCATGACCAAGGAAATCTTTGTCAATGCTGGGAGATATCATAGTCTGTTGAACTACAATGGTAGATCTGTGAATTAAAATGTGTGCTGTCACGTCTTGAAGTGGACGCCTTGCATCAGCAGCAGAAATATTTTATAGACTGGTAATTTCATTAATATCTATTATAATAGGCATTGGTTTATAAAGCACTGATTATGGCTCCCCGTCTTGATGTTTATTTCCTTACTTCATTGTTTGCTTTAATTAATGCAATATTTAGTTTATCAATACATTATAAATTGTTGGATTACATTGAAATAGTTAAATAAAAAGTCAAATTAGGCTTGTGTCTACAAACAGAATTAATTAGGCATAGATAGCAAGTGGCCTAAAGTCTAGGATTGAATGCTGCATTTTATGGGCTTTTTGAGGTAAATTACATTTACTCCATGGGAATAAATGGTATTAAACTGGCAAAACCTAGATTTTAATGGGTCCTTTGTCACTTCTGGCTGGGTTTATTTTCCATGATGTAGCAGACAGACTATCTATCTATCTATCTATCTATCTATATACACCGATCAGCCATAACACTATGACCATATGCTTATATTGTGTAGGTCCCCCTTATGCCACCAAAACATCCCTGACCCATCGGGGTATGGACTCCACTATGTCCTGTAAGTTATGAGGTGGGGCCTCCATGGATGCATCCTGGTGCCATGTGTTCTCCAGGTAAGCAATGCACACGCACCCGGCCATCTGCGCAATGTAAAAAAACGATTCATGGGACCAGGCCGCCTTCTTACATTGCTCTGTGGTCCAGTTCTTATGCTCACGTGCCCATTGTAAGCGCTCTCAGCAGTGGACAGGGGCCAGCATAGACACCCTGAGTGGTCTGCAGCTACCCAGCCCAATGCGCAACAAGCTACGATGCACTGTGTGTTCTGACACCTTTCTATCAAAACCAGAATTAACTTTTTGAGCAAATTGAGCAACAGTATCTCGTCTGTTGGATTTGACCGCATGGGACAGCCTTCGCCCCCCCCCCCCGGCATCATTGAGCCTTGGCTGTCCATGGTCCTGTCACTGGTTCACCGCTTTTCCTTCAAACCACACAAAGTGCTTCCTCAAAGCACCAAATAAATAAAGTGACATTAGATACACCACTCAAGTGAAAAAATATAGAAATAGTATACATATGGGTCTTGTACACTCTTTTCTAATTTGGGTAGTTACTTCCACAGTTGTATCCATTTATATATAGTGAGAAGGAAAAACAGAAAAAAAAATCACCTAGGACAATCTATTTTCTAATCATATAAATAAAACATAGGTGATGCGATCCTACTTACTAACAATACAGCACTAATAAGTGCCAAATGACCCAAGGGGAGAACCCTTCATAGCACACAGATATGCGAGGTAGAAAAGTCTTTAACAAATATAGTGTAAAAGGAACCAGAGTGACCACTCAATGCCTAGCCCCTGTTGCCGTCTTCCTCTTTCTAGTACCCGGCTACAAGATCGTCTTGTCCTGAGAGTAAATATACTCATCAGGGAAAAATCTCCATATTAACTCCAAATCCTAGTATGGCCAATATCTTCTCTGATGAACTGAGACTGAATATAAATTAAATACCACTGTTGATACTTCATTACATTATTGCTCTGTCTGTACCCAAAATGATTTTGTACTTATGGAAATGTGATTTCCTTAGAGAGTTTTTTTTTCTCAAGCACCCATTTACCTATTAAAATCTCTCCTGACTATATCTTTGTAGTATTAAAACATAAAAAGACACAGGTATAGGGGCGCATGTACATGTGGGGAAGAAAAAAATAAAAAATAATAGTGCAATATATCAAGTAAATAATAATAAAGTGTGAATGTGTAGTGAATGCACTCACAAAATACAGATGGTATACAGGCTCTTCAAGGTAAAATATTCTTTATTTCTTCTGTTTCTAAAATAGGTATAAAAGAAAAAAAGCCAATGGTGCAGAATCCTCCTGTTGTGATATAAGGAATTTGGAATACACTTACAGGATAGTAGATTTTGCCAGGCACTTCAGCTTATAAAAGTCCGGAGATTGTAGTAAAAGTCCAAAAGCACACTGCTTATGTTGAATAATTTTCAGGTACTTCTCAACGCGTTTCGCCTCGCGGCTTCCTCAGGAGAAAATCGGTAGATTCGGCTGCAGTGAAAAGTTTTATTCGCGGAAGTAACTCAATCTAAATTTTCACTTACCTTTGACTCACTACCTGGTGTTTATTATTTTTTACCTTTTGGTTTTGCTAGTATTAAAACATGAAATGTATTTAAAGGGAACACATAAACACATACCGGTATAAACACACAAAAATAAACCTCAAAATATGTGATATAACTTTTTATGCAAAAACAAGTCTATTGCTCACTTAAAAACTATAAAATGAAAAACTGCATATTGTCTTATCTAGCAACTACACATTTTCATTATCTATACCTATTTCAATGCAGCTCTTGCATAGTACTTTATATGCATGTATATTTTCCGTCTTACACCCACATAACCCCTGCAGCGTCAGCTAATGACTTCACTGAAGTATTATTGATCTGTAAATGTCTATAGCTGGCCTAATAAATTGCTAACTTTTAGCCAGACTACTTTCCATACCTAAAAATGGCAAATTCAGACTTAACAGGATAGGAAATCTTTACTTGTTGATCTTAGGCAACAATCTCACATTAAGACTACAAGGCAATCAATAGGCAGGTTAGTTAACCTTTCATTGTCAGGTTGACTGGAAGTATATATAATACATTTAGACTGACCTTGTACAAGATTGAAGTTTTATTATTTCTCGAATAGCTATATGAAATGTATGGAACATTGCCAGAATGACAAAAGGGAAGAAGCCTTGCTTCTGGCAAATGTTCTTTCCATACAGTGTTCTTATATACAGCTGCTATCAGAAGTTTGAAGGTCCAGGACAAACATAAAAGCCTTGACCCCACCACTACATTTTATATACGCATGTGGATATGGTTGAGAGCAGCATGAAGATTTTTTTCTTGAAAGCATGTGGTTTACTCTGTTTCTGTGTTGCAGATTACATCTGAGACAGAAATTGAATATTGCTGAAAGTTCGTGTCTAGAAACATAGTCACTTTACTCCCTTTACCTCCACAGATAATTTTTTACAATATCTCACAACAAAGAAAACATATTTTCAGCATAACAAAAGCGCACATATTATTATTGATGGATGAGCCATGTACCTTTCAGCTGTTGAAACTGCAATACAAGAGCTATTTTACCTATAACATTTAACTTGATCACACAGTTTTATTTAATTCAGGTTAATGTCTCTCATGTACAAGCAGGTTTATTTTATGGTTTTAGGGGAAGTTGGTTATTAATGAAAACAACACACTATATTTCTTGCTCATCTAGTCGGAAGTGGTTAAATTGCAATGCTCCTTTCAACACCCCAACCTACATCAGTGCAGCTTCTCTTTCTTATGTACTCTAGAGTTATTTTGAGGGGGCAGCAAATTTACATTTTTATAGAGGCTGCACACTCACTACTTTACATTGTAGCAAAGTGCCATTCATTCTCTCATTCATTCACACAATTCATCCACACATTAATTCATCCATTGTCTCATTCACATTCTTTATTTATTTCAATATTCTTACTAGCCCCCTTTCTCACTAGCTATCTCTCCCCCTTTCTATCACACAGCCATTAATGTCTAAGCCTTGGCAACAAAAGTGAGTACACCCCTAAGTGGAAATGTCTAAATTGGGTCCAAAGTGTCAATATTTGGACCACCCACTCCAAGACAACCTCTGGATATGACGCTGAGCACATGCATTCAACTTCTTTGGTTGACCATGGTGAGGCCTGTTTGGAGTGGAACCTGTCCTGTGAAACCGCTGTATGGTCTTGCTCATCGTGCTGTAGCTCAGTTTCAGAGTCTTGGCAATCTTTTTATAGCCTAGGCCATGTAGAGCAACAATTCTTTTTTTAACCCCTTAAGGACAATAGGGGTAATATATTGCGGGAGAATGGCTCTTTTAACGTTTTTCAGTGTTACTGTTTAGCTGTGATTTTCATGCTCCCACACATTATATATTGTTTTTTTTCAGGACAAACAGGGCTTTCTTTAGATACCATTCATTTTATCATATCATCTAATTTACTATAAAAAAAAATAATAAAATATGGGGATTTTTTGTAAAAAAATTACCTTTTCTCACTTTTTAAACAAAAAGCTTTTACTCATCTGCAAAAACTAATGAAAAAACCTGCTAAATAGATTCTACCATTTGTCCTGAGTTTAGAAATACCCAATGTTTTTATGTTTTTTTGCTTTTTTTCTGCACGTTATGGGGCAATAAGTACAGGTAGCGTTTTGCCATTTCAAAACCTTTTTTTCCAAATTTGGTAATTCTTCCCCCATGTGCCATATCAGGTATCTTTGAAGCCGGCAATTTACCCCATCAAATCATATATTTTTAAAAACTAGACACACCAAGGTATTTCAAATGCTGGTACTTTAACCCTTTCCATGCACTAATTTTACCACCAGCCTTTGTGAAACTTTATGGTAGTACATTTTTTTTGTATTTTTTTCACACATGTTGTACTTCATCGCTCCTGGTATATGTCCGTGTCAAACAACACCCCAATATGAGTTCAGTAACATCTCCTGAGCGCAGTGATACCCCCATGCATTGGTTTGTAGGGTTATTTGGGAGGTAAAAGGCCGCCTTTGTGAGGTGTGTATTTTTATGCCATTTAGACATCTGATCCCCTGCCCCCATGTCCCATATTTGGGACATCTTTGAACCCGGCCAATTCAATTTACCCCATCAAATCATATATTTTTTAATACTAGACACCCTATGGACATTTGTAATGCAAATATTTTAACTCTTTCCATGCTGGAATTTTTGTAAAGATAAAGAATTTTAAGACTTGCTTATTAAAAACTTTGGTGACAGTGGGGCTTTTTACATGTTACCTTATTTTTTTTAATTTTTTTAAACATTTTTGAACAATAATTTAATTTAAATTTTATTTATTTTTTACTAGTCACTCTCATTAGTGAGCTGGGCTCCATTGACCTTGCATGGTTGGATGCAGTTCCTGGATAGACCCTCTGTGAACTCAGATCTATTGTTAATGCCATCCTGTGAATGACGGCAACGTCATTTACAGGATGGCACTTGTGGTTGCTCTTCGGAGCAATCACAAGGCTAACGGGGTAGGGAGGTAGTGTTACTGACATGCCTCGATATCGAGGCATGTCAGTAACACAGTTTATGCTTAGGAAGCGATTCTGATCGCTTCCTAAGCCGCTTTAGCCGGGCGCCGCCACGATCTTTGATGATCGGTGCGGCGGCAGCCATTTTTCTTCTGGGGAGGGCTCTCCTCCACGGATCCACGGTCAGCCTCACTTGTGAGGCTTCCGTGGATGCTGCGAAGCCGCCGATTGCGGCGAAAACGCTCCGATCGCGGCGATGCAGCTATTTAACGGCAGCCCGTACATGTACGGGCATTGTCATTAACACGTTGCACGGCAACCCCGTACATGTACGTGGATTGTCCTTAAGGGGTTAAGATCCTCAGAGAGTTCTTTGCCATGAGGTACCATGTTGAACTTCCAGTGTGAGAGAGATAAAAAAATTTAACACACCTGCTCCCCATTCACACCTGAGACCTTTTAACACTAATGAGTCACATGACACCGGGGAGGGAAATGGCTAATTGGGCCCAATTTGGACAGGTTTAGACATTAATGGCTGTGTGTTGAGTTATTTTGAGGGGACAGCAAATTTACACTGTTATACAGGCATACACTCACTACTTTACATTGTAGCAGAGTGTCATTTCTTCAGTGTTGCCACTTACAGTGAGATACTGTAAGTGTTTGTGTGTATCCTAGATGTATAAGTGATTTGGGGAAACACAAAGATGGCACACGCAGAGTGTTTATGGAACAAAGATGGCTCATACTGGTCTGGGGACAAATATGGCTCACGCTGGGCTGTTTAGGGACAAAGTTTGCTCAGGCTGGGCTGTTTGAGGAGAAAGATGGCAAGTCCTATGTGTATAATCTGGGTGCTGGTCAGGTTCTATGTGGGCAATGTGGACACCAGGCTGGCCTTTGGGGTGTGTAACCTGTAATCTATGCCTGTAATTTAGGGGGTTTTATCTATACATTTAATGCTGAGTTTACATGTGAATTCCAATTGATCTATACCTGGGTTTTTGTGTTATTCTGTTGACCCATACATTGTTGTTGCATACCTGCAAATACAGGATTTGTATGTCTGATTCTGTTAATTTAATCTATACATTCAATGCTGAGTTCACATGTGATTTTCAATTGATGCAAAGTTGAGTTTGTGTGTTATTCTGTTGATCTATACCTGCTATGCTATGTTTCCATACATTATGTATACGTGCAAATATAGGGTTTATAAGTATTATTCAATTGCTCTACATGTGCAAGTGTTGTTTACACGTGTTGTTTATTTGATCTATACTTGAACAACAGGGAGTAAGGAAAAGGGAAGTGTGGTTTAGTGAATGAGGGATCAAAGGTACTCCTGGGATGATTACGGGGGAGAGGACCTCTCAATGTCATGATAGGGTGAGAAGGAGGGAAGACTGCACTGACTCACAGTCTTCCCCTAATCTGCAGTCAGTTGGCAAAAAAAATTTTGGTGTGGGAGCAGGGGGAGTGACTGAAGCTAGCGAGCGTGGAGGGGGCCCAAGGAAATGCTTGCCTAGGGTCCAATTTGTTCAATATTTGCATTGTTAGCCATCTCCCCGCCACCCATATTTAATGCACAGGGGCCCTTGAACTTCTAAAGCCGGCCCAGTGAGGCCGCTGGAATGTAAAATGACACACGACTGCAGAGACGCCATTGTTAAATCTGTTCCGTAGCAGTGCGGTTGCTCTGCTGTATGTCTCCATGTTTGTTGTACCTAACACTGCCTATTAGGCACAAAAAATAGCCTAGATTGAGATCCAGATCAGTGACACTTATTGGGCCAAAATAGCCTAAATTGAGATCCAGACCAGTGACACTTATTGGGCCAAAACAGCTTAAACTGAGATCCAGACCAGCGACACCTATTGTGCCAAAATAGCCTAAATCTAGACAAAATAAAGAAATATATATATATATATATATAAAAGAAAAATCTATAAGAAAATATTTAGAAACAATTAGGCAGCTACAGCCTAGTAGCCCAACTGTTTAATTAGGGACTGTACAAGCAAATTGTCCATCTTAGCAAAATGTAAACACTTAATATCTGTTACTCACCTGCCCTCGGCTCCCATGTTGCAGCAGCAGCCTCCACGCAGGAGAGGGAGACCCCCCTCCAATGCACGGCCACCACGAAGGAGAGGGAGACCCCCCTCCACCGTACAGCCACCTCCGCGGCAGCCGCCACGAGGGAGAGGGAGAACTCCCTCCACCGCAAGGCCGCTTCCACTGCCTTCCTCTGAAGTGCCGGGCAGGAGAGGCAGACTTCCTGGTACACGGCGTCCTGCGGCTGTGCGCGCGCGCCCTCTAATGGCGAACTCGCATACTGCGGGAATTTATGAAGGGAGATTACGCCATCCACAAGATGGCCGCGATTCACAGACACTGGAAGTGATGTCATGAGGGGCTGATGGGAGATTCAGAATTCCTCTGCGGTTGTCCATTTAAACCCCTCAGACCAGTTTCACCTTGCCTTCTGATGGTCGTCTATGCCTTGTGCTAGCGCCCAGATAGTGTTTACCTTCTTGATTCCTGTGTTTGACCTCGGCTTGCCTGACTACGTTGTTATCCTGTATCCTGACCTCGGCTTGTTTATCGTTTATCCTGATCTCCTTAATCCTGACCTCGGCTACGTATACCGGCTATCGTGTTCTCCGGAATCCTGACCTCGGCTTGTCTGAACTGTTTTGTCCTGGAGTCCTACCTGACCACGGTGTCTCCAAACTACTTGTACGTGACAATATCTTTCGCTCATTTGCCTGAAAATTATTTTCAGTCAGCTAATGCTGGTAACTTTTTTTGTTATTTAGTGTTAGATAGAGAAAATAAATAGTATATAGCAGATACGCTACCTCACATTAACTGATAAGGGGTTGTGTGAGCACAATAAAAATATCAGTGCATTTTATTACAGTTTCTCTTTAGTAATTTGTTTTCATTTTTCCATGCCCAGTGGTCTTTGTTTGTGAATTCATAGCTCAATGAATTTAGGACTGATTGGAAATAAGATGTAAATAGCCAATACAGTAAAGTAAAATAACTTGTGGGTTCATTAATCCACAAATCATTATGCTTCTTGAGTGGGTCTTCTTGTACAGTATTTCTGATTTATTTTTAACCTTTGTTCTGTGTTTACAACTCAACAGCTCAGAGATAAAACACAAAAATCATCTTGCGGTATTGCAGTTCACCTCTTGAACTTCAGTTCACTATATGTCCTGTGGAGCCTTAAAAAAAATAAAACAACAACAACACAAAAACATAAATCAATGCCTATCAATTGCTTTACAATAAATCTGTAGTCTAAAACATGGCTTTAATGTCCTTCATGTTCTACAATTAACACAGTTAATCAGAATATATGTTACAGACAGCCTGATACATATATATATATATATATATCACATAATATCCTACTGATGGAGTCCCTCAGCCTCTCTCCTTAACCCCTAGAGTAGGGGTAGCCAAACTTGTTTAAAGTAAGAGCCACATGTGATAGACTTCAGATGTTTAAGAGTGGCAAGACATGCACATTTTGTTACAAAAATCATATACGCTATCATTCAAATGTTTAGTGTCATTCAGAAATGTCCTTGTTTTTAAAAGAAAAGTATTTTTTTCCATTCAAATAACAAGAACTGGATCAGAAATACAGTGTAGACATTGTTAATGTTGTAAATGGCTATTGTAGCTGGAAATAGCTGACTTTTAATGGACAATTCTCATATGTGTAAAGTTGCCCTTTATCAACAACCAATGGCAAGCTGTGTTCGCTAAATCCAAGTTTAAGTTTTAAAGGCTACGAATTTGCCAATTTCATTAGTTCGTATGAATGTCTGAAAACGAGAAGGAACCCCAATTAAACAAATGAAACCGAAGCACAGAGCTTGGAGTTTTTGTTTCCATTTTGTTGCCTTTTCACTCTCACTCACTTATTCATGCTCTCTGAAACTCTAACTCACTCTCTAACACCCTCACGCTCTATAACACTCTCACACGCCTACTCTTGCTCTCTTACACTGGCTCCGTCCTTTTGTAGAAATGCTTCTCTTTCTCTGTGAATCCGTCTGCGATATTCTGGATTCTTGAGTACTTCTGCACCTGGCCTCCATCAGAAGTTTTGGGCCCAATTACAGAACAAATGGTCTGTGCCCCAATGTCCTAGATGACCCTCCCTCCACACCACCAGAATTTTCTCTTCTACTTATGTTTTTTGGTGGCAAAATGGCACAGACAAGCCGTTTTGGGCCTAAAGATGGCACAGACAAGCCGTTTGGGTTCAAAGATGGCACAAACAAGCCGTTTGACTGCAAAGATAGTGCAGACAAGTTGTTTGAGCGCACAGACAAGTCATACACATGAAATACATTTTCAATTATAGAAATTGTTAGGAGGCCTAAGGAACCGTGCTGATTTCAGATTTAATAATTTAACATTAATGCTCACAGACAATTAATTCCCTCAATTACTAGACATGAGTAGTCTCTGACAATTAACCCCTTGCATTACCAGACATGAGTACTCTCAGACAATTACCGTATTTGCTCGATTATAAGACGACCCTGATTATAAGACGACCCCCCAAAATCTGAATATTAACTTAGGAAAAAAAGAAAAAGCCTGAATATAAGACGACCCTAAAGGAAAAAAGTTTTACCAGTAAATGTTAATTCATGTAAACTATTTTTTTTAATAAAAGCTATGATTGAGAAAAATATTTTTTTTGTTTTTATTTCTTGTATTTTCCAACCTGTCCCCCAGTTACGCACATCTGCCCCCAGGCTTGCCACTCCAATATGGCACTGTGGCCCATGATATGCCTTTTAACCCTCTATATGCCACTGTGCCCCATGGTATGCCTTTTGACCCCCTATGTGCCACTCTGCCTCCAGAAATGCCTTATACCCCTATATGCCACTCTGCCTCCAGAAATGCCTTATACCCCTATATCCCATTCTGGCATTTAGGGGGTTAAAATGCATATTATGGGGCAGAGTGGCATATAGGGAGGTATAAGGCATTTCAGGAGGCAGAGTGGCATTAAGGGAGTTAAAAGGCATTGTATAGAGCACTCTGCCTCCAGAAATGCCTTATACCCCTATATGCCACTCTGGCATTTAGGGGGTTAAAATGCATATTATGGGGCAGAGTGGCATATAGGTGTATAAGGCATTTCAGGAGGCAGAGTGCTCTATTAAATGCCCCCTTAACGCCACTCCAGAAATGCCCTATGCCCCCATTTAACACACACACACCCTATACCCCCATTTAACTAACACACACACACACACACACACACACTCTCCCCTCCCCTCCCCTCTCAGCCCTCTCTTACCGGTGCTTCCAGCCGGGGCAGCGGGTTGACGTCGCCTTCTGCTGCAGCCGGAAGGAGGTGGAGTTGGCAGCGGGGGTTTGTCTGCGTCCGTCGCGTATACTTTCCCCGGCTGTCAGAGATCAGAGTTCCCCGCACCGGTGCGGGGAACTCTGATCTCTGACAGTCGGGGAAGGTTTGCGCGACGGACGCAGACAACCCCCGCTGCTAGCCACACCTCCTTCCGGCTGCAGCGGACGTTGTCTACGCGGATCGCGTAGACGTCAACCCGCTGCCCCGGCAATACAGCAGGAAGCACCGGTAAGTGTGTGTATGATGGGGGGGGGGGTGAGACAGGAGGATCCAGGTCCCCTGCAGCGGTGCGGGGGATCTGGATCTTAGTCTCCTAATCAGACTCTATTTGAGGTCTGATTAGAAGACGACCCCGATTAGAAGACGAGGGGTATTTTTCAGAGCATTTGCTCTGAAAAAAACCTCGTCTTATAATCGAGCAAATACGGTAACTACTTTCAGTTAGGGAACAGGAACAAAACTGACACAAAAATCTAAAATATAAAAATCTTTCTCCTTTATTGGGTAAACAATAAAGTAGCAAAAACATAATGTAAAATTATAGTCCTTTAAACAAGCCTGGATCGCGTAGAACGCGTAGTCAGACGAGCCAGGAATAGGGAAGTCATCGGCGTCAGAAATCAGGACCCGAAAAGAGAGTCACACAAAGCCAGGTCATAAACAGGAAAATGAGGAAGACAGTAATGCACTTAGTAGCCAGAGCAAAACACAAGGACAATGGAATCCTGCAGGCTTATATAGGCCTGAACAAGGTGAAGTTTCAAAGAACCGCACACACCACATGTAAAACCATGACACTTCCATTACCAGGCATGAGTAGCCTTAGACAATTAACTCCCTCCATTACTAGATATGAGAAGTCTCAGATAATTAAACCCCATCTATTACCAGGCATGAGCAGTCTCATACAATTAAGCCCTTCTATTTTCAGAAATTACATGCACACAATCATAAACATATCACACACACGTTACCTTGAGCTAGCTTCAGCTTACACTGAACTCCGTGTGGAGGGACTCAGGAGACAACTCTCAGCCAATCAGGATAGTTGAGAAGTCTCTCTTGATTGGCTGAGACCTTCTTCGCCCTAGCCAGGGTTCCTCCTCCAGCCCCCTCTAATAACTAGCCAAGTGCAGAGCTTTATTTTTTTTTTAATGGAGGGAGGCTTTGTCTCCCCCAAGCAGGCCTCCCAGGATATCCGGGCAACTTACAACTTTAATGATTGAACCCCTTGATGGCGGCTCTGCTTCCACAAAAGGGTGCAGCGATGGCATGCACCATATTGACAGCCTCTCTCCCTTCCTCCACCCTTTTGAGGAAGGGCTCTGGAAGGCCTGGTTAACGGAGCTGATACCAGGGAGAGTCAGGCAAACAAAGAAGACTAAGATGTGGCAAGAGAAGAAGCTGAACTTTGGGAAAGAAGACAGGGACACAGGAGCAGTTGGCAGATAAGCTAGGGAGACATTGAGAGAGAGCGTGAGAGAGAAAAAGAGGGTGTGAGTGCATGGTCTCACTACCAGGAGGTCTGTATGTGATCTAAACCAACATATTTCTGAGAAACATACATTACATGTAAAAGAACTGCATGTTGCTTTCGTGCTACCCCATCCTAGAGTGTCAGCTATGTACGAGATGTATAGCAGGCTAGTTGGGTTTAGGAGCTGGGCTATGTAGCATTCGGTGATCACTAATATAGTTTTCTGTAGTGTAGTGTGCTACCCATCAAATGCTAAGCTGACAGGCAGCCTTTCCTTACCTCCTAGGTAAAGCCTTTCTTTGTTTAAGGATATATAAGACTTTCATTAAAGACTCCGGACTCACATTTTTACTTGAACGCTGAGGCTCCATCTGCTGCTGTGGAGACAAGCCTGCTGACCACTCTGTGACCAGTATAGAAAAGTTTATTTTGTAAAAAAGAATAATAAGAAGTTATAACTTTGTTTAAGTAGTTATCAGGTCTATAAAGCAGGCACTCTAATAAGGCTGCTTGCTAACATGGTAATCAGTGTTGTTGCAAAAAGAGTGGCAGCATTTTACCAAGTGATCCCTTGTAAGATTTTGTAGTGTGCTAGAAAAAATGGTCGATTACTGCTAACGTGCAGGGATGAATGATATTAATGTCACAGGATCTTATCACTGTAAAATCCCCTTTTAACATAAAAAAATAAAAAAGCAAAAAACAACCCAATTGGCAATATGTATTTTTAAAGGGAAAGATTAATGGAAAAATATATTTTTGAGTATAACATAGCATAATGTATAGTGTTGTATACAGAAATATAAATTAATAAATTAGCATGGCCAAAAACCTATTTTTTATCTAATTTTATTTCATTGTTTCCTTTATCTGCAGACCTGGAGACTTCCATTGTCATCATGTGACTTTGACTTACTCTACACTCACACAACACTTTAACTTGCTTTGAATCTTATATTGGGGAGACACTCAAGTCTGCATGGTTCTAATGTTTAGCACCTATTGAAATTAATGAGAAACTAACAAAGTTTCTCAATGTTGGCTCCCATTTTATTTTAATAGCAGCCAAGACCAGGCTGGCGATGACTTAAGGCAGTTGGCTGCCCTATGACATACAGTCAAGTGACTTCTATTTGTATACTTAGGGCTAGCTCGTACAAGAACATCATACATTTTTTCTGTCCTAATGGATTCTCTATATAATTTTGCTCTCTTGGTGATTTTAGAATTGTTCCTAGAAACACCAAACTTCAATGCATTAAATGTGCTTAGTGAAGGATGGGATGCAGTAATACATTACAATAAAGAAATATTAATGATGTATTTTCATTCTGTACAGAGCAGAATCCGTATGACTTGTATTTTAGATACAAGAGCCAGTCATCATTAACCGGCAAGTGGACTGAAAAAAACAAATTACGTCTCAGGAACACATGGTGGAAAGTTTGTTACGATGCTACATTTATTTAGTTAGTTTCAGTAATATCATCTAGTCAATAATTGGGCAACTTCATTGTTTATATTCATCCTTAAGTACATCCTGTGACTTACTATCCAGGAACAGCTGCTTTAGCCTCATCCATTTGTGCTGTGCATGAAGTTTGCAGTCACCAAAGTATGTGAATACGGTAGATTGCCCTCTTGGATAGCCTTATACTGGAATTGTAAGATTGTCAGGGTCACTAGGTAACTCTTAATTTTTCTTTAGATTGTAAGCTCAAGTGAGGAGGGCTCCCTATTCAACGTATCTTTCTGTTTTAATATGTCACAAGAAAACATACCGTGTAGGAAAACATATTGCCTCATCAGTCCTTAACCATGTTATCTGTAGTGCATCAATTTTCCTTTTAAATATTTATTCAACACATTTGTAAACTGTATGTTATTGTTTTAGTTAAATAAAACAATGAAAGTGATTATGAGCGATTGACCTATTAAACTAAAATCAGTTGTGATATAACTATTCCTACAGGTTAGCATTCTAAATATGAAATTTGCATCTGGTTGCAAATATTAAAGAGTATAACTACCAGCAAGAATTAGTTTTTACATTTAAAAAACATGATTTCAGTCTAGTGAATACTAACTAGTGATTTAAATAATAATTTAAATCAAATCCACCCTGCCCCAAGCCAGAAGGTCCCAGCTCTCCTCTAATGTACGGACTACTCAAATATGTATTGAGCTGTAACTTTGTTGCCTCTGTCTTCCTTTTTTCTGGTTTCTGTTTTTAGTTTTGTTAGTTTTGTTTTGATTTCTGCTTGCTAGTATCCTTGTCCTCTGCTTCTGTCTGCCATGCCCATTTGCCTAGGGTTTTCCTAGGCACCTGTACCATTGGACCAGACCTGAACATAGATCCTGCACATATTGCTTAAATTTAAAATTTGCCCCTCTGAATATTGGATTCCCTCCCAGAACGTGAGACCCATTGTACATTGGTAGGATTCTATTTGGAGGTCTATATTTATGTTGATGACACAGGTGAACACATTTTAACAAGGGTCAGTGCATTAAAACATTTTTCCCAAATGTTTGCAAGTAAATATGGTGACACTAACACACATGTAAGTTGAAGCTGTTGTCTGTTTAATTTGCATGCTTCTATGTTTCAGATCATCGACATACCTGTGATCTCTACGGGTTTGACCTGGACATCTCTAGGTGAAGCACCGCTTCTCAGGTCCCCTGGGTCAACACCCGAATCCTCTGGGTCACAGGAGCGGGGTCTTGACACGCCCTGCTCCCTGACTCTTTTCCCCTTTAAATTGGGGTGTTTCCCACAATGTCAGTGGGAACGCCCACTGACATAATCGGGAACGCCCACTGACATCATCGGGAACGTCCACTGATGGCAGCGGTACCGCCCAGTAAGGGAAGTTTCCAGGTAGCCGGTGCTCAGAAGTTCCCTGGTATGATCATCGAGCTATCATTTTAGTACACTCAACATACAGCCAATACAAAAGCAAATTGCTAGCAGCACAGTGTGGCTCATAAGCTCATTACAGTAGGGATAGAGACGAATGGGGAAGCATTCCAAGTTTAGTCAAGAAAATAAATAACTAAAAGAAGTTGAATGTAATCAAAACCAAAAGTCTTCATCCACACCATACCCCTGCCATATCAATTTAAAAAGATTTAAAATCTTTGCGACCAATAATGTACCAAGTACGTCATGAGAAAATATCCCTATAGGACCAGAAACGTACCTGGTATGTCCTGGCCTAAGAATGTTCTCCCATTGATCACAGGGGCAATGCTGCTGCTATCTGCCCGGGCAGGCTAGCAACACTGAAGCCGAGCACCCTGAGGCTTAGATTGATGGATTGCATGCCAATTAAGTTTCTTTGGTCCACACACATGTAGGGTATGTGGGGTGTCAACTTTGAGGACAAATAATTTGCTAGGATTTAATGTTCTCCCTACACGAGCCAGGATTGTGTTTGCAACTCATCAATTTGCATGGCATGTCTGTACTCAGTAAAGATGTCATTATGGCCTCACCTGTTTGTATCACCCGAAGACTGTAATTGTGTTCTCTAACTTGGCATGTTTACGTTTTTACTAGACTTGGGCACCAGGGGGCTCTTCGTGTTCGTCTTCGTGCTCGTCTTCGTCCAAAAAAAAATCTTCGTATTCCGCGAATATTCGCCCGTTCCTGTCTTCTCTTCGGGCGAATATTCGTTTTTTCTTCGTTTTTTCCGGTTAAGGGGTTAATACGGGGTTAACGCATACCGCAGCAGCTCTGGCGACAGTAGTTTAAATGTGCGTATCAGCAACTCTATTGGTCGCCAGCAGGGGGCCTCCTGCTGGGGACCAATGAGCTCACTACCATATATATAGCTAATATATTCTCGGGCAGAATATTATGCTACTCAGTGTAAAACCAACAGAGGGCAGCATTCTGTCCGAAGATATATTAGCCATATGTGGCAGTGTGTTCATTTTCATTTATTAATTATTTAAATAAAATATATCCCCATGATCCGCTGGTCTCCCCGTTGCAACAGTTAAATGTCCGCACTCGCAGACATTAATTCTGTCGAACTTGCAAACTCTTTTTTTCTATTTATTTTGGGGGTTTTTTTGTATTAAACCATTACACGAAAGGATCATGGGAATATATTTTATTTGAATAAATGCAAATGAGCACACTGCCACATATGGCTAATATATGTTCGGACAGAATGCTGCCCTCTGTTGGTTTTACATTAAGTAGCATAATAACTGGATTTCTTTCAAGCATATGGAACAATGCTACTTAATGTAAAACCAACAGAGGGCAGCATTCTGTCCGAACATATATGGCTAAATAACTGGATTTCAAGCATATGGAACAATGCTACTTAATGTAAAACCAACAGAGGGCAGCATTCTGTCCGAACATATATGGCTAATATATGTTCGGACAGAATGCTGCCCTCTGTTGGTTTTACATTAAGTAGCATTGTTCCATATGCTTGAAAGAAATCCAAAGTTATTATGCAACTTAATGTAAAACCAACAGAGGGCAGCATTCTGTCCGAACATATATTAGCCATCTGTGGCAGTGAGCTCATTTGCATTTATTCAAATAAAATATATTCCCATGATCCTTTCGTGTAATGGTTTAATACAAAAAAACCCCCAAAATAAATAGAAAAAAAGAGTTTGCAAGTTCGACAGAATTAATGTCTGCGAGTGCGGACATTTAACTGTTGCAGCGGGGAGACCAGCGGATCATGGGGATATATTTTATTTAAATAATTAATAAATGAAAATGAACACACTGCCACATATGGCTAATATATCTTCGGACAGAATGCTGCCCACTGTTGGTTTTACACTGAGTAGCATAATAACTTTGGATTTCAAGCATATGCTACTTAATGTAAAACCAACAGAGGGCAGCATTGTGTCCGAAGTTATAGTAAGTTATTTATGCTAAGTTAAATGTCCGTACCGGCGACTTTGTTGGTAGCTGGCACTGACATTTAACTGACACAGCGGGGAGACCACTGGTGTCCCTGCTGTGTCAGTTAAATGTCCGTACCAGCGACTTTGTTGGTCGCTGGCACGGACTTTTAACTGTTGCAGCAGGGTCCCAGGTTGATTTTTTTTTTCTGCCTAGCAACTAGTGGTAAGGGGCCGTGCGAGTGAGCCTATTGGTCACTTGCACAGCCCTTTACCCTACGGATTTCTGCTCCCGTTATCCAACGCAGCATCGCAGGGGTTAACGGGAGCGGAAATCAGGAGTTAAAAAGGCCGTGCGAGTGAGCACTATTGGTCACCTGCAGGGTCTTCCTCTGGCATCAACCAATTGGTTGATGCCAGAGGAAGACCCTGCAGGTGACCAATAGGCTCACTCACACTGTCCTGTAACCCCTGACGACGAACCTGCGGATTTCCACTTCAGTCAACTCCCGCGATGCTGTGAAGATAAGGTAAGTTAGATGGGGAAGGGACCGGGGAGAATAGTAGACGAAGGCGAAGATTCTTCGTGTGTGAGTCTTCGCCTACGTTTTACCGGCACTGTCTTCTCTTCTTTATGTCTTCGGAACGAACACGAAAACGCACTCTTCGTGTTCGTTTTCATGTTCGCCCGAAGACGAATGCACAAGTCTAGTTTTTACTGCTTGAGCCCTAAACAAATTTAATTGGTGTTTATAAATCAGTAGCTATCTACCTGTGTATGTACACTGATGTTCAATGATATATTGTATCATTATATGTAAAGGAAAATACAAATGAAACAAATATTATAATATTACTCTTCTTATAAGCAAACGATTGCAATTTAAATTATATAATACACGGGTGATTGTTTTGCCATTAACAAAAGTGGGTTTCATTTGCCATTCATCAAGACTGCTTCAAAGGAGTGCTCTATAGCCAGCTGAATCTGAGATTTTGCTTCTTTATATACTTATGTATATGATCAATGGTTGTAATGTGTTGCTGTGCTTCCGAAGCACATCCTCAAATTTGTCTTACTTTGCAGAACACAGCTAGGCTGTAAATTAGCCAGGGCTGTTAAGTTTCACTAGTGGTATTACCTCCACATAATTTACCTTATGTGGTGGCTTATATTACCTCCTTATAATTGTGTGCTTTTTAAACAATTGCTTGTAATGATTTTGGCCCTGAGTTCCGTTTGATCTGCAAACACTGATGGTTATTCAAGGCAAGAAAACAATCGGTGCTGATTTACCACTTAGACCATCTTACTAATCAGACATACTTTCTCACCATTTTATGCTCAAATTGTATGAGTTTCTTCACATGCTGTAGCATAACATTAAGACTGGTTGTAAAAATCAGTAAAGTCAGTTAAATATTTGCTTTAAAAACATAATCTCAATGTACATTTCCGATTGCCTTGCATCGTTTCTTCAAAAGCATTATTTTTTTAGCCACAAAGCCATCATTTAGAAAGGGAATTAGTGAGCGATTTGACTGGTTGGACTAAATCTGTATCTCCCACTATTGTATAGTGTTTTTATTTTGTTACATAACTGGTATAGCAGAGTTATTGAACATCAACTGCATGACAGAGCCTTCACTCCTCTGGTTACTTCTTAGCACTGATGACAATCAGGGGAGTGCTGGCACTATTCAGCCCAGGGGGTAAGTTAAGCCAATGAGCACCAGAAGGTTCCAGTCAATGTATAAATCATTCCTAATTTTTGTGTAATATGAGGTGCCCTGGTGGAATTATGTGGCATTTCAAATGACACACATAAAAAAAGCTGAAGTGCGTGGCCCCAAATTCTTCAAGTAAGAACAGCCCAGGGGGCAGTTAACCCCTCACCTCTGTCTACTATGCCAGACCTCCACTGAAGACAATCTTACTAATCCCAGTTTATATGAATGCAATCACTGCTTAATGCTAGTAGAAAGATCATAGACACTAAATAAATAAATATGGCTCCATTTAGCAGTGCACATTAAATATGTCCCCTGTGCAATTCTTGCTCCCTGGGCCAGCCCATCCCGAATATATTGTTTAGGGTTAATTTAGGGGCAGTTATGGTCAGGCCCGGACTGGCCATCGGGCACACCGGGCATTTGCCCGGTGGGCCGGGGCGGGGCAGGGCCGGATTTGATTTAGGGGCTAATGGAGCTGCAGCTCCAGGCCCCTACCTTAAAATAGGCCCAGTCAGGACCGGACTGACTGGGCCTATGCGGCCGTCCTTAATGCAGGGCAAAAGGGGCACCCGCCCCTTAAGCTCGCAGCAACTGCGACCGGGCCCGCAACTCTAGCAGACTTACCTGGCAGACGCGCGTGAGCAGCGTCTCTTCTACCGCGTCTGCTTCCCCTATGCAGATCTCCAGAAGTCTGCGAGCGGCGCGTACATCATTAGTTCAGGTAAGGGGGTGAGGGAGGCTGTATGGAGTATATGAGATTGAATGAAAGAATTAATTAATGAGTATATGTGAAGGAGTGAGTGAATGAATGTTTGTGAATGAGTATATGTAAATGAGTATCTGAATGAGGGAATTAATGAGTATCTGAATGAGGGAATTAATGAGTATCAATGTATGAATGAATATCTGAATGAGTGAATGATTATCTGTGAATTAGTGAATAAATATTTGTGAAAGAGTGAATGAATATGTGTGTGTGATAGCATGGATGTGTAAGAGGGGGCAAAGATGCAACAGGCAGACTGTTTTGGTGGCAAAGATGCCACAGGCAGGCTGTTTTGGTGGCAAAGTCCGGATGCGGGTGTCAGTGTGGCAAAGCCTGTCCAGGTGTTTGTGATTGGGTGTCAGTGTGGCAGAGCCTGTCCTGGTGTGTGTGTGTGGGTGTCAGTGTAGCAGAGCCTGTCCTGGTGTGTGTTTGTGTATGGGTGTTGGTGTGACAGAGCCTGCCCTGGTGTGTGTGTGTTTGGGTGTCGGTGTGACAGAGGCTGTCCTGGTGTGTTTGGGTGTCGGTGTGCCTGTCCAGAGCCTGTCCTGGTGTATGTGTCTGGGTGTCAGTGTGGCAGAGCATGTCCTGATGTGTGTGTCTGGGTGTCAGTGTGGCAGAGCCTGTCCTAGTGTGTGTGTTTGGGTGTTGGTGTGGCAGAGCCTGTCCTGGTGTGTTTGAACACAGAAAAGAACCCCAGCACTCCAATCAGCTTCCAATCCTTAGGTTACTTTATTCAAAGAACGCAAAACAAAAAAGCAATGTTTCGGCCAAACATTGCTATTTTTGTTATGCTTTCTGTTTTTGTTTTGCCCTTTTTTCCTGCTAGCTCCCAGCTTCCTGGGAGTTGAGTGCTGAACCATTTCTTTTTTTTTTTTTTTAACTGTCCTGGTGTGTGTGTGTTTGGATGTCAGTGTGGCAGAGCCTGTCCTGGTGTGTGTGTGTTTTGATGTCGGTGTGGCAGAGCCTGTCCTGGCGTGTGTTTGGGTGTCGGTGTGGTAGAGCCTGTCCTGGTGTGTGTGTCTGGGTGTCGGTGTGGAAAAGCCTGTCCTGGTGTGTGTGTTTGCTTATCTGTTTCCTTAATTTACAGTGGGAACTATTTTGTTGTTACTTTTCCAGAGATAAAATGCCCTCATGAATTTGTAGTGACTTCAGGGGACAAAACATTCAAGGCCCTGAAATCATTTAGTGGAAAAGATAAGGTATTGTGTTATTTACTCTAATATTTTTTTAAAGGATTAGTTGTACTAAATTGTGGCTTCAGGCTTCCCATGTTGAATGACCAAGTATTATGTATATGTATGTACATTTATGTTTTTTCATAAAAATGGGCTGCTCAGTCTGAAACGTCCGGGCCTAATTTTTGTCCCAGTCCGGGCCTGGTTATGGTTAATGGGGTATTTAGGGGCAGTTATGATTTATAGGGTGTGTAGGGTTAATTTAGGTGCAGTTATGGTTGATGGGGTGTTGAAGGTTAATTCATGGGCAGTTATGGTTAATGGGGTGTTTAGGGTTAATTTAGGGGCAGTTATGGTTAATGGGATCTTCAGGGTTAATTTAGGGGCAGTTATGGTTAATGGGGTTGTGACAGAATGACCTGTCATACAGGGGCCCAAGGTACTTAGAGATGGCTTCAGCCTGGCTGCCAAACAGGCAGGAACTCCATTGTTAAACTAATCCAATTAACAGGATGGCTACCAGGGGGATATTCAGTAGCTAAAGGGGATTAAAAGTTGGGTTGTCTACATGTACCTGTTTATCAATGTTGATTTATGTTAATGAAGTTCTCTGGATATATCAGTCTATGTTTTACAACAATAAACTGTTCATTCCTGCTGTACTCAATTCAAGGTAGTTGTGTGTCTACTTATTGGGTACACATAGCAGGGATCCAAGGTGCGCATGCTGGCTGGTGCTGGAAGTGATTCCGGGGACAACAGGAGGATACATGTGGGTGATCTCTGGGAGTTACTACAGCTCTCTTGGTGAACCTGTTACAGGGGTCTTCAGGGTTAATTTAAGGGCAGTTATGTTTAATGGGGTGTTTAGGGTTAATTTAGGGGCAGTTGTGGTTGATGGGGTGTTAAGGATTAATTTAGGGGCAGTTATGGTTAATGGGGTATTTAGGGGCAGTTATTGTTAATGGGGTGTTTAGGGCTAATTTAGGAGCAGTTATGGAGTGTTGAGGGTTACTTTAGGGGCAGTTATGGTTAATGGGATATTTAGGGGCAGTTATGGTTGATGGGGTGTTGAGGGTTAATTTAGGGGCAGTTATGGGTAATGGGGTGTTTAGGGTTAATTTAGGAGCAGTTATGGTTAATGGGGTGTTTAGGGTTAATTTAGGGGCAGTTATGGTTGATGGGGTGTTTAGGGTTAATTTAGGGGCAGTTATGGTTGATGGGATGTTTAGGGTTAATTTAGGGGCAGTTATGGTTAATGGGGTCTTCAGGGTTAATTAAGGGGCAGTTATGGTTGATGGGGTCTTCAGGGTTAATTTAATGCTGAGGACTGAGGGTTAATTTAATTAATTTAATAAAGTTAAATTAATTTGCAGTTAGAGGTAAAGGGGGGCAAACTAAGGGGAATCTAAATCCTGGGGGCAGCAAAGATTAATCCAGTACTAATTTATAAAAGTATTGTGTCAGTGTGCTGCAAACGAGTCTGAATCTATGAGGGCACTATGGGATATCTGGGGGTATAAGGCATATCTGGGGTTATAAGGCATACTGAAGCATAAGGCATATCAGGGGGCACAGTGGCATATCAGGGGTATAAGGCATATCTGGGGGTATGTGACATCTGAAAGGTAGTGTTGGAAGCCTGGGGGGGCAGGTTGGGAAATAAAAACAAGAAATCCATTGTTTTTAACATCCAGTTATTTAAAAAAATATATATATATTTTTTTATCCGATTAAATAAATATGAAAATAATCGTTAGTTGCAGCCCTAGAATATCTACAGTGCCCAGTGGCGGAACTACCGGGGTCGCAGGGGTCGCGACCGGGCCCTGGAGTTCTGCCAGTCAGAGGGGCCCAAGGGGTGCCGAGCGGTAATTTTCAGCAACCGCTCTGCGTCCTTCTGCTCCCTGCCGCTGCTTGCCTCAGCGTGAGGCATCTGTCTCAGGTGCTGGCGTTTCACGCTGAGCGCCGGCATATGACGTCACCGCAGCAGAGCAGCGAGACAGAGGCCTCGCACCCCCACCAAAGGACTGCACGGTAAGCGACCTACAAAGGGGAGTAGGGAGAGGGTAGATAGTGAGAAGGCGGGGTAGGGAGAGGGTAGATAGTGAGAGTGGGGGGGTAGGGAGAGGGTACATAGTGAGAAGGGAGGGAGAGGGGGTAGATAGCCTGAGAAGGGGGGAGGGGGTAGATAGTGGGAATGGGGAGTAGGGAGAGGGTAGATAGCCTGAGAAGGGGGTAGATAGTGTGAGAAGGGGGTAGATTGGTTTGGGGCGGAGGGGCCCTTAACCTATTCTCGCACCGGGGCCCTGAGGCTTCTAGTTATGCCCCTGACAGTGCCATGATTTATCCCCATCAGTGCATAACATTATAAAAGTAAATAACTATGCCTAAAGATATAAGTGATGGGCACCCTTGGGTAGATATTGGTAAAAATGGCCAGTTCAATACATGTAATACATAATTTGTATTAAAAAGGGAAATCAAAGGGACAAAATCATTTGAGTCATATTTTCCTTAATAAAGTAGTGTTATGAGTATAATAAAATAGTCTCAGGTTATTCCATTAAACTTAGTACAATTGTTGTATAGGAGTATAGCCAAGTGGATACAAATTATTTATTAATGCCTTGAAACAAAACATGTAATGAGTTGATTTCCAGCATAATGGGAATGAGCAGAATCTCAGGATAGCCTTGATCTATTTCCTTCATTTTTTAAGCACATTTCTCAATACTTCATACTTCAAACTGATATTTTCCAACCTGTATAATACAGTTTATATTCTTTCTTCAAAATAGGTGGTGAAGAATGTCTTTAAGGTTTAACTAAAGGTATCCTGGAATCTTTGAAATCACAGAGTAAGCAGTAAGGATATCAGGTGTCAGGCACATGTCAGTTGTGATTGGGTATGTTAGTGTCTGTGTCCAGTTATGATGGCATGTGTGACTGGGAATGTTAGTGTGCATCTGTCTGGGTTTTTGTGTGTAAATATGATGTGAGGACTGGAACCCAGTAGCAGAAACTGGACCAGAAAAGAGATTGCAGAACTGGAACCAGGGTGATCAATACCAAAAGGCAGATTCAGGACCCAAGGACAACCAGGGTCGAACACCAAACGGAAACGTCAAACCCAAAATTGTAAGACAACTCGAAGAAGAGGCCAAGCTGGGTCAAACCAAACATAAAATCACGGGAACACGATAGCGCCTATGGCAAGCACTGAAATTGCGCCCTTGTCCAAATATCTAAAACCCATTTATTAGCCCCTGCTGCCCATATATATATAAATATTAGTCCCTGCTGCCGATAGCAGGTATAGATCAACACACAAACCCAGATCAATTGAAATTCACTTGTGATCTCAGCACTGAAGGTATATATATCAAATAAACAGAATCAGACATACAAATCCTATATTTGCAGGTATACAATAATAATATATGAAACGTAGCATTGCAAGTATAGATCAAATAAATACATGGAAACAGCATTGCAGGTATTAATCAACTGAATAAGACATATTAACCCTGTATTTGCAGGTATACATAAATAATGTATGGAAACATAGCATAGCAGATATGGATCTACAGAATAACACAAAAACCCAGCTTTGCAGGTATAGATCAATTGGAATTCACATAAAAACACGGCATTAAAAGGTATATTTAAAACCCCCTAAATTACAGACATAGATCACAGGTTGCACACCTCAAAGCCAGCCCTGGCGTCCACACTGCCCAAGTAGAACCTGACCAGCACCCAAATTACACACACATAAGATTTGCCATCTTTGTCCCCAAATAGCCCAGCACAAGTAAACTTTGTCCCCAAACAGTCCGGCCTGTGCCATCTTTGTCCCATATACACCCTGCCTGTGCCATCTTGGTCCCCAAGGCTCAAACCTCCTGCTAGTGCCATCTTTGCCCTTCCACAATTATACATCTATGATACACACAAACACTTTTACTGTCACTCACTAATTCACACTCATTCAGACAACTCATCCACACATTAACCCATGCTCTCCCTCATTCAGACAATTCATCCACACATTAACTCATGCTCTCCCTCATTCAGACAATTCATCCACACATTAACTCATGCTCTCCCCCATTCAGACAATACATTCACATATTAACTCATGCACTCCCTCATTCACTCAATGCACGCACACATTTATCCACTCTTTACTTATATCACTTTTTAACCCCTCTCCCTCCCTTATCACTCCCTTACCCCTCTCCCTCCCTTATCACTCCCTTATCACTTTCTAACCCCTCTCCCTCCCTTATCACTCTCTAACCCCTCTCCCTCCCTTATCACTCTCTAACCCCTCTCCCTCCCTTATCACTCTCTAACCCCTCTCCTTCCCTTATCACTCTCTAACCCCTCTCCTTCCCTTATCACTCCCTAACCCCTCTCCCTCCCTTATCACTCCCTAACCCCTCTCCCTCCCTTATCACTCCCTAACCCCTCTCCCCCTTTGTAGTTCTCACCTTGAGGTCCAGCGACGGGAGCACGAGGCTTCTGCCTTCTTGCACTGCTGCGGTGCCCGCTGCTTCACTGCTGAGCGCCTTAATATGATGTCATATTTCGGCGCTCAGCACTGAAGCAGTGGGCGCCAGCGAGCGGCTTTTAAAGGCTGTCTTTTTTTTTTTGGGATGCGGGGGAGAACGAGAGGCGCCGAGCGTTTGAAAGCCGCTCACTGGCACCCCTTTCAAATGGCGCCTATGGCAGGAGCCATAGCTGCCATACCCTAGATACGCCTCTGAGCAGCAGTCACCAAAGAGGATTAGGATTTAATCACAGCAAAACTAAATACTACCATTGACAAGTTAAACTGCACAAATTCAAAAGGGAGATTTGATTATCAACTTGACCATGTGTACATGTGGAATGAGTAAAGCTCTCAAAAGAAGAATACATAACAAAAACAGAATAAGAATCACTAAATGCAACATCAACAGATTCTGATTCCTCAGCATCAACCTCAGCTGAGATTCATTTTTTTTGGCCAAAAAAGACAAGAATGGATAATCAAGCAGGCTCCAAGACCCCTGGAAACAACAATCACAAGGAGTGAGTCTGCCAAACAAAGCACAAGAGGTACATAACCTCTCCAGTATGCCTCTTACCATCATCCAGACATTGACACTAAGCAAGGAACTTAACGTTGTTCCTGTTCATGAGGAGGATAGGTTTAATACACAAGTTGAACTTCAAAAGTTTTTGAACACCAAGGCCAAAAACCTGGTGGAAATTCCGATGATCCTGCAGAGGGACACAAACACTACTACTTCCACTGAAAAGTACATTTTCTACACCTATACTGAATAATTAATTGAGGAAATTTGTTAATGTTGTAAGTAGGCAGGTTGATGCACTTGATTGAGAAAGGCACCCAAATACACTAACATGACATCCAAGAGGTAAGGGCACTGCATGAACTTAGTGGCAATAAGGATATTGTTATCAAGCTCGATATCGATAAGGGGGGTTTGATTGTAATACAGGATACAAAGTGTTATCATAATGAAATCATGAAACAACTTATGTATAGAATACATTATAAAGCCCAAACCACTTGTGGGTAACATTATTAGGACAGTGGTCAAAAGAGCAGTATCTGGTGTTATGATTAGTGATTAACTAAAAAAAATTACCTTAAGAGATACTAAAGATTTTATAAATAAGATTCTGGATGTCCCCATAGACAATTAAACTGTTCTAGCTACACTAGCTTATTCACATTAGGAAAGGTTTGGAAGTTATTCATGAGACTATAGCTACGGGAGAGTTTCAAAAGGATTTCCAAACTCTTCTGTTGACTTTACTTGAGATTATCCTTACCAAAAATTATTTAAAGTATGAAAATATATATTTTGAACAAATCTAAGGCACGGTGAGTTCCTGTAAAAACAAGTATATCTGTACCCAGAACCCCTTTTGTGGGCTGTATTAAAAAGTTGTTTAGATATGCAGTATTTGCTTGATTATAAGATGACCCTGATTATAAGATGACCCCCCAAAATTTGAATATTAATTTAGGAAGAAAAAGAAATAGCCTGAATATAAGACTACCCTATAGGAAAAAGTTTTACTAGTAATATTAATTCACATGTAAACTACTTTATCATATTTAATAAAAACTACTATTGCGAAAAAGGCATTTTTTTGTTTTTATTTCCTTTTTATTTGCCAACCTGCCCCCTTTGCCCTCTGCCCCATAGTTATGCCTTATACGCCCTATATGCTACTCTGCCCCCAGATATGCCTTTCACTCCCCTATATGTCACTCTGCCCCCCAATTATGCACATCTGCTTGATGCTTGTAGACAACCTGCATTGCTACCTGGCACTTCCAGCAGTGCTTCTATGACTGAGCACCGGAAAGTCATGTCAAGCCGGCGCTCCGTCATAGATCCCTGTGGGTAATTTGAATGCAATAAACCGATACACAATAATAAGCGTAGTCCCTGCATAATATCAGGAATCTACTGCAGGATGACAAAATCTGCACATCTTATATTTTTATATACCAATTAGCATGGCCCCAAAAAGGTAGATATGGTTAGATATGGTCAGGCATGGCCATTTCTACATTACAGCATAAATAAATTAAAAAAAAGGTACAATACAAAGTATTTTACAATTGGTATGTAGAAAATAGTTATAGTGAAGGAAACTCAGCACTATTCAGCCACGGATCCCACACCCTTGAGTAGAGTTGAGAAAGTGTCACATCTGGAGGATAACCTCACAGTGTTTGCAGATGAAACCCAATGGCAAAGACCCAAAAAAGGGGTTCAGGTAATACCGAAGCGTCACAACAGGAGGAGTAGACAAGCCATAGTCGAGGACAAAACCGAGGTCGAGGCGGGTAGTGTAGTCAAAGGGATAGCTGAGGTCAGATACCGAGGAGCATGAGCAGGAATATCTCTGCAAAAAGGCTCAAGAACCTAGCACTAAATGTAGTATGTTGATCCTTTAAATACTTCCTGGCATCAAGGGCATGCCTCCGTTGCCAGGGGGATAGGAGGAGGAGCTGTAATCTAAAGTCTCCTATTCAATGAGGTGATACTGGAGCACAGGTGTTGATATCCCTTTAATTTGATTCTGCATGTGTGAAATATTTTCCATAACTCTGTGATGTTCTAACAAGATAAGAATATCTGAAGTCTTGGGTACCATCAATGCTTTCTAATTGCGAGTTGCTAAAAAAAATGTATAACAAGTTTCCTAGCTGGATCTGAGAGAGGGTCTGGGAACATGTGAAGAAATGCCAGCTCCAATTGAAGATTAAAATGCAATACAGATTTTATGATTTTAAAAAGGTCTACCCATATGGAGTGGATTTTGGGGCAAGCATGGAGAATAGTGCCGTCATTACCACAACCCTTCCAACAAAGAGAGGAATAACTATTATTCACGTTAAATACCAACAACTAACTTTTTTGTGCACTATATGATTTGTGGAGCATGACTCAAGTGAGAATTCAGTTTGTTAATCTTTTTCCCAAGCTAACATGTACAGGGTTTATGCACTGATAGGCGATCAAGAAAATTGGAGTAACAGAGAGAAATGGCACCTGTCATTTTTGGTGCTGAATTGCAGAGACACACTGAGGCCTTGATCTCTACAAATTTAGTGGTGAGTTTAGTGTGTAGGAAGGGGTGTATTTGTAAGAATTTATAGATATCATGTGGTAGGATGCCTCTCAAAAGAATACAACTTATACTCTACAAGCAGATCACCTACTCTAAGAAGATCTCATTGCTGCCATTGTTGGGGCTACATACCAGGTATTAATATTTCTAAACTAGAAAGAGATGTGGCTTTTGCAATATGGTTAAGAGAGCATAGCTATCCAGATGCTCTACTCCAAGCCTCAGGTGTGTAGGATGTAGTGTCAGGTAAGCAGGGCCGCAATCCCTTTTTCAACAATAGCAATTGGGCCACTGTAAAGGTCTTCTTGTTGTACCCATAAAGGGGACTCACTCTGTGAATGAAATAAAGTTGCCTGTCAAAGAATACATTCTAAATGATAAAACTCGACATGGGGGACCCTTAGATTACCTTGAAATCTAGGGACATATAGGGTATGTCTGGGAATCCTAGATTTACCTCTTACCTTAATAAAGTCTATGAAAGTGTTCTGGATGTGAAGTAGGAGATTGGAAGGAAGTTTTATTGGAACTGTACGCATTACATATAATTATTTAGGAGAGGCTGGCATTTTTAGAGGATTAATTCTTCCAAGCCACGACAGTTTTTTTCCATCTAAAAATCTAAAATTTGACTTGTTCCCATATAGAATGTATATAAAATTTGTTAAGCATTTTAGGAGGGTGAGGCAGTTTGATAACCAGGTAGGCTAGGTAATTAAGTAGTGGTTAAGGGGGTGAGCAATGAGCGGTTTAGCTGTAGACGAATTGCTTGGGTTTTGGAGATGTTAATTTTATGATAAGACACTAAACAGTATTGGTGAAGCTGAGCTAGCAGTGCAGGTAAGGAGAGTTCAAGATAGAGGCTAAAATATCATCAGCAAAGAGTCCTACAGTGATCTCCTGACCTGGCTTGAGTGGAAAACCCTTAATCATGTATACACTGACCGGGAGACACCTTAACAAAACTACAAAACAATAAACATAAAAAACTGACCCAACATGAGTATTAACAGAAAAGAAGATAAAAACAACTTATCGGCCAAAAGGTTTGCCAAATGGGTGGAGACGGCCTTGTGTGAAGATGAGGGAATCATATTAGGGGGAGGTAGATGTAGTGTGTACTGTGGAACAGTACTGCTCTGCGTGAGAGGGAGAGTGTACGAGTAGTGGAGTCAGTGCTGAGTAGATATATATGTGTATTAAAAAGAAGGCCATGTGCCTTCAGAAGACCGCTACCGTGACGTTTGGAATCGCTGGTGAATGTAAGCTCTAACGGGTCATATTTACTAGTCAAATGTTAAACTTATCTGTTCCCAGACAAAATGACAGAGTTGTGAAGGTTTTGCGACTTTGATGTCCATTCTCTTTGGAGCTTTTTTAGCAGAGAGGTTAGATGATCAGGGGTGTTCGGTTGAGATGAAGTAGAGGTAGTTGTTATATTCATTTCCCAGGATGCTAGTGTGGCGAGGCCCTCTTCAAGTGAGCGGATGATGGCTGAAGCTCTATTTCTCTGTACCAAAAAATGCACTAGATAGCCCAAGTGATTATGGATTCCATTAGAACGAAGGGTGGATGTAATGGATGAGAAACTTCTTCAGTGTTGCAGGGCAAGTTGCAAGAGATCAGTGAGCAGGAAATTGTGGTGGTTGCGTTGGGTTTGTTCTTACTCGTTCCATAATTTTATCTTTAATGTCAAAGTAGTGAATCTGTTTTAAGACATCCCTCTGGAAATTAGCCCTGATTCCTTTAGGTTTAGCAACCCTGTGAATGCGGTCGAGTCTTTTTGCTTTGGTGAAGATGGAGTTGTGTGCCGAGGCAAACTCCTCTATTCTGACTTCTAAGTGATCAGTGCGCTCCCCTAAGCTGACGATGTCTTGTGTGAGCAAAGTTGTTATATCATGGACGTCCATTTTAAATTGTGTTCTCAGTAATTGTAGTAGGTTCCTGATTGCAGTGAATGTAAGTTGCTGTGAATTATGAAGCGCTAATGTTTGTTGTGTAGGGGATGAAGAAGTGGAGTGTGATGAAGAGATTCTGCTGATAGAGGTATTGGAGTCTTCCTCAATTTTAAGTGATAGGCCGGAATGGAGGGGCCTTTGTTTTTAGTTTTTGGTTCAAAGAAAGTCAGCATATTGCTACATTTCTTTGGGCGGTGCCCTCACACGAAGGTCTGATGATTGGTGAGGTGAATGAATGTATGAAAGGTGCAGACGGAATGCGGAATGGTTGACATGTGCCGGAGCTCCTTCTCCAAGTGCCTCACTTGATTGCCATCCTAGCCACGCCCCCTCATTTCTCTTCTCTCGTTCCTCACTTTGCTCTCATGTCTTTTCTCTTTGTCTTTACTTATCTCCCTCCTCTCTCTCTCTTCTTTGTCTTCTCTCTCTTAATTCTCTCCCCTCTCATTTCCACAACCTCTGAAAAAGTGTCCAGGAAACAGTTTGGCAAAAGGTGGCCATTGTTACTATGCCATTATCCTGATAGTATTCATAGGCCCATTTTTATAATTGAAAACAAAATACAAGAAGGATCAAACACAGGCAGGCAGCAAGAGGCATGGAGGTTTGCAGGAGATTTGCAATTGCACTTACAGCTCAATTACTAAAGAAGAAAACACAATATTTATCATAAATATAGAGAAGCTGAAAGTAGTGGAAATAAGAAGTCACAACTCCTACATAGTGGAGGTATTAATTTATGATACTGCTTTGCTACAAAAGCTAAAAAGAACATACAATCTAGAACAGAGCGGTCACCACAACATTCCAAAAGTGATGAGGCAAAGCAGATTTCCAGGATATGTCTGCTCTGACAAAATCAAACCAACAGCTTGTCAAGCCTATACTAAAACATGCATGGTCTCTGGCCTTTTTGAAAAGCAGCTTTACACACCTGATGTAAGTGAACGTAGGGGAATATTACATGCAGAAGATGGATGTGCCTCGGAGGTATTATACAAATTAGCTCTACAGCTTAGCCTATCCAGAAAACATAAGGAAAACGTGCCCGAGAGTGAACTTCTTTAGTTTTACTCTCTCAGTCTGATCAGGGCAGGCTGTTGTAGCTCTTGGCAAGTGTATGAAATAGAGAACGCATTCCATGGCCATTACGTTGTTTGATTCAGCTAATTTCCTGTCAGTTGGCTTCCAGCAACCCTGTTTACCAATGCTAATTACAATTTTGCACTTAACAATTACATAACTCATTGTAAACATCTCATCCTTTAGACGTCATACCAATGCAGTTGCCAGTACATCTGCCATAATATTTTAGCTGTTGCTCATGAATCTGAAAATCAAATAATTATTTACTGTACTGTAGTGGCTATGCATCCTTTCAGTACTGCAACTAACCTTAAACATTTGTATTATCCTTTACTTAATGTTGCCCTAGTCTGTCAATTCCAGTTTTTCTATACCCCTTAAATATAAGTATTATAAGAAGTACTGCGTAGGTTGTTGGCACTATATAAAAGCTAGTAATAATAATAATATTCCTATTGAAGGTAACATTACAAACATACCAGCGGTTCCTGGTATATGGTATGTAGAGTTCATATCGATAAATATGATAAAATAGTGAGGGAATGAAGGAGTGGCACAGGCTAATGTAGATGTATGAATCAAACAGGCACCAAAACATTTACAACTGGCACCAAAGTGTACAAATCCACTGTGCAAAGTTTAGCAATGTGTAAATTAAACAAAAAATGAAATAAAATTAATAAATAAAAATTGCAGTAGTGGGTAGACATCTAACAAGCCAAACAGTATCCAAAAAAACAAGGTTACTGTAGGATTTTATATTGTATTAAACATGCCACTTACGCAATCATGGATCCAGTAACTAGGTAGAGGAGTGGCCAAAGTGGGCATGTTGTGCATATGTCCAAGCAGATGGTTTTCAGAAGGTTGTGTATGAGTTAGACAAATGCCTTTTGTTAGGATTTTCACATACCTTATTTAACCAAATTGCTGCCTAAGTACAGAGAATAAACTGAGATTACACATGTTAATAAAAAATTGATGTCTTCCTTCACAGCAGGTGTTACTGGTGCCACTTCAATTCCTGTTTACTGGACTAGTGTACTAATGGCATGGGCTTATCGCATAAGGATCACATCCAGAACCCTGCCACTTGAGGAGAATGTGTTGAAATGACATATGTATGGCAGCATCCTTAAGGAAATAAATGTGTTTTCTTCTAAATGAAACAATACTTACATTTTACAGAATAAGATCAAAAAAAATTTGAGTTAGTAGTTCATAAAATGAAGTGTTGTTTTTGTGCCTTTAACGGAGCAAAGTTTGTTGGACCTCCCGGATACAATAATTAGCACTGGAGCTTTGCAAATGCCAAACTTCTATTTAAATGATTCATGAATTGGGCTAGAAATATGGATTTGTTATACAAATTGAAAAGATGCAGATCATTTGAAATTCAGTATAGGGCTGCAACATTTTTCAGGCAATCTGTTGTAGCAGATTGACATTTAGTTATTTCTGATCCAATGTTTACTCTGCTAAGAATAAGAATGATGTCAATGATATTTTTGGCTTTTCCACATTTATATATTATATGGACATAACATAGTTTTGTATTTCTTGCTTGGCCAGTACTGGAAGTATTAGTGAGCTATATGAGTGGCTCATAAATAAAATTTAAAATCTAAATTAAAAATTTAAAAATAAAATCATTTTTATTTGTGCAAATGTATAATTTCAAAATTGTATTATCATTTTATAGGATTAATCCAATAAGTGTTAACACACGCATACCTGAGGATTTACCCCAGTTCCATATATGAGTATATATGAGAAGGAATTGATTTAGATTTTAAAATCTATTTAGATTTAGATATTCAAATATATGTTTAAATCTGGTATGAGGGCTCATAATTAAATTGAAGGTATTTAAATATGAATTAATTGTAGTACACTACATTGGACATGCTTTATCTCTATAAATGCAAGAAGGTTGCTTAATTTTCCCCAAACAAACCCTTTTACTGTCTACCTGGACAGCAGGCAGTGTGACTTTTCTCATATGACCTTGGATTCTCCTTTTTTGGTTTTTAATATAGGTTCATTTAACAATAAATTCCAGTAGACGATTTGAAATGGAAATTACATTCATGGCTATAGGAAATATAATTAAAATCTGAGAAAGACACATCAATAGTGTTTACCACAAATGAGTGGACTTGCTCAGCAAGGAACCTCCATTTTCCAGTGGAGAATTGACTTTAACCTTTTCCCAGCCAACACTGTATTTCATAATTGATATTGTTATCTGCAATGATCTTTCTAGATCTGTAGGTGAAAACTCTGTTGCATAGTACACAAATTTGATTCAGGCCTAGAGCCTTGACACTCATCCTCACTCATACTCTCTCATGCTCTCATTCACTCTCCCACTCTTCTATGTCCCTGTCTCCTTTTCTGCAGCTCCACTTCTTCTCTTGCCTCTTCTTCTGCCTTCATGTTACTATGTAAATCTAAGTGTGTGTCAGGATTTGGCTGGGAGCGTAAGAGCAGAGGCTAGTCCAAAGCGGTGTAAGACAACAATTCAATAGGTCAGGGGCAGGCGGCGATCAGAGTAAACGGTAGTCCAGGCAAGGGTTAGGTAACAGGCAAACTGGGTAGTCCAATAGGAACAGGAAGCTGAAGTCCACGGACGTACAGGAACCAAAGTTTTGGAACACTGGAGTAAAGTGTTCATAGTTGGAGGGGTTTTTATAGTGCTGCAGGTATGTACTCCTCCTCTGTACTGAACCAGCTCCTTACTGGATTGGTCACCATAGTTGATGGGGATTACAGGTATTACCTCCCCTCCACAGGTGTACTGCATTATGTTGATGTTTGGGCAACACCTGGAAGTCCCCCCTGGGCTTTGTAGAAACTTTATGCCATGGTTTTGGTGATCGCAGGTAAACACCGCTACTACAGCCTTCGGGGTTTCCAGGAGACCTGCAGTGACAGAGGACAGCTGAGGAGAGCAGGTAAGGGTGAGAGGGACATGACAGTATGAAGGTATGTTTGTCTTGACCTTGCCGAAGTTATCACAAACTTCAAAGTTCAGTATTTTGTTTTGTTTTTTAACCAATTTACTAATCAGTTTTTATTATTTACTATTGAATGCTGATTTTACTCTTGACATAGCCTACTTGACACAGCTTACTTCTAGGTCCTGAATAATACGCAAAACCAAAACAGTCTCATCCTTCCACTGGATTTTTGCAGGGCTGTCTTTAATCATAATAAGAGCTCCGGGAAAAGCTCTCTTAATACCCCCCTTAAAAATCATTGGTGGGAAACATTACTGTGGGTATGGTCTCATAAACTAATAATTCTTCTCTAAACTAATGAGTCTTTATATGTTATCACAATATTCATACTGACAGTTGGTAAAAGCATTTTTGTAAGTGGTGTAATTCAATTTTTTACTTGTTATTGTGATTGTGGACAATTAAATAATACATGACAGTACTAAATACTGTAGCAAAGCAGTACAACTCACTTACCCCATAGAAATTCTTAGAATCAATATCCAATTGATTATGAGCTTTGTAAGCCTTGACCTTGGAGGTTTTGGGTTATGACCCAAACTCATGTCATTCAGTCTAAAGGTCTTATACTCGTATAATTCAAGAAAAAAATGAAAAAAAAAGAAATTAAATTATAAATACTTGGAAAAAATTCCAAGGTGTCTGAGCGGTGAGATTAAGCTACAGAGGCTAAATTCATAAAATGTAAGGCTCTTGCTTTTGCATATGGGTTGGATAAACAATAAATTCCATATATAGAATTGTAATTGTCCTGTATTTTATTTTGCTCCTTCTGTTTCATTATTTGATTTTGGACCAACACATGATCTGAAATATCATAGTTACATAGTTCATAAGGTTGAAAAAAGACATAAGTCCATCAAGTTCAACCCTTCTACCTAACCTTCCTATTCTCGATCCAAAAGAAGGAGAAAAAAACCCCCTAATTAAGCTACTAAGAATTCTGCCATCGGGGAAAAAATTCCAAGATCTCCTCAGTGTGCAACATTTAAGGGCTGTTGACCTGAATCCCTAGTCTAAAATAATTCTTGCAAGATAAGGAGACATTACGCTTAAATGTCATGGACACATGCATGCTCTGAATAAAAATATAAAACACTTATAATTGCATGAATTGCACTAATGCAGCATTTTTATAATGGCAAAACAATTATGTTTATGATAGTTTAACTTCATGTAAATACCACTTTATAAGATATGATACAAATATAATTAATTCATTTAAAGATTGCGGTGAGTTTCTCTGATAATGCACTCTTATCCCAGTACAGACTCTGTCTTTTTAGCATATGGGTTGTTTCAGCTGACATTTACAATAGAATCACTTTGTCATGTCTTTAGACATTGACATGACCTTAGAATAGGTATTGAGTAAGAAGCTGACTTAATAGCTTTATTTGGTTTACTAAAAAATGCAATATGCTTGAGGGGAGGTTGTGCCAAAAAGCTTTGCTTGTGCGCAACATTTTTAAAAACATACCAAATTTTAAAAACTCTGATCCTAAAATGTGATTGCATTATACAAATGTCTCCTTGGTATCAACATGTTACAGGACGTAATACATATATTTGACAAATCCTCCCCAGTGTGCACGACTGTGTCTAAAGACATTACAATCATGAAATTTAGATTCACAAGAAAATTAGCTGAATTCTGTATGTATGAGTTATATCATAACTAAATTATTGAGCAGTAAAGAGCTTAGATGTATTTAGAAGTATTTTATGCAATCCAAAAAGACGTGCCTCATTCACCTATACCAGGGGTGTCCTCCAGCTACTGCAGGACTACATCTCCCATAATGCTCTTTCAGCTCAATGGCTGGCATATTGGATACTTATCTCTCAATAACTTGCATTCACTTACCATATACTCTTCTTTTCAGTTGTGGATACTACTACACCCAATGTCCACATTCCAATGCCTAATATCACTAGAGACATATAATGTACATAATCTGTTATTTAAACAGCAGGAGCCGGAAAATTGCACAAAAAAATGTCAATCCTCTGCAGTTGTTTTAAACATGCCACACTATACCTAGTTGGCCTAGGTAGAGATATATACATGTTTTCGCTTTCATGCATTTTTGGTGCCTAAGTGTGAACTTGACTCATACCTTGTATTTTATATCGGATTATAAGTTAAAATGCATTATAACTTAATATTAAATAACGACACACAGTTTCCCATGTTTTTTTTATGTATTTTAAGACAATGGGTCTAATGCAATAGAAGAAGTGTATAACCAAAACAGAAAATGTCAACACATACCTGTGCTGCATAAAGTAATTAATTTAAATATGTGTTTCAAAGGCAACAACATTCAAAATTTAAGCCTAAAACCTATGCCCCACTAAGTAGAATTGACTGATTTATAACTTACAACCAATTCACTAGAAACATAATCAAACTCAGTATTAAAATAATCTCACGTTGTTTATCAATATTTCAATACCACTTCCGCTCAAGCAATGTAAGACCCAATGACGGTTTTAATTCCAGCAAGTTGTGCAAATCAATGAGTCGATCACCCCTTATGTCCCCCAGGGTTAAATGTTTTGCACTCGTACTGCTAACACATTATTGAGATTCTTTGTGGAGGCTTGTGTATTCTCCAAGTGATTTGTGATACAAGCATTCATTACATTAAATAAATACCACTACATGCTACCAGTTAAGCTGGAGGTATTCTTTCATGGCATGTAATGATGATATCAGATCTGCATGCAGTGCACAAGGTCATATTTAGGCACAAGTGCTGTGGTGGCACTTTGATGAAAGATGGAAACATTGCTGTTAGTTTGTTTGCTTATGACACATTGCGCCGATACAGACTGCATCTTGCGTGAAGCAGTTCTGGATTTATTGTATGGGCTACGGTAACTTTTTTTGAAAAGATCACAATATCTTTTCTGGAGCTGTGGACTGGTATAAATATTTATAAAATGGAGACAGTGTAAATTCTCTGGAATGATGGATTCCTGGCCCTGTGCTTTGTATGTGGATGCAGCTACATTCCTCAATGTTTCCGATGCTAATTTCTGTGTCAAGCCAACATTATATCTGTTGAAAAAAATCCCATCTTCTTATTTAAACATTAAAAATATTCTACCCTCCCCCAAACGATTTGCTGGCTTCTTTAAACTAGTCTTTAGCATATGACTCACCTGATCTTATTAAACTGCTATAAAGGGAAATCTTTTTGCCATTTTTGTCATGTGGCTCTGAAATAAAACATTGGAGGTATATATATATATATATATATATATATATATTTCATTTGATGGAATGGTCATGTCAAACCATGGCACAAACTCTCTTCTAACCCTTGTAGAACTTACTGGTCATATTGAAGCCCCAACTGCTCTTGTCACAAAGATTAATGTCAGACAGCAATAATCATTTAAAGGCAATTATACATCACATATTTTGGCTAATGTAGGACAGGCTTTTCCTACACAGAGAATAGAGAGTTTATCTAAAATTATCTTATAATTTTTTATCAGATTTTTATGGCTACAATGATAAAGTGTCCCAATGGAAGCCAGTCTCCATCTAAAATATTACATTAAGATCCCATCTCTCCTGCATCCGTACTCCGTACTGAATTCCACAGTGTTAATGGGCTGACATTTTATTTTTCACAGTAAAGTTGATTTGTACACATTATTGTGTGAAATAATGTTAAAGGATAGCTGGGTCCCCAGATAAGGTGCAGGTTTGCAGTTAAGATACATTGGTCATCAGTTTTATTTATACCTTTCACAACACAGACATTGTCGAAAGTATTGATTTATTTTGGAGCAAGTGAAAGACTTTTATGATCTCCAGTTTGGTGCTTTCCTTCTGAGAGTCATATAAATTAGAGTGTTTCAAGGTCTGAGACGCACTTTTTTCCATGTGTTGTCCTGGCAGGTCCTATGGCTATTGGGTTTATTGCACAAGAGCAGAAGATGCTTTGAGAAATGAAAACCACTGGAAAAAAGTAATACAGATGATGGCCTCAGTAATTTGGCATGGCACTACACAGTTTTTACATGCTGGAAGTGGCACCTTCTGGCCCGAGGTGCAGGTAAAGTCAAGTGTCGACATTGGCCCCTTGCCCCCCCCCATAACTAACATGCAAACTAGTACATATATTTACAGACACACATACACACTAACACACATTTGCACTGACACTTGGTCTGAGACACACACTCATGCTAACACTCTTACATACAAACTCATCCTAACATACATACATACTCCTGTGCACTCTCTCTCTAACCCTCTTTTACTCAATTATGCGATATCTATCCTTCTGCCCAGTACTTACCAATGACTTAGACAGCTCATACTGCAATTATACTAACTTTGTTTTCTATACACATTCTTTGCACACCTATCAAGCTGTTCTTTGCTAGCCACCCTCTGGCTGTCAGGTAGTGTTTTTGCTATATATTGACATTAAGCAGTCTGTATTCTAGACCAATATTATGTTTATAGTGAGGGGGTCCTCATAGATCCCATGGGGTAGTCAAGATATATACAATAGCTTCTCCAGTGGCCATTAAATAAGAAAAAACATTCCTAGAACTATTCCTATAAAAATAGGAATAGCTTGTAGAACCACCTTTAGCAGCAATAACTTGATGTAATCACTTGTGGTGCCTATCAGTTTCTCACATTGTTGTGGAGGAATTTTGGCCCACTTTTCTTTACAACAGTGTTTCTTTTCATTGAGGTTTTCAGGTATTTGTTTATGCACAGCTCTCTTAAGGTCCTGCCACAGCATTTCAATAGAGTTGAGGTTTAGACTTTGGGCAATTGCAACACCTTGATCTTTCAGCCATTCTGAATTTGCTAGTGTGCTTGGCATCATTGTCCTGATGGTATCCTATGACAGTGCCATATTTAAAGTTACTGAAGTTCAGTACAACCTATGTTAAAGTTGTATTTCAGTTCATATCAAGGGAATCTGGACACATTTTTATGGCTACTTTAGCTTAATTGAAGCTTCGATTACTTTGGTCTCATTTGGCTGTCAATTTCATTGATTCATACAAATGTGCAAAAAACAAGGAGGGACCCCAACAAAACAAATGAAAAAGAAGCAGAGAGCTATGAATTTTTGTGTATCGTTGTTTTTTTCCATGCTGTCTCACATTCTGTTGTGGTTATGGTCCAGCCAGCATTTAAGGTCTGCAGTTGAACTGCAGGACTTAAACTTGGGACCTCAAATCTATAAACGGGTTCTACCTGCCAGTTGCCAAGCTGACTACACTTCTGGTTTATCCTCCTGCACCATGCCTCTGGACCTTGCTCACGCTGCTTGTGTGATTTGTGGCCTACAGGATTGTGTATTCCCTGCAATTTTACATCACTATTAGACTATATATTTGTGTGGAACCCTGACACACTCTCTAACACTCTCAATGTCTACCTACCTTCTCCACCAACCACTTCCATATCCCTATCTCTGCAGCTCCACTTCTTGTCTTGCCTTTCTTGTTCTTCTGTCTTCTTTCTTCTGTCTTCTTTCTTCGTCCCTTCTGCCCACTATCTACTTTAACAGCAGAGGCTCTGCCCTTTACAGAAACTCTTTGGGAGGCCTGGACATTGCAAGAGATAGTGGAGCAAAGCAAACCAAAAAAAAGGAGAGAGATACAGAAAAACAAGAAGACATTGTGAGAGAATGTGAAAGATAGAGTGTGGGATAGAGGGAATGAGGGTGAGTGACAACGAATTTATTTTATAAATTGAAAACCAAGAGGGCCGTGCGAAAATGAATGGGTCATTTGCACAAGTGTACAATTTAAGCGCTTCTTTTTTCCTTTCCTGCATTAGTGGAGCTACTAGAGTCATTGCATCTGACTCAATATTTTTGAGTGGCATCAACCTCTCCAACAATGTATCACCTTTCCCTGTTCAGATTCAAGATTCAATTCTTCATTAAAAGTCTATTATGCCTTTTTCCCCATATCCTTGCACTTGGCAGTTAAACAGTTATGAGAATGAAGAAAATGCAGTTTGACTTAGGAGAATGGAACATTTACGTATTTTTCTCAGCACAAAACAATACAAGTAATCAGGAGTTGGTTTGTACATTGTGCAGCAGATTTTAATTAGATTTTCTTTCAGAAACAATCTCATTTTTTTTGTCAGTAATCATGTGCAATTTGTCGCAAAAAAGGATTTCCGTCATTATTAGGAATATATCTAAATGAAAAAACTCATGCAGAAAAGAGATAAATGATATTTCCCACATTTATTTCATTAATTCATTAAAGGCAGCACCTCATCATTGTTTCAGATCTTTCTTTCAACTACCTAGTTAATTAAAATATGGAAAGTAGCTCTCGAATACAAGCTTGGAATATTCCATTAACAGAGAAGGGGGTATCAAAAAGATTTGATTCAAGTCCCAAAGCAATATTCATTCTGCAAAAATGGCAGTGCTCCTACAGATCTTGAAGAGCTAATTGAAATATAAATTTGCTTCAGTAGTTTCTCTGGTAGTGATTCTAATTTAATTCCATTTTTCAGTGCTGAATGTTCAGAAATGGATAGTAACAAACTTACTGTTGTGATAAAAAAGGTTTGTAGAGCAGTACACTGTGTATTTTACAATTTAAATACCTGTGTAGTGACCCTTTAACACAAATAGGTCATGAGGTTTGTAGTTTGGATTTTGGCTATGTTCATGTTACAATCTTGAATAGATAAACACTGACGATTAGAGCATCTGTGTGTCTGAAACAGATCACCAAATCTTTGTTTGTTTTTTTTTACTTTTGATACAAAAGCAAATTGTTATATCACATAATCAGAAGCCAGATATCCTGAATGGAGCCATAGACAACATAGAATTTGGCCGCAGGCAGATGCTTTTTGGTCCATGCTATTTTTTCTACACTTTGTAACATTTCAAAGTGTATTTGGTCCTTGGCCTTATGTTTTAGACTTATGCCTCTTGCATTAGAAGGGAAGAGGCACATTTTATTTTGTTTACTATGCACAGTAGTGTTTAACCCCTTAACGACAATTGCCGGTCCTGGCACGACACGGAAAAGCATGTGCTTTACGACAATTGACGTGCCAGGACCGGCACGTCTTTAAACGGGTGCAGAAAGCGATCTGTTTTCGCTTTCTGCACCCAAAAAACGTTGCTGAATGCCTCGACCTCGAGGCATTCAGCAACGCCGCAATCGGAACGAAGGGGCCATCTCTGGCCCCTCCACGGGGCGTCAACATCCGCCATACTTTGTATGGCGGCGGACGCCCGTTTTAAAAGCGTTTAGGAGGCGAACGATGATCGCCTCCTAAACTTAAATGGTGTCGCTGGAATGCCTCGATCAGGAGGCATCCAGCGACACCAAACACTTACCTTTCGATGGGCTGTGACCGCTCCGGAGAGCGGTCACAGCCGCAGCTGCCGATGATCTTCGCCATCAAGCAAGATGGCCGCTGCCCTGTAACAGGAACCAACAAATTTTAAAAGTTCGCTAGATGGTCCAGACCATCTAGAGAACTTTGGCTCCACTTGCAGGTTGAATACAGGTACTGCATTCACCATGCAAGTCAATGGAGCTCAGCTTTCTAATCACAGTGTGATTAGAAAAAATAAATTAAAAATAAAATAAAATTAATAATAATTAGAAAAAAAATAGTAAAAAACCAGTAAAATGTAAAAATAATTTCTCACTGATGTCACTATCAGGGGAACCTTCAAGTTGAAAAAAAATGTTAAAAAAAAAAAAAAGGCAAAAAAAATATATATATATATAAAAAATATATTTTTGTGAGCAAGTCCTAAAATTAGCATATTAGCTTAAAACAATTCTCGCATGGAAAGAGTTAAAATACTGACATATTAAATGCCCGTGGGGTGTCTACTTTTAAAAAAGGTATGATTTGATGGGGTAAATTGAATTGGCCAGGTTCAACAACGTCCCAATTAACACCGGGGGAAGGATGGCCACACACCTAATTTCCAATTAGAAAAATGCACACGTACCAAATGTGGCCTTTTAGTTCCCACAAAAATGACAAACCCATGCATGTGGGGTATCACTGCACTCAGGAGATGTTGCTGAACACATTATGGGGTGTCGTGTGACAGTGGCATATACCAGGAGCTGTATATTCATACATAAAGTAGGTGTGTGTGGGAAAAATACACACACAAAAATACTACTGCAAACTTTGAAAACATGCTGGTGGTAAAATGTGTGCATGCAAAGAGTTAAAATACCAGCATTTAAAATACCCTGTAGTGTCTAGTTTTGAAAAATATATGGTTTTGTTGGCCACACTGAAATGGCCCGGCTCAAAGATGTACCAAATAGGGCATGGGCAGTGAATCCCCAAATGCCAAAGTTCAACATTGAAAAATGCGCATGCCCCAAATGTGGCCCTTTTGCCCCCAAACAGCCAGGCAAAATCATTCATGTGAGGTATCGCTGTACTCAGGAGATGTTGCTGAACACATATTGGGGTGTTTTGTGATAGTGACATATACGTGAACCTTTTAATTCATACCTGAAGTAAAATGTGTGTGACAAAACAAATGCAAAAAAATGACTACCACAAAGTTTGACAAAAACTGGTGGTAGATATGGTGCATGGAAAGAGTTAAAATACTAGCATTTGGAATACCCTGGGCTGTCTAGTTTTCAAAAATATATGATTTGATGGGGTAAATTGCATTGGCCGGGTTCAAAGATACCCGAAATGGCACATGGGGGGAAGAATTACCAGATTTGGAAAAAATGGCTTTGAAATAGCAAAACGCTACCTGTACTTATTGCCCCATAATGGGTAGAAAAAAGCAAAAAAACATAAAAACATTGGGTATTTCTAAACTCAGGACAAATAGTAGAATCCATTTAGCAGGTTTTTTCATTACCTTTTATAGATGAGTAAAAGATTTTTCAACTAAAAGTTAGAAACAGTCATTTTTTTCTAAATTTTTCACCATATTTTATACTTTTTTTAGTAGTAAATAATATGATACAATCAAAACAATGTCATCTAAAGAAAGCCCTTCTTGTCCTGAAAAAAACAATATCTAATGTGTGTGGGTTCAGTAAACGGGAAAGAAGAAAATTACAGCTAAACACAAGCAGCGCAGAAATGTTAAAAAGGCCATTGTCACGAAGGGTACAAAAAGTAAAATCAGCCTTTGTCACGAAGGGGTTAAGTAACATTGCTACATTATATGTGTTTGAATACATTGACCTTTTTTCCTCATTGTACAGAGCAGCAGAACATGATAAAGCTACTTAAATCAATATCTAATATTTCAAGTGGAAAGCCACTGAGCCTACTCTTAGGGAAGTGTGGAAAGAGATTAAGAATATGGCCATAGGTCTAGCGACTAGATTCTGTGACTAATAAGGAGCTCAATGTATAAGTTACAATCCTCTATAGGACCTTGTTTGTGCAAATGTGGCCAAGGACATGTGTGACTAAGTAACACAAACTTTTGTTATATATGTGGTAAATTTGACCAGGTTATTTATATTTATCTAATCAAATATATGGACACAACTACTGCAGTTTAATATTGCTATCATTCTTTTATTGCTATAGCACCAACAAGCACTTCTTATAGTGTGCATTCAAATGAAACTAGAATTAACAAACTGATAGAGTTTGCAAGCTTACTGTTGTGAATTTCATTGGAACACTCCAGTACATAGCCATAACCACCTAATATTTGACCAAGATGGAAATGATAACCCACGGAGAAGAAAAGAGGGGAGGAGGGTTCTGAGTCTGTAAGGGAGGTTTCTGTTCACCAGGAGGCACAATCATCTCTCCATCTATAGGCCTATCTGTATTTCAGATGAGTAGTAACATTGTTGATACCTTTCACAATGTGTCGTAGAAAACTCATTCCTCGAAAAGGAGACGGTTAAGAGGGAGACCAGCTAAGACAGAGTTACAATAATCAAGGCGGGAGATAATAAGGGCATGGACAAGAGCCTTAGTAGCACGCTGTGTTAGGAAGGGACGGATGCGGGCAATGTTTTTAAGATGGAGATGGCAGTTTTTAGAGATAGACTGAATGTGGGGGGTATATAATGATAGCAGTTACCTTGTACCACCGTGTCTGCCTCAGTATATAATGATAGCCTTTATGCTGTACTGCGATCAATATCTGGCTTAGTGTATAGTGATAATAGTTATGCTGTACCACTGTCAATATCTGGCTCAGTTATAGTGTTTTTGTTGGGGGGGTATTAAAGAAACAGTATTATATGTTTAGTAAATGTTATTTATTTAAACTTATTTATTTTATTTATGAGTAATTAATCTTGTTGTTTACAGTTGACATATAGTTTACAAATTGGTGCAACAAATACTCTTACCAACAATATTTTTTTTGTAGGTGTCTTTACATTTTAAAGTACATGATCCACTCCAGGTGCCAAATACTCTAGGTACACCCCTGGTCAGTACTGTACCTAGCGAGGGGGGGGTCCACCCCGGGTGCCGCTCATCAGGGGGGTGCATCCACGTCAGCACCCCTCCAGAGACGGACAGTAATGTCAGCTGCTAGAGGAGCAGGCTCGGTTGGGGAGGTTGGAAGGATCTCCCTCTAACCGGCTAAAAGCCAATCAAGGAAGCGGGAGGTCTGTGAATGCAGACCTCCGATCCTGCTCCTTAAAGCCCCACCCACCGCCTTCCGCACTCACTGCACCGGAAGGAGACTAAATAAGAGGAGCCTGGAGGAAGAATGAAGAGGAGGAGGAGGAGAAAAAGGAGCTGTAGCGGGAAAAGTGACAGAAAAGGTAGGAAGACATTCGGATTAGTAAGTGTGGATTAGTAAATGTGAATTAGTATATGTGGATTAGTAAATGTGTGAGAGTGATGGAGTTATGCTGTACCATTGCCAATGTCTTGTTCAGTATATGTTTATGGGAGTTATGCTCTAAAGTACATTATAACTACCATCACCATATTCTATGCCAGATATTGCATTATATGTACGTGTGTAGCACTATTACAATCAGTCAGGAAAATTAAAAATCAAGTAACAAACCGACACAAAAGTAGAAGAGAGCTTACAATCTAGTTGATAGTGGTACAGCGTAACCTCTATCACTATACATTGAGCCAGACATTGACAATAATGCAGCATAACCCCTATCACTATATACTAAGCCAGACACTGAAGTGTTTGGCTTAGTATATAGTGATAGGCATTATGCTGCATTATTGTCAATATCCGGCTCAGTATATAATGATAGCAGTAATGCTGTACCCCGTCAGTGCATGCCTCAGTATATATAATGATAGCAGTTATCATGTACCACCTTCAATGTCTGCGCCAGTATATAACGATAGAAGCTATGCAGTTTTAAAGTGTGTTTGTGGGGGGGGCCACATACAGGATCCACCCCAGGTGCCAAATACTCTAGGTACGCGCCTGCCCCTGGTAATGACCTTGTTAGATTACATGAGAACCATTCGGCCCATCTAGTCTGTCCATTTTCCTGATGTAAGGACTCAAACCCTAATCAGTCCTTGGTCTGGTCCCATAGTAAGAAAAGCTGTATGCCTATCCTATGTATGTTTTAATTCCCTCACTGTATTAGCCATCTGCTAGAAGACTGTTCCATTTAGATACTACTCTCTAGGTAAAGCAGAACTCTGACCCTCCTGTTTTAGACCATGACTTATTGTTCTAACATCTCTCCTCTATTTAAATAAGCTTCTATCCTGTATTTTGTTAAATGCCTCTCGCTATACAACCCAGCACCCTGAGTGCTTACCTTTTAGTCATCATAAATAATTACTTTTTAGTCCCTCTCTTCTGTTGTCACTGACAGAACAGTGTCACCAATGCTATATTCTGACTTGGCATTATTTCACATTTATCAACACTGGATTTGTCTTACTTTGTAGAGTTTAAATAGAACTTCTTCCTCTGTAAACACAAATGTGTGTAAACTATGATTTTGTAAATCATATAAAAATGGGGAAAAAATAAACAAAGCCAGTGGAAAAAAATAAGAATTAAAAAATATATATACATATACAGTATATTTGGGTATTTGTCCTGATTTCAGCAACACCTCATATGCTATGGTGTGTCATGTTTTCTTTTTCTTTCTTTCTTTTTTTATTTATTTATGGTTTTACTCTAAATCTATATATCTGCACTAAGAAATTTCCATCGAGATCAGATTTAAGAAGATAATGACAGAGATCACGGTCAAGGGCAATGTTTTGACAATCACAAGGACATGCATTGAAACAGTACATATTGGCTGTTGTTGATCTGTCTGGTTCTCTGGGCAGCCAGCAGCAGCAGTCCTGCTCCCAGTTGCAGCCAACTGAAGTAGCAGAGAACATACTGCTACCTCCTTGGATTTAAATGCTGGTTTGGTAATTTTATAATATTACCTTAGGGGTTAACATATGTAATATTGATCCACGTAAAATGTGTTTGACTTCAGAAACAAGAAGGATTTTTTTCCCCTCTTGGGACAATATTGGTTAAACATATTTGTTTTCAACCTATGTAACAATGTAAAAAAATGTACATCTACAAAATATGGATTCAGATGTTTACCCCCTAAAGCACTCAGATGAGTGCAACACAATTATTGTATTGTACAGTATATATATATATATATATATGTATATATGTGATTTTACTATATTTGACATACAATATGTACAGGTATGTACCTTTATTGTTACGCTGTTACTACTTAAGGAGTAAGGTCAATGCATTTTTTTAATGTCTTGCCTTTGCAACCGTACAGGTAACACATGTTAATGATTGGTTTCTGGTGTAGGCTTTTTATGTATATTTGTTTACTTTTCTAAGTTATAAAAATACCCAGAAAATATACTAAATCACGCTTAATTAGAAAATTATGGATCTTCTGTTCTACTTAATCTTATCATTGGTTATGGTGAATGGAGGTGGGGATGACAAATCCTAGCAAGTCACTAAGACGTTGCAGAAAATCCATTTAATCCATTTAGATAAATATGGATGTGTAGCCTCATTTCTGATCCATTTCAATGGATTGATTTAGGAAAGATTTACACATCATTAATGAGCAACATGAAAATGCACACTATCTCTGAAAATACAGCTTGACTCAATGATAATTTAAAGGAAAAGTCCCATGGGAAAAAATCCATGGAGCATAAAATCCAGTGCTGTATACAGAAATGTAGGTCAGCATTTATAGACACTATATTTTCTTTAAATTTATGCCATTAAACTTCCTGTGCAACAGTTGATCTGAACACTGCCATTGTTGTCAATCATGTGATATTTTTGATGACTTACCAAGCTCAAACATCACACTGAACTGCTTCTTTATGACAATGCTAATCAAGTCCTTTTTATAGGTTTTCCTTAGTCAGAGTGTCAGGATGGGCCATAAGGACTGAGTCCTTCTTCCATTTGCCACAAAACAGTATAATAAGGATAAGGCCAAGATAACGCCGCTAGAACACACATACAGGACAGAACATACAAATTGCTAATATGCACCTCTTTTATGTTATCCCCTTGAAGACAATTGATGCGCCAGGCACGTCAGAGAAAAAACATCCTCTTGACAACAATTGACATGGCATTGAGGGACACTGTAAACCCACCTCAGGACGCCTTGTGACTGCTCCGGAGAGCGGTCACAAGCACCATAGCGAGATCTTTTGCCTCTCACAAGATGGTGATGTAGACAAAAAAATAAACAAGTTCCCAAAAGGGTCTCTCCAGACCCTCCTGAGAACTCTAAGGTCTCCCTGCAGGTTGAACATCATGCAAGTCAATGGAGACCAGCTTACTATTCATAATGTGATTAGTAAAATAAATTAAAAAGGAAAAAAAAAACAAAACTTGGTTATCATGGAAGCATCTGTGCCCTGGGTACCTGGCCTTGGATGGGGGTTTTGTTTTGGAAGGTGGGTACAAGTGGTCCGTGGCGACTGTACTTCTTTAACCTGGTACAGAGCGCCACGTTTCCCCAATCCCCAGAGACTCTAAAAACTATGGAGCTCGGACACAGATTTTGAGGTACCTGCATTTCAGGAGGGGGGTTTATCGGTGGTGTGTTAATCTCCAATGGGTCATGGCCAGTATTTGCACCAAGGTCTGATATCCAGCCGGCCAGAAGCCAGGGAACCACCCATGTTTACCATCTTTCCCACAGACTACAATAGGGACCTCCTACTCGGCTGAGGTGGACCGAATACAAATACTGAGCAGTGTGCAAAGGAGGACCTGTGTGTGTTTTTCTGTGACTATTGTATATAAATTACCCCCTTGTACTGTTTAAACACAGTTGTGTTCCCCATTAAACCGAGTTCCTGATTTTACCCTCAAGCATCCAGTCTCAGCTGATGTTTCTTGAAGGGGAGGGCATTAGCACGAGGTTCAGGTAGGAATAGAGGAGGAAGCCAACTTTAGCGGATATACCCATTTAGTGTACTAAGATCCATTACAGTGGTAACATGTAAAAATAATTCCCCAGTGATCTCACCATCAGGGGAACCATCCAGTTCCAACAAAAAATTAAAAAAAAATATTCTTTTTAATTTATACTAATTTTAGGAGTAAGTCCTAAAATTAGTTCTATATCTTCACAAAAATTCTGGCATGTAAAAAGTTAAAATACTGGCATTTGAAATACCCATAGGGTTTCTAGTTTTTAAAAATGTATGATCTGATATGGTAAATAGAATTGGCTGGGGTTCAAATATGTCCCAAATAGGATATGGGCACAGACTGACCACAAGTCAAAATTCAAATTTGAAAAATGTGCACCTCCTAAATTTAGCCTTTTACCCCCAAACAACCTGACAAACCCATGCTTGGGTGGTCTCACTGAACTCAGGAGATGTTGAACCCATACTGGGGCGTTTGGCAGTGACACATACTATGAGCTATAAATTATAGCTAAACATGATCATCACAGAAATGTTAAAATCATTATTTAACAAATATAAACCCTGGCTAGCAAATGCATATTCTGTCATGAAACAGAACCGACTACACACAGAAGCCAAATAAATCAAATTGGATAGTAAAGCTTCAAGAACTAAAAATGGAGTACTTTATATAGAAAAAATCACCAATTTGTATACTGTGGAAGAGCTAAATTCAGCTCCCAAATTCAAGAATACCTGTGAGATACCTGTGAGATCCTTTGGCAGCCTGAAGTATTAGTTTTGAAGACATGCTCTCCATTTTCTAGAAATAGGCTTGAGAGTTTACTAAACTTAACTTTAAAAAAAGTGTTCATTGTCAGACATGTTACATAGAATGATTTCAGTTGTTAGATTATATTCCTTTTCCCTGACCCATTTAATCCTTTTAATATCTTCCTGTTTGTACTGCTGTGAGGATAAGAAATCTGAACTGGTGCATTTCTCATAGAACCTGTTCTGCAGTCTCTGGAGGAGTTGTCAGAGAATATACTTTAATTTCCTGGCCCTAGTAATCTGTCCTAGTAATGGAAATTGGAGAAGCACTTAGCATCCACTGATTCATTCCATACTAACAATGTATCCTATGTAATACTGCCTGATGGGTAGTAACATCAAGCTGCCACATGGAGGTAGAGGTTATAAATGGTAATTGCATTTCTAATTGAGTATGCACTCTGCATGATGATTCCATAACAAGATGACTCCAGAAAAAGGACTCTCTCCCCTTGGCATATGGTTTGCTATAAACACATGCACACAGATACATTAAAGCAAATTATACAATATTATAATATGCTTGGAAAGTATAAGAATGTAATTTTTCTTTACAATAAACTGTATATGTACACATGTAAAGACATTTACAGGTTTACATTAAATATTTTGATTTTGATTACAAATATTTTATCAATATACATGTTGATTTCTTTCTCTATATTAGTAGTCTATCTTTCCTTGGATTTCTGCTACACTAATCTGTCTTTAGGAAGCTGTGGCCCTCTGTTCATTGTTGTTGGTTAGAAAGAGTTGCCTAATTTGCTTCCAGACCCATGCCTTTTCCTCCGTTGTAAAAAAAAAATTAGATAATATTGTGGGGGTTTTTTTAATTAGAAATACTACGTTGGTCATAATTATGATGCATTGTTTTGTTTTGATGATAATATAATTTTGTTACCAATCACTTGTATACAATATCAGTATCTAACATGATGGAATCAGCTGCAGAGTACATGTTAAAACCTTTGCATTCTGCTTATTTAATAACATTTGTAATAAATAATATATAATTATGAGCTTACAGTGAAGATCGGATATACTAGGAATCTTATTTTTTTTACATTCTTTTCTTTATATTTGTGAGCATGATTTTCTGTTTTTCATTATTCACATAGTTACATTGTAATTTAGATTGAAAAAAGACACACATCCATCAAGTTCAACCTCCAGGAAAAGGGCAAAAAGCCCACATTGAAGCCATTTCACATCATGCCTCAAAAAGGGGAAAACATATTTCCTGACTCCAAAATAGCATTCTTATTGCTATTTATTGTTAAAAAAAAAATAGAAAACCCATTGAGCCCATGTCAATTAAATTTGATAACACAAGGTGGTGAATTCCACATCTGTATTGTTCTTACTCTAAAGAATCCTTTAGCTGCTTTAGGTTAAACTATTTATACAAGTCTGAATGGATGAGTTCTTGGTGTTTTCACAGTCATTTTAATGAACATCTCCTCATAGACAGGAACTCTATCTCTCTCACACTCATTCTTGTTAACTCTCTCCCTCAAGCTCTCTAAATGTTTCCTTACCTCCTCTGCCCACCTCTTCTGCATCTTCTTCTTCTATATTCTTTTTTCTTCTCCCTTCTCTCCTCTCTTCTATCTTCAATCCGCTATCTTCAATCTATCATCGTTTGCATCTCCACAGATATAACTTTCCGCCAAAATGGCAGCACTTGCGGTGACACCCTCTCTCTGATCCTCCAATTTTTGCAGGGTGCACTCACATTGGGTTCTTCCCCAGGTTCAAAACTCCAACAATTTTTAAATCGAATGGATCTGTTTCCTTAATCCCCCGGTGCAGCTGCGGACTCTGCACTGCAGGCATAACTTAAGAAAGCCGCCTCCTCGCCCCTAAAAAAAATGAGCAATGTGTAGGGGTATTGTTACCTCCTCCGTCGTCCCGCGGGTAGGGGAGCTGAGACGCAGCCCGCCCGTCCAGCCCCCTGCTCGTTCCGTCGGCGGGAACCGCCGCCAGGTCCGTTCTACGGATAGATGCGCGCAGATCCCCGCAGAGATCACTGGATCCTATCTCATAAATATTCATGTCGCTTCTTAAAGCGACATTTATCTTTTTTCCTCCTCCCCCTAATTAGGTGGGTAGGAGGATCCTGTTATTGAGAGGGATATTTAAACCCTCAGTATGCACTTCACCTTTGCCTGTGATAGTGCCTTATAGCCTTCACTAGTGTTCCTTGATTTGTTTGATATTTATTGGTTTTGACTCCGGCTAGTTTTTGACCTTTGATGTCTGCTGCCTGCCCTGACCTCTGCTTGTGACCCCGACTACTCTTCTGCCTGACCCCTGAATTTATTATTTTATTTATTATTTTTGTTCCTGATTATTTTGTACTTCGCTACGCTCCTGTGTCCGCTATACACTTCGGTGTTCCGTTGCTGGGCTCTCCACCTCCGCCAGGAGGCGCCTTCCCAATTTCTGCAGCGAGGATCCTCTGCTGTATTGCAGACGTGACAGGTATGTATGCACTCACAAATGTCTTTATTTGTTCAGGCTCATAACGGTTAAGACATTGTATTTTCACAATTCTTAGTCACTACTTAGTCATAATTATTAAATACATTGGTGAGTGCATACATACCCCAATATACTGTTTTGTCAAGCTTTATTACACTATTTGTTGTATTTTTTTCCCCACCTATATATATGCGCCCCATGTCAAGGAAGCCCCTTAAACACACAGCTCTTACCATGACGTTAAGGGGGGCCTGGGCATGAAGGACTTAATAGTAACATAGTTCATAAGGTTGAAAAAAGACCAAAGTCCATCAAGTTCAACCTATATACATAATGGCCCAAAACAGTCTGCAGGCTTACTTGCCACTGTCCCTGCAGGGCTCAGAGCAACCACACCTTAACCCAAAACCTGTTTACCCCACTATCCCGAAACATTAGCTTTCCTAGTTCCTCTACAGGATCTTTGCTTTTGGGTACCTCTGCTATTTAGTGCTAAGGTCAATAATCCTTCATATTCCTGCTACCTGTCTGAGCCATCCCACCTGGCTACCTGTATTCTTTTTTTATACGACTTCCAAACTCTGCCTATCCTCATGGATGACTGATGTTGCTACTAAGCTTCCTCCATGGGGGCTGTGTAGTACCTCAGATTATTCTCCTAGACATGCCACCCTTAACCTTCAGGCTAGGTACAGTAGGTCCTGAGACTTGAAAAATGACCCCAAGAAAGATCCTAGGTATGGTTATTGTTCTTAATAGTTGTGCTACAAAAACATAAATTTAGGCTGAAAATCATGTTTATGGTTGCTCTTCATTTTGTTTCCTTTATCAAAACAGGAAATAACACTACTAAAATTAGCATTATTCCATCAGCATACATTGTAGATATATATATTGTTCAACAATACATGGTTTTACTCCACCAATAAAGTCTAGTGAATTAAATAGGCAGAGAGTTTAATGACAGAAAAGTCACCCATCCATCCACATTTAGTATGTATAAATGCACAAACGGCCATTTACAAAGATTCACAATGGTTTTGCATTCGGGAATCCTAGAGATGAATGTGCAAAACTGTATTTACCCAAATTTAGAAACATTTTTCTTTCAAAATTTTCCTGAAAGCAACAGTCATATTGTTCTTAATAGAGTCTCAAAACCAGGTGCCAGCTGGGGGCTTCAAGGTACTGTAAAATCAGCCTTTGTCACGAAGGGGTTAAAATAGCTTAAAATAAAACACAATATAAACAGATATAAACAATGAAATATACTAAAAATAAAGATATAAAACAAAGTATAAAATATGATTCTACAGTGTCCACTTGATAATTCTCTTTGTTCAGAACTTGGATGAACATGCTCTGAATTGATTTCACTAGTGGACCCCAATTGAAACTAGACATTAACAATGCGGATAAATAATCGGTCACTGGTACAACACTGGCCATTTTAATGTCCATGGGTGCTCTGTGAAAGTAGCTAATAATTTTAACCATCCTTTTGATCCAACATAAAGATATACAGTATATTAATTTTATAATCTATCAATAATAATATTAGTATAAATAACAAACATGCAGACACTATGCATAAAAACCTCCACCTCTTTGGCCACGTCAGTGACCAGTTACCTTCTTTCCCTTTTTGACGTGGTCCAGAGCACCCTGTAATCCCTTGTTTATTTGATCATTGTACTCTTCATTGATCATAAATAATTGGCTAAGAATCTTAAATTATGCCACTCAGCAGGCTTGTTCAAAATCTCCAGCAAATACATTTGCAGATTTATAAAGAATAATGAATTCCAAACACCAGTTAGAAAGATAAAATATTTAGAGTCTTTGACTGCATTCACGGTAACTTAAACTGCTTAAGTTACTGATGCCTTAAATTTTCAAGGAGAAATACAAATCATTCTTCTGAACTGATGGACAGCATGTACTTCACTGCATATCAGATCTTTAACCATCTTAAAGTTACAGTAAAATGAGTCATTGCTGCTGAACATTTTTTTCTTTTGAAAAGCTGTTCGTTGGTATTCAGAAAAAAAGCTGCAAATGATAACATGGGCATGATGAGAAAGATAATCTCATTGCTCATTCTAGAGGCTGCCAATGTTCCAAAAAAGCAATGTTTCTATTTGGTTACTTTCAAAACTAAGGCAGGGGCAATGTACTAGAGATCCGTACAAAAACAATTTAAACAAATTCGTATAACACACACTCCTTTGCCTGGCTTTTAAATGACAGGAGTAAATGTTTTTGGGATTAGTGGCTGAGGACCTAGCTTGTATCATTTTTATAATGGTGGAGGCTTGCAAGGAGGTCTGAAGGTCCAGTGTGCCTTTGGAGATGCAATAATGGTATTGTTGCTATTAACAGGAACATTTTTTTGTTTTCAGCTCCAGTGTGTAATTCATTTACTAATGAAGGAGTAAGGTAGCATTTAAGGCTCAAAAACAATTGAAAACTTGCTTAGAGCACTGTGGGAACTTACCAAGCTGGGGATTTATGTTTTTGTTGATTTTACGCCAGCAGTATACAGTGTCAAATTTTTCGTGCAGCTACTTCAATCATATAATGCAATTGTTTAAATATACTTATTGCAAGGTATACTTGCCAACATCTGGCTACAGTATGTGGCTTTTGCACACTTGGCTCTATGTTCTGTTGTTACTTTATCTAGGGAAATTTAAACAAATGATGTTAAAATTTAAATTAAATCAACATTTTTTTTTATTTGTAACAAAGCTTGACAAGTCAAAGGGATGTCATTAAAATAATTAAAAGAGATACATAATTCTAAATATATAACAGTGAAATATTAAAGTTTAAATAATGCTGTTTACTTCCCCAAATATCTTGCACCTACTTAAAGCTTTCATTGATTCATTTTTTATTGGGGGGTCACATCATATGTCGGACTAACTTCTGGGACACATGACGATAGTTCAGGGTGCCTCTTGTTAAAATGCATAAACATTCCAGCTGACTTACTCTAATACAAAGGGTTTGAGGTTGTGGGTTACCCACAACCTCAAACCCTTTGTATTACCCTTTGTATTTGTGGATTAAAACATGATGGACAGAGTTGGCCTTTCCAACTAAAATATATAGTGATAAAAAAAACATGTGGGGCTACTATAGTGCTTTCTGATCCGTTATGGAATATCTGCTTACAACAAGCTTACTATTAAAGTTATCTAGACACCCATCACAGTTACTTTTCAAGTGTACAAGCCTTTTTAATGATGTGATCATGTGGTAACAGGCAAAGTCACTTATAGTTATAGACTATAATTATAATACATATTGTTAATGAATATATTGAGTCAAGGAGTTGTAACCGCAGTTGGATACATTTGTAACTTATTTAGAAGTGTCTATGACTTTATTTATAAACAAACCAATATGAACATTAAAACAGGACAAATCGAGGCTTAGTGTGTAGGAGGTGTCAGTTACAATGGTCTAAATAAACATGATTGTTTTGCTACTGTAGAGCTCTATATGCTCAGACTTGTACAGACTATTTGTAATGACATCCAAACAATCTAGTCAATAACATACATCACAGTCTAAAGAATAAATATAGAAAAACATACAAAAAGAAATAAGTGTGATAGTTATTAAATAAAGACTAACTGCTACTTATTGTGGGAGCAACAAGACAAAATGAAAATACATGACTGTTTATGTATGGTTAATGACCTCTATAGTTGAAGTTGATACCTTTTATATTAAAAAGATTACATAAACTTTCGGAATCCTAGAGGTCTGTTCTTCAGCAAGAAAGATGCTTCTATCCAAAGAAGAGATCCCAAGGTACTGAAAGTTAACAGTACATCTCTTTTCTGTGTTGGTCCAATAAAAGGTTTTCTGAGCATTGGAGATGCACATAAGTGCACATGAATAAGGAATATGCTGTACATGTAATTAAATGTCTTCTGTTGAAGGGTGATTTCATAATTAAGGTACTCAAGATTAATCATTTCTACTAAAGCTCTTGTCTGCCTGTGATTTTAAATCTCATTTATCATATGCAATTTAATGTTTAAAGAAGAACAGCTGAGGATATATCATACCATTTACCATGGAATGATTCCAAAATAAGGAGCATTTCATTTGCCACAATTTACATTTTAGTATATTCCCATAGATGGAATTTGCTAATAATGTTTTTATGTGTTATATGTATTTTTTATTTTCCCTTTCCGTGTGAAGGTGCCTTCTCTGTCCAGTTTGTTATATCATATTTAATACATTGTACATAAATATAGGGGAATTACCCATAATGCCAAAATAGTCTATTAAGCATGATCATAGGCCCTTGACCAAGTGATGGTTATATCAGTGTTACATGGATGCTGACTATGGATCTGAGCCTGGGGTCTAAGTTAGGCCCTGTGGCACCTTAGATATAACTCTACAAAAAGCTGAACCTCAGTCTTTAAAAACTGATGACCTGCCGGTATACTATTTGTAATAGAACACATGTTTTTTCACTTACCATTTTAGGTCAGGTTATTATAACCTATTACAACAATGTCCAGCTGAAGGGCATGTTCAAAACACATGGCTTCCCCAATGATCTCTACTATATTTTATATGCTTCCCTGATGACATTGCATGATATAGAAGTATCTGCCTGTACTTCTCAGCATTGAGGAGACCATTGATTATGACTAAATCCCCAACTCCATTGGCAGAAATGCAGCCCTAAACTTACAACAAACTTCCACCATGATTCAGTCTTGTCTACACTCATTCTTGCACCCTTCGACAGCCCTTGGGACTTTTTTGTGAAAGTGGGGTATTATTTTTACATGTTACCATTTAAAAAAAAATATATATATTTTTTTTTACATTTTTTGTTATTATTTTTTTTATTTTATTATCCTAATCACATTGTCATTAGTGAGCTGGGCTCCATTGAGAGTTCTCAGGAGGGTCTGGATAGACCCTCTGTGAACTCATTGATTGACAGTTGCTTCCATTCACTGATGGAGGCAACACCATTCACTGATGGCGCTTGTGGTTGCTCTTCGGAGGAATCACAAGGCGATCGAGGCAGGGGGTTGTGTTTAGGGCTGCAACTAACGATTATTTTAATAATCGATTAGTTGGCCGATTATTTTTTCGATTAATCGATTAATCGGATAAAAAAAAACAATATGCAAATTTTTTGTTTATTTAAAATAATTTAATGAACTGGATGTTAAAAAACAACTTAAAATTTACATTAACATTCTTATTTTGTTATGATGTAATAAAAAAACTATATTTTCAAAGTACAAAAACTCAAACACAATATTTATGAAACAAAATAACCCCAAACATTCTGAAAAGAGGTGGACTACCGTATTTGCTCGATTATAAGACGAGGTTTTTTCCAGAGCAAATGCTCTGAAAAATACCCCTCGTCTTATAATCAGGGTCGTCTTATAATCAGACCTCAAATAGGTCTGATTATGAGACTAAGATCCAGATCCCCCGCAGCGATGCAGAGGACCTGGATCCTCCTGTGTTAATCCCCCCCCCCCCCAACTTACCGGTGCTTCTGAGTCCCCGGTGCTTAGTCCGGGCTGCGTGTAGAGCTCTACGCGATACAATCGCGTAGAGCTCTACACGCTTCCCGGACTAAGCACTGGGGACCCAGATGCAGGGGACCTGGATCCTCCTGTGTTAACCCCCGACCCAACTTACCGGTGCATCTGAGTCCCCGGTGCTTAGTCCGGGCTGCGTGTAGAGCTCTACGCGATTGTATCGTGTAGAGCTCTACGCTCTACACGATACAATCGCGTAGAGCTCTAAACGCTGCCCGGACTAAGCACCGGGGACTCAGAAGCACCGGTAAATTGGAGGGGGGGGGGGCATAACACAGGAGGATGCAGGGGACCTGCATCCTCCTGTGTTATGCCCCCTCCAACGTACCGGTGCTTCTGAGTCCCCGGTGCTTAGAGCTCTACGCGATTCGCGTGGAGCTCTACATGCTGCCCGGACTAAGCACCTGGGGCTCAGATGCAGGGGACCTGGACCCTCCTGTGTTATGCGCCCCCCCCAACTCAGAAGCACCGGTAAGTTTGGAGGAGGGAGGGGGAGTGTTAAATGTGGGTTTGAGGCATTTCTGGAGGCAGAGTGCTCTGTGAAATGCCTTTTAACCCCTTTAATGCCACTCTGCCTCCTGAAATGCCTTAAACCTCCCTATATGCCACTCTTCCCCATAATATGCCTTTTAACCCTCTAAGTGCCAGAGTGGCATATAGGGTTAAAAGGCATATCATGGGGCACAGTGGCATATAGGGTTAAAAGGCATATTATGGGGCACTGTGGCATTTAGAGGGTTAAAAGGCATATCATGGGGCACAGTGGCATATAGGGGGTATAAGGCACTTCTGGGGCAGATGTGCATAACTGGGGGACAGGTTGGAAAATAGAAGGAAATAAAACCAAAATATTTTTCTCAAGCATAGCTTTTATTAAAAAAAGTGTTTAAATGAATTAACATTTACTGGTAAAACTTTTTTCCTATAGGGTCGTCTTATATTCAGGCTTTTTCTTTTTTTCCTAAATTAATATTAAGATTTGGGGGGTCGTCTTATAATCAGGGTCGTCTTATAATCGAGCAAATACGGTATTACTGTTCAAGAAACTTTGCCCCAGCCCTGGCACTTTGCACCCAGCGCTTTGCACCCAGCGCTTTGCACCCAGCACTTTGCACTTTGCACCCAGCACTTTGCACCCAGCCCTGGCACTTTGCACCCAGCACTTTGCCCCACCCCTGGCACTTTGCACCCAGCACTTTGCACCCAGCCCTGGCACTTTGCACCCAGCACTCAGCACTTTGCCCCAGCCCTGGCACTTTGCACCCAGCACTTTGCACCCAGCACTTTGCACCCAGCACTTTGGACCCAGCCCTGGCACTTTGCACCCAGCCCTGGCACTTTGCACCCAGCCCTGGCACTTTGCACCCAGCACTTTGCACTGTGCCCCTGCACCCAGTCTCCAACTCTGCCCTGCACCCAGCCCTGCCCCCACATTCTGCCCTGCCCCCACACTCACACCCTGCCCCACACTCACACCCTGCACCCACTCTGCCCTGCACCCAGTCTCCCACCCTGCCCTGCACCCAGTCTCCTGCCCTGCCCCCACACTCACACCCTGCCCTGCATCCCCACCCCCACTCTGCCCTGCACTCAGTCTCCTACCCTGGCCTGCCCCCCCACCCCCACTCTGCCCTGCATCCCCTGGAACCCCACCCCCACCCCCGCGAATCGCTCTGTGCGAATGGAGCCACTCGCACAGAGCGGTTCGCTCTCTGCAAATGGAGCCACTCGCACAGAGCGGTTCGCTCTCTGCGAACGGAGCCACTCGCACAGAGCGGTTCGCTCTGTGCGAACGGAGCCACTCGCACAGAGCGAACCGCTCTGTGCGAACGGAGCCACTCGCACAGAGCGAATCGCTCTGTGCGAATGGAGCCACTCGCACAGAGCGATTCGCACAGACATGAAGAATACTTACCTCCGGAACGCGTCACTTTGTGAATGTGTACCTAGAAGAACTGATGCTGTTTTAAAGGCAAGGGGTGATAATACCAAATATTGATTTAATTTAGATTTTTCTTGTTCAGCATTATGTTGTTGTTATTATTTTGTTATTATTTTGTTAAAAACCCCAAAAAAAGAATATGTAAAATTTTCTAATTGTAGTGATCATGGGGGATTAAGGATTATTACATAATTTGCCCTGTTAAGTCTTTGACGGAGGAAAGTATGGAATGTAAGAAACTGAAAACATTTAATAGACATAATAATTAATCTTTAAATAATCTTATATTTTCCTCGTACTGATATTTTTTTTTATACAAGTTTAGCCACTCACATCCAAAGTGCCACAAATAGTTGCCTGTTTATGGCTAAAAGAAAAGAGGATTTGGCAAATAAACATTGTTCTAAGGCTCAATTAAGGAACAAGCCCACCTGATATATGTAATTTCAACTGCTGAATGGAAAAGTACCCATGGTGATATGATGTCCCCCTTACTGATAAGAGCAAGCAATATAGCTCAGAGAGATGACTTTATACCAATACATGTGCAGTGACCCATGAGGGGTGGATGCTTTGCAACCTTTTTACAAGATCATTCAGAATGAATGGATTCAATTCATAATAATGGGAAGGAAAATTGCATTGGCACCTGGGAATAGTCTAGATCACCTGCCACCAACCGGAAGAAAATAAGGTTTTGTGCTACTAATGAGAATATGCAATCCTGTAGTCACCTAGCTTGAAAAAAACATTAAACTATTCTTTAGTACAATAGATACTAGGAAGACATTTCAGGGAAAGTAAATTCCTCAAATGTATCAAAATCTCCCAGAATAATAAAAGGCAATTTATGAATTATAAAAATATTTAATTTGTTGTAAAATGAGTGGAAATGTTTGCTTTTTATCAAATATTTTATTATTCTATGAGACAAGGTCTTATTGGGCATAAAATGATTCAGAATGCAGCATTTGATTCATTGTCAGTGTAATAAACATATAAAGCTTTTTCACGGCCATGAGAAGGCCACAGTTTTACAATTCTAAAACATCTGATGTCCTATCTTTGCTGCAATTGTTATTTTAAAAGGTCACTCTGCATACAGGCAACACTTGGTATTCTTCTTAGGACATTCATACAGACATACAGTCAGTACAATGCAGGCTAACTGCTCCGTTTAGTGGGTACATCTTGTATTGTGGATTGGAAAAGTCAAATTAGTTCTGGGTCAGTATATAAGGTAATGAAAGTTTTATAAACAAAGAAAAAAAGAAACAAAGGTTAAAGGTTAAAACATATCTTTTCTTTTGAGCAGTATAACCTTTAAGCTAAAAGCTTTCAGCTCCATCTGGAAAGATACTATAAAGAGAGTACTCAAGTTACTGTTCCAGTTGTCCAGGAATACATTCTAATTATAGTAACAGGCCTCGTTTTTTTTAAAGGAAACAAATCTCAAGTTATAAACATAACAAATGGTAAATTATCGAGATCCTAAGGCCAACTGAAGCTCAAAAAACCTCCTGTGTATATAGTGACATAAAAACCTGAGCCACACTTAAAATTGTGTTGAGGACCCTCCCTATGTACATACCTTGTTTGGCATCTGAACGGATCGCACTATTACATTGTAAACTAATTACTTGCCTGTAGGCTCTTATAACAACCCTTGTAACGTGTCTTTGTGCATATTCACACACTCTAGTCTTTTTATCCCATTAATATCAATTTCTTATTCTCCCCTATCTTTTATACTGTACAATGGAAAAAAATCAGATCTTTCTGGTTTCTTGTTTTTTACAATCTAACAGTGTAATGGCTGGTCTATTGGGTCTTTTTTTGTCAGTCCTGACAACTTCAGGACTGTAGCAAAGGTGAGGTGAGAGAGGCACTCACCTCCGGCGCAACTGCGAAAGGGGGCACAGCCGCCCGATCAGCAGCTGCAGCCTGCAGGACTGGTTGGGGAGATCACAGACCTCCCTAACCAGCCCAACATTAAGTTGGCACGTGTGAGTGTGCTCCTTGTTACCATAGGCATCGCTACAGGAGGACCTGTGCGACCCTTTTTGCCCCCACCGAATTTGGAACCCCCTGCTGCAGGACCAATTGGCCCATTGCCATCTAAACGTATGGACACACTGAGCAGTTGTCCAAGGGCCCTGCATTTAGGGGCCCCGTGGTGAATCACGTTGCTGCCAGCAAACAGTAGCATATCTATAGGGTAGGGGGCGAGCGGAGTAGCCACCTTCCCTGGGCTGGTCTTCAGGGGAGTGCCGCGGCAGCTAAAAGATTGTAATCTCCCCAACCAGCCCTGATTATCGGGCAGTGCGCACCCAGGCAGCATACGCGCTGGTCTAGGTAGGAGGTGCTTGATGAGCAGGACTGGTTGGAGAGATCACAATCCCCCTATAACTGGCCCAAGATTAGGGAGCTAGAGGTCTTCAGACCTCGACTTCCGTGCTCTTTAATCATTATGCGCCAACAAATTATGCCAAGCGATGGGATATGACGTTATACCCCCCTTGCTCTGCATCAATAGTCATTAGGGAGCACTAAAGCAGAGGTCTCAAATGACAGACCTCACGCTCCCACTACAGGATGGAGGATGAGAAAGATAACAGATGAGGAGAAAAGGTGTCCCGATGCGCCTGACCAGGACCTAGCTTCAAATTCATGGAATTTCCGCTGACAATTGGTGCTACCCTTTGTCCTACCATGTCGCTTTTTTGAGGCTACATTAAGTTTGTGGTGGGCAAAACATGGTGGTTCTTACGGTGAGGGAGCTTGTTTCTATTACCAATCTGTAGGACTGGGGTTTACCCAGTCGCAGCTATGGAACTCTGGCACTGCTACTGTGTGGACTATTCCCAGGGAAGTTTCCGACGCTGTTGCTTAGGGTCACAACCTTCAGATCCCGTCACTTTTTCGACCATAACATCTTCGGACCCTGAGCTCTCCATTGGGACTCCGGGATTGATGCTCCCTCGCCAGGGTGTTTGGTAGTTAATGGGATTATACCCCTAATCCTATCATGTCTTGTGTAGAAATATTGTACCTGAAGTCTTGGCTAGTGCTTGGGGGAATATGAAGGATTAATCCCTTGAACAATTGAGATTTCAGCGGCAAGGAAGGTCTCTACAGCGGAGCTACTTAGACTGAGTTTGTGTCTCTGTCACAAAGGGGTGTAAGGGCAGTGTACTCTAGCCATACTATATATTGTTTTGTGCCAAAAGGGAATAGAATGATTTACTGTAACATACATTTAACCCAGAGACAACATGTTTTGTTTTAAATGAAAGAAAAGTAATAGTGTTCTTCGCTAAGTCCAACATCTGTGAAAATGTCTACCATGACCCATGTCTGTGTGTGTAACTGTGTCAGTGTACAAAGTTAGAGTAAGTGTGTGTGGGGGCGACAAAGTACATAGAACTGAGCAGTTAAAATGCTGTACAGAGGAAGGGGCAGAGAAATGATCTCCTGTGTCGGGGTGTAATGCACCCTCTGTACTTTGCTAGGCTGCTCCTCCACAAAAAAATAATTGCTTTACATCCTACTTTGTATAGCTTATTCACTACTCTATCCTGCTTGGCTTTAAACATTTTGGAATATATGTAAAACAAGGGGGCTTATAGAGAATATTCTTGCCTGGGATCCCACTTGGTCTAGGCACCACTAAAACAAAGTTGCATTCAGGAGCATTTGGGGTTGACCAGGGTAATGCAATGTTGAGTGACCTCACAGTTGTAGCGCTACACTGAACAATAGGCTGTAGCAGTATAACTAAGTGGCGTGAGCGTGTTTGAATGTCTGTCTGGGTATGATGTGTTTCAAGGGCTGGATCCAGAGCCTACGCTAACAGACACTCACACCAACACAACTAGATGCTCAGTTCTAACACACACACATTCAGAAACTCAACACTAAGACACACAGACAAACATACCCAGATACTAAAACTAACACAACCAGACACACACATACTAACATATCCAAACACACGTGTTTATACACTCAAATACCCCCCTCATACACACACTCACAAACATATACACACATACTAGCATACCCAAAGACACATGTTCAGACACTAAACTCATACACACACACACACTAACATATCTAGGCAGACACAGACTAATATGCATAGAAAGATGATAAAAGATAGAAGATGAAGAATACAATGCGGAAGAAGATGCAGAAGTGGGCAGCAAAGAAGGTAGGGAAACATTTATAGAGTGTGAGAGAGAGAGTAAACGACAATGAGAGTATGACAAAGTGAGAGTATGAGTGAATGTGGCCACACAAATTTAAAGTATGCAGCCTTACTTAACATATTGAAAGGTTAAACACATGATTCCTTTCCTCTGATACAATGTTATACAGAGATTGTTAGGCGAATAATGTTAGGCAATACTAGATAAAATAGTTTTATTTCTAAGTAACCCTTAGGAGCCTCAGATGTAATGTTACCCTTGAAAGGCTAATTCCACCACACTGGTTCCATAATGAATCCTGCCAAATATAGCATAGATTCACAAAGGACCCATACCACTACTTTGTCAATGGTCTTCTCAGTGGGATGCTGGTTGGCTCACAGATTTCACAGAATTTTGTTCTCTTAAGGGTTTTATAACATCTATAAATCAGTATTTCACTTTCATTGATCTTATTCCAGCCAAAAATTGCAAACTATACTATATTTTCCATAGCTTTACAATTAGAAAAGTGTTATGATTCAATACAGCTTGAAATGTGGTAATAGCAGGAGATCCTGTACTATGATATTAAGGGTTAAAAGTATTATGGTATATACCATACTACACATATATATATGTTATGAACTGTTCCAATTCCAAAATGCAACTTATAATAATGTGAGCATGCACTTATAAGACTTTAGATTTTACTCCACGTACAAATCTGATATAGGAGGTATAAAGATGGCAGCATGTTCAAAATACAAGGCAAGGGTTACCACTCTCAGACCTAGTGGTAGTGACAAAATCACCTGGGAATAGCTCCCAGTCCATGTTGCCCATCTGACTTCTATGAAAATCACAGGAAATTGACATTTTATGCATACAAAGCTGGTTGATCATGGTTGGGGACATTACATAAAAATCAATACACAAGGGTGTGGGGGCATAAATGCACAAAGGGAGCTGGATGGGGGCACAAATACACATGGGGCAATACACAAGGGTGTGTGGGGATACACTAATACTAAAGGGGGGCCTGGCTGGGGCATCAATACACAAGGGGGTAAACACACAAACAACAAAGCAGTGTAGAAAGTATTTTTTATGCTTTGTTTAGCTTAACCAATCCTGATGCGGGTGTTGGTGTGGCAGAGCCTGTCCTGGTGTGTGTGTGTATGGTCATCTGTTTCCTGGTACTTTACTTACTGTAGGAATAAATAGAACTATGTAATTTCTATTTATCCAGAGATAAAATGCCCTCCTGAATTTGTAGTCACTTCAGAGGACAACATTTTCAAGGCCCAGAAAAAGGAAAAGTAAAGGTTTTGTGTTATTTATTTTAATAAATCTGCATATTTTATCAAAAAGGATCAGTGGCACTAAATTGTGACCTCAGGCATCCCGTGTATGAAGACTTTTTTTTAGTGTACTGCGGTACTCCCAATCCCATCACATAAGATTCTATCCTATATTACCTGCCGAGCACCGATGTCATCTTTATTCAGTACATATCGATGCCGAGTAGTTAAGATTCTGTCTATTTTATTTATTTCCATAAAATGGCCACCAAAATCTTCAGCACCAGGCCCATGATGCTCTTAATCCAGCCCTGCCTCCAGTGTGCATCAACTAGGTTAAATCCAGCTTGTACCCACAGTGTGCTCCAGCCTTGTGGTTTTATTTGGCTAAACTTGTTGGTTTGTGGATTGACTTTGTTTTACTGTTTAATATATTAGTATTGATAGAATGACATATAAAGGTTGATCAAAAAACTGTTTGTCCACTGCTTTCTCATTATCCCAAATTAACCCTGTATTAATATGCATTAGCCTGATGTAGAGAGGAGCTTGAACACTCCTAATATTTGCCTCAATACAATAATACCAATACAATTGTTTATCGTCCCTTGTTTGTAATCTGTTAACTGATGAATATATATACAGTCCATTTTTAGAAACCAAAGTATAGCTATTTTGTGTAATACTATTTCCCAGAAGTGAAGAATGTAAGCAATTCTGTTAAATTATGGATGTATTCATGTGTGCGTGTTATTAAGCAAGGAAGATTCTGACACATCCTTGCTATGGGCAGCCTTATACTCACACTGTCTGTGTGTATGGAGACTGCAATATACACATGTACAAACAGGAGTATTTGGAATGTTCACAAGCTTGTCAATGTTAGGATTTAAAATATTTAATAAAGCAGACAAATGAAGCACTTAAACCAGATCCCCTTGCTCACTATACCTAGAGTATTATCAAACGCCTCACTAATGACAACCAGGAGAAACCCTATTGGTATTCTCGTATTATTCCTATGATTGCACAAACTGTGTTGGTATCATGTAAGCCAATAATTTTGCACTTTTTCTCTTTGGAATGAGTTGGGATGTCAACTGCGAGCCAACTGCAACATCAGTGCACTCACAAAGCTCTTTGCTGAATGAGCACAAAATACCACAGACACACAAAATCTTGCAGAAAGCCTCCCCAGAAGAGTGGAGGTTCTTATAGCTGCAAAAAGGGGGTCAAAGCTCATATAGGTGCGATGGTCAGGTATTCACATACTCATGGTAATATATTGTATCATGTTTAGAAAGTGATCAACACTTAGATCAACACTTATTAAAAATATATTTATTCTTTATGTTAAAATGTAATATTAGTGGACAACTTGACCTTAGGTTACAATAGTGGAGTCTCCGGAGGGCAGTCATAACCTCTCAATGGTAATAGTAGGGGAATACATGGCTGACACAGTGGAGGAAAATGGTACAGCCTCCTATCAGAATAGGTAGAGGATAGTACACAAAGGTAATTTAAATATGCATGTAAGACCAATGGCTGATTAAGGTCTGAATCTATATCAGACAAAATGAGCATATAGGAATAAGATTTGGAGTATGTTTCTGGCTTAAATATAGTAGGTTTGCCTCCATAACTATTATTTTGTCAGTGACTCCTCTCTAGCATGAATAATCCTACCCTAACTGAATTAGCGTTTTTCCATTTATTGATACTGTTACACTGTGGCCACAAAGCAGTTTGCTAACAAAAAAAAGTGAATTCTGGATGAAAAATGTAATCAACACATTAACTATGCATTATGAAACCTGCCGGCACGCACCTGCATAATTTATAGTTAATATGAGATTACATTTTTATTTCATTGCAGCACACCTGTATTTTACAGGGTAGGGACCAATTTCTGATGTAATAGCAATTCAGAATTCAAACTTTTTACCCTTGAAATATGTTTTTTTTTTTTTCATGTAACGTATCCTGTAGTTTTTGATGATCACTGCACTTTTTGAACATTTACAACAGCATATAGAAAAACATAAAATACACTGGTTGACCAGTGACTGCTACATGGACTTGTAGACAGGATAACAATGTTCCATCAATAGAATTACATTATTATAATAGTATTATAATAATAGTATTATAATACTTAAATAATATTGTTGATGCACTGTATTGGACACAGAACATATTGAATGTGTGCATTAAAGCAAATCTGCTGTGACACACATTTATGCCACATTTTGGTCTATCTAGAAAGTACATTAAATTCTGATTGAAATAACATGAAATACTGTAGCAGTCAAATATTAGGTGATGTAGCTATATATTACAGTATTTCCGTTTGAGTAACCTTAAAGCTTCATCATTTACATAAACATGATTTGCACCATTTCTTCTCTGTCTCGCCTCATAATTTGTATGACCTGACAAGGTAGCTCATTAAATGTGCAGAGCCACATTAATCAGCAAATAACATAATTATAAGCTATGTAAATATAACTATATACCAGCCTCATAGAATACAATAAAGCTGTGGAGCTTGATAAGTTAATGCATTTTAGTAATACTCACCAAATATCAAGATTCCATTGGAAAACACTACACGGCTCCTGCTTTCCTCTTTATCAACCTAAAATTATTTGTGATTACCTCCTATAAAACCAAACAAATCAATAAAGTCAGAGCCAGCACTAGTGTGACTCCAGCACCCCCTAATCCATGTAGTGTATTTACTTGGTAACTTTTGTGCTAACCTTATTGCAGTGCTCCCCAGTCCAGCTCATCGGCCTAGGTTGCTGTGGTATTGCCAATGGTAGTAATAGCTCTAAGTATGAGTGACATATTCTGGCTTGGGCCAACTAGTCTTATGCCTATGGTGGAAATTACCCTATCATAAAACTGGGGGCAGATCATCCTCAGGCCTCCCTGCGTCTTCCCGCACAATGGGCACGTTACAAGGGAGATTTCTGACCTTGCCAACTGGCCTCTACACACTATGGAAGTTGTGTTGCGCTAGCACAGCCTCCATAAACTGCATTAAAAGGCCCTGTCCACAGATTGCCAAGATATGCCTACGGCAGTGCCAAATATACCGCTGCTGAATACAAATATTGTATAATACTGTTCAATATGAAATATTTAATTAACGCTTACCATGCTGCCACGAAATGAGTTGAAATAGTAAAAGTAAATATATATATATATATATATTTATTTATTTTTTACTGACTCTTCACATAGAATGCTAAAGTAATGGAAACCAGAGCATAACCCTATTTTCCTCCATCTAATCTATTTACATCTACGTTTAGTCACAATGTCCCCTACATACAAACATTTCTATAAAACCCCCACCTGCTATGCAAAGTAGCATTCTGGTTTTATTTCACTGTTATGCAAAACAATTGAGACACCAACTCAGTCTACAGGCACAAATAAAAAGACTACAATAGCCAAGTGAGTCTGCATCATGTCTGCAAATATTTCATAATCAGGCTGCCTATTAAAAAACCATCAGTTTAAATATGTACACTTTCAAGAGGGGAATGTGAACGAGTAGGTACTTGCCCTGATTTTACAAAGCTCTATCCTTTCTGAAGGTTTCTTCCTGTCCATAAAGCAGATGTGTCTTTAGTACTTCATACTACCATGTGTAATTTTCTTTTTCCCTTCATTGACTTATGTTCCTTATTAACTTTCCTTTCCTGCATTGTGCAACGCAAAAGACGACATGTCTCAGTGGCTGGGAATCAAAATGTGTTAATGTACCTTTATGCAACTTATATTTGTCTGTATTAATGTATTCATACATAAGCCACATATCATGAGTTGAGTCATTTACCAGATTTATTTATGATGGACAGCATGTGGTAGACATTGTACATGAAAAAACAAAACAAATACCTTATTTCTTTGGTTGGTGATATCTTCAAGGTGGTAGTGACCGCTCATCAGATATTAGTGATGTCCGGATCATGAACGAATCGTTCATTTGATCCGGTTCTTTTTAGTGATCCGGATGAGTCGGTTCACTAGACTGAACGATTCGTTTGTAACGGTTCAGTCTGTGAATCATGCAGCTGTAACCTGATCCTAGAGCTGTGAGTCATCTGCAGAGCACTCAGACACAGACTCTGGGGTCAGGTTACAGCTCATTAATTCACACAGGAACGATGACTCTTAGAGTCAGAGAGTCGTTCAAAGAGTCGAATGATCCGAAGAGTCGAATGATCCGAAGAGTCGAATGATCCGAAGAGTCGAATGATCCGAAGAGTCGAATGATCCGAAGAGTCGAATGATTCGAATCTTACAGGGATCCGGATCTTACAAGGATCCGAATCTTACAGAGATTCGAATCATTCAGAGAATATCACTGATACCATACTTTTATAAATAAATACATTAATAATGTTCACACTGCCCCCAGGATTTAGATTCCCCTGAGTTTGCCCCCCCTTTACCTATAACTGCACCTACAGTTAACTTTATTAAATTAATTAAATTAACCCTCAGTCATCAGCATAAAATTAACCCTTATACCCCATCAACCATAACTGCCCCTGAAATTAACCGTAAAGATCCCATTAACCATAACGGCCCCTGAAATTAACCCTAAAGACCCCATTAACCATAACGGCCCCAGAAATTAACCCTAAATACTCCATTAACCATAACTGCCCCTAAATTAATTGCATGTACTCCAGATAAATTACCTAATAAATTGGTATGGTTGATGGGGTCTTTAGTGTTAATTTGGGGGCAGTTATGCTTAATGGGGTGTTTAGGGATAATTTAGGGGCAGTTATGCTTAATGGGGTCTTTAGTGTTAATTTAGGGGCAGTTATGCTTAATGAGGTGTTTAGGGTTAATTTGGGGGCAGTTATGCTTAATGGGTCTTTAGTGTTAATTTAGGGGCAGTTATGCTTAATGAGGTGTTTAGGGTTAATTTGGGGGTAGTTATGCTTAATGGGGTCTTTAGTGTTAATTTAGGGGCAGTTATGCTTAATGAGGTGTTTAGGGTTAATTTGGGGGCAGTTATGCTTAATGGGGTCTTTAGTGTTAATTTAGGGGCATTTATGCTTAATGAGGTGTTTAGGGTTAATTTGGGGGCAGTTATGGTTAATGGGGTGTTAAGGGTTAATTTTAGGGGCAGTCATGGTTGATGGGGTGTTAAGGGTTAATTTTAGGGGCAGACATGGTTGATGGGGTGTTTAGGGTTAATTTAATGGTGAGGGTTAATTTAATTAATTTAATAAAGTTAACTTAAGGTGCAGTTGCAGGTAAAGGGGAATGTAAATCCTGGGGGCAGTGATTATTAATGTATTATTTATAACAGTATGGTGACATTCTCTGAATGATTAGAATGCCAATGAAGGCAGAGAGTCGTTCAAAGATCCGGATCTTACAATGATCCGGATCTTACAATGATCCGGATCTTACAGTGATCCGGATCTTACAGTGATCCGGATCTTACAGTGATCCGGATCACTGTAAGATTCGGATCCCTGTAAGATCCGAATCTTTGAACGACTCTCTGCCTTCATTGACATCACTGGAGGCAGGGGGGAGGATTCATAATGAAAGGGGCGGGGCCAATCGTTAGTGTGCCTGCACGGAGTTACTGGAAAACAGTAACTCCGTGCAGACACACTGAGTGATCCGAAGATCCGGATCATGAATCGGATCATTTCAGTGAACGAATCGAAATGATCCGATTCACTTTAATGATCCGAACTTCCCATCACTATCAGATATGCCAGCCACTGTAAAAGTCATAAAAAGCATGTTTCAAGATAACACAATTTAAAGACAAACATCAAAGCCATGACAACTGAAATTAAGAGCAAACTGTGAATTTACAGACCACCTAGAAATGGAGGCACAAGAAGAGAGAAATTTGTTTAATTCAGGATACAGAAATAATTTGTCATGCGGGGTATCCCATTGAATGCCACTGAACTGTAAATTGTGCCATAACTGTAAGAATATGTTCCCAACAGTTAAATGGAACAAAAAGTTAGAAAAATCTCTTCTGTATATCTTTTAATAATATAATTTTATGATGTTAAAAAGTTTTTTAGGTGATATTTCCTATTACTTTAAACAAAGTAAAGATATCCTGATATATTATAAACAAAGGTAACCATTTAATGTCAGAGACATGTACATGTTTGAAAAGCTAAAATTTTGCCCTAAGCACAAACTCTAGACAGCACCTCTTACTGTCGCCAAAAGGGTTAATGGTTACTTCATGTTCTGTGTAGTTTTGTAAAGGTTTGTAGGAGGTGGTGCTGCTAGTGCAAAGGAGGAGATTAAGCTATCATGAAGGGGAAACATTTCCAATACAGGCACTGAACATATGTTTGAGGGTAGCCTGCGGCGAAAAAGGTTTAAAAAGCCTTTCAACTACAGTCTTTTAAAACAAAAGAAAAGTCCTTTTTTTAATATCAGGATGCAGGAATACATACTTTTCCACCTGCACAGCCGCACTTTCCAGCCATCTGGCAGAAACCATTGTGCTTTTGCTTCTTTCAGATAATAGGGAAAGGGTATTTTAAGACCTATAACTTTCTTTCTCCCTAGAAAATATTTTTAACTGTTTCACTGCTTGGGGAAATGGAAAGGGTCTACACGGTATTCTTCTGTACTGGATTTAAAATGTTCACTCATATAGTTCATTCGGAAAGTCATTTCTGAAACCATAAATATAAAATAGAAATGAAATTCAACTGTGATAAATCATCAGAAATGCAATATTACTGTTAACAATTGTATAACCTTCTAGGACTACTAAACGTACACCTGGAGATATAGCAATATTATATTTTCATTGTTTTAGAATTATATCCCGTAACATAGATGTCTGAATATGATTTAAAAGAGATAACTCACGGTTCTTGATACTGAGAAAAAATGTCTTGCACTGGGACAGGTTACCAATTTCCACTGCAGGGGAAGTTATGTCAAATGGCTTAAAATATATTGTTCACATTTGTTTCACACATACTTTTCCAAAAAACTACTTAGATACTAGTCAATAAGGATGTGACATCTATGGAATTGCTTCATTTCTTACTATAAATCTGCAAGACAAAAATATATTGCCAGTGGCCATATTCTTCAAATCATAGCTGCCATCCTGCACTTATAGGCAGCCCCACTTTGTAAGGAACATGACCGTGGCATTGTTGATTTGTGGGCCCAGGTCTAGACACCTCAGTCCCCAACTGAAATTACACACACTGACACTATGAGTTAGCCACATTTTAATATGTATTGGGAAAAAAGATGAATAATCAAATCAATCACAACAATAAAGTCATTGCCCACATTCCAACAGCATCCCTCCTTTCCTCCACAAGTTGCCCACCGACAATGACACCACTCCCCATACATAGAGCAACCCAATAACAACTATAAACCGCCAAGACAGGAGCATACTCAGATGCCCTTGTCCCACACCAAGTTCTGAGCCATTGGCCAGCTCAAAACCACCAACACCAAACATAAACCAGCCAACCTTCCACTGAAACTTAATAACAATGGTTCCATCCCTACCTTACTCCTAGCAGCCTCACCATGAGCCCAACCCTTGACCCCTAACGCAAAGTACGGTCCCTCCAGCTCCCTGACCCAACCCGACAGACTACGTTGGGGGACCTATCAAAGGGGTTGCCCTTGCCTCCCTTACTTCCCAGAAACATTGCTAGAGGATCTGGCTACCAGGTAACCTGACTGGCCCCATGATGAGCATAGGGTCTATGCATTCACCTTAACGGAAAAAAATGTGAATGCATTTACAAGCTAAAGCTTAATGTGAAACAATTACCATTATTCAATGCTAGGAGTCAATCTGGTTGATTGGAAGTTTACATTTTACAAGTTGATATATATGTCTTCAAACCTGCATCAAAAGCAAATTAGAAATTGTCAACTAGCAAGCACTCATGTCAGCGCAAAGTGATCCTCATTTCCTGTGCTAAGATCACTCTGGGTGAAGTGATGTTCTACTGGGGTGCAATATTGCTCTTCCTCGTGGCTTTTGATAAAGCTTTTGCAGGTTTATTCTGAGATGCAGCTTAAGGCCAGTTTCCCCAATGTAGCACCCTTTGTCACGTGCTGAACACTGTATCATGTTCACCATGTTTCCAGATGAGTTTACTGCAAACCAATCTTTTTCTCAGGTTTGGTGGTTTAAATGCACGTATCGGGGGCTGAGAGAATATTTCTTTAAGTATGGGGTCCTCTGAGACTACTGACTGTAGGTCTTTAATAATTTTGCGTATTTCCTCTGGAGTTAGGTTGTAGGTAACTACCAGAAGGAATCCTGTTGTGTTTTCCTTTTCTTTGTACTGTAGAAGCCTTTCCAATAGTATTCTTAGGGATAGTTATTTTCGTTTTCTTTTCCCTGTAGCCCTTTCTCTGAAATTGCTCTGCCAGCGTGCTCAGGTGTTTGTCTCGGTCCTCTGTGCTAGAGTAAATGTGGTGGTCCAGGAAGCTCACACTATGTTCTGGGAAATTCATTGTGAGTTTTATTGATAGGTGGTATGCATTGAATGAGTCATGGAAGTTTAAAAGACAGAATTTATTTTTATTGTATTTTTTACTTATACTTTTTTTTACTTATACCTTTCCTCAGTTATATATACAGTATGTATTTCTTCTTCTAAGAATCTCTGTTCTGGGTCGGCCATGAAAAGATTGGCATACTGTGGTGACATTTATGTGTGACACTGTGAGTCGAGAGGAATTTTATGCAGGTCCCAATGCCATCTTTATGGGGGATGTTACTATATAAATATACATACTGTATATATAACTGAGGAAAGGTATAAGTAAAAAATACAATAAATATTGTGTTGCTAAGTTTAGTTATAAAAGGTTTAAACTAAAGAGACTGTCTAGTAGACTTGTACACAGAAAATGTGGAGACACTGTGACTGACACTGTGATGGTAATGAATTTCATTGCAGAATCAAAGGCCTTCTGAATGTCATACAAATGGAAAAGGAAGGAAACAAAAACAAACTGTTTTTGGTTTTTGTGTACATCGCTTCTGTCTATCATACCATACATCCCCACCAATGAACAATGCATATATAAAATACATTACAAGAAGAAGAAAAATAAAAGACGCAGCTCCAGCTCGGTGTCATACCATCTACAACATGGTCCAGTTTTTCTCTCCAGTCTGCATTGGCAAGAAAGTGCTGCCACTGAAATCGGTCACTGACTGTAGTAAACACCTTATCTATAGTCTCTAAACAGTGGCGACTCTAGAAACAATATATAGGGGGGGCACACAAGATACCACAGTCAAACTGGGGGGGCATTCATAATTTCCAAAAGTAATGTGCTATGGAATTATACTTTTGTTATTGGGCTAAAATAATACTTGATCATTCAACATGGGAAGCCTGAAGCCACAATTGAGTGCGACTAATCCTTGAAATAAATATTATAACACAATAAATAACTTTTCCACTAAATGATTTCAGGGCCTTGAACGTTTTGTCCCCTGAAGTCACTACAACTTCAGGAGGGCATTTTATCTCTGGATACATATAAATTAAATAATTCCTACTGTAAGTTAAGTGCCAGGAAACAGATGACCAAACACACACACCAGGACAGGCTCTGCCACACCGACATCCAAACACACACACACCAGGACATGCTCTGCCACACAGTCATCCACACACATCAGGACAAGCTCTGCCACACCCACATCCAAACACACACACACACACCAGGACAGGCTCGGACACACCCACATCCAAACACACAAACCAGGACAGGCTCTGACACCCAAACACACACCCTAGGACAGGCTCTGCCACACTGACAACCAAACACACACACCAGGACAGGCTCTGCCACACCAACACCCAAACACACACCAGGACAGGCTCTGCCACACCAACACCTATACACACACACCTGAGGACAGGCTCTGCTACACTGATAACCAAAAACACACAAACAGCAGGACACAATCTACGTCACAGACGTCTACATCAGGATGGATTTTTCACACTGCATTGTCGTTTATACCCCCCTTAGTGTTTTTGCCCCTTGTGTATTGATGCCCCTGCTGCCTATATATATTAATATTATCCCCAGTTGCCGATAGCAGGTATAGATCAAAACATTAACACACAAACCAAGCTTTGCATGTATAGATCAACTAAAATTCACTTGTGATCTCAGCACTGAAGGTATATATCAAATAAACAGAATAAGACATACAAATCCTGTATTTGCAGGTATACAATAGTATATAAAACGTAGCATTGCAGGTATAGATCAAATAAATACATGCAAACAGCATTGCAGGTATTAATCAACTGAATAAGACATACAAACAATGTATTTGCAGGTATACATAAATAATGTATGGAAAACCAGCTTTGCAGGTATAGATCAATTGGAATTCACATAAAAACACGTCATTAAAGGGTGTATTTAAAACCCCCTAAATTACAGGCATAGATCACAGGTTGCACACCCCAAAGCCAGCCCTTGCGTCCACACTGCCCACACAGCAATCACACTCCTATCATACCCAGGCAACCAGTAAATGCTGGTACCTAGGCATGATGGGACTGTGCTTGCTGTGATTGCTGTTAGCAATCACACTCCTATCATGCCAGGTCAGCCAGTACATTCTGCCAGCAGTATGGGGTCTGCACATCACTTACAGCCACCCTGTACCAGCATGTACTGGCTGACTTGGCATGATAGGAGTGTGATTGCTAACAGCAATCAAAGTCCCATCATGCCTAGGTTCCAGCACTTACACATCCAACCAGTAAATGCTGGAACCTAGGCATGATGGGACTTTGCTGTTAGCAATAACACTCCTATCATGCCAAGTCAGCCAGTACATGCTGGTACAGGGTGGCTGTAAGTGATGTGCAGACCCCATACTGCTGGCAGCATCAATACACAAGGGGGGCAGCTAGCTAGGTTTCAGCATGTACTGGCTGACTTGGCATGATAGGAGTGTGATTGCTAACAGTAATCACAGTCCCATCATGCCTAGGTTCCAGCACTTACACATCCATGCTATCACACACACACTCATTCATTCATATACTCATTCATTAACAAATTAATTCCCTCAATCACGCATACTCATTCAAACACCCCCCCACCCCCTTACCTGCACTGCAGCTCCTCGATGCCGCTCACAGACTTCAGCATAGGGCGCGGCCTCCCTCTGCGTTCTCTGGTACTGCACAGAGGAAGCAGGACTGGAGCAGACTCATGTGATGTCACGTGAACTCTGCTAGGTTCCGCTTCCTCTATGCAGTACAGAAGACCCTCCCACAGGTAAGTAGCAGGGCTCGAGGTGCGGCCCGCGTAAGATCGGTTGCCCTGGCTGCCGATCTTACGTGGGCCGCACCCTCTCTCTCCTCCGCATTAAAAAAAAAACAACAAATAAAATAACGGTATTTAAAGTCGCATTGCGACTTTATTCCAAATTCGGCAGGGGGGCAACAGGGGGGGCAAGGATTAACCTAGGGGGGGCAATTGCCCCCCTGTAGCGACGCCACTGTCTCTAAAGGTCTGTTTTTGTGATTTCTGACCAAAACATTGAGAGATTTGCGGAGAGCCTCATGAGTGCTCCCAAAGGTGTTTCTAGTTATGTTAAACTACTCTCTGATAAATAGCAATACAAAATGTTCTAAAAATTAAAAAGAAAACATACAAAATTAATACAAAATAATAAAAAAACTTCTCTGCCCAGCATACCAAAAGTATTTAAAAATAATTAAAAACAGTGTAGTGTACATGGGAGTTGCTTAATATTAATTAATTTTAGCAGTAACACATCATGTGGAGAAAATTTAAAAATGCAATAAAGTTTCCCATTGTATATATTATAGTCCTTATAGTGTTGTCCTGTAGATATGCATTTGGTTGTAAAATACCGTATATAATTTGTTTTAAAAAAAACCCTAGTCGTGGTTAAACTGCCTTTATCAGGAGTTAGTATTTAACTTATTGTTGAGTTGCTAATTGGTGGTGGAGTTTAAAGAGTTTCATGCTAATTGTATGCCTTATCTGCAGCCTCCTGTGGCACAGACAAATGTATGCACCTCCAGGGAATAAAGTATGTTAGCAGCATAGTAATAAATAAATAAACATCTCCAAAATAGAATGAACACAGATGGCCACAGGTACATCTCTGTTCAGCCTTTCTCAAATGCTTGCATTTTGAAGAACATACAAATATTTCAAGGAAATGTGCAACCATATTGCAAAATCCCTGGCAGTAAAATGTATTTATGCAGATTTGTTTACACAGGGAATAAAAACTGATAATAATAATAATAATAGTTCCAGTCACTGATGATGTTTATCTTAGTTAAAAGGGTTGCAGAGCAATGTGGCTACACTGCACCGTAGAAATATTTGTGACGGCAGCAAAGATTATAAAGGACAACATTTAATACCCTTCTTTTTGCTGAACATCTGATTATTTTCTTCATTGTGCGAATAAAGTGAATAGGACTCAGGGGCGGGCTGGACCGGGGGGCAGGGGGGCAATTGCTGGGTGCTGATGCGGCCGGCCGGCGCTACTTTAATACTTTTTTTTTAAATTTAATATGGCAAGCCGGATCGGCTATTAAATGGAAAAAAAAATAGTATTAAAGCAGCGCCGGCCGGCGGCATCAGCACCCAGCGGCCGTATGCGATGGCCGCCAAGTGATGGGAGCAGCGTGAGGGGTGAAAGCTCCGCGCCCTCACACTCACCTTTCACCCCTCACACTGCTCCCATCACTATGCGGCCATCAGATTGTTGGAAATCGAATCTAAACGGCCGCTGGGTGCTGCCGGCCGGAGCTACTTTAATACTTTATTTATTTATTTTTAATATGGCAAGCCGATCTGGCATATTAAATAAATTTAAAAAAGGATTAAAGTAGCTCCGGCCGGTGGCATCAGCACCCAGCGGCCGTTTAGAAAAGTTTTCCAGCAGTCTGACGGCCGCATAGTGATGGGAGCAGCGTGAGGGCTGAAAGGTGAGTGCGAGGGGGCGGAGCCACTTCACTTGACTTGCCCCCCAGGCCTTAGGCTGCCAGCCCTCCCCTGATAGGACTTCTACATTTTATGTAACTTATTGTAGTTGCAATTTGTCCCCTCTTGTAGCTTTCCTGGAACATCCAAAGCCCTCTGCAGTCCGCCATCTGAAACTAACCACTAAGAAAGACCCTTGCAGGAATCAAAAAGGTATCCAACCACATTTGGACTTTGCCATATCTGCAAGCAAGTTTTCTAATTCATATTTTGTATTTTATGCATGCCTTTTCTATATATATATACTAAATATGTATTTTGGGGATATTGTTTCTTTTTTTTAGCCAAAAGTTTACCTTGGGAAAGTACAATCCTTAATCTTGATCCCCTCCCCCATTGGCGACAGGTGTGAAAACTGGGGCACTTGTGTTGGGGTGTGGCTACAGCTCAAATAAAAACACTGCCGGAAACAACCAAGAGGGTCGATACAGATCCTTTTGAAACCTCCTCACAGGCACGACAATCAGCAATGGAGTCCTGCTTGCTGACCACTCTGTAATAAGCAGCAGTAGGGATCAAAGTGAAAAGAGGGAGAAATTTTGTTTCTACCTCTTCAACAAAATATAAAACTTAAAATCACAATGACATCATAAGTGATTCCATCCATTGAAAGGAGAGATTCCTTAGCTCTTTAAAGACTTCAAAGGGATCCCTAGTCAAAAAAAGTCTTACTTTTTTCTTTTTAAATTATCTTACCCACATCCACTAGGCATATCCATTAAAAATAACCCCTTCTTTGTCCCAATCCAAAGTTCAAAAACAATAATAAAGCTGCCTTAAAAAATTAAAAACCTACAGTGGGGCAAAAAAGTATTTAGTCAGCCACCAATTGTGCAAGTTCTCCCACTTAAAAAGATGAGAGAGGCCTGTAATTTTCACCATAGGTACACTTCAACTATGAGAGACAGAATGAGATAACAAAGTCCATAAATCACATTGTCTGATTTTTAAAGAATTTATTTGCAAATTATGGTGGAAAATAAGTATTTGGTCAATAACAAAAGTTCATATCAATACTTTGTTATATACCCTTTGTTGAGGTCAAACGTTTTCTGTAAGTCTTCACAAGGTTTTCACACACTGTTGCTGGTATTTTAGACCATTCCTCCATGCAGATCTCCTCTAGAGCAGTGATGTTTTGGGGCTGTCGCTGGGCAACACAGACTTTCAACTCCCTCCAAAGGTTTTTCTATGGGGTTGAGATCTGGAGACTGGCTAGGCCACTCCAGGACCTTGAAATGCTTCTTACGAAGCCACCCCTTCATTGCCCGGGCGGTGTGTTTGGGATCATTGTCATGCTGAAAGACCCAGCCACGTTTCATCTTAATGCCCTTGCTGATGGAAGGAGGTTTTCTCTCAAAATCTCACGATACATGGCCCCATTCATTCTTTCCTTTACACGGATCAGTCATCCTGGTCCCTTTGCAGAAAAACAGCCCAAAGCATGATTTTTCCACCCCCATGCTTCACCGTAGGTATGGTGTTCTTTGGATGCAACTCAGCATTCTTTCTCCTCCAAACACGACGAATTGAGTTTCTACCAAAAAGTTCTACCTTGGTTTCATCTGACCATATGACATTTGCCCAATCCTCTTCTGGATCATCCAAATGCTCTCTAGCAAACTTCAGACGGGCCGGGACATGTACTGGCTCTCTCTGCAGGTCATTCACTAGGTCCCCCCGTGTGGTTCTGGGATTTTTGCTCACCGTTCTTGTGATCATTTTGACACCACGGGGTGTGATCTTGCATGGAGCCCCAGATCGAGGGAGATTATTAGTGGTCCTGTATGTCTTCCATTTTCGAATAATTGCTCCGACAGTTGATTTCTTCACACCAAGCTGCTTGTCTATTGCAGATTCAGTCTTCCCAGCCTGGTGCAGGTCTACAATTTTGTTTCTGGTGTCCTTCGACAGCTCTTTGGTCTTGGCCATAGTGGGGTTTGGAGTGTGACTGTTTGAGGTTGTGGACAGGTGTCTTTTATACTGATAACAAGTTCAAACAGGTGCCATTAATACAGGTAACGAGTGGAGGACAGAGGAGACTCTTAAAGAAGATGTTACAGGTCTGTGAGAGCCAGATATCTTGCTTGTTTGTAGGTGACCAAATACTTACTTTACCGAGGAATTTACCAATTAATTCATTAGAAATCCTACAATGTGATTTCCTGTATTCTTTCCCCCCATTCTGTCTCTCATAGTTGAAGTGTACCTATGGTGAAAATTACAGGCCTCTCTCATCTTTTTAAGTGGGAGAACTTGCACAATTGGTGGCTGACTAAATACTTTTTTGCCCCACTGTATGCATGTGGGCTATTTTTCTATTCAGAAGATGTTGCTTGGGGGTATTTTATTTTTTCATCAGTGGCACCTAATTTGTGGAAGAAATGCTAAGTAAAATTGGAAAAAAGCCCTTTCGACATTATTCACACTTAAGACTATTGAAAAAACAATATATAATTTGTGTGGGTACACTAAACATGGAAAAGGGGAATCACGGTTAAACAAACATGCTAAAAATGGCAAATAAGCTCTGGTCACTTCTTTTCCATACATAGCTGACATTATATATATATATATATATATATATATATATATATATACCTGTAAACATTGTATCCATGGCTGCTCTGATCCATTGTTATGCATATATGCATATAACTACAGGCTTTTTGCCACTGTGCGACAAACTTAGAAATCGGAATGATAGAAAAAACAAACAACCCCCAAAAAGAAGGAATATACAACAATATTTTGAAAGATTGCTTATAATACCTGTAATGTATGTGCAACCAGACAGTTTTTTGCAGCATTTTGCCACTTTGTAATAAAGAGATTAGGTAGGAACATTCGTTCTTGGTTTATTGTAATCCGTAGCAATAACACCTGGCTTGTGCTATTCTCAAAGGCTGACCTTAAGTAAATCTTACAGATTGGATGCTTCTATGCAGTTTATATATCTTTGGAGTGAGCACGGAGTGGTTTGTATACTGTCTGGGAGACTTGATTTCAAAACAGGCACATTCCATCTGTAAAACAGGAAAATGGGGCAAGAGGATTAGAAAATTACATTTTATCATAAGGCACATGCTGCAATGAAATTACTGCTCTTTGAGAACATCTGATAGGTAGGTATATCCTTGACCAAGCACTACACAATCACTGCAACATCTATTGGTTGGCATTTGGATCTACTTGTTATATGATTGCATTTGTATGTTTGGGTGTCCAGTTCTGCATTATTGATAATCTAGTACATGTGGGTACGTACAGTGAACAACAGAGAATTCTAAGGAATGAATTAAAGGCTTACGTGATTGACCACTTCCAATGGCTATTTCAACTGGAATTGAAATTAATTTAGTTTATTTAGATAATATGGACAATGAAACTAGATCTTAATCTGTGTACTGCTAAAGTTGTATTTCTGCTAAAATGTAGGTGATCTGATGGAGAGATACTGGGTCAACCGTAATAGTATTAAGAGATTTTTGACCCTTTCTTCTTGTCAATACCAAAACACCCTTGTGCACACGATGAATACATATTGACATTCGAATGTTTAGGTAGACATAACACTTTTTCAGTGCTTGTCCTCAAGTACCCTTAAACTGTGATATTCTCAAATGAACACAGGTTGATCAATCAGAAATGGCCTTCCAAAGCTATTCTAATTAGACAATTTGTGCCCATTTGAGAAAGAGAAGACAAATATTGTTTTGACAGGTCATGTACAATTATAGTGATAGAATCAAGCACATCCAGCAAATACTATTTAAAAGCACATATTTGAAACATAAATGGTCATTATATGGTCAAATATTCATTACCTGCCACTATACCAAAGTACCCAATTTTGTCCAGACATCAATTATTGCTTACCATGGAGCTGAATTAGCAGGACTACAATTCCAGTTACCCCAATGAGACTCTCCTGCAATTTAAAATAATTTCTGGACACCATTAACAAGGCACCTGCGTGATAGGTGGTGTGCTGTCAGGGTCCACTCTCTGCTGCCTGAACCATGGCTGAATTATACTTCAGGCTAATACATCTGCTACCACTAGTGGCCACCCTCCTCCCTCTGGAGTGATCTGAACCTGATTATCAGGTACAGCTGCGCCTCATGAACTGAGTGAAGCCCTGCCTTTAAAAGACCTGCCTTGCCCTTCAGTCAGGGTCTTGGCATTGAAGTTGTAGGACTGCCTTGCTCTGAGCCGCTTCCCGTGCCTGAACCCGTGCCTGAGCCCGCGCCCGTGCCTGAGCCCGTGCCTGCTTGTGCCCGTTCCTGCCTGAGCCTGTGCCCGTTCCCGTACCCGTGCCTGAGCCGGTACTCGTGCATGATCCAGTACCCGAGCATAAGCCTGTACCCGTGCATGAACCTGTACACATTCCCGTCTTCCCTGCCAGTGGGCCTCCTTTCCCGTCCGCCCTGCCAGTGGGCCTCCGTTCCCGTCCGCCCTGCCAGTGGGCCTCCGTTCCCGTCCGCCCTGCCAGTGGGCCTCCGTTCCTGTCCGCCCTGCCAGTGGGCCTCGCCTGTGCCTGAACCTGTACCTGTACCTGAACCTGCCTGTGGGCTTACCTGCCAGTGGGCCCGCACCCGAGCCTGTACCTGTACCTGCACCTGAGCCGGTACCTGCACCCGAGCCTGTACCTGCCTCAGCTCCCGTCTCTCTGCTTCAGCTCCCGAGCCTGTACCTGCCTCAGCTCCCGTCTCTCTGCCTTTCCAGTTCTGCTACTCTGTACCAATCTCTCTGTCACCATGCATAAAGGGGGTACAGACAGAGTTCCCCGTATCCCCTGCACATGGACTCCTACCCGACCTGCTTGCCCCGGTCCTGACATGTGCTTAATCCTAAGCATACAAAATATGACAGGGCTGACGCACCGGACTGACTGTTGGTGGTTGAGCAGGGCCAGCAATGCCGCAGAGAGAGATAGTGGAATTAAAGGGAAATATGAAGAGGTGGAGAAAAAGGAGAGCTATAGAGAGAAGGGAGAGGTATGAGAAAAAGGAGAGGTGGAGAGAAATGGGAAATATAGTTAGAAGGGGGATAATGAAGAGAGATGGGAAGAAATGGGAGAGATAATGAATAAGGGGAGAGGTAGGGAGAACGGGGAAAGAGAATTAGGAGAAGATAAAAGGAAGGAGAGAGATAGAGATAAAGAGGAGAAGAGAGAGAAATAAGAGAGATAAAAAAAAAGAAGTGATAAAGAGAAGGAGCAGGAGTGATCCAGTAAGAGCCCAGACCGTAACCCATTAAAGATGCTGTGAAATAACCTCAAAAGACCTGTTATCACCAGACATCCTAAGACAATGGTGGAGCTTAAGCAGCTCTCTAAGGAAAAAATTCCTAAAATTCCTCCTGAAGTTTGTGCAAAAAACTTGTTTAAGATTATTGCTCCAGAAGGAAGTTTCACTAGTTATTAAATGTAACCCTTTTTTTCCACCACCACTGCTAATGTTTAATGGGTGTGTACAATAAAGGCATGAAAGTTTTTCATTTTTTGTGTGTTACTGGCTTGAACACATTGTGTTAGTCTATATTTGTGACATAGATGTACTATATGGATACAAGTATTGGGACACCTGACCATTATACCAACAGGGACTTTTATGACATTGCATTCTAAATACAGTGTGCCAGTTCCTCCACTGCTTACCATACCCTCCAGAATGAAATTTAAATTGCTCGTAATAACGTAGCACCTCTTTAGATATCTGCTGTTGTCCAACTGCTCTTTCCACTGGCATTGCCATAATTTTATCAATGGTATACTTATTCTGAGGAATACTATCCATTCTATCAAACTTTCCCTTACTTATTTTAACTTTAAATGCCCATTATTAGGAGAAGCATTCAACTTATTCTTCAAATACTAACAAACCTGAATTCTGAAAGAAACTATCCGTTCTCGCTACCTTTGAGATCTTCATTTCAAAGACTTCTCCTTATCAACCTCACTACAATGAAGTTATCATCTCGCTCATTCCCCCTTAACCTCCTAATAGATTACAAGACCACAAGAGCTGGATCCTCTTCTCCTTCTCTATCAGTATGCCTTAACGTGTGTGTTAACCACTTCGCTAAAATACAGGATGTCCATAAAAGGCAACACAAGATGCCCATATGGACATACCGGGACATTCAATAGAAAATACAGCTGCAATACTATCTGTGACACAACTGGCATCCGAGCCCTAGTTTGGCTTATGATTATTATCAGTAGCGCCAAAAAAAAGTGACCTTCCCAGTTAAGCATTATGAGTAAGAAAGGCAAGCTTGGTTTGAACATGAGATGGAACAAATTAGAGGACTCATCTAAGCTTAGAAATGTTCCTGCTGCTTGACTTTCTCAGGGAAACTTCAAACCGTATGACTGGTTAGACCATAAAAAAGACAAATGCAAGAGTTTCTTCTGCATATTTTATTTTTTGGATCATAACCCTGAAAATTTTCATAGGTTCCCAAAGAAGACTCCATCAAAGGTTTAGGAGAAGTAAAAAAAAAGATGGAGACAAGGGTCTATATATTCTACCTCTGTCTTGTTCAGATTGGCTCTAAGCAAAACAAATGTCTAGAATAGCATGTAACGGGAACCAAGAGGTCATCCTTAGCCGTCATTGCCGCCTTCCCACACCGAAAAAGCCAGCAATCAGGTGGATAGCCGCTCCAGTTCTTGGAGTAACAGTGCCAATAATCTTCCTGAAATGGGGGTCCAGCATCTACAATGCAGAGATAAAATATTTAAGGTGATTTAGGATAAGAAGGAATACAAGGACATCCTTTATATGCTCCTAAAAGCCTATGCACAATGATATGCGCAAGGCATCTTGATTATAGTTTGTATTTGTAGTTATTTTGTTGTGTGTTCCTCAAGGTGGCCTTCTCAACAACCCTACTGTCAGGGATATCAGCATACCTGGGAACTCTCCGGGTTTGACCCAGGGTCTCGGGAGCGGGGTCTTCACACGCCCCTCTTCCCGTCCATTTGCCCTTTAAATGGGGGTGTTTCCCGCTGACATCAGCGCCCCCGATGTCAGCAGGCTCCGGGTAGCTGGAGTGAAGTTCCCAGGTATGGATATCAGGCACAGTCTTAAATGTCCTGAAGAATGTGTCCACGTTCAGTAATAGGGAACAATTTTGCTTCTCTATGCCAGATTATCTGCTAAAGGTGGGACATGATAAAAGAAATGCTAGCATCATTGCTGAAAAACACCTTGTGAAGTATCTGCCTTCTCATCGATTGACTGCTTCCATGTCTTATCCACTGACAATAAATAACAGTAGCCATAGCTCACTCACTACTTCTGGGGCAAGCCACGCAGGCTTTTTCACCTCTCTATCCCATAATTTGTCCCAGGAGACAAGTGGAGTTTGAATGATACCTTTATTGGCTAACTGAGTAAATATAGATTGCAAGCTTTCAAGACCTCTCTTTAAGTATCAGTCAAATAACATGGTTAAGAATGGGAAGCAGATAACATCAAAATGTCTAAGGCAAGGTCCTGAGAGGTCTTGAAAGCTTGCAATCTATATTTACTCAGTTTACTTAGTTAGCCAATAACTGGTATCATTCAAACTCCACGTAATTCTACAGCTAACATGGTACCAACTCTCATCTTTTATAATTTGTCTCAACTCTCTAACCATCACAATTATGCCACACAAAAAAATTCTAACCATCTTCAACATACAAATGAACAAATTTCAAATTAATATTCTAAGCTTTCTCTTTCAATTTTGTTGTTAAGTTGTCTGTGCCTCCTTGCATAGAGAAATTCATATGAATAAACTCTAGCAATTAAAAAAAAAATGAAAAAAATATTTTTTACTACGTTTGCAACCAAACCTAGATAATTTTACAGCAACATTCCTTGCGGCCGCCGTGCGGACATAAAGTTCAAAACAGCCGCTGAGCGGCTGCGAGCGTGATTGAGCATTCAGGCCACCTCCACTGACCGGCGGCACCTAATGAAATTAAAGCGGCCAGCGTGCACGCACCGCGCCGCCCAATGGTTGTGCCTTAGCACTTCGTCCCACGTCTTAAAAAGAGTGGGACAAAGAGTTGAGGCATGGCCATTGGGCGTCGCGATGCGCGCACGCCGGCCACTTTAATTACATTAGGCGGAGGCATCCTCACTGCTGCACGGCGGCTCCTGTCAATCACGCTCGCAGCCGCTCAGCGGCTGTCAAGAGTTCCTCGTGACAGGGAGAGGATCGTCACGTCAGAGGAGAGCAAGGAAAAAAAAACACAAAAAATTTAAGTGTTACAAAAAAAAGGGACATCATTAAAAATTAAATAATACAAAAGGGGGGGTGGCTGGGTTGTGGCATCACAAAATCAATATAAACAGGGGGTGTATGTCTGGGGGTAATACACATGGCAGTGGGGGTCCTCAACAATAGACAAGAGTGTGCTTGGGCATCACATTAACCAATACAAAAGTGGCGGGGACATCAATACACAAGGGAGGGGGTTGGTTGGGGCATCACATAAATCAATGCTGGGGGGCAATACACAAGAGTGTGGGGGAATAAATGCACAAAGGGGGCAGTACACAAGGTTGTGTTGTTGGGGGAAGACAGTAATCAATACTAAAGGGGGACCTGGCTGGGGCATCAATACACAAGGGGACAAAAATACAATAGGGGGAGTTAATGACAAAGCAGTGTGGCAGAGCCCTTCCTGGTGTGTGTCTGGGTGTCAGTGTGGCAGAGCCTTTCCTGGTATTTATTTGGGTGTCTGTGTGGCAGAGCCTTTCCTGGTGTGTATTTGGGTGTCTGTGTGGCAGAGCCTGTCCTGGTGTGTGTCTGGGTGTCGGTGTGGCAGAGCCTTTGCTGGTGGGTGTGTGTTTGGATGTGTCAGTGTGGCAGAGCCTGTCCTGGTGTGTGTTTGCGTGTGTCGGTGTGGCAGAGCCCGTCCTGGTGTGTGTCTGGGTGTCTGTGTGGCAGAGCCTTTCCTGGTGTGTATTTGGGTGTCTGTGTGGCAGAGCCTGTCCTGGTGTGTGTCTGGGTATCGGTGTGGCAGAGCCTTTGCTGGTGGGTGTGTGTTTGGGTGTGCCAGTGTGGTAGAGCCTGTCCTGGTGTGTGTGTCTGGGTGTTGGTGTGGCAGAGCCTTTCCTGGTATGTGTTTGGATGTGTCGGTGTGGTAGAGCCTGTCCTGGTGGGTGTGTGTTTGTGTTTGGGTGTGTCGGTGTGGTAGAGCCTGTCTTGGCGTGTGTGTCTTTGGGTGTGTCGGTGTGGTAGAGCCTTTCCTGGTATGTATTTGGGTGTCTGTGTGGCAGAGCTTGTCCTGGTGTGTGTGTGTTTGGGTGTCTGTATGGTAGAGCACGTCCTGGTGTGTGTTTGGGTGTTGGTGTGGCAGAGCCTGTCCTGGTGCATGTGTCTGGGTGTCGGTGTGGCAGAGCCTGTCCTGGCGTGTGTGTCTGGGTGTCAGTGTGTGCACTGTACTTACTGAAGTAATAAATTGGTTTATTTAATGTTTACTTATCCAGAGATAAAACGCCCTCCTGAATTTATAGTCACTTCAGAGGACAAAACTCAAAAATCAGTGAGAGAAAGTATCGGTATTGTGTAATTTACTCTAACTTAAATCTGCATATTTTATTACAAAGGATTAATCGCAGAAACTTGAATGGTGGTTGGGATCTTCAGAGTGAAACCCAATGTAGTTGTAAGAACTGATTTCATTATTCCTGTTGGTTTCACTGTCCTTCCACCCTAAGAGAGGACCTTTTACATAAACATATTGGCAGACCACTTTGCACCATGAACTGTGTGCATTTCTTTAAAAAAATAATAATGTATCTGGGATGAGGTATTCATTGGATGATGCAGTGCTAGAACAGTTGTGGTGGTATTAATAGCCAAGAATATCGTGAAGAATAATGTGATCACTGTTTTGTTCCACTGAATAAAATGGAACTTTTTCATCTAAAAATGTTTGCAGTAGCAAATGTTTTGATTCCATTATGTCCAATTTATTTAGTTTATTAGGGCCTTTTAACACTTTTTTTCTGGCATTTTAATACAAATAATGTGATAACGAATGTTTTATAGTTATTTGTACGGCAAAACGTGTTACTCGGTATGTATAAGGGGTGTGTGTGGGTACAAGAGCTCGACCGCGAGATAAACTATATGGGGCTGGTCTCCAAATGTTTCCAGAGCTGTTTTTCATTCCCAGTCCGGCCCCGATCTGCTTGTAAAATGGTTTTAGGAACTGTGACCTTGGTGGAAGATGCTCAGTCAGACATCCATTAATGATTGCAGAATATGGAAACAGTGTGTTCTCTGCATTCAGCTAGTCCCTTGGGAAGAATATATTTGCTTAAGGGTATATGCAGCATTAGCCTTGGAAATCCATCTCCTGTGGGAGGGATGATGCAAAGCTCATAACCTTCAGTTCTATACATAATGCTCAGTGTTTGAATAACAGTGATATTCTTTGTGCATAGCACAAGCATCATAGTACTTATTTAAAAAAGGGGAAAAAAAAACATTTTCGACAAGCAATACATATAACGTAGCAAATACTTGACTTTGGAAAAAAAATTGCGTTGGTTGGCTTAATGTGGATATGTCCCTCCCCAACCACCCTGTACACTGCTAAAAATGATTTTGCTGCATATACTAGCCACCAAAAAATATATTAAATATTATTGCACTTGGAAATGGAACATGAAAAAAAATGTACACAAAATGCTAAAATGTTATACGTCACAATAGTTGTCTGTGGATCCATACTATCATTGCTGCAGCACAACAAAGTGTAAATGATTAAATAATTGCTTACTAGTTACTGTGTCTTAGTGATAGAAAGCTGCTAGTGGCTTATGCATCAATGGGTACATAATGTTCTTCAACTGAATCTTGTACACCTCGTATTCATAGTATACAATGATTAACAATGGTTTTAGATGGTTTTAGATGACTTGTGCATCCATATTTGTACTAGCATGTTTTTTGGTGGGGTTTAACAAAAATCTCTAGTTTTTGGTTAACATAAAAAATATTAGTTATTTTAAATATATAAAATTAGGCATTTGACTCTGCTTGCACACAGTGTGTTTTAGTTGATTTTTAGTCATTTACACTACTAGCCAAACCTTTAATTTGTGTACAACACAAATTATTCTACTTTTTCTGTCTTATCATATATTGTTTTTCATCTTCATTAATACATATTGGTGACAAAATCAGGCATTCAAATGGGCTTGTGTCCAGTTGTTTAAGATGTGAAACCTGTTCCTGAGTAGTTTAAGACAGTTACCCAATTATGCTGCCAGCCAAACCTCTAATTTGTGGACAAGTTTTTTTTTAATGAACTTTTGACCTGGGCCAGCAGTCATATTCCCCCTTTCCTAAAGAACCCAGGATTGGTTCAATCTGTTTGTCAGTGCCAGCCATGTGCCCTGCTCTGTATCTACTGGTCCATCTTACATTTCCTTCCTTACTCAGAGGCAGGGGCATAACTAGAAGCCTCAGGGCCCTGGTGCGAGAATCTGTTACGGGGGCCCTCCACCCCTAACCCTCTCCCTACCCCCTTCTCACCATCTACTCTCTCCCAACCCCCCTTCTCACTATCTACCCTCCCCCTTCTCACCATCTACCCTCTCCCTACCCCCCTTCTCACCATCTACCCTCTCCCTACGCCCCCTTCTCACCATCTACCCTCTCCCTACCCCTTCTCACTATCTACCCTCCCCTTCTCACTATCTACCCTCTCCCTATCCCCCTTCTCACTACCTACCCTCCCCCTTCTCACTATCTACCCTCTCCATACCCCCTTCTCACTATCTACCCTCCCCCTTCTCACTATCTACCCTCTCTCTACACCCCTTTGTAGTTCACTTACTGTGCAGCCCTGTGGTGGGAGCGTGAGTCTTGCTGCTCTGCCGCGGTGCACGCGACTTCACTGCTGAGCGATGGCATATGACTTCATATGCCGACGCTCAGCGTGAAACGCCGGCACCCGAGACTCCTCACGCTCCCACCACTGCAGTTGAGGCAGTGCTGATGCAGGCGGCAGGGAAACAACCGCTCGGCACTCCATGGGCCCCCCTGACTGGTAGAACTCCGGGGCCCGATCGCAGTTGCGACCCCTGCGACCCCGGTAGTTCCGCCACTGCTCAGAGGGATAAATATGTTTCTAGTTTGGGGGAAAATCAGTGTCTTGTACCCACTGGCTGGATATGTGCTAATGTCTACCTACTACCAGTACCTTGCTACCTCTGCTGCTGCCATATCACTTTTCTTACCCTGAAGAATCAATTAATCAAATGGATCCAATTTTGGGATAAATTGAGTCCCATAGCATGCGGCTGGAAGTGTGTATCCATTGGTGCAGTGCTGCTGTTGCTTGTGGTGGTGGTCCTGGAGTGCAAAACCTAGTGTGGATCTTTTTCTTAACCATGAGATGGTGCTGCTGTAGGTGAAAGATACGTCCAGAAGGTGTCAGGGTCCTTACCTCTTTGGGAAAGCTCCTTCACTGTCTTTTCCGAATAAAAAATTGTCTTCGAAGGCTGGCAAACAAATTTTGCTTCCCAAAAAAACGAATGTGGCAAAATTAAAAGAAAAATTTGTCCAAATTGATTATGATTGCCATGCACAAGTCTATTTTTTAGCTAGAATCTGTTTCACTCAACCTGCAAAAGCATTAACTTTTATTTAACTCTTCTTTTAATCATACCCGAGTTCAGGAAAAAAATCTGCTAATTTCTATAAAGTATACTAAAAACCTAATCTCTTTAAGTGGAGGCCACATTGGGAAACACAGACTAAAGTTTAACATCATTTGAGACAAACCTACATGTTCCCATGTGAGCCAAAAATATTAATTTGGGGTAATAGGTAAAGTTACCCAAAGCTTGTAATATACAATTGTGCTTGCAGTGGATCAATGAATGGAAGTATAGGCCATTATACAAAATCCTGCTATGGATGTGATACTTCATTGGCATTACTTCTACACGTGATGTGGCATTGAGTTGCTTTTGGTTAGCTTTTTTTCACCTACAATGTGTCACGTACAAGTAAATAGGAGATACCGTAGTCAGGTAGGACTCCAAGACAGAACAAGTTCAGACAAGCCGAGGTCAGGATTCCGGAGAGCAGGATAGCCGATAAACGTAGCCGAAGTCAGGATTCAGGAGATCAGGATAAACAATGAACAAGCCAAGGTCAGGATACAGGAAAACAACGTAGTCAGGCGAGCCGAGGTCAAACACAGGAATCAGGCAGGTAAACGCTATCTGGGTGCTAGCACAAGGCATAGACGACCATCAGAAGGCAAGGTGAAACTGGTCTGAGGGGTTTAAATGGAGAACCGCGGAGGAAGTCTGAATCTCCCATCAGCTCCTCATGACATCACTTCCGGTGTCTGTGACTCGCGGCCATCTTGTGGATGGCGTAATCTCCCTTCATAAATTCCTCCAGTATGTGAGTTCGCCACTAGAGGTCGCGCATGCACAGCAGCAGGTCGCCGTGTACCAGGAGGTCTGCCTCTCCTGCGTGGCACTTCAGAGGAAGGCAGCGGAAGCGGCCTTGCGGTGGAGGGGGGTCTCCCTCTCCCTCGTGGTGGCTGCTGCGGAGGTGGCCGTGCGGTGGGGGGTCTCCCTCTCCTCCGTGGGGGCTGCTGCAGAGGTGGCCGTGCATTGGAGGGGGGTCTCCCTCTCCTCCGTGGTGGCTGCTGCGGAGGTGGCCGTGCGTTGGAGGGGGGTCTCCCTCTCCTCCGTGGTGGCTGCTGTGGAGGTAATCGTGCGTTGGAGGGGGGTCTCCCTCTCCTCCGCGGCGGCTGTTGCGGCAACGTGGGAACCGAGGACAGGTGAGTAACAGTACCCCCTCTCAAAAGGGCGCCCTCAGGGCGACCACCAGGACGAGAAGGGCGTCTTGCGTGGAAGGCACGTATCAATTGTGGTACTGAAAGGCGTGCCGCTGGTACCCAGGAACGTTCTTCTGGACCGAGTCCTCTCCACTGTACGAGGTACTGTAGACTGCCTTGTTGCCGCCGGGAATCAAGAATGGCCTGGGGGATACGACTCTCCAAACCCCTCCTGGAAGTCTCAGCAGTAGACTGTGCCCCTCGGGTATACTGGTTGCAGACTAGAGGTTTCAGCAAGGAGGCGTGAAATACCCGAGGAATACGAAGCGTTCTGGGGAGCGAGAGTTCGTACACCACCGGATTAATCCGGCGTAGAACCGGAAAGGGCCCAATAAAACGCGGAGCCAATTTCATAGAAGGAACCCGGAGTCTCAGGAACCCCGTGGACAACCAAACCCTATCACCGGGTTGGTACGAGGGATTGGGAGACCGCTTCTTGTTGGCCTGTCTCTGCTGGAGCTGAGCAGCACGTTCCAGGGCGGAGTGAACAGAGGCCCAGGTGGCACGGATGGAAGCGAGTCTCTCCTCCAGATCTGGAACAGGTGAAACCGGTAAAGTCCCTGGGAGAGACTGCGGGTGGAGGCCATAAAGGCAGAAAAACGGAGAGATCCTGGTAGCCTCCTGGAGTGTGTTGTTCCTCGCAAATTCAGCGAACGGCAGTAGATCGGCCCAATCATCCTGGTGGTCATTAATAAAGAGGCGCAAGTACTGTTCTAGGTGCTGATTAGTCCTCTCCACCAGGCCGTTCGTCTGAGGGTGATACGCAGAGGAGAAAGCCAAGGTGATTCCCAAGGACTTAGTAAAGTCGCGCCAGAATCTAGCAACAAACTGGGTCCCTCTGTCCGACACAATCTCAGACGGTACGCCGTGCAGGCGAACGATGTCCCGGATGAACACATCCGCCAAAGTAGAGGCGTTGGGAAGCTTCTTAAGCGGGATAAAATGAGCCATCTTTGAAAAGCGGTCAACCACCACGAGAATCACGGTATGGCCCTTTGAAGGAGGCAGCTCGACAATAAAGTCCATGGCCACATGGGTCCAAGGAACCGAGGGACAAGGGAGTGGCTGAAGTAGTCCAGCAGGACGTGTACGACAGGACTTATTGGCAGCGCATTTGGTGCATGAGTGGACGAAGGCTGTAGTGTCCCTCCCCCAGTGGGGCCACCAAAAAGTTCGAGAAATCAGGTCCTTGGTGCGCGCTACTCCAGAATGTCCCGAGGTTCTAGCGCCATGAAGCGTGCGTAGCACAAGGGTGCGTAAGCTAGGAGGCACAAATAGTTTCCCAGGAGGTAAGGAGGGTGGAGCTTGTCCTTGAAAGCGAGAAATACGATCCATCAGGGGAGTATACCCACGTAGATGAATGGCAGCGATGACCTTGGCAGGGGGAATAATGGGTTCGGGTTCCCCATTCTCCTCCTCTGGTCGCGTATGCATACGGGACAATGCTTCCGCCTTGGTGTTCTTAGAGCCTGGACGATACGTCAACACAAACGGAAATCGGGATAGAAACAAGGCCCACCTAGCCTGGCGTGGATTGAGGCATTTAGCAGATTCCATGTACTGGAGGTTCTTGTGATCTGTCAAAATTAAGGTAGGTACAGAGGCTCCCTCCAGCAGGTGACGCCACTCCTCCAAAGCAAGGATGACAGCCAATAACTCCTTATTCCCGATGTCATAGTTCCTCTCAGCCGCAGAAAAGTGCCGAGAGAAGTACCCACAAGGGTGCAGCGGTCCGCTGTATGATGCGCGTTGAGAGAGAACGGCTCCAACCCCAGATTCCGAAGCATCTACTTCCAGGACAAACGGTAGATGCGGGTTGGGATGCCGTAGCACCGGGGCAGACGTGAATCTCTCCTTGAGAATAGTGAATGCAGACACTGCCTCCGAAGACCACTCCGCGACTTTGGCACCTTTCTTTGTCAAGTCCGTTAGAGGTGCAACGATCTTGGAGTAGTTGCGAATAAAACGCCGATAATAGTTGGCAAATCCAAGGAAACGTTGAAGAGCCTTGAGGCTCCCGGGCTGCGGCCAGTCCTTGATTGCTTGAACTTTGGATGGATCCATGTCGAACCCCTCAGGAGTGATAACGTACCCCAAAAACGTCACTTTGCGAGTCTCGAAGACGCACTTCTCTAATTTAGCAAATAATCCGTGTTGCCGAAGACGGGACAGTACACGGCGGACCTGTTCGCGATGAGAAGGCAAGTCTGTAGAGTAAATGAGGATGTCGTCTAAATAGACCACGACAAACTGCTGGAGGAAATCTCTGAGACAGTCATTGATAAAGTCCTGAAACACCGCCGGGGCGTTGCATAATCCGAACGGCATGACTAGATACTCGTAGTGTCCCGAACGCGTATTGAACGCAGTTCTCCACTCATGACCGGCACGGATACGGACAAGGTTATAGGCCCCACGAAGATCCAGTTTAGTAAAGATCGTAGCCCCTCGTAACCTGTCGAATAGTTCAGAGATGAGGGGAATCGGGTAGGAGTTACGTCTTGTGATCTTATTCAACCCTCTGTAATCAATGCACGGTCTCAACTCTCCATTCTTCTTCTTAACAAAAAAGAACCCGGCACCAGCAGGAGATGTAGACCGACGGATAAAGCCACGCTTGAGATTCTCCTCGATGTAGGTCTCCATAGCCTTGGTCTCAGGAACGGATAGCGGATAGACCCGGCCTCTGGGCGGCATAGTACCTGGAAGGAGATCAATCGGGCAATCATACGGTCTGTGTGGGGGCAACTTCTCTGCCTCCCTCTTGTCAAAGACATCCGCAAACTCCTGGTATTGTCTGGGAAGAGCTGTAGTAACGGTCTCCAAGTCAGAGGACATACTGGCCAGTTTGACTGGTTTGATGCAATGCTCCTCACACGGTCGACTCCAAGAGGTAATCTCTCTAGTAGTCCAATCGATGGTGGGATTGTGCGTCTGTAGCCACGGAAAGCCCAGAATGACTGGAGTAGAGGGAGAGCAGATAACCAGGAACTGAAGCGTCTCATTATGAATCATGCCCACGGAGATTGTCACCGGTGTAGTAATATGGGTGACCTGGGCAGGATGCAGAGGTCTGCCATCAATGGCCTCGAGTCTCACAGGAATGTCCTTAAGTGTTGTGGGAATATGCTGTTGGTCACAGAAACCGGCATCGATAAAATTCCCAGCAGCACCCGAATCCAGAAAGGCCTCTGTGCAAACAAACCCCGCAGGCCAGGACACCCGAATCGGAACAGTCATTCGAGTGTTACTTGAGTCAGAGGACATACCCAGCACACCCAAAGCAGGTCCTCTGAACCACTCTAGGTGCTGGAGTTTCCCCGACTTCTTAGGACAAGAACTTGCCCAATGCCCTGCCATGCCGCAGTACAAACAGAGCCCCTCTCTGTGTCTCCTGGATCTCTCATGCTCTGACAAATGGGTAGTCCCCAGTTGCATGGATTCCACAAAGGCGGAGGAATTCATAGGTGGTGGTATGAACTGGGGAACAGCACGCACGAGATGACGAACTCCTCTGTCACGTGCTTTCAAGTCGTCCCGCTGTGCCTGTCGCTCACGGAGTCGAAGATCAATCTGTGTGATGTAAGCTATTACAGAGTCTAGGTCAGACGGTAGATCTCAAGCAGCAATCTCGTCTTTTAAAGTCTCTGATAGCCCGTGCAAAAAGGCTGCAATCAGTGCTTCATTAGTCCAATCCACTTCAGCCATTAGGGTGCGACATTCTATAGCATAGTCCATCAGAGAACGTTCCCCTTGGCGAATATTGAAAAGAGAGGACGAAGCAGTGGAACTCCTGCCTGGAACGTCGAATACAGAACGTAGTGCAGACACAAATTCGGAGTAGGAACGAACCACCGAAATGTCTCTCTCCCACAGAGGTGAAGCCCATGCCAGGGCCTTGTCGGTCAGGAGCGAAATTACGTATCCCACCTTAGCGCGGTCAGAAGCAAAGGCATAAGGAGAAAGTTCGAAATGAATTTCGCATTGGTTAAGGAAACCACGACAAGTAGTAGGATCTCCTCCATAACGTTGTGGCGGCGGAAGGTTCGTAGGAGCATGAACCATGGAGACTGGAGCCGGGAGGGAGGCTGGCGGAGGTGCTACTGCTGGAGACTGTGCCGGTAATCCGGGATCAGTGCGCTGAAGGAGGATCTGGAATGCCTGGGTAAACTGCTCCAGACGATGATCCATCTCATCCAGCCGAGCCTCACACGGATCTTGAAGTCCCACCGAAGCGGGTCTCATGATGGCCTTCTGATTCTGTCACGTACAAGTAAATAGGAGATACCGTAGTCAGGTAGGACTCCAAGACAGAACAAGTTCAGACAAGCCGAGGTCAGGATTCCGGAGAGCAGGATAGCCGATAAACGTAGCCGAAGTCAGGATTCAGGAGATCAGGATAAACGATGAACAAGCCGAGGTCAGGATACAGGAAAACAACGTAGTCAGGCGAGCCGAGGTCAAACACAGGAATCAGGCAGGTAAACGCTATCTGGGTGCTAGCACAAGGCATAGACGACCATCAGAAGGCAAGGTGAAACTGGTCTGAGGGGTTTAAATGGAGAACCGCGGAGGAAGTCTGAATCTCCCATCAGCCCCTCATGACATCACTTCCGGTGTCTGTGACTCGCGGCCATCTTGTGGATGGCGTAATCTCCCTTCATAAATTCCTCCAGTATGTGAGTTCGCCACTAGAGGTCGCGCATGCGCAGCAGCAGGTCGCCGTGTACCAGGAGGTCTGCCTCTCCTGCGTGGCACTTCAGAGGAAGGCAGCGGAAGCGGCCTTGCGGTGGAGGGGGGTCTCCCTCGTGGTGGCTGCTGCGGAGGTGGCCGTGCATTGGAGGGGGGTCTCCCTCTCCTCCGTGGTGGCTGCTGCGGAGGTGGCCGTGCGTTGGAGGGGGGTCTCCCTCTCCTCCGTGGTGGCTGCTGTGGAGGTAATCGTGCGTTGGAGGGGGGTCTCCCTCTCCTCCGCGGCGGCTGTTGCGGCAACGTGGGAACCGAGGACAGGTGAGTAACACAATGATGGATATTTATAAATGAGATTTTTTTTTGGGGAGTGTTTTTATGGAGTGTCCCTGTCTGTTCACAAAACACTTATTTATAAATTGGCATTTTTGTGCAATTCTCTCCACATTGTAAAAAATGAGAGATCACCTCATTAGCAATGTGATCCAGAGCCTCAAACAAGAGGACATCTGAAATGAAAGTGCATTATACCTCCTCACTCATATCTGTAAAAACAAATCGTAATTGTGGAAGAGAAAGTTCTAACTCCTGGGCAGGATTGTCATACAATATTTCCAACCTGAGTAGCTATATTTCTGAAAGCTGTTTTATGGACACTAAAGGAAAACTTGTTATTCATAAATTATTATTATCTTTTATTTATATCGCACCAACAATGTACGCATCACTTCGTACAATGCATATACCGTATTTGCTCGATTATAAGACGACCCCCCAAAATCTGAATATTAATTTAGGAAAAAATGAAAAAGCCTGAATATAAGACGACCCTATAGGAAAAAAGTTTTACTAGTAAATGTTAATTCATGTAAACTATGTAAACTATTTTTTTTAATAAAAGCTATGATTTTTTTTTCAACCAGCCCCCAATATGCCACTGTGCCCCATGATATGCCTTTTAACCCTCTAAATACCACTGTGCCCTATGATATGCCATTTAACCCTCTATATGACACTGTGCCCCATGATATGCCTTTTGACCCCCTATGTGCCACTCTGCTTCCAGAATTGCCTTATACCCCTATACCCCTATTTGCCAATTATGCAGATTGGCATATAGGGAGGTATAAGGCATTTCAGGAGGCAGAGTGACGTATAGAGGGTTAAAAGGCATTTCTGGAGGCAGAGTGGCATTAAGGGGGTTAAAAGGCAACTTCCGCTGCAGCCGGAAGGAGGTGCAGTTAGCAGCGGGGGTTGTCTGCGTCCATCGCGCATACACCCCCCGGTGCGGGGAACTCTCCTCTCTGACAGCCGGCGATGGACGCAGACAACCCCCGCTGCTAATGGCACCTCCTTCCGGCTGCAGCGGAAGTTGCCTGCGCGAATCGTGTGGATATCTACCCGCTGCCGTGACTACACACCAGGGAGTCAGAAGCACCGGTAAGTTTGGGGGGGGGTGTTGATTGGGGGGCTTAAGACAGGAGGATCCAGGTCCCCTGCAGCACTGCGGGGGATCTGGATCTTAGTCTCATAGCTCTGAAAAAAATCTTGTCTTATAATCGAGCAAATACGGTGTTCAAGGGGCATGACAAGACTTACTAAGACAAACCTATACATTATGTGGAGAGGGCCCTGATCGCAAGTTTATATTCTTGAGGGAATAGGTTGAGGACAAACATAATGAACAGAGAAAGGTGAGAGCCTTAGCCCATTGGAAGAACATAAAGATCGAACAGGGGATTATTTTTTATGAGGCAGAAATGGATTGAGAAGCAGTGTTATAGAGGGCCTTATATGTTAGGTACAAGGATTTAAAATGTAATTCTTAAAGTAATATCGAGCCAGTTTTTGTGGATTCTTGATATTTTTTAGGTGCAAGAGGTAGGTTCTGGCAAGGCACTGAGGATGAAGGAGATGTTTGAGCCAAGGATGACCCCAAGGCGGCATCGGGCCTGGCTATTGGAAGGGATTGTAAACAGTGGCTTTTGTATACCTGGGGACTTTCTCTGGTAGGCTTCCTCTTCTGTGGGTGAGGATGGCATTTTAAAGAGGTAGGACTAGCTGTGCAAAAGGCTATCCCCATGAGCTTTTAGTGGGTGGAAAGTGGGCAGGTGTGGGCATGGTCAAATGCTGCTCCCCTGCCTGTAGAAATTATGAAACTGATCTGGAGACCACAGGAAGCAGGGGTTCACTGTTACAATCTTCCGTTTCATGTTCCCCCCTTATTCTTCCCAAGGCTTCATCCCTTTTCATTCTTAACATTCATTGTCCTAAAACTAAAAAACTATATATGTATGTGGTATATACATATATATATGTGAATACAATATGTGGAAGAAGAATTTATCTGCAAAGTGATTTAATCTTAAACTGATGATAAATCTAATTAACAACTTGGAGACAAGAAAAATGTGTCCCTTTTGAAGCAAAATTGAAAGAGGAATTTGTCCACAGCAAATACAAAGGGCATAGTAAAAACTAAACTTGACAGACTTGTGTCCTTATTCAAGTCTCAATTACCAGGTTACTATGCTGCTATGTTGCTATGTTTCTGTATTGCTCATCATGCACTACTCTGTTAAATCTATTCAATCATTTATCTTTATTTCTTTTAGTGCAGACAGATGCCTCGGATAATAAACAGGTGTGTGGGGAGCCATGGGAACACAGAGTACTGAGGTTTGAAACGCTGGGTTTACTTACTAACAGCACAAAAGCAATTAATTGTACAACTTCTGCACAGAACTAATGTATTGCACACCCTTGTGAAACTAACACTGTTAATGTGCATAAGTCTGTTTGTACAAAAACAGAAAGAGTCAAGGATATTAACGTCAATCTCTCAGAAACAACATAGTCGACCGTGAATGTGACGTATTACAGCTTACTAAAATAATGCAGTATGATAAGACTAAACTCTTATGTAATCATATTACATAATTAATATCAATATTCCTTAAGCAACTCTACACTTTAATTCTGGAGCTATAAGCCTACCAAAGAGAAAAAAAAATTGTTGGAGCTGGCTGCATGGCTGAGAGCGTAAGACAGGGGTGTAAGGCCAGGCAGACCAAAAGCAGTAACAGAGGGTAGAGCACACAGATATTCGGACAGTCCAGGGGTCGAGGAAGCAGCACAGGTTCATTCATATCAAACAAGCTGAGATTGTGAGACATTAGATAGCTAGGGATGTCAAGTCAAGGTCAAGAGTCAGGAGTTAACTGAGGTGAAAGCAGGGGTTATATATACATATATATAGGATCAGAGGCTAAAGCTCCACCCTTCATGGCTAGTCCCCTCCTTCCCATGGCAGAATCCACCCTCATCAGTATCCAGCACTAAACCACCAATCAGGAAGCCCTTTAAGAAGGAGGACACCCCCTCCCCGCATGTCAACCATAGCCATCTCACATCAATGCACGCAGATATGGCGGGAAGCAGTTAAAACTCTGTTCTGAGTGGGAGCAGGTCTCTGGGCCTGACACTGGGCTACTTAGAAGTAAATCAAATGCTTGTTTGGAGAATGAGACAGAGAAAGACTGATTTCATCCGCAAAACCAGAAGCCTACTAGTCTCTATTCACTAAGGGTTATGCATGCAAGCAGAGGTAGGTGAGCCAGCCACGGCAAGGTGCAAGTTAGCAAGCTGTATGAGAGTCTTCTAGATCACCTGACGAGACAAGGGTGTGAATAAACTTAAATCTGGCTCACACCTCAATATTCAGCCCTCTTGCACACTAATCTTTTGGGACTGATGGCTATAAAATCACATCAGGCATAAGATGAAAATAAGATGCATGGCAGCAGTTTGGGGAAGGCCCTTTATTGTTCCAGCATGATTGGGCCCCTGAACACAAAGCAAGGTCCTTAAAGACATGGTTTAATAAGTTTCACGTTGAGGAACTCAAGTGGCTTGCACAAAGTCCTGGTCATAACGCCATTGAACACCTTTTGGGATAAGTTGGAATGTCAGTTGCAAGCCAGGCCTTGTCTTCCACCATCAGTGCCCTCACAAATGTTTTTTGGTTGTATAGATACACTCACACGCACAAAATCTTGTGGAAAGCCTTCACATAAAAGTGGAGGCTGTTATAGCTGTTATCACCACACAGGATAGTCAACTCCATATTATTATATGTTTGAACTAGAGTGTGTAGGGGTAACATAGCATTAAAGAGTAGCAAGTGTAGGTTCAGGGCAGAGTTTAGCTTTAGGAAGATGGGAAAGGGATGGTGGGATCAGCATATATACAGAAAAACCTGAGCCACAACATGTTGTGACACAAAGATTGAAAAAACGTAGTTTGGTAGTTATGTGTACAAATGCTCCTAGTTTAGGGACTGAGATCTCTGTACCTACTGCATTAGTAACAAGTGCAATGTGGATTTAGTGGCAGTTACTGAGATCTGGTACAATGAGGAACATGATTGGGATGTTACCATACCAGCATACATGCTATACAGAAAGGAAAAGGGGTTTTCACATTGGTGTGATATACAAACCCCCTTGATATACTGGAGTCAAGCTATCAGACACTTTCAAATCAGTGGTCATGCCATCAGACGCTTTTTCTTTACGTTAGCAAAAGGTGCATTAGACCTGGAAATGTGATAATAATCATATAATGTTACAATTTTAGTGGATTTTGCAGAGTTCTCACACAAATATATCTCCCTGCAAAATTAGATACGTTTATTAAACAAATTAAAGGTAAATATCCGCTCATATCTAGCAAATTACCTTTTATAACATTTCTGCATATATTACAAAATTCCACCATCGGACCAACACATTTACACTGCACATATCTCACACACACACCCCTATATAATATCTTACAATATGGTGCATTTTTACTGTTGAAATTTAAAGATATAGCACCCCAAATAGCAGCCCAGTAGACAGCAACTGCCATTTTTCAACATTCTACATGGGGTTAAAAAAAAATTCCCCATTGGACCAATACAGTTACACTGCAGATATCTCAAACACATGCCCCTCTATTATTTCTGAGAATATGGTGCATTTTTACTGTGGAAATTTAAAGCGTTAGCGCCCCAAATATCAGCCCAGTAGACAGCAAATGCCATTTTTCAACATTCTACAGGGGGTTAAAAAAAAATGTCCCCATTGGACCAATACAGTTACACTGCAGATATCTCAAACACATGTCCCTCTATTATTTCTGAGAATATGGTGCATTTTTACTGTGGAAATTTAAAGCTATAGTGCCCCAAATATCAGCCCAGTACACATCAACCGTCATTTTTCAACATTCTACATGGGGTTAAAAAAAATTCCCTCATTGGACCAATACAGTTACACTGTATATATCTCAAACACATAACCCTCTATTATTTCTGAGAATATGGTGCATTTTTACTGTGGAAATTTAAAGCTATAGGGCCCCAAATATCAGCCCAGTAGACAGCAACCGTCATTTTTCAACATTCTACAGGGGGTTGAAAAAAAATCCCCCATTGGACCAATACAGTTACACTGCATATATCTCAAACACATGCCCCTCTATTATTTCTGAGAATATGGTGCATTTTTACTGTGGAAATTTAAAGCTATAGGGCCCCAAATATCAGCCCAGTAGACAGCAACTATCATTTTTCAACGTTCTACAGGGGGTTGAAAAAAAATCCCCCATTGGACCAATACAGTTACACTGCAGATATCTCAAACACATGCCCCTCTATTATCCAAAATCCAATGGTGGAATGTTTTTTTAACCCTCTGTAGAATGTTGAAAAATGCCAGTTGCTGTCTACTGGGCTGATATTTGGGGCCCCATAGCTTTAAATTTCCACAGTAAAAATGCACCATATTCTCAGAAATAATAGAGGGTTATGTGTTTGAGATATATACACTGTAACTGTATTGGTCCAATGGGGGATTTTTTTTTAACCCCCTGTAGAATGCTGAAAAATGTCAGTTGCTGTGTACTGGGCTGATATTTGGGGCCCCATAGCTTTAAATTTCCACAGTAAAAATGCACCATATTCTCAGAAATAATAGAGGGGCATGTGTTTGAGATATGTGCAGTGTAACTGTATTGGTCCAATGGGGAATTTTTTTTTAACCCTCTGTAGAATGCTGAAAAATGCCAGTTGCTGTCTACTGGGATGATATTTGGGGCGCTATAGCTTTAAATTTCCACAGTAAAAATGCACCATACTCTCAGAAATAATAGAGGGGCATGTGTTTGAGATATCTGCAGTGTAACTGTATTGGTCCAATGGGGGAATTTTTTTTAACCCTCTGTAGAATGCTGAAAAATGCCAGTTGCTGTCTACTGGGATGATATTTGGGGCGCTATAGCTTTAAATTTCCACAGTAAAAATGCACCATACTCTCAGAAATAATAGAGGGGGTTGTGTTTAAGATATCTGCAGTGTAACTGTATTGGTCCAATGGGGGAATTTTTTTTAACCCTCTGTAGAATGCTGAAAAATGCCAGTTGCTGTCTACTGGCATGATATTTGGGGCGCTATAGCTTTAAATTTCCACAGTAAAAATGCACCATATTCTCAGAAATAATAGAGGGGGTTGTGTTTGAGATATGTGCAGTGTAACTGTATTGTTCCAATGGGGAATTTTTTTTAACCCTCTGTAGAATGCTGAAAAATGCCAGTTGCTGTCTACTGGGATGATATTTGGGGCGCTATAGCTTTAAATTTCCACAGTAAAAATGCACCATATTCTCAGAAATAATAGAGGGGCATGTGTTTGAGATATCTGCAGTGTAACTGTATTGGTCCAATGGGGGAATTTTTTTTAATTCCATGTAGAATGTTGAAATATGACATTTATCATGTACCGCACTGCTATTTGGGGTGCTATATCTTTAAATTTCCACAGTAAAAATGCACCATATTGTAATATATTATATAGGGGTGTGTGTGTGAGATATGTGCAGTGTAAATGTGTTGGTCCAACGGTCGAATTTTGTAATAGATGCAGAAATGTTATAAAAGGTAATTTGCTAGAAATGAGCGGATATTTACCTTTAATTTGTTTAATAAACGTATCTAATTTTGCAGGGAGAAATATTTGTGTGAGAACTCTGCAAAATCCACTAAAAATTGTAACATTATATGATTATTATCACATTTCCAGGTCTAAGGCACCTTTTGCTAATCTTAAGAAAAAGCGTCTGATGGCATGACCACTGATTTGAAACTGTCTGATAGCTTGACTCCAGTATATGCCTGCCCAAGTGCCCATACACATTCATAAACATTGCCCATATACATGCCTCACCATTTGTATATGCACACACACATATCTACCATCAGACCCCCCCTTCATTTGCACATCAAATCCCCCCTCGTTTTGCACATCAGACCCCCCCTTCGTTTTGCACATCAGACCCCCCCTCTTTTTGCACATCAGACCCCCCTCGTTTTGCACATCAGACCCCCCCCTTCGTTTTGCACATCAGACCCCCCTCGTTTTGCACATCAGACCCCCCTCGTTTTGCACATTAGACCCCCCCTCGTTTTGCACATCAGACCCCCCCTCGTTTTCCACTTCAACACCCCCCCTCGTTTTCCACTTCAAACCCCCCCCTCGTTCTTCACATCTCTTACCTTTCTTTTCTTCCTTTCTGCTTTCTGCTTTCTCTTCATCCTCTCCTTCTGGTTTGCCGCTCTGGTAAACAGCTGTTTATGCTGAGCGCCGGGGCTGGGATATAAATGTCATATCCCATCACCCGGCGCTCAGTGACAGAGAGCACACTGATCTCCCCAACCAGTCCTGCATGCTGCAACTGCTGATCGGGCAGCTGTGCACCACTTACAGCCCTGGGGGGGATTTCTCTATTATCGGTCCCCCCACATGATTTCCTGGAGGGGATCCGCCCCCCGGTTCCTATGCCCGTTTCTGTTCTGTAGAGAATATATGAGCCCCCAAGGGATTTCTTCATTCTGCTGAATCCATCTTTGTACTTGCAAGGGGGTAAGAATGTTAACTTAAAGAGGACTCAGCTATTACATGCACTAAATTACATGTGAGAGCTGGAGTGTCCTTTTAGGTCAGTGGCTGATAAATCAAAGCAGTGCATACGTCTTATGAGTACACTTAGACACTTTTGCAGCATATAGCCATGTGTATCCTGTAGGTGGATAAACATTAAATGATTACATCTGACTGGACTTTACAGGTCCATTGGAGGCTCTATCGGGCACAGCCCACCAGACATTTACCTGGTGTATCTGATGGCCAACCTGGGCCTGTTATCCTCCATTGAATTGTTAGGATTTTATCACAACCATTGTGTTTCTCTGAAGAAGACCACACAGCTTTTTATTACTATTACTGTAATATTGTTGTACTAAAAATAAGGGAACACATTGTGAGGGTGCTTCTTTTACAGGTGTTTAGCGATACATGCTATACGCAAATATAATTTCTGTGGTTGCTTAGCTACAGGGCAACCATCAGGGGTGCACAACTAGCCTACCTGGTAGGAGGACCCGGCCACGCTGAGAGAGCAGGGCCACAGGGAAGCACCTAATGGAGTCACATAAGGTGCATTACATGACCATGCGATAGTAAAGATACTGACATAATAGAGAGCGCCACGGCTCTAGCACCAGCTACACCAGCCCTTTCCCCCAGGAAATACTTCTATGTTGGGTCTGAGTGCCAGAATATGACATAATTTCCTGGAGCTCAGACATAACTTGTGAGGACATTAAGGGTGCAAGAGAGCTTGCATCAGCCTTCCCCTCCCGACCCAACAAAAGTAGGTTGTGTGTGTGTAGGTATGTTATTGTATGTGTGTGTAAGTATGTTACTCTGTGTGCTTATGTCCATGTGTATATTAGTATGTGTAAGTATGTTACTGTATGTCTGTGTAAGTATTTTAGTATGTTATTGTGTGTATATTATTTACTAAATCTTGAATTATACATGTAAATGTGTTAGCAAAAGAAGGGAGTATCTCTTCTTAAAACAATGATGTATAATTTGTATGGGTGCAGTAAAAATTAAAAAGAGGAATCATAGCTAAACAAACATATCTTGAAATTACAAATACAACTCTAGGTTTTGGAGTACAAAGTAACCCCAGTAAAAAATAGGTTAAGATTATGCTGTTATGGAACTTGTATACTTCCAGTGGCCTGTACGAGAAAATGTTGCAAATACTTTTGACCTTCAAAATGTCTCAGTATTATTACTGTATTGGCTCGAATATAGGCCACACACGATTATAGGCCACACCCTTATAGTTTGGTGCTATTTTAAAGAAAAACACACAGGGAGGCAGACTGGCATATCAGGGGGGTATAACGCATATCTGGGGGGCAGAGTGGCACAATTTTATAAGCTTTTTATGGATAGAAAGACAACCAAGGAAGTTGCAAATATATTCATTATATTTTAAATTTAATAATAATAGAAGTAAAATGCACAATAAATGTAATGCACTTGAATCAAACCCAAAACACCCCTCCTGCGGTCCGTGGAAAATTGTCTTCCTAAAAAAAAAGGTTGGGGACCGCTGTTCTAACTATTCTTACAACTTGTGAACAACTTGTGACATGTTTTCAACAGCTACTGAATTTATCATAACGATATCTTTCAACTGCCACACATGTGGAGGGACAGTTTCAGTCCCCAATCATTCTGCCTCACCTTCCCACCTACATGGAGATGTATGGTGTGTGTGTAGGTGTGTGTGAGAGTTTATTGCAATAGTCCCTGAAAGTAAATTCAACTACCTGGTTATACTGTAAATGATTTATTTCAATTATTTGGAAATCAATAGGTCAGAACAAGGTCTCACTAGTAGTCGGACCCTAGCTGTAGATAATCAGGAATGTGTCCTTTTAGCCATTTAAAATAATGGGATTTTTACAGGATGGAGGAAGCAATTCATTTATCATTTTAATTAACCCCTAGTGTACCGGCTACATAGGAGATATGTATGTTCTAAGTAGTTGCAATCTTAGCCACGTAATGACTAGTGTGATCGCATAGATTACTTTTCTGTATTGGAGCAGGGCTGCAAAAGGACAGTCTTCTCCTACCTCCACTGGCAAAAGTCTTTCATGATTTGTGACACATATTGGCTGATGAGCTTTATGGGCCACAACTCCCATCATGCTCAGTTGGGTCAAGGGTTCAAAAAAAGTACATTTGTGGACATGTGCATTTACTTCTGAGAGTGTTTCTTTGGCATGGTCATAGAACTTTTTTCATCTGGTTTGGAATTTATGGAGAAATAATTGGTTAAAAATATGTTTTTTTTAATACTAGATCATGTCATAGGATGCACAATTTGCCTTAACTTAGGTATCTATTATCTTAACAAAAATATATAGGTTTCTCTATTCAATGTGTAAGTACTTCTAAGGTAGTCACCTAAATGTAAATATAACAAAATTATAAAAACAGTCCCGTACACAAGTAAAAATTGCCCAAATTCATAGGTGTGTTTTTTTCTGATAGATCTAAGATGGGGCTGGACAGAGAGCTGCCAATATTGTAAGGAGGGGATAGAAAATGAAAAGTAAACTGACTCACGGGAAAGACAGCCAGCAAGAGCAAAAAAAGTAAAAAATTATTTTGGGGAGAAACAAAGCTGAAAATGTATTGTGGTCTGGCAAAGAGCTACAAAAAAGGTTAAAGGGATTGGTATGAGAAAATAAAGCTGTACATAGGGTTGAGGTACAGGGAGTTCCATCTGGTACTCCTGGAGTTAAACACTGAATCAAAATTGCAAGTGTTTCCTTGTATGTTAATTAATTAGGGAAAAAAAGCTTTTAACACAGATCGTTTAAATTAATTTTTTTAGGGATCAAATAATTATATATTTGGAAGAGATTTCAAATCTTCCCTGGTTCAGCATGTTATGAAGAAGTACATTAAAATTTTAGAGATATCATCAAAACAGGAATTGGTTGCTCTAGAGTAGACCCTAGGTTTGCATGTCTCCTGTTTTAATAAATAATGAGGAGAATTGGAATCCAGGCAATGACTTTCTGTGAGACGGAAGGGCATAAACGCAGAAAAAACCTGGCAGACTACGCTATAGATACCTATCACAGACTGAGTTAGCGCATTGAACACTTTAAATTACACTGGATTAAATTGCAACTAAGAATTTAAAGAAACATCGTAAAACATTTTAGGATTTTATTAGTTTATAAAGTTGTTTCTTCATTTTAGTCGAATATTCACGCAAAAAGTGATTCTAGAAGCTATAACTGAATATGGTAAAAAATAATTAAAATGTAATATGGTCTTCAATTTAATGGCCTTGGTTAGAAAGCAGGAAGAAATCATCTGTAAAAAATTATTTACTTAAAGCACCCTCCCTCAAAATGTAAACATCGAACAAATAGTATAATTTGCAAAATCAAATCCACATTTTAAACTTATTGCGGATTGTAATGTTTCAAGTGCCCCCACCACATAAGATACCACAGTCAAACCACAGTCAAACCACAAAATCATGCCACTGAAATAATATATATAAATAAGATGCCAAAATACCTGAGTATTGCAGCATGCAATGATACCTTTTTTTATTGGATTAACACAATAGTTCAAAGACAAGCTTTCAAATGTTTTCCTGTCTTCCTCAGGTATTACTTTTATATATTTATATATTTCTTTATAGTTAACAATTAAGTACAGAGACAGAGACAGATGCATAGGCTCTCACGCTGCATGGTTTTTGTGAGCAGAGCCGTATCTGGCTCTTTTTGCGCCCAACGCAAGAATGGAAAATACTCCCCCACACACACGCTATTTCTTTTTTACAGAGATTACACTGACCTTACACACTGCCCCTACACAACCCTGCCCATAAACACATATATAAACATACACTGTAGGGCTGATTAGTTGGCCGATTATTTTTTCGATTAATCGATTAATCGGATAAAAAAAATGAATGTAAATTTTTCATTTATTTAAAATAATGTAATAAACAAATTATATTAAATACAAACAGCATAATAAAAAAACTTTGATAAAATGCATTTCTTGCCTTTATTTCGCAACCAGCCCCCCCCTATTTATGCACGTTTGAGCCCAGGCTTGCCACGCTGCCTCCCACATATGCCACTCCACGCTGCCCCCCACATATACCACTCCACTCTGCCTCCCACATATGCCACTCCACTCTGCCTCCCACATATGCCACTCCACGCTGCCTCCCACATATGCCACTCCACTCTGCCTCCCACATATGCCACTCCACGCTGCCTCCCACATATGCCACTCCACGCTGCCTCCAACATATGTCACTCCACTCTGCCTCCCACATATGCCACTCCACGCTGCCTCCCACATATGCCACTCCACGCTGCCTCCCACATATGCCACTCCACGCTGCCTCCCACATATGCCACTCTGCCTCCCACATATGCCACTCCACGCTGCCTCCCACATATGCCACTCCACGCTGCCTCCCACATATGTCACTCCACGCTGCCTCCCACATATGCCACTCTGCCTCCCACATATGCCACTCCACGCTGCCTCCCACATATGCCACTCTGCCTCCCACATATGCCACTCCACGCTGCCTCCCACATATGCCACTCCACGCTGCCTCCCACATATGTCACTCCACGCTGCCTCCCACATATGTCACTCCACGCTGCCTCCCACATATGTCACTCCACGCTGCCTCCCACATATGCCACTGTGCCTGATACACCTTATACCCCGATACACCACTCCATCCTCCCTAGACATGCCACACTGCCTCCCAGACATGCCACACTGCCCTCCCCACATATGCCACTCCACTCTACCCCCAGATAAGCCACTCCACTCTACCCCCAGATATGCCACTGTGGCCCCAGATCTGCCTTATACACCCTGATACACCACTCTGTCCTCCCCAGACATGCCACACTGCCCTCCCCACATATGCCTTATATACCCTATATGCCTTATACCCCCAGATATGTCACTCCGTCCTCCCCAGATATGCCTTATACCCCCCAGATATCTCATAGTCCCCTCATAGAGTCACAGACCATACTTTTATAAATAAGTACTGGGTTAATCTTCACTGCCCCCAGGATTTAGATTCCCCTTAGTTTGCCCCCCTTTATCTCTAACTGCACCTTAAGTTAACTTTAATAAATTAATAAAATTAACCCTCAGTCCTCATCATTAAATTAACCCTAAACACCCCATTAACCATAACTGCCCCTAAATTAACCCTAAAGACCCCATGAACCACAGCATCCCCTAAATTAACCCTAAAGACCCCATGAACCACAACAGCCCCTAAATTAACCCTAAACATACCATTAACCAAAACTGCCTCAAATTAACCCCAAACACCCCATTAACCAGAGCTGCTCCTAAATTAACCCTAAACACACCATTAACCATAGCTGCCCCTAAATTAACCCTAAACACCCTATTAACCATAGCTGCCCCTAAATTAACCCTAAACACCCTATTAACCATAACTGTCCCTAAATTAACCCTAAACACCCCATTAACCATAACTGCCCCTAAATTAACTCCCACCTCCCCTAACTTTCAGTAGCCCAAATATAAATTTTATACTTACAGGTAGATGAGTGTCACAGCCATGTGGTTCTGGCCTTCTGGGAGAAGGAAGGGGGCGGGGCCAGTTGTCACAGTGATTACAGGGAGGGACTGGTAAGTAGGAGCTGCTGCTGTGAGTCACTAAAACGGATTATATAATGAGGGGTATTTTTCAGAGCGTTTGCTCTGAAAAAAACCCTCATTTAATAATCGATAAAAATCGATTCAACTAATCGATAATGAAATTCGTTGGCAGCGATTTTCATTATCGATTATTATCGATTTTATCGATTAGTTGTTGCAGCCCTAATACACTGCCCTTACGCACACCTGCCCATAAACACACATATACACATACACAGCCCTTACAAACACCTGCCCATAAACACACATAAACTGCTCTTACACACACCTGTTCATAAACACACATATACACATACACTGCCCTAACATACCCCTGTCCACACACACATGTATAGACATACAATGCCCTCACACACCCCTTCCTTTACACACACATATACACATACACACACTTGCCCATACCCAGTTTACAAAAACACACATATATACACATACACTGCCATAACATATGCCTGTCCATACACACACATGTATACATTGCCCTGACACACCCCTGCCTTTACACACACATTTACACTTACAAACACCAGCTTACAAACACCCAAATATCTACACTGCACTGCTCTTACACACACCTTCCCATACACATACACTTGCCCATACACACACACTAGCTTCCAAACACACATATATACACATACTTTCTCATCTTCTATCTTCTTCTATCTTCACTTCAGACCTCTGCTTTAGTGCTCCCTCATCACCATGCACCGGCTACTGATGCAGAGCGCGGGGAGGACATCATATACAGCCCTGGGAATCAATTTCCTGGGCCGGTTAGAGGTGGATTGTGATCTCCCGAAGCAGTCTGCTCGTCGCCTGCCTGCTGAGCAGGGCTAGTTGAGGAGATCACAATCTTATACGGGACAGCCCTGATTGTGGGGAATCACTTTGCTGGCAGCAATGTATGGGCAACTGCCCAGTGTGCCTATACGTTTAGATGAGGTTTCCAAATTCAGTGGGGGGGGCAAAAGGGGGGCAAGGAATAATCTATTCCCCTTGCCTCTTGTAGCAACGCCTATGACTATGCCCAATGCCAAGCTGCGGCTAGAGTGGTATAAAGCCCACCACTTCTAGACTCTGGAGCAACAGAAATGTGTTCTCTGGAATGATGGATCAGGCTTCACTATTTGGAAGTCTGATAAACAAATTAAGGTTTGGTGGATGCCAGGAACACACTACCTACCTGCCACAGTCTGATGGTATACAGGAACCCAGAAGAGGATGTAGGACCTAGACCAGAACCAACTGAAGCAAGAGGTCTACAGATGAGGATGTTCAAACAGAAGACTGTGGTGAAGTCACAGGATAGGCCGAAGCTACGACATGGATTGGGAGAGTTGAGGGCAAATCAGAATCCAAGTCACTGGACTAGCTGGGTCCGAACCAAGGATCAAAAGGTGTGAGAAAATAAGCTTTTACCCTTGGGACAAAAAAGGCTAAAGTATGATGGATGGTAACACTCAGGTAAGTGTTACGCCCAGGAATACTGTTTCAGTCAAACTATGATCTAAGGTGTATTTAATATTGGGTTCCAAACTGTTGAACATAGACAAAGGTTCCAGTGGCCCGCCCAGAGAATTAAAATACTGGCAATATATCGCCTCCATATTTTACAATGACTGAGTAGAGGTAAACATAAATAAGTTGTAAAGTAGTTCTCTCTGGCAAAAGGTTTCATATAGGTTCATATAGGTGTAGGTTCCATATAGTATAAACCTTAGTGTCTGTTGAATGTTGAGTGTGACCCAAGTGTCCCACACAAGGCTCCATGAATCTTCTTTTTTATGTAGACAGAGTGGTCAACTCAATGTGGGGTAATATAATGTTGTTGGTTGTGGACTGGTTAACCTATGTGATATTCTGTTTTTTTTCACTCTGTGTTTTGCTCTAAGATATCTAAGTGTTGGAATCCTTTCTTTTTGATATTATGGTGACACTGTGGGGTATGAACTATATTAATATTTTACAAGCCTTTCAACTTTTTGAGTGGATTTTTTAAATTCCTCCACTACATGTGATGATTTATACTATACATTTATACTTTGGACATTAAACAGGGGGATTTGTTTAAGAATTTTCTATGTTTGGTGATATGTGTGTGTGTATATATATATATATATATATATATATATATATACATATACATTATATATATATAATGTATACAAAAATAGATGTTTTCTGATTACATTTAATCATTTTTATTGAGTTGGAGATTGGTCTAAAAACATTTTTTTAATGCAGATGCCCTTTCAACTTACTGATATTTATGTTATGAAATTATGCCTCCATTTTAATCATGAGAGAAAAGGTTGATATATATTTTTGGCAGGATTAACCTTTAATTCCTCCCTTGGTATCAATGTTTTGCAGTCAACTACAAACGGGAACCTGCTGTAGATTTAGAACTTGATATTTTTTTACATGTAACATACTTTTCAGACTAGATGGGCCAATTATTTCTTATCTGCTATCAAATTATATGGTTCTTTATAATTTTGACCAATCAGAGAGAGAGAGAGTAAAAGGAACTGTAGGCCGTGAGTAATTTAGACACTTATCCTATTTCTTTTTCAGCACCCAACCCACTGATATCACTTGTTTTCATTATTGTGTTCCTATCTTTTAATGTTTTCTTTCTTCCTTCTCCACTTACCTCATTGTTTACTGTATATCAAACCGACTTTCCCTAATTGGCGTACCTGGAAACTTCCTATGGTTTGCTACCTGCAGCTCATCGTCTCCAAGATGGGTGGCTGCAATAAGGAGCAGAGCCGACTGCATGTATGGTCAGGGCTATGTCAGGTTGGACATAACCTGGGCAGGAGTGGGTGGAACCTGAACAGAGAGTCTGTGTGACCTCTGAAAAGCAGAGCCTTCAACTACAAACTTTAAGTGAATCCCAGTAAGTCCCCTGCTTTGCCAATTGTTTTATTACTAAATTTGAATGGTTAATCCAGATGTTTTTACAGATAACATTGTTCTTCACTGTATAAATGTTGTGAGATCCCTTATTTAAATGAGCAGAGCATAGACCAGAGGGGTGTTATTACTAGACTTGGGCACCAGGGGGCTCTTCTTGTTCGTCTTCGTGCTCGTCTTCGGGGGAAAAAAACCTTCGTATTCCGCGAATATTCGCCCGTTCCTGTCTTCTCTTCGGGCGAATATTCGCGGACATTCTTCGTGCTCGTTTAATCTTCGTTTCCTTCCCAGTTGCCTAGCAGGGGTTAATACGGGGTTAACAACACATCGGAGCAGCAGCAGCTGCCGTGAAGGAACGTGTGTGCAACTCTATTGGTCGTTTCGGCAGGGGGCTGGTCTGGCATCAACGAGTGAATTGCAGAACGCACTTCATTCGTTGACCAATAGAGTTGCACACACGTACTGAGGTGTACTGTACACAAAATGACCTAGAGACAAATGCTCCAAGGAACTTGGCCTCCGTTTATCATACACAAGATCATCATCCATAGATGTTTAATAAAATAATAGGGATTATTTTACATTTAAATTGATTTTGGACCACTTGTAATACATGCCTAACATTTGCTACCTATTCACAATGGCATACTTTGCAACAACCCAACTTTTACTGGACAGGAATGGAAAAAAGCAGGACTGTCCACCAAAATCTTGGGTGTGTTGGCAGGTATGCGGATGGAAAAATGTTGGACAAGAACTAAAAAATAGCTTAGGGTTAATGTACGGTTATGTTTAAGATTAGTAGCAGTGCACTGGTTTGGTTAAAGATGTATTATGTCTAAATAATTAATTTTAATTTAAATGGGTTTTAAAAAATTAAGGGGTTTATTTAAATGTATTTTAAAGTTAGATTTATTATTTAGTACTTTATTATATTTATTTAATGTTTATACTAGTGCTACCTACCGAGCTATAACTACCAATGTGTATTTGCATACCTAGATAGCTAAATTAGATGGGACAGGACTGGAAAAAGCAGGACTGTCCCTGAAAAAGTTGGGTCTGTTGGCAGGTATGTGGATGGAAAAATGTTATAGTATGAAGTGTGAGTTATAGCGTTAATGCTAGTGAGTGTAGAAGTGAAGGCCAGGACAAATAACAAGAGGAAAGGTCCTTGTGATTTGTGCATTGTACGTGTATGTGTTATGTGTGTTATGTGTGTTGTCACTGTGTGTTATATGTGTTATGTGTTATGTCACTGTGTTATTTGTGTTATTGTGTGTGTTATGTTTGGTTGGTTGTGTATCAGAAGGAAAATAATGAAATGGAAATGGAAAAGGCGAATGAGTGGGCAATTGGCGACCCACTCACCTGTTTCACCCCAGAGCAAAGCATCCAAACACTGTCAGTCCTAGACGTTTGGCAGCGGACTTCCAGAGCTCAGACACAAGGCCCTAGCGTAAGCTGGCCACTCCGGCGGAGGTAGCAGGCGTTGCCACACCGCAAACAGACGCAGCCAGGGGGGAGAAACTGCCCTTACCATTAGGGACATTTTGGGCATGACTCTAGCCAGGAAGCGAACTGGCACAGAAGAGATGCTGGCACCACCACAACCACCACCAGCAGCAGCATTGAAAAATGGGAAAGGCGAATGAGTGGGCAATTGGCGACCCACTCACCTGTTTCACCCCAGGGCAAAGCACCCAAACACTGTCAGTCTTAGACGTTTGGCAGCAGACTTCCAGAGCTCAGACACTAGGCCCTAGCGTAAGTTGGCCACTCCAGCGGAGGTAGCAGGCGTTGCCACACCGCAGACAGAGGCAGCCAGGGGGGAGAAACTGCCCTTACCGTTAGGGACATTTTGGGCATGACTCTAGCCAGGAAGCGAACTGGCACAGAAGAGATGCTGGCACCACCACCACCACCACCACCAGCAGCAGCATTGAAAAATGGGAAAGGCGAATGAGTGGGCAATTGGCGACCCACTCACCTGTTTCACCCCAGGGCAAAGCACCCAAACACTGTCAGTCTTAGACGTTTGGCAGCAGACTTCCAGAGCTCAGACACTAGGCCCTAGCGTAAGCTGGCCACTCCGGCGGAGGTAGCAGGCGTTGCCACACCGCAAACAGACGCAGCCAGGGGGGAGAAACTGCCCTTACCGTTAGGGACATTTTGGGCATGACTCTAGCCAGGAAGCGAACTGGCACAGAAGAGATGCTGGCATCACCACCACAACCACCACCAGCAGCAGCATTGAAAAATGGGAAAGGCGAATGAGTGGGCAATTGGCGACCCACTCACCTGTTTCACCCCAGGGCAAAGCACCCAAACACTGTCAGTCTTAGACGTTTGGCAGCAGACTTCCAGAGCTCAGACACTAGGCCCTAGCGTAAGCTGGCCACTCCGGCGGAGGTAGCAGGCGTTGCCACACCGCAAACAGACGCAGCCAGGGGGGAGAAACTGCCCTTACCGTTAGGGACATTTTGGGCATGACTCTAGCCAGGAAGCGAACTGGCACAGAAGAGATGCTGGCACCACCACCACAACCACCACCAGCAGCCGCAGTGAAAAATGGGAAAGGCGAATGAGTGGGCAATTGGCGACCCACTCACCTGTTTCACCCCAGGGCAAAGCACCCAAACACTGTCAGTCTTAGACGTTTGGCAGCAGACTTCCAGAGCTCAGACACTAGGCCCTAGCGTAAGCTGGCCACTCCGGCGGAGGTAGCAGGCGTTGCCACACCGCAATCAGACGCAGCCAGGGGGGAGAAACTGCCCTTACCGTTAGGGACATTTTGGGCATGACTCTAGCCAGGAAGCGAACTGGCACAGAAGAGATGCTGGCACCACCACCACAACCACCACCAGCAGCAGCATTGAAAAATGGGAAAGGCGAATGAGTGGGCAATTGGCGACCCACTCACCTGTTTCACCCCAGGGCAAAGCACCCAAACACTGTCAGTCTTAGACGTTTGGCAGCAGACTTCCAGAGCTCAGACACTAGGCCCTAGCGAAAGCTGGCCACTCCGGCGGAGGTAGCAGGCGTTGCCACACCGCAGACAGAGGCAGCCAGGGGGGAGAAACTGCCCTTACCGTTAGGGACATTTTGGGCATGACTCTAGCCAGGAAGCGAACTGGCACAGAAGAGATGCTGGCACCACCACCACAACCACCACCAGCAGCAGCATTGAAAAATGGGAAAGGCGAATGAGTGGGCAATTGGCGACCCACTCACCTGTTTCACCCCAGGGCAAAGCACCCAAACACTGTCAGTCTTAGACGTTTGGCAGCAGACTTCCAGAGCTCAGACACTAGGCCCTAGCGTAAGCTGGCCACTCCGGCGGAGGTAGCAGGCGTTGCCACACCGCAGACAGAGGCAGCCAGGGGGGAGAAACTGCCCTTACCATTAGGGACATTTGAGGCATGACACTAGCCAGGAAGCGAACTGGCATTGAAGAGACGCTGGCACCACCAGCAGCAGCAGAATTGGGAAAGGCGAATGAGTGGGCAATTGGCGACCCACTCACCTGTTTCACCCCAGGGCAAAGCACCCAAACACTGTCAGTCTTAGACGTTTGGCAGCAGACTTCCAGAGCTCAGACACAAGGCCCTAGCGTAAGCTGGCTACACTGGTGGAGGTAGCAGGCGTTGCCACACCGCAGCAAGTGCAACCAGGGGGGAGAAACTGCCCTTACCATTAGGGACATTTGAGGCATGACACCAGCCAGGAAGCGAACTGGCATTGAAGAGACGCTGGCACCACCAGCAGCAGCAGCAGAATTGGTAAAGGCGAATGAGTGGGCAATTGGCGACCCACTCACCTGTTTCACCCCAGGGCAAAGCATCCAAATACTGTCAGTCCTTGGCGTTTGGGAGCGGACTTCCAGAACTCAGACACAAGGCCCTAGCGTAAGCTGGCTACACTGGCGGAGGTAGCAGGCGTTGCCACACCGCAGCAAGTGCAACCAGGGGGGAGAAACTGCCCTTACCATTAGGGACATTTGAGGCATGACACTAGCCAGGAAGCGAACTGGCATTGAAGAGACGCTGGCACCACCAGCAGCAGCAGAATTGGGAAAGGCGAATGAGTGGGCAATTGGCGACCCACTCACCTGTTTCACCCCAGGGCAAAGCATCCAAAGACTGTCAGTCCTTGGCGTTTGGGAGCGGACTTCCAGAACTCAGACACAAGGCCCTAGCGTAAGCTGGCTACACCGGCGGAGGTAGCAGGCGTTGCCACACCGCAAACAGACGCAGCCAGGGGGGAGAAACTACCCTCTCCATTAGGGACATTTAAGGCATGACACTAGCCAGGAAGCGAACTGGCAGAGAAGAGACGCTGGCACCACCACCAGCAGCAGCAGAATTGGAAAAAGCGAATGAGTGGGCAATTGGCGACCCGCTCACCTGTTTCACCCCAGGGCAAAGCATTCAAAGACTGTCAGTCCTTGGCGTTTGGGAGCGGACTTCCAGAACTCAGACACAGGGGGAGAAACTACCCTCTCCATTATGGACATTTGAGGCATGATTTCAGCCAGGAAGCGAACTGGCAAAAGATACTGGCACCACCACCAGCAGCAGCGTTGGAAATGGAAAAAGGTGAATGAGTGGGCAATTGACGACCCGCTCACCTGTTTCACCCCAGGGCAAAGCATGAAAGTCTGTCAGTCCATGGCGTTTGGGAGCGGACTTCCAGAACTCAGACACTAGGCCCTAGCGTAAATTGGCTACACCGGCGGAGGTAGCAGACGTTGCCACACCACAAACACGTGCAACCAGGGGGAGAAACTACCTTAAACATTACAGAGAAAAAAAATTAACTTTCCAAGCTAAGAGCTGGGTAACCCAACTTGGGCAGATTGAATTTAAGAAAGGCAATCTGCTCCATCAGATGAGGTGCCATGCGTGAGCGCTGTGGACTCAGTATGTTTCCAGTCATAGAAAACACGCGCTCACTTTGAACAGTGGTTGGCGGACATGATAGTAGCTGCTGCGCAACCCATGAGAGTGCAGGCCACACACTCTTCTTTTCATCCCAGTAGCTAAGAGGATCAACATTAGGCGCAGAAGGAACTTCACAGAGGTAAAGTTTGACCATTTCAGCAGCACTACTCTCCTTTCTGCTGCTAGCTCTGTCAGATGGTCCAACTATACTCCCAAGTGCCTCTTCCCAAAACTCAGCTGTGTTGTGCTGCTTGTGGCACTGCTGCTGATGCTGCTGCTAGGAGTAGCAGACCACATCATCTCTTCCTCCTCCTGCACCTCTCCCTCTTCGGACAGCATTCCCATTTTACGCTGCCAGTCACGCACCTTGTTGACCAATTGCTCCCGGTAGCTACTGAGAACATTAAATTTCAAAGCTAGCTTTCCCTTAATTCTTGGATCGCAAAGGCACGCTAGCATCATTTCGGGACTCTCTTCCATTCGTTTGCGAAGGTGTACTTTTAGCAGATCCTTCAGCTTCCTGGCTATGGCTGCTACGTCAGGATGTAGAGTGCCACCTTGAACAGCCTCACGGTTTCCAAGGAACACATCCATCTTGCTGCCTAGATGGGAGAACACTGGGATTACCTGGGCCAGACTGGCAGTGTTTGAGTTTAAATTTTCTGTGGCATCCCTGAATGGTTTAAGGACTGCCACTAGCTGGGCGATCACTGTCCAATCCTCCCTATTCAATGGAGAGGTAATCCCAATATTGTGCTCTGAGGCAAGATTATGGATTGCCCTCTGCTGCTCCAAAATCCTCTCCAGCATGTCTAACGTGGAGTTCCACCGTGTACTGACATCCTGGCGTAGGCAGTGTACGGGAAGACCTGACCTCTCTTGCTCTTCCCTCAAAAGTTGACTAGCCTTAACACTATGGTGAAAGTGCCCAGCGATCTTTCTGCAGCGGGACAGAACTACTGCTGCCACATTAGTTCCTTCTGACATTGCTGCCTTCACTACAAGATGGATGATGTGGGCTGCACAGCGCACACCAACAATATGACCATCTCGCAGCGCTTTCACCATATTGGCACCTCCGTCAGTTACCACAAAACCAACTTTAACATTGGTGCCCGCCTCTGCTCCCACCCAAAGGCTAAACGTTTTCCTCATTGCATGCAGAATATTTTGGGAAGTGTGCTTTTCATCCATCACTTCTGCATGGAGAAGGAAAGATCGGTAGCCTGCTGCAGCAGGTTCCTTAAACACACCGGGCTGCCACCAGTGTGCTGTCAAAGAAAGAAAGGCATGCTGGCCGCTAGGTGCACTCCACAAATCTGTAGTGAAATGAACAGACTGACCAGCAGCCTTGGAAAGCTCCTCTTTCACTGCTGCAACACAGGACCGATACAATGAGGGGACAATGTTCCTGCTGAAAGTGGAACGTGACGGAACTGTATATTGTGGAGCCACAGCCGCCATCAATTGTTTGAAAGGCTCCCCTTCGATCATAGAGAAGGATGCCCCTCCAACAGCAATGAACTGACCAATCAGTCGCGTTACTTTATTGGCCTGCTGTTTGGGCATTGACCTTTTGGATTGGAATGCCACAAATTGTTCCAGGGTGGGCTGGACATGCAGTGCTCCAACCTGCCTTGGTCTCTGGCTGCCAGCACTAGCTGCTGCTGCTGCTGCTGCTATTGGCTCAGAAGAAGAAGCTGTTGGGGTTTTTCCACGGCCACCAGTTATGCTGCCTGCACTAAGTTTTACTTCTGCATCTTTCCCCAATAGCACAGCGTTGTGTTGAGTGCTGAGGTGATGCTTCATGCTAGCACTGGTAAAATGGCCAGACACTTTCCCTCTGCTTATTAGCTTCCCACAATGTTTGCACTTTCCATAGCGCCCTTCTTCAACATTTTCAAAGTGCTCCCAAATTGGGGCGCGCATAGCCTTGGAGTGTGCCTTGGGTGCTTCTCCTACTGCTCGGGGTGGATGAACAGAGGCAGAACTAGTGGTGGTGGGACTGGTGGTAAAAGTACTGGCCATAGTGGGACTGCTAAATGCTTTAGATTTGCTAGGTTTTGCTGCTGCTGCTGCTGCTGGTGGTGGTGGTGGTGATGGTGATGATCGTAGCGGAGAAGGTGGAGGCTCAGGGGAAAATTGTGCACTAGTCATTTGGACACTGCTCCCTGAGGAATCTGATTCCTGACCACTCATCTCCTCTACTTCCTCTGGCTCATAGTCTAGCTCTTCATTAGCCAGATCGAATGGAATTCCTGCTAGGCTGGAGCTAAGACTGATATCGTCGTGAGACTCGTGACTAGTAGTAGTGCGAGCAGGAAGAATAGACTCTGCACTTGGCCTCTCAGTCTCAGGCTCCTCTGCTACCTCGCTAGGTGGAGTTCCACTATGTGTAGCCCTCTCTCTAACTGTCTTTACAAAAATTTTGTAAGGACTTGGTGGCTTGCTAGAGGTACTAGGAGGACATGGCGTGGCGGTACCAGTGGGAACAGTAGGCGCAGCACTAGTGGTGGTAGAGGCGGTGGGGGGGGGGGGTGGTTTTCCCTACAAAGGAATGAGATCGCTTTTGTTTGGGACCCCTCTGAGTCTTGCTGCTAATTTGGCTCTGCTTGGTACCTTGCATGCTGCTTGTGGATGGGGAAGATGCTGCTTGGGGCAAAAGGCACTTCTTTTTAGTCACTGGGCTGGTACTGCTTGTGCTACCCTATAACTTTAAACGTGCTCCTGGTGCTTTAGGCTTTCCGTAAAAAAACATAGAGCTTGTGGGCCTAGCCGCACTACTACTGCCTGCTTTTGGTGCCTTTCCTTTACTTGATGATCCTTCAAGCAATGCTTCCCCAAATGATAAGCGAGAGCTTGGCCTACTTGGCCGACTAGACTGACGCAAATGCTGCATCTTAGAACTGGTGGTGGTGCTGGTGGTGGTGGTGGTGGTGGTGGTGGTGGTGGTGGTAGATGGAGCTTGTCCTTCCTTAGTCCCAAAAGGAGGATCCATTTCAAATTTTGTGTTGTGTGTGTAGTGTAGTGTTTAAAAAACTATAAAAAAATAAAAAATAAATAAAAAAAAGGAAAAACGAATTAAAGACAAAAAAATTAGAGGAAGTTCTCTTCAGTGCTACTGCTTAAAAAGTAAAACTATGCACTACTGCACTGTGCTGTTGTGTGAAATCTGGCAAAGTGCTAAAGTTATTTAAATTATTAACTCAAGATTAACTATTTAATAACTAGCAGTATTTTATTTTTAATTTGAATTTACACGGGCCTAAGAGCTTAGCCTACTACTATGCTAGCCTAAAGCTATATTTCCTTACTATAAGTCTACCTCTAGGCAGACGCTCTCAAACCCACTAAGCTAAAGTGAGGTTAAATCAGATTCAGTATGATTTATTAATTAATATTAAATTATATAATATTAATAGATTAGAAGTAATTTACTTATATATTATGTATTATAGATAGAAGAATAAAGATTATGAATTAGAATTTAGAATTAGAATTACTTATATTATAGATTATGAATTAGAATTTATATTGTTATATATTATTTATAATATATTATAGATTAAGATTAAAGAAGATTAGAATTATTTTAGTACTACAGCTAGTATCTTGAAGCTTTGCTTAGTACAGCTCGTCACAGTCAATTTTTCTTGAAAAGAATTAGAAATAAAATAAAATGTCACAGCAAAACAGTTAGCTTCACTGCTTGCTGAACAAAAACACACAGCACTTATGCGGCTGCACTCACTAGCCCAACAAGTTCACTTCACTGATGGACTGAGGTGAGCAAAACACTAAGGGTACTTTTAATAAAATTGAAATAAAATGTAAAATAAATGAGAAAATCTTTGCAAAACAGTTAACGTCACTGCTTGCTGATCAAAAAAAAACACAGCACTTATGCGGCTGCACTCACTAGCCCAACAAGTTCACTTCACTGATGGACTGAGGTGAGCAAAACAAATGAAATAAAATGAAAGATTATTAATTAAGAAAAATTGACTTGGTCTCTTGCTGTTGCTAAAACAAAGCACAAACTATAGAGCTGCAGCACCAGTACTAATAAGATTAGCTGAACTATACGCTAGTAGTAATTAATTAATATTATTACTTTTATTTATAGCTAATTTAATTAACTATTAAGATAAGAAAGAATTATAGAATTATTGATATTACTGATTTTAGATTAGACACTAGTAGATGTCTTGAATGTCTACAGTACACTCTACACTAGTATACTATAGTATATATATATATGACTGACAAATATATATATATATAATATTATAATGAACTATTAAATTATAGACTCTATTAAATTATTATTTATAAATTCTATTTAATTTATTTAAGCAGGACAGGCAGTAGGCACTAGTGCCAGCCCAGGGCAAGGGCACCCCAGTGCCACTGAGACACTGGGTGCACTGTCAACTCAACAGCACTTACACTACAGTTGATGACAAATTAAATTAATCCAATTATTATTATTAATTATATTAAGTAGCACTGAAGTGAGGATGAAGTACACTGTGAGAAATGGCAGGCTAAGGCTTACCAGTCTCACACAGAACAGAACAATCTCTCTGTAACGCTCGGATGCAGCACAGCAGTGTTGCCAAAGCAGTCACAGCGAAAAATGAATGGATCTCTCAGGCAAGCTCTGGTCTTATAAAGGCGCCTTCAGAATTCAAAAAACAGCAGCACAGGCATTGGACGAGACCCTTAGCGTGACGTCACAAGAGTGAGCTGATTGGACAGACGAGATCAGCTCACTCCTGTTTGAAATTTTGGCGGCTGCGCGGCAAAAACGAAGACGATCACGAAGAATCTTCGATTCTTCGTGGTTGTGAGTCTTCGTCTTCTCCTACGTTTTGCCGGCACTGTATTCTCTTCGGCGTGTCTTCGGAACGAACAAAAAAACGGCCTCTTCGTGCTCGTTTTCATGTTTGCCCGAAGACGAATGCGCAAGTCTAGTTATTACTAGACTTGTGCAATCATCTTCGAGCGAACATGAAAACGACCACGAAGAGTGCGTTTTTATGTTCGTCACGAAGAAGTGAAGATAGCTGTAACGGGTTCACCAAGAGAGATGTAGTAACTCCCAGAGATCACCCACATGTATCCTCATCTTGTCCCCGGAATCACTTCCAGCACCAGCCAGCATGCGCACCTTGGAACCCTGCTATGTGTACCCAATAAGTAAACACACAACTACCTTGAATTGAGTACAGCAGGAATGAACAGTTTATTGTTGTAAAACATGAACTCATATAGCCACAGAACTTCATTAACATAAATCAACATTGATAAACAGGTACATGTAGACAACCCAACCTTTAATCCCCCTGGTAGCCATCCTGTTAATGGGATTAGTTTAACAATGGAGTTCCTGCCTGTTTGGCAGCCAGGCTGGAGCCATCTCTGAGTACCTTGGGCCCCTGTATGACAGGTCATTCTGTCACAATAGCGGTGGTAAAACGTACACGAAGACGAAGACACACAACACGAAGAATCTTCGTGTTAGTCTTCGTCTACTAATCTCCCTGGGCCCTTCCCCATCTAGCCTACCTTATCTCTGCAGCATCGCAGGGGTTGATGGAAGAGGAAATCCGCAGGTTTGCCATCAGGGTTAGACCCTGCAGGCGTCCAATAGGCTCACTCGCACGGCCTTTTTAATTCCTGACTGCCAACCTACGGATTTCTGCTCCTGTTAACCCCTGCGATGCTGTGGTGATAACGGGAGCGGAAATCCGTAGGTTCGCCGTCAGGGGTTAACTTGGCCGGCACAAACCACTGGTCTTCCTGCTATAACAGTTAAAGGTCTGTACAAGCGAGTTTATTGGTCATTCGTACGGACTTTTAACTGTTGTAGCAGGGAGACCAGTGGTCTCTGCCGGCCAAGCTGCTGGGCCAGGGTTTTAAAACTCTGTACGAGTGACTCTATTGGTCGCTAGCAGGGGGTGCAGACAAACTATTTGAAAATATTCAGATGCAAGGACGGGACATAATATATAAGACTGTTAAAACATTCTGTTAGACGTTTGTTTTACAATAGCTCAACATCCCAAAATCTGCCAGTGTTGTTCATTGAGGTTTCTCTTTGTTGGTTACTATTTGTGTCTTTTTACTAATGCAGTATGCAACAACACAAATTTCACTAAAATAGATTGGTTAACAATTATATTTAATGCATATATACAGTATATATAAGTATACATACTGTGTGTATATATATATATATATATAAAGTTGATTAAATTTTTTTATGTCAGCCATCGTGATACCTATGGTATTGGATAGTCTGTATTCTTTTTTTTATCCACATCAATAAGCTAGATTTAATGCTGGACCCAAACCTGTCACAAGTAATTGCAATTCTTGACACACCCCAATCCCCGCCCAGTTTTTCCTTTAAATGCAGGTGTTTCCCACTGCTGTCAGAGGGACCACCCACTGACGTCAGCGGGAACTCCCCCAACGTCAGCGGGAACTCCCCCAACGTCACTGGGAACTCCCCTGACGTCAGTGGGATCGCCCACTGACGTCAGTTTGCAGTCCTGGCCGCGTCTCGCAAGCCGGAACCAGAGAAGTTCCCAGGTATGGTGCCAGACCTCACAAATGCTCTACTGGATTAGGGGGCAGAAATTCCCACTGAAATACTCCAAAATATTGTGGAAAACCTTTCCAGAAGAGTGGAAGGGGGGACCAACTTCATATTAATGTGTATGTGTTTAGAATGTGATATCATAAAAGTCCCTGCTGGTGTAATGGTCAAGTGTCCCAATCTGTATATTATCATGTTTTATTATGTTCTGGCTCTATTGTCTTCTTTAGAAAAGAAATACATTTGCCGACCCTCACTGAACATAATCTGATCTTTTTAAATATTGAAATATGCCAAGGCATGAGGTGAAAACAAAATATTTGACTCTTTATTTGTAAAGGATTTTCATCAAGACATATGTCAAGGTTTGGAACATGTCTCATATTACAGTCCTGTGCTTTCTAATTGGTACTTGGTTCAGGACATATTGATTAAGAACATTATTGAAACAAAGTGTTCAAAAGAAACCAACTACTAAATTATTCATGAGATATCTAAAAACCCAGGTTAAAACAATGTCCCTCATAAATCTCAAGGACCTTTCAGAGCATTTGATTGTATTAATAAAGAACATATACTTGTGGTTGAAATGTTTTGCTAGGCGTGAGGGCGAAAACATTGCCCATTAATGTTCAAAGATTATGTTAAAAATGAAAAAAATATTGTCACTAATATTGCTTATCATGTCAGAAAATGTCACAATATTAGGTGAGTATTAGTACAGTTCAAATACTATAGTGTTGTGACCAATATAGAAGTACTAGAAAACATTCATAGGACTCATTGGAAGTACATGCTTCAATAAAGTTAAGATAGCTAGTAGAAACATCATCGTAGTAACAGTTAAGGCTAAAGGCACCCATAGTCTAGGCAAATTGAATCTCAAACAGCAATGGGGTTTGTAGGCAGGAAACAAACAACAAAGTCTAGGACGGTGCAGTGTTTTATCTTGAATGAAAGATGGCTACTCTGCAACCAGGATAACATAAAACAGGTAGTGCAGTAGTGCCAAAGGTAAATCTGGAACAAAGCAGTACAGGAGCAGGGACAAAGGAACTCAAATAAACACAGGGTCTATATTAACCCTCAGGAACAGAGAAAGAGGAACTCTGACCCTAGAACAGGACAAACAAAGAGTCTCAATCATTTGACAGGAATCTAAATAAATAGGATACATGACCAATTACCCAACTAATAGAGTACCTACATCTTTGTCAGGCTCCCGGCCATGCTGGTACACGTCGTGGGGGGTACTTACTTGTCTCTGCGACTCCGGGCTCCACGACCTCCTGCATGAAAGCCGCATGGCGACGCGCTGGGCCACATCGTAGCCATTTGGTGGAGACTCTGTGGAACGAACCCGCGTTGCTGCACCAGTTTCGTTGCGGACTGTCCTAAAAGACAAACTGGCATGTGTCCAGGTTCTCTTTTAGGACAGTCCACTTGGTAATGCAAATAGACTGGAGGTTTCGGGAATGTAGGGCTGAAAAAGGTTCCTCGTCGCCATTCTCTCCGTTTCTCCCACGCCTACCAAGTATCCTCCAGCTATGACAACCCCTGAAGCCGAAGAACCTATCCAGATAGGACTAGCATGCGGCCCCTTATCCGACAAGGAAAAAGCCAGAAGACGCCAAGCAAACCTTTGCATGTACCTTTACATGGAGGTTCTGGTCGCGTTGTGCCCACTTGTCCAGGGTTTTCGGCCAGAGGTAAGCCTTCTCCACTACCAGTGTTTTTGTTTCTGGGTTGTATGGCCCCCCACTAAACTCTCCATGTGTATTTTGCAGTGGGCAAATAGAACCATCTCGCAGAATGCTATCATGGACTCAAGAGCCACTCTGTTTGAATTTGGTCCAATCTCCTTTGTTCCCACTCATTTTGGGGCTACCATGCCTCAGGTGTCATGACCCCTCCATACAATGGACTTCCGGCAAAGTTACTTTTTGTTCCACGTTCTGTCAGCAGAACTGCATCCTACTGACTAGTATCTCTCTCACTCTCGGTAACCCTCCTACCGTGAAAATACCTCCTCCATACCTCCCATTTGTCAAGGTTTTTAACAAGAAAGAGGCAGAACAGTTACCCACACACAAACGCTACGACTGCCCCATTGACCTCCTACCCGCTGCACCCATTCCTTTTGGCTGGATATTCCCTCTCTCTGAACCAGAACTGCTGAAAGACTAAATAGATGACAACTTAAGCAAAGGGTTTATACAACCCTCCACATCCCCAGCAGGGGCGGGTATATTCTTCATCGGAAAAAAAGATGGTGGTCTCAAACCGTGTGTTGATTATCGAGCCAGCATCACAGTAAAAAATAAGTACCCACTCCCGCTGATACCTGAATTAATGGATCGCCTCCGTGAAGCACGTGTCTACACCAAGTTGGATCTAATGGGGCATACAATCTGATCCGGATAAGAAAGGGTGACGAATACAATGTAATGCCTTTTGGCTTATGTAATGCACCTGCAACCTTCCAGCATTTCCTCAATTATATATTTTGAGACCTCCTTGACCAGAGCCGGCCTTAAGTGTTCTGGCGCCCTGTGCGGACTACTCCTCTGGCGCCCCCCTATCCCAAAAGAAAGGAAAAAAATCTCCCCCTCTTCCCCTTCTCACTGCCTTCCCCCTCTGCCCCTTCTCATTGCCTTCCCCCCCTGCCCCTTCTCACTATATCTACCTCCTATCCTTACTTACCTTGTTGCCGGAGTACTTGAAAATGGCCAAACGCCTTTGACCTAGACAAGCCCGCTGGGCCTTTTTCTTCATGAGATTCCAGCTACACATAACCTACCGACCTGCCTCACAAAATGCTAAATCTGATGCGGTCTCTACTATATAAAACCCCAACGAACTCCACATCCTCTAATGACACCATTCTGCACCCAATTTCTATTTACCAAGTCCTCTCTACTGGAGGAGATCCGTAAACACAGCAAAGACCCCATGCAGCTACCGACCAAGCCCGCTTTACAAAACAGGCAAGGGGTCTTGTACAAGAACGACCTCCTTTATGTACCCAGCCCAACCCGCTGCAACCCCGGGGTCCTCGGCGTGCCGTGGGAACGACATGTGGCGACGCACTGAACCGCATCCTCGGGCTCACGTAATTCGTGCGGCCCGCTCGGCGTGTGAGTCTGTCATGGTGCGCGGTGGGCACAGCGGAGTAGACAAGGGCAGGATGGCTGGCCATGTCAGAGAGGGGGAAAAGCCTCCCCATCTCTGCCTATACTGAGGAACCATAGAGGGAGGGGCTGGTATCCAAGTGGGAGGTTCCCACTCATAAACAGACTATATAAGCCCTCCACTCTCATTGCTTGAATGTTTCTTAAGCCACAGGGTGCTCTCCTGTTTACCCCTTGTGCCTTGCAGTGTATATTTGGATTCCCCGGCTTTTGAACCTCGGTTCGACTCCTGCCGATTGCTGCCTGCCTTGACCCTTTTTGGACTGTTTATGATAACCAATATCTGCTGTACCATGTCGTTGGTAAATACCCCGCCTAGTGCTCCCAACTTGAACCCTTACTGGTTTATTACCTGTAGACCACTTGCACAGAGCCTACAGGTAACTTTAGTCTATAGCTCAGATAGTTGACAGAGAAGGCCATTAACAGAGACAGACAGACCCAGGTTCCAATCCTCAAAGAAATGTACTTTTTTAGATGTACTGTATAATGGGGTGCTCTCAATTGGTGTTGGGGAGATGCATGTGATATGTGTTGAGCTTGTATAGTGGCTTTGTGAGCTGGTGTCTAGATCAACACATACTTTGGAATATATGTCATACTAATTTGGTTAGTGTAATGATTATGTTAGTTTAAAAATAATTCTGTTTATGACAGTCATCATTTAACAGAAAAATTCCTTATTGCCTCAAACAAATTGATTTAATCTTCAGTATCCTTGCTCATCCTTTCTCAGAAGGAAACAGAGATGACCCTCCTACAACACAGGACTCTAGCCTGAAACTGAATTGGATTCTGTGAAAAGTGTTTATATGTCTTACTATTTGAAAAATCTGATTAATGTCAGCTTAGGTCAGCAACTGCCTAGCTTACATCTTTTGCTTAAGCTTCTTGTATTTCAATTTCATTGGATCCACCGTCATACTCTTTTCTTCTTTGAATGTTTTGCTCATAAATTATGCATAAAATCAATAAATGGATTAAAAAAAACAAAGATGCAATTTGACAGTAAAAGTTTGTTATATTAACCAGTTAGAGCTCATTTCACAAAGTCATCATGCTGATGTTACAAAATTCATTGAGGTCTTTTGCAACCGTGGTGGAGGGGATATTTGGGCTAAATAAAATGAATATGATGTAATTTCCTGGCACCGAGACATAGCGTGTGAGGACCTTGAGGGAACAGAAATGCTGTCCTGAGCCAACAAAGGTAGGTTGTGTGTGAGTAAATAAGCATGTCAGTGTGTGTGTGTAAGTAAATTGCTGTTCAAGTTCCTCACTGGAACCTCTCCTACCTTCCATATTTACCTTTTCAGACACAGCAGCCACTTTTTATAACAATAGATTTGCCTCCTATGTTGACAGCATAATCCCTGTTACTGTATGTTATCCCCAACAACTGAAACGCCATTCATGGTGTACCAAAATCGCACGCTTTCTTCAGAAATGCTCTTGCACTGCTGAACGCTCCTTCAGAAAATTAAAATCTAGCAAAATACCTACACCTACAACTAAGCCCTCTCTCACTAAACAACTCTACTTCTCTACTCTCATATCCTCCCTTTCTTCCAACCCGCTACGCCTTTTTTCTACCTTCAACTCTCTTCTCTGCCCTTCCATACCCACACTACCATACCCACACTACAATCCTCTCTCACTGCCCAAGATCTTGCTATCCACTTTAAAGACATGATCGAATCTATTAGACAAGATCTTTGCAACCCTAACTGCCTTTTAACTAAAACTGAAGAAGAGTTTGCCACTCTTCTTTCTTCCTCTCACCCAACAACCTGTCCCCTTGAACCCATCACATCTCGCAAAGTCTCTATCCCCATCCTTTGGTCCATCACTTACTCACCTTTTTAATCTTTCTCTATCATCTGGAACTGTACCAGCAACCTTCAAGCATGCACTAATCGTACCCATCCTAAAAAATCGTTCCTTAGATCCCATTTTTCTAACTACTGCCCATCTCTCTGCTACCTTTTACCTCTCCTTCATCTCTCACATTCAGTCCCTCGCCAGATCCTGCCATCTGCACCTAACAAAACATCGTTCTCATCCGCCCATTCCTCACCCAAGAATCCACAAAAACTCTGGTTCATTCCCTGTCTTGACTATTGCAACTATCAGGATCCGCAGGGATTCCTGGTAAATCACTTATCTACTACTCCACCAGGTTGATCTTGGGTTGCTGTTTCCTTCTGCCTCTTCTTAGCAATGTTATTCCTGCATGCTCTTGACACACCTGTTCGGGCAATTAAGGTCCAATAAAAACCGGGCATTATCCTAGCCTCAGTGCGAGAGCATTGTGTTCCTGGCTTTGTATACTGAGCTACTTATTTGCTGCATCTGAGCGTCATCTGTGTTTGTCGTTGGTACCCGGCTGATCGTGATATTCTAGTTTATGACCCTTGGCTTGGACTCCGATTATTCTTGGGACCATCCATTGTACCGTGCATTGGTTAGCATCCACTACTGCCTGCTGGCCTGGTCAAAAAAGGACAACTGGACACTTATTATTGTGTACATTAGTTTTGATTTATTTATGATTTATTTAGCCCCTTCAGGACCGGGTTTTTTTTACCACCTTTGGACTAAAGGACCCCCACACATTATATATATATATTTTTCAGCACAAGTAGGGCTTTCTTTTGAAATAATAATGGGGAAAAGTACCAAAAAAGGAAATATTTTCATAGTTTCACCTATAAAAACCAGTATATATATGCAACCAGTGCAAATGGAAATAAACCTCCAAAAGTGTGCATGGTATTATAATTTATTACAGGGTTAAATATGAATGACGCGCATCGCTGTTTCTAAACAAGATTTTTTTTTAATGCTGTGCTGGGAGTTGTTCCCCAATAGAAAAAGAAAAACTGCTAAAAAAAAGCATATATTTTTTGAAAGATGACATCCCAAAGTATTTTACTAGGGGCATTTTAACAATTTTGATTTAACCATTTTAGTGCCAGTCTATCCTAAACATTGCAGTAAAAAAAATGTTTTTTTTTAACAAACCCAGTATTTCAGTATTTATTTTTTCCTGAGTACATAAAATTACTGAAACAACTTGTGATTTGTATTTAGAAGCACCCCCGAGTACAGGAATACCCCATATACATGGGTAGGCTATGTCTCTTTGGCACTGCTGGTTCAAAATTGGAACATGCGCATTTCAGTTTTCAAACATTGAATTATGACAGATCAGTTTGTTGAGTCCAGCTCTCATCTGAGACATGTAGAGGTCCCATATTTCATCTATATATTTCCCAAAACTAGACAGCTCAGGAAATCTAGTTAGGGGCATATTGGCCTGTCCCACGCAACTGATTCCACACTGGCGCCTTCCAAATTTAGTCTAAAAAAAAAAAAGAAAACATTTTTCACATCCACTTTGCGGTTTCACCATCATTTTTTTTCTGAGTAGATGTGTGAAAGAACAAAATAGGTCTTGATTTGTGTTCCGTAACACCACCCATGTACAGCGATACCCCACATGCATAGATGCATTTTCATTTTTAAACTTTTTGTAAATATTTTTTTTATCAGATTACTTGTAAGTGACAAGTTTTGGCCTCTGACATTGATCAGGGAGGCTGATCAATAATCAGTGACTTAAAATGTCACTGACAAGTGATGACGTAATAATTATGTATTTTCTTTATTAATAATTTGTGTTTTTTTCATAATTACCCTAGATGACCCCTCTCCCTTTGTAGGACAGGGTCATCCAGGGGCTGCCATAATGATCAGATTGGTTCTGCAACAGCAGTTACTAAACTCACTGCATTTGACCTGGAAGCATCCTGGACTTTCAGTTTAGTGCTGTTTTTTTTTTTAACTCTTTTAATGCCGATGCTCCATTGGAGCACAGCATTAACTGATATTTAGTCCCCAAAAGCTTGTGGGAACTAATATTAACCCCTGCAATGCTGCGATGGGGTCATACACAATCCCGGCATTGAAGGGGGTTAACACGCCACAATCGCTCTTAATTGAGCAATCGAGAAGCAGGGGAGGGTTGGGGCTGGTCTCCACACTCATGTGGAGAGCAAAGAATCTTTTCTCCCTGTCCCTGAAGCTGCCTCTGGCAGCTGGGGCACAATCACCGGTAAACCGGCGATTGGAGGAAGGAGTCTCTTTGATCACTTCTTTTTAATTTGTTTATAAATGATCTCCCAAGCTCCATTGAGAGCCATGTCACAGTTTTTGCTGATGACACAAAATTAGGCAGGGTAATTCAGACTAATCTTGATGTTTCTTCTTTGCAGGAGGATTTAGATGGAGTTGGGGACTGGGCGTGCAAGTGATAGATGAGGTTCAACATATATAAATGCAAAGTTATGTATTATGGTAAAATAATAAAAATGCAACCTATACTATGAATGGAATATCCCTGGGGAAAACTACCAATGAGAAGGAAAAATGGTAGACAACAAACTTGGCAACAGTGCACAATACATATATAAACTCCTTGGGGCACATGAGGCTGGAGTATTTTGTGTATTTGTTGAAGAAAAGATCAAAGAATTAAACAATAAAGACAATTTTCCACGGCATTATTTGCTAATTTTTACCAAAAGTGCCAGTGTAGGAGGGACATTCAAAAAGTTTCCACACTTTTTTTTTTTTACTCTAATTATTTCAAAACAAATTACATAAAAAACAAATTACATTTGTTTTCTACATAGTCGCCTTCCTTTGCAATGCAATTTTCCCAACATCGTATCAACTTCCCAGTCTTCTAGCCATCACAATTTAGCCCTTGTCAAAGTCCCTCGGAACCTTACATTTGCCTGTTTTTCTTGTTTCTAACACATCATAGGACCAAATGTTCACTTGCTGCCTAATATATCCCACCCAATGACAAGTGTCATAATAACAAGATTATCAGTGTTATTCACTTCACCTGTTAGTGGTGATAATTTTATGGCTGATCGGTGTATAGATATTGTAAATGATGAGAAAGAGAAGTAGAGACCTCTGTCAAGATTAAAGTTATATATTCATTAAGAACTTAGACTTAAACAGGTCTGACCATCACTAGGTATTCTGTCATGGTAACCTTGCCAACAGTACATCTTATATTTATTCTCAATATCAATGGCTTACTACCCATGGTCCCTGTGAACAGAATTAAGTAAACATTTTCATTGCAAAGAAGGGGTTTTCATGTAGAAATTAGTCAAAAAAACTATATCGGACCCATTATTTTTTATATTTAGGATGATTTTCTGCCTTACAGTTAACTGACAAACTCTGGCTTGTGGCTGTGTGACACATTATAGTACATTGCCTACATTTCTGGTCGCTGGGGTCTATTAAAGATTAATGGTCCATTAAAGTTTAATGTTCCTTGTACCGCTATAAAAAATACACACATGAATTGTGTTTTCCAAAGAATGGATTGTTTAATTGGACATTTATATTCTTATTTTATATATATATATATATATATATATATATATATATATATATATATATATATATATATATATAAATATATATAAATGTATATTATAACAGTGGCAAGAAATAGTAAATTAACCCTTTGGAATTATCTGGATATCTGCATGAATTGTTTATAAAATGTGATCTGATCTACATCTAAGTCCCATTAAACACCCTCATTAAACGTTCACAATGCTGATGGGAAAAAAGTGAACCCTTGTCAAACCTCCTTTGACAGCAATAACCTTAAACAAGTGCTTCCGGTAGCTACAGATCAGATCTGCACAATGTTCAAGCAGATTTTTAGATGATTCTTCCTTACAGAACTGCTTAAGCTCAGTCATATTCTTAGAATGTATGGCGTGAACGGCTCTCTTGAGGTTGTTCCACATCTGTAATGGGTTGAAGTTTGTGCTATGAGTGGGTTACTTGAAAAGATAGATTTTTTTAAAGCCATTCTGTAGTAGATTTACTTAATAAGGGCCCTATCACCCAACTTATATTGAGTTTCAGCAAGTGGACATCCATCCAGACATTGATAAACTTGGGAATACGTTGTTCCCTTGATGGCATGCTGTCCTGGAGCCAAGGCAGCGAAGCAGCCCCAAATCCCTCCACAGTACGTCACTGTTAGGATGAAGTTATGTTGGTATACGGTGCCCTTTTATTGCCATATGTAGTGTTATTTCTTCCCAAACAATTAATCCTTAGGTTCATCAGTTCATAAAACATTTTCCCGGTAGCATTGAGTGTCAAGGTGCTCTTTTACAAAATTCTTAAATTGGAGAACAGCTGCTTCCTCTGTGATATGCTGCCATGAATTTCATGCCTATTCAATGCTTTGCCTATCGAAGACTCATGAACAGAGGTGTAAACCACTTCCAATGTATTCTTCCATCCTTTAGCTGTTACTCTAGGGTTCTTTTTTTACCTCATTCAGCATTCTGCCTTGCGCCCTTGGAGTCACCTTGGCTGGGCATCCACCTTTAGGGAGAGCAGCCACAATACTAAGTTGTCTCTATTTCTAAACAATTTGGACTGATGAATATGTAAACTCTTTGAGATTACTTTATAACCCTTGACAGATATAGCTTTGACCCAGGGGCCAGGCTCGACCCAGTTACCCAATTAAACACCATCACACAATATGGATTTTTGAAAGGCCACAGCCATCTTTATTTAACACAGTCATTGTCACGTAAAACCTGCTAAGGCTGGCCCCTTCACGACAAAGCCCTTAGGCAGGGCACATGACAGGAACTCACAGACAGAGAAGACGTGGTCAGGCAAGCCAGGTCAGAACCAGAAGATCATAGAACAAGCTGAATCAGGAGACTAGAAACTGGGTCAGAGTGTCGTACCTACCCGGCCGGCTGGGGTCCCTCGGCGTCCTTCGCGCCCGTCCTCCTCGTGTGTTGCCGTGCGTGCGGCGCGCACACGAGGGGGCGTGTGTATCGGGCAGGCACGCCTTCCTGCCACTGTCAGTCCTGATCGGGCTGCCGCTACATGCTCGCGGCGCCCGACCAGTACCTCTTCTGCCTGTGCGGCGCCGCCGCGTCGCTCGCGGCGGCAGCACAGGCAGAGAGGAGATTGTGGTTAGCCGCCGCGGACATGTCGGTGGCGATCGAGTGTTCGATCGCCGCTGCCTGTCCACGGTTGCTGTCTCTTCCTCCCCTGCCTGTGTGGCGCTTCCGCGTCATTCGCGGAGGTACCACAGGCAGTAGGGTTTGTTTTGGTTCGTTGTCATCGCGACGACGCTTCTCTTGCGCCGGTCGCGATGATGTCATCGTACCTGCTTTCCCGCCATTGGTCCTATTTAAACTTCCTGGTCCTGTGTTTCCTTGCCCGTTCAACGAGTCCAAATCATTGTTCTCGGGGTGTTTGTTTCGCTTGTGCCTTTTGATTGCTATTCTTGTGTACCAGACCTTGGCTATTGTTCCTTGACTACGATCCTGCGCTGCCCGTCCCGACCTTGGCTATTGTTCTTTGACTACGATCCTGCGCTGCCCGTCCCGACCTTGGCTATTGTTGTTTGACTTCGCTCCTGTGCTGCCTGCCTCGATCCCGGCTTGTTTATTGGATTTGCTCGCCATTTCTGCATTGTGGGTCCATCACCTGCGGTGCCTGATTCCGTAACACAGAGCAAGCTGGATCAGAACGGGTAGGATCCACAATGAAAGCTGCTACCAAACACAAAGCCACAGCAGTAGTATACATTGCAGTGTAAAGGTCTGGACTGAGAGGCAGAGCAGGTAATTAAGGAGAAGGCCAACTCCCAGGTAAGCTGGTGCAGCTGTTAGGGTCATTAGCATATGGTTCTTCTGTTCTGACAGGTGTACTCTAGAGACATGACACCTAATAATAAACAAATTTTGTCTGAGCCCAAAAATACACCTCAAATTATGTTGCATTAGTAAGACTCCAGGTTTGCTAACTCCTGACTCCAATTACCTTTTGTTGAAGTGATTAGCCCAAGGGTTCATATACTTTTTTTTAACCCACACTGTGAATGCTTTATGATGTATTCAACATGGACAAGAACAATGCAATAATTAGTGTGTATGTGCATAAATGCTAGTATGACTTATCTTACCTTTTCTTGCATCTTTTATCTATCTATCATCTATATATATATATATATAGATAGATAGATAGATAGATAGATAGATAGATAGATAGATAGATAGATAGATTGATATATACATACTGTATATATTACATTTGGAACATAGATTTTTGCTGAATCTTCATTGTGTAGTACCTAGTTTGGAAACCCAGTTTAAATTTTTTTTAAACTTTTTAATGTTTTAAGTTCCTCATCGGCATAGCTAACAAACTCAAATGAAGCTTTAAACAATACTCTACCACTGGCAAACCACATTCCAAATGCACATGGGGAATATGGGAGCCAATGTAGATTATCTGCTGTCATGCTGACTAACCTTGAGCAATCAATCTTGGAATTAATTAATCACAGGGTTACGATAACATGGAATGAAAAACGTAAATTGCAGAGTGATCTGCAATCCCGTTCTGCATAATTAATGCTGGAAATCAAATTTATGACTAGGTGTTGCAAGCAAAATAATTAGAATTGTTGGTGTGAATAGCCCTGGTAAGTGCATTATTTGTAATTTGTAAATGTTATTCTATATTTAAAAACATTATATTTCCACAGGGACCTTAAAAAATGTCCAGAATAATGAATCACCTTCTAGAAGAGAAAATAATGTTGGAGGGAGTGATTAAAAAAAAGACCTGGTGTTATTTGAAAATGCAGCTTCAGCATTTTGTGAATGGGAACACAAAGGGAAATGTGAGTCTTTGTTCTGCACTAATGGGGACAACATGATAAACACATTAATTCAATGCGTATATATATATATATATATATATATATATATATATATATATATATATATATATATGATATATACAATTTCATAGGAATTCGACTATTCAGGTATGCTTATATCTAAACAGAAATAGATTCTTAAGCAGATATACTGACTCCATATCCAATCCAATATGCTTGGTGGGAATCTGACAAGGGAATCTTACTCAAGGTCATTTGGGCCTGAGACTTGTTCAATCTCATTTCAGAATGACATTTCCACTGACATAGTTTATCAGCTCTCATTATGTGTATAAGTTATTATGTATAAATTATGTGATCATGATTTAATTCTAGAAGTAGAAATGGACTGGATAAAAAAAAGTTTGAATTTTTTTTAAATATATTTAAATTTTTATTAAAATTGCAATTGCTTTATCTTATGCATAATTTTCAGAGAGGAAAAAAATATCTCTTTTGATGTACTATTTAATGTCCTTTTTATGAGACTTTCTGACGGTTTACAATCAATATTATTGGCAAAGCTACAGGAAACAATTTTATGCTGTTGTTTCAAAAAATGTCGGTAAAACAATCTTGTTTGCTTGTGCTTCTATTTCTTGATCCATATTTACAAATATATGACTTCATTATAGCTGATTTCATAGAAATTCTGAGGGCTAGTCATAATAAGTCATCATTTGTGAGATCTGTTACCTATTTTATATTATCACAAATATTAACAAATTATATCAAAACGATTAAAACCGTTATGTTAATGTTTGAGGGATGCTAGTGACTCCAAATTTGTGGTCACATTTTCAATACTGAGTTTGGAGGTTTTCTACTGAACATAGCCTTTGCACGGATCCTTGTATACATTTGAACTTTTGGAGCACTAAATAGAATTAGAAAACAAAGAAATTAGGTTTTGAAGTTTGACACCCTTGTGACCGTTACAGATGGATTTACGAGACATCCATGACAATGGTCAGGGCAGCGATACGTTATGGTGGGGGTCTGGTCAGAACACTGGATACTGTGTTTATTGTATGTTATAAGAAAAAGTCTTCTTTTATGCGGACTGTGAACCATATGGTGCCAAACCTCAATAAAAATGTTATTACAAACCCTAAATAGCTCTTCAAATTAGATAGGTAAGGCAAAAAAAAACAACTATATAATTAATTATTATTGTTAATTTAAGAATACATTGCAAAACTCTATATCCACTTGTACCATGGCACAGAATTGGTAATGCTATGCCCAAATCTGCATTTCTATGTATCATAAAATCCATGGAGATTTATTTGGCAGGATTTAATCTTCATAAAATGATGTTGATTAATAGTAATTGTTGGGTTTACATCAATATAATCCATTTTGTCCTATAGTATTCTTTGAGGTCATGTACGCAATACTGATACTAAACGCAATGGTCTATAATTTTCCAGTTGTGTTTGTTACCCTTTTTAAATAATGAGCTCACATCACCATTTCTCCAGTCCTGTGGCAATGTGCCTGAGGATTTGTGAATGCCTTTAAGGCCTGGTGCCTTATCAATGTTAAGTTATTTTCCAGTCACCCTTTAACCTCTTTTTGATATAGTAATGTATCTAGTGAGAATTAGGTTATGTTGATTCTATCTCTTAGATTTGTACCCCAGTCATTTATCATTTAACAATGTTTTTAAGTAATCCAAACTATCATATTTTTCGTTCGTTGCTGTTATTTCAAGTTCCCTAATTTGTCTCACCAAACATTTTGCATTAATAGACAGACATTTCTGCATCAGGAAAAAAAACTGTATATTCCTAGTACTGACTGCTTCCCTTCCTTGAACATATAATACATTAATCATATATTATATTGAACAGCTTTATCCTTCCTCACAGTTTTTTAGTTTAATTAATCTTCCAACCTTCTCTTTCACCATCCCTACCTGGCCCTATGTGAAAAAGGAATTGGGCCACCGCTGGAACCGCTGTACGGTTTCCACACAGCGACATTATCCATATTGTGTTCCAAGCCTTGTTTTTGCTTCCTGAGGCGGGGGCAAGATTGGAGGGCTATTTAAAATTTCACTATGCTAAGTACCGTTGCCTGTGATAGTTCCTTGTGCATTTTAGCTGGTGCTTTTGACCATAATCTTGATTCTCCGAGTTAGACTTTTTGGCTTGCTTGACCTTCCAGCCTGTCGCTAGTCGGTGACCGGGCTTGTGTACTATTTATCCAGACTTCTCTTATCCCAGACCCCGGCTCCCCAAATTTGACTTCAGTTATATAGGCATTTGCTTATCCATTCTCCTTGCCTGTCTGAATTGTACTTCATTGAAGTACTGGGTTTACCATTCTTGCTGGTCTTCCTATTGTGAATTCCTGTATCTCTGGCCTTCCTTGTCATGACACTTAATTACTAAATCAACAATTTCCCCAAGTTTAATTGATAATTGGGTTTAATTTCACCAGACATAGACAGGTATGATTACTGCCAACTCTGTTGAATTTAAACATCAATTAAATAGATTTAAAAACTGGAGACATGCTTTTACTGATTAAATTATATAACACCCCAAATAACTATGGTTGTGCAAACAAATTTAACAATAGTTAATGAAAAAATGAAAACAGGTTTTATGCAGGTGCTGACCACAAACAAAAAATGGATAACAGAATCATAGGTGATAAAAAAAAGTCAGTGATGAGTTTTCTCATGCTGTCGCTACTGAATATCTGTGTGTCGGTTACAGTGCTCAAAACAAACAAATTTAACGCAGCAGACCTCTGCAGTAGACAACTGAACAGAGGGAGAAGTGAGGAGCCCGACATGCATTTCACCAACAATTGCTTTGTCCCTGACCTTGTCTATATTCCAGGAGGGAATACCGAGGTTTAACTTTTCAGGTTATACTTTTATTTGTTAGTAGCTTATAAGTTTCCACCATGATATACTAATTAAATAGTGTAGAAATCCCAATTTTCTTTTTTATTAAAGTCACTAGTTTGTGGTGGAGACCTTTTTAGTTTTTTGTTTTTTTTATTATCACCTGTAATTCTTTTATTTATTGTTGTGCTCAGCACCTGCATAGTACATGTTTCATTTTTTTCCAATTCAAAACAAAACCTCCTACAGAAAGAGCCAATAACCCTCCACTGATTTTACAGAAAATCTCACCAACTGTTTTGGTATGCACTACATCTTTTATGCTGTTTATTCATTGTACTGTATAGTGCTGTAAAGTATGATTAATTATTTATGAATGTTGTATGATAGTGACACAGTCCATAATGTAGATTTAATTAATCAAGAACTGGTTATATATATACATCGTTGAGTAGTGCTGTAAGAAACCAGATAAAACAGAAACACTTTGGAGATAGACATCTAATAATTTACATCAATTCATAAATATCAAGTGTGCCACATTTAAAATCTGAGCTTTAGAGTGTTTGATATGAGACATGTTAAACATGTTAAATCTGAATAAAAGGTTTGCTCATTAGATGGTGTACTTATTTTCTTCCCCTGGGACCTAGGTATATTTGACAGCCTTTTCATGTAATTTCCTTGATATTTCATTATTGTATATATTTGATCTGTTGATTGATTTGACCTTTGGGATCAGGACTACTGGGTCTTTCATGCAATGAGTTTTGGTCTATTCGTAATTAGTTTTTTTAAGAATGCTCTTTTTAATTACAAAGTAGCTTGGGAATGATGACAATGAAATCACAGTTCAGTATTTTGAAGAATATCCACAATAATGTAGATAGAGTGTTGCATAGAAAATGTGATGGGTTAATTTCAATTTTACAGCATGAATTCCCTTTCTGACATGTAAAACTCAAATTAAAAAAGTTATCAGATTATGCCTCTAAAAATGTTTTTTTTGTTTTTTTTTGGGTTTTTTTTAAGTATTGCATTACCAATAACAAAATCATATAATATGACTTAAAGCATGCCTTGTAAATAGGATACATATCTCCTTTTAATATACAGGAACCGAACCCAATGTGGAAATGTAGAACAATAGCTGTCGACAATACATGCTTTAGACATGCTTGAGACCCTTGCTTGAATATTATAATGTCAAGTGTTCAGCTAACCACCACATAAAAATTCTCAGGGCTGAAACTAACTGCTTCACATAAACAGACAAAAAGGCACCAATTGAGGGAAAAAATGTTTATTGGTATACACATTAGTTGAGTGGGGGTAGTTTTGGGAGGAATTAATATACATTTCCTAAGAGATGAAGTGAGTTTTAGAATATGGAGCAAGACAGGAAGAATACACTGAAAATATCATGGCAGCGGCCAGGGCCGGCCCGACAATGGAGCCGAGTGGGGCAACCACTTTTTTTATTTTTTTTTAAAGCCGAGAAGAGAGAGAGAGGGGCGCCGAGTGGTTTTATCTTACCAAGTTGTCAGTACCCGGTCAGCGCCCCTCTCTCTCCTCTGCGAGCCCTCTAGCTCGGTCTCGGTGCCGGCTTGTAATGTTGAGCGCCGGAAGATGACGTCATTTCCGGCGCTCAGCATTACAAGCCAGCACCGAGACCGAGCAGGGAGACTCACCGCAGGACTGCTGAAAGGTAAGTACGGGGGGGAGAGGAAGGGTAGATAATGGGGGGGGCGGCAGGGAGAGGAAGGGTAGATAATGGGGGGGGGCATTTTAAACTTCGCCCCAGGCAGCATTTTGTCTTGGGCCGGGCCTGGCAGCGGCGGTGTAAAGAAAAAAGGCAGGAGAGATTCCAGCACTGGATTCCAGCATCATCTCGTTCTGCCACTACAAGTTATGATATGCAACATTACCTTTTGGGTATCATGTGAGTATATAATGCATTATCAAGTCACACACTCAACTCAGGACATAATGAGTTTAAAGCAGATCTGTTATAAATGAAAAAAAAACTGGTACTCAATTACCTCCTGGAGCACTCTTGTTAAAGCTAATCACATGTAGGGCTGGTGCAAGGAATTTTAGCACCTTAGCCAAAGTCTCATCTTGCCGCCCCTTACATACCGCCCTTGGGGAGGAGTCATGTGAGCACATCATGCACATGACCCCCCCCCTGCATTGACTGGCATAGATCACAGGTTGCACACCGCAAAGGCCAGCCCATGCACCTAGATGGCACACATAGGACTTTGCCCATCTCCCAGGTTGCACCCACAGGGCTTGCCCCAGCACCGAATTTGCGCACATAAGAACTTTCCCTAGCAACAAGGTCATCATTCTCTGTCTCATTACCCCTCCTCCTAAATCTCTTTACCTCGACCTTTTTCCTCTCTCTCCCCTTTTGCTTTATCTCTTCTTCTCTGTTTTCATCCCCTGTTTGTTCCCTTTGTCTTTCCTCCTGTTTTCTCCCTACCTCCCTTCTCTTTTAAAACTCCCCCTTCTCCCCACCTCTCTTCATCTCATCTCTTCCTTTCCTCTATCTCTCTTCCTTCTCTTTATCTCTCCACTTTGTCTCTCCTCTTGATTATTGCTCCCCCTTTTCATGATCTTTCCACTTTTTATCTTTGCAACTTTCCCCATCTCTAATTCTCAACATGTCTCCCCTTTCTTACCATCTATCGTCTTTCTCATTATTCCCTCTTATCACTATATCGCCTCTTTCTCCCCATCTCTCCTTTTTCTCATTATCTCCACTTTTCTCTATCTCCCCTTTTTTCTCCTCATGATTTCCGCCCTATATCTTTCTCTTACTCTCCCAATTTTCTACCCTTTCTCACTATTTCTCTCCCCATCACTTACCTTGCTAAGGACCTCAGGACCTGTGGTGGGAGTGCAAGGCCTCTGTCTCACTCCTCCACGGCGGTGCACACGCCTTCACTGCTGAGCCGCTGCGGATCCAAAGCCTGACCTTGGGAGCAGGACACACACATCCAGACACGCATGCATTCAGAAAATTACACAAACAAAACTAGACATCCAGGCACTCAGCTACCGTACACGCATGCAAACTAACATACACAACCACACACATAATTAACATACCCAAATACACATATCACACACTAACATAGACAGACACACATAATAACATAGTCAAAGGCATATGTTTACACACTAAACTTCCCTCACACTCACAAACATACCCAGACACACATACTAACATACCCAGATAGACACATGTTAACACACTAAAATACACACATGCACACACACAATAATTTTTATTATTAGAATTTAGTCAGATTTGCCTGGCAATATTTCATTTCAGTGGGTATTCACACAATACGTGTAGCAGAGCACTGATATTATAAAACAGGGTCTAATGACCAAGTATTGGAAAAAGTTTTTTAAAAGTTTTTCTTGGTTGTGTTGTACAATTCTCAGGAAAGGATTGATTGGCAGTTATGTTTCCCTTGATTACCATGCTGGACAATATTTTGTCTAAATGGAACCATACATTTAATGACTGTACTATTTGCTTGTAAAAACCATGACTGTAAATTCTCCAGGATGCCTAATTTATGATTTGCTTTTAATACCCACTGTTTTCGTATTAATTTCCTGGAAAAGAAATGACCCCTCTGGTTCATTCTATTTCTGAACTCTCTGTTGTTTTGTGGTTTACCAACACTTTACCTCCTTGAAGGCTGTTTGCTGCTATTGATCTTTTGTTTTCTGTACTTACATTCAATATCGCTAGAAGTGACCTCACTTTTGTAATTACTCTCTTGCTAAAAGAAAAAAAAAAAGAAAAAAATGCCTGCGTCTAGGGAAACAAGCTAGCCTCATCCAAAATTAAAAGGATTACGTAAAGCAGGCTTAAGTGTTATTTAGAATGCACTTCCCTTGCGATGCTTCATTATACTTTTCACTGCCATAGAATTGCAACATGTTTCAAAACAATTTAATAAGAACTAAAACACTGTGTGCTCTAAAACACAAAATTAATTGCCATTTAGTTTCTGGACTGTTTACTTTTTTCTTTGCTAATTGTGCAAATGTACTATAGTAGTATGTACAGTATATGTATATATATATATTGGTTTGTAATTGTCAATTCTAGTTTTGTCTGACCCCTTGATGTATTGTGAGAATCGCTGCATACATTGTTGGCCCTATATAAATAAAAGATAAAATAAATATATATATATATATATATATATATATATAAATAAATTATATATATATATAAGTCCAAAATATACAATTGCACACCAACCTTAATTGCTCTGCCCGGTGCCTGGTAGCTGCAGCAGTAATGCATATAAATTCCAAAAGTAGTTGCCGGCACTCATGGGACTTGTTTTAAATGATTTCACGAAACTCCGTATTACAAGTCAGACTTGTAATACGGAGTTTCGTGAAATCATTTAAAACAAGTCCCATGAGTGCCGGCAACTACCTTTGGAATATATATATATATATATATATATATATATATATATATATAGTGACAGTGTAAACCCCAGGGAGATGCTTAGTGTGGGTCCCTGAGGTGGAGCAATTGGAGAGCAAGGTGGGCCAATGCTCCGTTTCCCCATTTTGTGGAAATTCCATGCCGGGTTTTCCAGGAGGCAAGAAGTCCGCAGGATCCGGTACAGGATTCCTATGGGGCCGGCGTCAGGCACAGGTGCTGGGCATTAAAAACCCCTGGAGCCTGATACTCAGAGAGACTGTTGGGGGAAGAGGAAGTTTCCCTGAGCTCCCAGGGCAAGGAGAGGCCCTGAATGAGAAGACCATCCCTGAGCCAAGTGAGGCAATACCTGCCTGGACATTTTGTGTGTTGTCTGGGGGAGGTTTTCCAGAGCCTGGCGTAGCTGGGTCTGGCTGGGAGGTTGAGGTAGTGGGTGATTAGGCTGGTCAGTCTGGACCAGCATAGTTCAGTTTGAGAGGGCTCCAATTGGGAGCTAGGTTTTCTTTTTATAATTTGTTTTTTTGGGGGTTTAAGCAATTAAAATAAAGCACTGTTTTTGCTACAAGCTGGTGTTCGTGAATCTGACTGCCCTAGAGGACTGTGCTTAGGACCCCTAAAAGTGACATGTATGGCCCTCCTGCAACAGGGTTTGTCACTATATATATATATATATATATATATATATATATATCTTTTTTGAACACAGATCAAACATTCTTGTAAAAGCAACTGTTTGCTGATTTACCACTACCAATTATAAATTGAGTTCCATATTATTCATAGTAACATAGTAACATAGTAACATAGTTCATAAGGTTGAAAAAAGACCAAAGTCCATCAAGTTCAACCTATATACATATTGTGTCCCTACTGTGTTGATCCAGAGGAAGGCAAAAAACCCTTATGAAGCAGATGCCAATTGCCCCATACCAGGGGGAAAATTCCTTCCCGACTCCAAATATGGCAATCAGAATAAATCCCTGGATCAACGTTCTGTCCCTATTAATCTAATATCCATAACTTGTAATATTATTGCTTTCAAGAAACACGTCCAGGCTCCTTTTGAACTCTTTTATTGAGTTTACCATCACCACTTCCTCTGGCAGAGAGTTCCATAATCTCACCGCTCTTACTGTAAAGAACCCCCGTCTGTGCTGGTGTAGAAACCTTCTTTCCTCCAGCCGTAGAGGATGTCCCCTTGTTATAGATACAGTCCTGGGTATAAATAGGTCCTGGGAGTGATCTCTGTACTGTCCCCTTATATATTTATACATAGTTATTAAGTCCCCCCTAAGCCGTCTTTTTTCCAAACTAAATAACCCCAATTCTGATAATCTTTCTGGGTACTGTAGTCCTCCCATTCCCCTTATTACTCTGGTTGCCCGTCTTTGAACCCTCTCCAGCTCCACTATATCTTTCTTGTACACTGGTGCCCAGTACTGTACACAGTATTCCATGTGTGGTCTGACTAGTGACTTGTACAGGGGTAGAATTATTTCCTTGTCGTGGGCATCTATGCCCCTTTTGATGCACCCCATGATTTTATTTGCCTTAGCAGCAGCTGCCTGACACTGGTCGCTACAGGTAAATTTACTGTTAACTAAAACTCCTAAGTCCTTTTCCATGTCAGTCGTCCCCAGTGTTTTCCCATTTAATACATATTCCCAGCCTGGATTTTTCTTCCCCATGTGCATAACCTTACATTTATCTGTGTTGAACCTCATCTGCCACATCCCAGCCCAAGCCTCCAACCTATGCAGATCCATTTGTAATCGTGCGCTGTCCTCTATTGTGTTAACCACGTTACAGAGCTTAGTATCGTCTGCAAAGATTGATACTTTACTATGCAATCCCTCTACAAGGTCATTAATAAATATATTAAAAAGAATAGGACCCAAAACTGACCCCTGTGGTACCCCACTAGCAACAGTCACCCACTCAGAGTATGTACCATTAATAACCACCCTCTGTTTCCTATCACTGAGCCAGTTACTTACCCACATACACACATTCTCCCCCAGCCCAAGCATTCTCATTTTATGTACCAGCCTTTTATGTGGCACCGTATCAAATGCTTTGGAAAAATCAAGATATACGACATCCAGCGATTCACCCCGATCCAGTCTTGAGCTCACCTCCTCATAAAAGCTGATCAGGTTAGTTTGACAGGACCGATCCCTTGTAAACCCATGCTGATATGGAGTCATACACTTATTTTCATTGAGATACTCCAAAATAGCATCTCTTAGGAAACCCTCAAACAGTTTACACACAACAGAAGTTAAACTAACAGGCCTATAATTCCCCGGGTCACTTTTTGTCCCCTTTTTGAATATTGGCACAACATTTGCTATGCGCCAGTCCTGGGGAACAGACCCTGTCACTATAGAGTCCTTGAATATTAGAAATAGGGGTCTGTCTATTACATTACTTAACTCCCTTAGAACGCGGGGGTGAATGCCATCTGGACCTGGTGATTTGTCTATTTTGATTTTTTTTAGGCGGCACTGCACTTCTTCCTGGGTTAGACAGGCGACATGTACTGGGGCATTTATCTCATCCTGCTGTATATTACCTGGCATTTCATTTTCCTCTGTGAATACAGCAGAGAAGAATATATTTAATAGATTAGCTTTTTCCTGATCCCCGTCTATAACTTCTCCCTCATTACTTTTTAAGGGGCCAACGCTTTCATTGTTAACCTTTTTACTATTTATATAGTTAAAGAACATTTTGGGGTTTGTTTTACTCTCTTTGGCAATGAGTTTTTCTGTCTCCAATTTTGCTGCTTTTATCTGATTTTTACATATTTTATTTTTTTCCCGATAGCTTTTTAGTGCTTCCTCACTGCCTTCCTGTTTTAGTAGCTTAAATGCCTTTTTTTTGCCATTTATTGCCCCCTTTACATTTTTATTTATCCACATTGGTTTTCTCTTGTTCCTGACTCTTTTATTCCCATACGGTATGTACCTTTCACAGTGAGAATTTAAGATATTCTTAAAAATCTCCCATTGAGCGTCTGTACTCTTGTTTTTGAGGACATTTTCCCAATTTACAGTGTTAAGGGCTTCTCTTAGTTGATCAAACTTTGCCCTCCTAAAGTGCATAGTTCTTGTGGCTCCTCTAAGAGTTCCCTTATTGAAGGACAAGTTATAATGCATCATATTGTGATCACTATTTCCTAGATGTCCCCTGACCTTCACATTAGTTACTCTGTCAGGTCTGTTGGTTAATATTAAGTCCAGTAGGGCGCCCCCTCTGGTCGGGTCCTGTACCATTTGGGACAGATAATTATCCTTACTTATAGTCAGAAACCGGTTTCCTTTATGAGATTCACAGGTCTCGGTTTCCCAGTTTATGTCGGGATAGTTAAAGTCCCCCATAATAACCACCTCATTGTGATTAGCTGCCTTGTTTATTTGCTTTAATAATTGATCTTCTGCTGCTTCCATTATATTTGGTGGCTTATAGCAAACCCCGATCAGTATTTTATTATTTTTCTTTCCATATATTTCTACCCATAATGACTCCACATTATCATTTCCCTCACATATATTCTCCCGCAGTGTGGCCTTTAGGCTGGACTTTACATAAAGGCAAACTCCTCCCCCTTTTCGTTTTTTCCGATCCTTCCTGAATAGACTATACCCCTGTATGTTAACCGCCCAGTCATAGCTATCATCCAACCATGTCTCTGTTATACCTACTATGTCATAATTTTCTTCAGACATTATTAACTCCAGTTCGTCAGTTTTATTGGTCAGACTTCTGGCATTAGTAAGCATACAATTTAGAGGTGTATGTTTTTTTTCCCTATGAAGCCTATCCCTATTAACTATTCTAACCCCTCCCTCTGCTCCACCCCCAGGTACATTTATAAGCCCCAGCTCTCTATCTACACTATCTTCCCCTTCTATATTGTAGTTTCCCTCCCCCCCTTTCCCTAGTTTAAACACTCCTCCACCCTTCTGACCATCTTCTCCCCAAGCACAGCTGCACCCTCCCCATTGAGGTGCAGCCCGTCCCTACCGTAGAGCCTGTATCCGACAGAGAAGTCGGCCCAGTTCTCCATGAACCCAAACCCCTCCTTCCTACACCAGCTTCTGAGCCACTTGTTTAGCTCCCTAATCTCCCGCTGCCTCTCTGGTGTGGCACGTGGTACAGGTAATATTTCAGAAAATACTACCTTGGAGGTCCTTGCCTTAAGCTTGCTACCTAAGTCCCTGAAATCATTTTTAAGGACACTCCGCCTCCCTCTCACTTTGTCATTGGTGCCAATGTGCACCATGACTGCTGGGTCTTCTCCAGCCCCTCCCAGTAATCTGTCAACCCGATCCGCGATGTGCCGAACTCGAGCGCCAGGCAGACAACACACTGTTCGGCGATCCCGGTCTTTGTGACAGATCGCCCTGTCTGTCCCCCTAATAATTGAGTCCCCCACTACTATTACTATTCAATAAAGTAAATAATAGAAGAATGTCTTGCTGTTCTATTATCCCTGTATTTTTTTAGCGATATACTCTATACAGAGAACAAGGTTCTCAGTGTAGTTTGTAAATATGCAGACATTCAACAGGCATTCATTACGCCACTATAATGCCAAGTGTTTGAGCAGCTTATTTACCCAATAATTTTAGGTCATGTTTACATGGGGAGGTTTGCTTCTTACATCGCAAAAAAGCCATTTGGACCACGAATATAGTGGCCAGATTTTCCACATCTGAGCTTTCTGAAAGGTTATATTGAGAACAGAAGTTGGCAAGATAGTGGAACATTTCATATTCATTACTTCACTATGCAGAATGCCAAATATTTTTTAATGTAAGGTAAGCAAGTATCATATTATAGATTTAACCATACCTTATGCATGGCCAGCTCAGCCCTTCTTCCAGAATAGTTTATATAATTTCAATGTTAAGACAATGTCAGTTAAGGCAAACCTTTTATATTAAGTATGAAATGTGAATGGCAAAATATGTTAAATTATAGGTCCATCCAATCCAGGTGTATTTCAGTTTACTTAGAACATTGGGGCTAAATTACCCACGTATAAACATGAGCACATATCCTGATGTTCTTTGCAGCTCGCAAGCAAAGTAATAAAAGTAATAACATAAAAATATTTTGTAAAGACATAAAATAACCTTCCATTAAGTCCCTATGTTCTTATGCTTAGAGTTCTTTTGTCAGCAACAGACACAGTAAGATTGTCAGGACACTGTATTGCAGGGGTGTCCAAGTTTTTACTGCAGTGGGCCACTTCATCAGAATTGTATACGTGCGAGGGCCGCACTCATTTTTCACTGAGAGAAAATATGGCCTTTAATAAAATATGCAGATTAAAATAAAGTAAATGACACAAAACCTTTACTTTTCCTCTCACTGATTTCTGGGCCTACAAATTCAGGATTCTGGATAAGTAAAAATAAAATAGTTCTATTTATTTTAGGGATGCACTAAAATGAAAATTCTGTACCAAAACGGAAAATTATATATTATGATTGTTAACAGCAATCTCAGGCATACCCAGATTCCAGCATGTACTGGTTGGCTGGGCATTGTATTTTTTGTCCAATCTTAGTGTGTAACCACACTTTTATTAAAAGTAACACACCACAATTGGACAAAAAAAATCAACAATATGACTTGGCATGATAGGAGCATAACAGCAAACACACTCTTTTTATACCCAGGCAACCAGTGAATGCTGGAACCTAAGCATGATTGGACTGTGATTGCTGTTAGCAGATTGCTATTAGCAATCACACTCCTATCATCCCAAGTCAGCCAATACATGCTGGTACAGGGTGGCTGTAAGTGCAGACCCCATACTGCTGGCAGCATCAATACACAAGGGGGGCAGCTAGCCAGGTTTCAGCATGTACTGGCTGACTTGGCATGATAGGAGTGTGATTGCTAACAGTAATCACAGTCACATCATGCCTAGGTTCCAGCACTTACACATCCATGCTATCACACACACACAAATTCATTCACAGATTCATTCCCTCAATCAGACATACTCATTCACACAACCTACCCCACCCCCTTACCTGCTCTACAGCTCTCCATGCCGCTCACAGACTTCAGCAGGGGGCGCGGCCTCCCTCGTTCTCCCCACAGAGGAAGCAGGACTGGAGCAGAGAATAGACCCTCCCACAAGTAAGCAGCAGGGCTCCTGTGATCCTGGCTGCCAATCTCACGCGGGCCGCACCTCGAGGTTCCGCGGCCGCATTTGGCCCGCGGGCCGCATGTTGGACGCCCCTGCTGTATTGTGTTGATACAAGTACATAATTCAGTAAGATGTAACAATGTCAGGTCAACCTATAGACATCAGAATGGTACATACATAGTAACAAGTTACCACAGACAGCATGTGTTTCTAGATATGGATGGCTTTGATTCTTGATCATTTGTTTAAAGACGACTGTTGACATCTTACTATAGCTCTGTGTCACCCCTGGAAAGCAAACATGACCTTTCCAAGAGTGCAGGCAAATGTGGCATGCAAAATCTTTCAGTTCTGGATACTTCCTAGTTCCACATTAGCATGTCATCATAATCCTTTTGTGAGATATTAATCCCCTCTTCTCTTCTTTCTAATACTCTTTAATCCCCACAGGTGATGAATTATACGTTTTTATTACTTAATGTATACATTCAATTAACATTAACAGGTTTAAAGTCCAGCATTTGTGGACAGATTGTACACTGGAATGCAATGCTGCAAAGACTGGTAAGCTTAACTCAAGTATTTAATGACTCAGTTTTAAAGATAAACAGTCACTGCATGTTGATTCTTGTTATTGTGGTGCTAGATTGCTTTTGCTAACATATTTTAGGCTTGATGTTGTTAATATTAAAATGTTATATAACAACGTCAAAGTTCTGTGTTTCGAATGATCTTTGATGCTTGCCCCTCCTTCCAATATACACTTTGGCACACATATGTAAACATACTTACACAAATTACACACACTTACTCATACTCACTATCACACGTACACATTAATTCTAACGCACACTCTATCTCACCACAATTACACATACATGCTCACACACACATACACAATTACACATCCATACTCACACACAATTACGCATCCATGCTCACACACAATTACGCATCCATGCACACATACATACATATATACAAACACATATAAATGGGCGCCCCCATTAATCTCTTTCCTCTCCTGCAGCTTCCTGTCCGGCTGCTCGCACATTGTGTTTCACTGCCGGGTCACGTGATGTAATATGACCTGATACGTTCTTGTCTCCTGTGCCAGGTTTAGGTCATAAGAGTCCTTTCTAACCAATTTTGTACCAGCACAAGGAGACAGGAACAAGGGGTCGCAGGGGTTGCCCTGGGCCACCTAGAAGCACGGCCCCATTGCAGTTTCGACTGCTGTAGTTATGCCACTGTGTTTGTGTATGAGCATGTATGTGGAAGTGGGGTGAGATGGAGTGTGTGTTAGAATGAATGTGTACGTGTGTGTTAATGAGTATGAGTGTGTGTAATTTGTGTGTGTTTACAAATGTTGGAAGGAGGGGGGCAAGGGGCAAAGAGACGAGTTCTTTGGAGGTAATGATGGCACAGACAGTTTGTTTGGGCACAATGATTGCACAGACCAGCCATTTGGGGCAATGATGACACTCAAAAGCTGTTTGGGGCAAAGGTGTCACTGTGGCATATATCAAAATGAATAAAGCTGAATTTAAAAAACAAAAAAAAATAATAATTTGTTTTAATCTTTTTCTAAGGTCGTAAACCTGCATTTTAAAATTTTGAAGCAGAAGAAGAATAGACAAGACAGCCCACCTACAGACGTCTTAATGGTATCCAGTGGTACCTACATCCAGATTTAGTGTTTATGCATTTGAAGTTTTTCAACACTAGAAACAAAATCAACAAAGTATCAAAATAAATCCTTGTTCTTTCTGAGCACTAAATAAACGTCAAAAACATACATAAATCAAAGAGCACAACCTCAAAAGCATAAAAGCCATACATATTTAGATTCTCGGGTTGCTGCTAGAATAATGACAAATACACAAAACAAAGCAAGAATTCAAGGAATACCATTAAAAAGACCTAACGCATTAATATTGGGGATTCCATCACAAGTTTGGCGAGTCCTATTTCCTTAATCTGACACGTGTCTTTCTCTGTGGCTTTAATTTGCCTGCTAAATGCAAAAGGAATTAGCCAAAGCAAGCCTGATATACCTTTCATCCGCCACAATACCTGACTTTATGCAACAAATACAATTCCTGATCTTTACTAGGTGGTTATATTCCCTCATGAAGGACCCAGAACTCAATGTAAACAAAATTTAAAATATTTTTTACAATCAGTGGCTCATACTAGCTAACACATAAACAATGGTGTTTCAAAGAATGTGTGGTGGTACTTATGGTAGACAGAAAGCAAGAACCAAGTGAGTAGCCAGGTTTAGGTCGGGATGTTTTATCCGGTGTGTGTCTTTGTCACTCCATCAATTGAAGTGTATCATTATACACTTTCTTTTATGTTATTTGTATGTTATTACTTCTTAATTATGTTTTTTAAAACACTAGAGAAACAGGTATAATACAGTAAAAAAAATGGCTGAGAATACCAGCATTAATTTCATCAAACTAGTACTTTGGGATTACACACGTTATGTTGATCTGAGGCTTTTACACACATAGGAAGCAATTTCATGATCCAAAACAAAGCAAGTACCTAATCAAAGGTTAGCCCACAATGTTTGAAGGGAGGTTTGCACACAGCTGGATTCAGACTCACACGTGGTAGCCATGTTTTTACAAAAATGTTCACTGTAAGAAAGCAGCATGTAATATAAACTGGCAAAATTTCAACAATCACAGGAGATTATTGTGTTCCAATATTATTTTACTTTCTATGCTTCCCAAGATTAAGATATAACTTGAAGTTTAATGTGAACCGGGGGAAAGTATTATATGAGAAGGGCTTTATTCTGTTAAAAAGTAATATGTTGCCTCTTATAGAGGCACATGAGTAACTGGTAAGCTTTTTTTTTTTTAATGGATCGACATACCTACATTGTTTACCTGTACAAATATACAATTAAAGTCTGATATAGTTATGATGATCAACAAAATTATATGCAGAGGGGAAATTATGACTATGAGCATGAACTATATAGTAGGTGATTATATCAAGTTATAAACAATCATTATGGCATAATGGATGACATATAGCTGGTAATTTAATGCTTCAATGGAAGGTGTCATAGGGAGTTCAAATATTGGAAAGTTGGATAAATTATAGGGAGAATTTATATAGTACAGTACGGAGTGATTCAAAGGCACAATTAAAAGAAGAGATTATATTTTAGATCGGTTATGGAACACTGGCCAGTATGGGAGTTTTTATAAAAACATGTTATCAGTGCCGCCTAAAAAAAATCAAAATAGACAAATCACCAGGTCCAGATGGCATTCACCCCCGCGTTCTAAGGGAGTTAAGTAATGTAATAGACAGACCCCTATTTCTAATATTCAAGGACTCTATAGTGACAGGGTCTGTTCCCCAGGACTGGCGCATAGCAAATGTTGTGCCAATATTCAAAAAGGGGACAAAAAGTGACCCGGGGAATTATAGGCCTGTTAGTTTAACTTCTGTTGTGTGTAAACTGTTTGAGGGTTTCCTAAGAGATGCTATTTTGCAGTATCTCAATGAAAATAAGTGTATGACTCCATATCAGCATGGGTTTACAAGGGATCGGTCCTGTCAAACTAACCTGATCAGCTTTTATGAGGAGGTGAGCTCAAGACTGGATCGGGGTGAATCGCTGGATGTCGTATATCTTGATTTTTCCAAAGCATTTGATACGGTGCCACATAAAAGGCTGGTACATAAAATGAGAATGCTTGGGCTGGGGGAGAATGTGTGTATGTGGGTAAGTAACTGGCTCAGTGATAGGAAACAGAGGGTGGTTATTAATGGTACATACTCTGAGTGGGTTACTGTTGCTAGTGGGGTACCACAGGGGTCCGTTTTGGGTCCTATTCTTTTTAATATATTTATTAATGACCTTGTAGAGGGATTGTATAGTAAAGTATCAATCTTTGCAGACGATACTAAGCTCTGTAACGTGGTTAACACAATAGAGGACAGTGCACGATTACAAATGGATCTGCATAGGTTGGAGGCTTGGGCTGGGATGTGGCAGATGAGGTTCAACACAGATAAATGTAAGGTTATGCACATGGGGAAGAAAAATCCAGGCTGGGAATATGTATTAAATGGGAAAACACTGGGGACGACTGACATGGAAAAGGACTTAGGAGTTTTAGTTAACAGTAAATTTACCTGTAGCGACCAGTGTCAGGCAGCTGCTGCTAAGGCAAATAAAATCATGGGGTGCATCAAAAGGGGCATAGATGCCCACGACAAGGAAATAATTCTACCACTGTACAAGTCACTAGTCAGACCACACATGGAATACTGTGTACAGTACTGGGCACCAGTGTACAAGAAAGATATAGTGGAGCTGGAGAGGGTTCAAAGACGGGCAACCAGAGTAATAAGGGGAATGGGAGGACTACAGTACCCAGAAAGATTATCAGAATTAGGGTTATTTAGTTTGGAAAAAAGACGGCTTAGGGGGGATTTAATAACTATGTATAAATATATAAGGGGACAGTACAGAGATCACTCCCAGGACCTATTTATACCCAGGACTGTATCTATAACAAGGGGACATCCTCTACGGTTGGAGGAAAGAAGGTTTCTACACCAGCACAGACGGGGGTTCTTTACAGTAAGAGCGGTGAGATTATGGAACTCTCTGCCAGAGGAAGTGGTTATGGCTAACTCAATAAAAGAGTTCAAAAGGAGCCTGGACGTGTTTCTTGAAAGCAATAATATTACAAGTTATGGATATTAGATTAATAGGGACAGAACGTTGATCCAGGGATTTATTCTGATTGCCATATTTGGAGTCGGGAAGGAATTTTCCCCCTGGTATGGGGCAATTGGCATCTGCTTCATAAGGGTTTTTTTGCCTTCCTCTGGATCAACACAGTAGGGACACAATATGTATATAGGTTGAACTTGATGGACTTTGGTCTTTTTTCAACCTTATGAACTATGTTACTATGTTACTATGGTAGCTACTAAATACTTGGTTGTATAGCAAGAGGTATTAGCAGTAGAAAGCGGGAAGAGCTCATGCCATTGTACAGATCACTGGTGAGACCTCACCTGGAGTATTGTGTACAGTACTGGAGACCGTATCTCCAGAAGGATATAGAAATGTTGGAGAGCAGAGAAGGGCTACTAAAATGGTTTATGGATTACTAGATAAACCCTACCAGGACAGGTTAAAGGATCTTAACCTATATAGCCTGGAAAAAAGACGTGACAGGGGGGATATGATAGAAACATTTAAATACTTAAAGGGAATCAACAAGGTAAAGGAAGATAGTTTATTTAAAAGGAGAAATACTACCACAACAAGAGCACACAACCATAAACTAGAGGGGCAAAGGTTTAATGGTAACATCAGAAAATATTACTTTACGGAAAGGGTAGTGGACGCATGGAATAGCCTTCCAGCAGAAGTGGTAGATGTTAATACAGTAAAGTTATTTAAGCAAGCATGGGATAGGAATAAGGCCAAGCTAGATATAGGATAAGGGCAAGTACTAAAGGAAAGGACTCAGAGGTTGGGCAGACTGGATGGGCCTACTGGTTCTTATCTGCCGTCACTTTCTATGTTTCTATGTGACAACATGTCAAGTCTCATTAGGTGCAACACAAGATTACAGGTTTTGTTATGATATAAAACTTCTCAATTTGGTGTAATTCTCACACAACTAGTAAAATTCAGTTTAACTTTATTTATGAGCCTAATTGCTTACTAGATCAACAATCAATAATTAATAATGTTCGTATTAACCCAGTATATTCCTGTATATTCTTTGCTAATAAATAATCCATTCTATATTTAATGCATCGAATTAATTTGGTAGCCTGACCTCTGTAGGTTTGCTGGAGCCAACCACCTGTAAGTATGTGCAGAGAGACATGTGTTCAGCCAAATACATCTTCTGAGCTGCAAATAGCTGGGGGGTCGGGAAGGGGCAAGTGCATATGGGGATTCTGCAAAATTCCTCTATGCATTTGAAAAAGAGACAACATATACATGTAAGGGACATCTTAGCTATTGTATGCATTAAAGTGGCTGGAGTGCCCCTTTAATGCATTAGGGTTCCTTAGTCAACCCCAATCCAGCCCTGAATTAAATTTATAGAGAAAATAACTTACAACCTTTCTTTATAACAATGATATTCTATTTCTCTTATTAATTTTGTACTCACCTCTGCACTTGTTGCAGAATGTCCTTGTTTCAGAATAGGTGTCCAGAACTGCAATGCCCGGAATTGCAATGCATGTTCAAGGTGAAATCTTATTATTGATTTATACAGAGACAAAATTATATTTTTCTTCAGAGAGTCAATACCCCTTTTTATACATAACAATATCGTACTGGCTCTCGAGGCAGCTGCCTGACATTTAGTATTGTTGCAAACTTTACCATTTACAATTATTCCAAAGTTTTTCTCATTTGATGATTTCGATAACAAAACCAGATTTAGCCCTTTAAGGACCGAGGCTGTTTTTAGCATTTTTGTAGGTCTCATGGTTAGCTATAATTTTTTTCTCTCTCGTTTAATATACCCACACGGATTTTATATGGTTTGTTTAAAAACAATTTTTTATCATATCATCTTACTTCATATAAAAGAAAGAATATGGTGAAAAATTGGTAAAAATGCACACTTTTTTCTACTTTTAGTTGAAAAAACCTGTTAAATAGTTTGCTATTTAATTTTTTTTTCAAATCTGGTAAATCTTTGAAGCAGGCCAATTCAATTTAACCCATCAAACCATATATTTTTTTAAAACTATCCATGTACTAATTCCACTACACTATTTTAAAAAAAATATTTTTGGGAATTTTTTTTTTCCCCATTTTGGATGAATGGTTCCCCTATTGGTTAATTATTTTTACATATTACCAAATTTTTTTTATATATTTTATTAATCACATTGTGATTAGGAATCTGGGCTCCATTGACTTTCATGGTTGAATGAAGTACCGAGTTCTCAAGAGGACCCTCTTGGAAACGTGTTTATTTTTTAATGGGCGCCGCCATCTTGCGAAAGGTAAAATCTCTCTCAATTGCGCTTGTGACCGCTCTCCGGAGTTGCTAAAACTGAAGGAACAATGGATGGAGGAAAAAAACACCCTTGAACATGTACACAAAACAACGGGACTTGGAGAAGGTGTTCTGCTGTAGCTCTGGAGTTTCAGCTTCTACTAAAGGCAAGTGTTTTTTACTCTTTTTCCCAAGGTTTTAAGAACTTGTATAAGGGTGTAAGCAGGAAAATGATCAATAACACAAAACCAAAGCAACAGTGGAGTTGCTCAAGGTCAACGTCCTGTCCTCTTTGAAAATTGCAGTTCTACAACATCCAACTAACCAGACCAAACTAGAGCAAATATGGAAAGAGGAGAGGTCCAAAATAATTTTAACGTTGTTTGCAAAGGTGCTACATACCCTAAATAACCTAAATCTGTTCCTGCAGGTTGAGGTGGTTCTGCCAAATACTAATTTGTGGGGTTGAATATATATGCCTGCAACATATTTCAGTTTTTATTTTCCTTAATAAAATTTCACTAAAATAAAACCAATGTCACCTTACAAATATTGATTTTGAGTTCCAGCATTTAAAAAAATCTATCACACCAGACAACGTTTTAGTGTGGCATTTGTAATTTAGTAATATGTGAGTAGCTGTAAGGAGTGAATACTTTTGCAGTGCACTGTATGTTATTTTTCATTTACTACATTGAATCCTGTAAATGGTCTGCACATAGGCATTGCAACATCGTAATATGGTGATTGTACTGATCTAGACACAAGAACAAAATTATTTAAGATATAATGGTATAAGGCATTTCTGGAGGCAGAGTGGCATAAAGGTGGTTAAAAGGCATTTCTAGAGGCAGAGTGGCATATAGGGGGTTCTGACTCCACTGCTTCTGACTCCCTGGTGTCTGGTGGGGGCAGCGAGTGGAGGCTGGCGTTCATGAAATTAAAGGGGCTGGCGTGCACGCACCACGCCGCCCAATGGCCATGCCTCAGCACAGCCCCTTTAATTTCATTAGGCGCCGGCGGCCGGAAGAGGCTTTCAATCCCACTCGCAGACGCTCAGCTGCTGTTTTGAATGTTGGACCGGCCGGCCAACCGGGAAATTTCCAGGTATCCCGGTGGGCCAGTCTGGCCCTGGCCTCACCCTTCCTTTGCCCCTGCAAAGCGGGACAGAGGAAGGGACGGCGGGACAGAGACCCAAAATCGAGACTGTCACGCCTAAATCGGGACAGTTGGGGGGCATGCAATAAAGTGCGCAAGATGTCTTTTGTACATTAAATATTAACCTTCATGACAGATAGCAGCAAAGGAACCTGTAGAAGAAGGTGGACCTGAAAGGAATCATGTAAATCTCTAGCATAGAAAAGCACCTCTGTAGAAAAAGCTTGTAAAGAAAAAAGTTAATATGTACTGCATTACAGCTATATAAGACAATCCCAAGGCCTAAGAAGGGTATGCTGAAGCCCACAGAGTAGCGAGGAGCAACATCAGGAAGGACAAGTGGACTGACTGGCAGTATACAGCGGCAACATGAAACAGCTGTACGACACCACCAAGGAACTGTCTGAAAGCTGAGCAAACCAGAATGCCCCTTCAAAGACATGCAGGGAAAGACCATCACAGGAGTAAAACAACCCCTGAAGAGATCACTTTAAGGAACCAGAGATGAGATTTAGAAAGCCTACACCCAGTAGCGTACCTAGCGGGGGGCGGGCGGTCCGCACCGGGTGCCGCTCATCAGGGGGGTGCCAACTTGCCAGCACCCCTCCAGAGACGGACAGTAATGTCCGCCGCTGGAGGAGCAGGCTCGCAAGGGAGCAGTATCGGAGGTCTTTAACAGACCTCCGGCTCCCTTGAGTGATTTTAAGCCGGGTTCAACCCTTGAACCCGGCTTAAAATCACTCAAGGGAGCTGGAGGTCTGTTAAAGACCTCCGATATCGCTCCCTTGCGAGCCTGCTCCTCCAGTGGATTGGTACTGGTACTCCAGTGGATTGGTATGTGTGGATTGGTATGTGTGGATTAGTATGTGTGGATTGGTATATGTGTGGATTGGTATGTGTGGATTGGTATGTGTGTGGATTGGTATGTGTGGATTGGTATGTGTGGATTGGTATATGTCTGGATTGGTGTATGTGTGTGGATTGGTATGTGTGTGGATTGGTATATGTGTGGATTGGTATATGTGTGGATTGGTATATGTGTGGATTGGTATATGTGTGGATTGGTATGTGTGGATTGGTATGTGTGTGGATTGGTATGTGTGGATTGGTATATGTCTAGATTGGTATATGTCTGGATTGGTGTATGTGTGGATTGGTATGTGTGTGGATTGGTATGTGTGTGGATTGGTGTATGTGTGGATTGGTAAATGTGTGGGAGTAATGGGTGTTATGCTGTACCATTTCCAATGTATTTTTCATTATATAATTATGCTCTAGTACATCATAACTCCCATCACTCTATACTGTTCCATACAGTGGCAGAGCTGGGAGACAGAGGCCTTGCACCCCCACCGCAGGACTCCTGAAAGGTAAGTGAACTTCAAAGGGGGAGAGGGTAGATAGTTAGGAGGGGTAGATAGGGAGAAGGGAGTGAGACGAGGGGATAGGGGGTAGATAGGGAGAAGGGAGTGAGAAGGGGTAGGTAGGACAAAAGGGAGTGAGAAGGGGTAGAGAGGGCAATTATACTCCTATCATGCCACGTCTACGAGTACATCCTGGAATCTAGGTATGCCTGGGCATGATAGGAATGTGATTGCTGTTAACAATCATATATATATATATATTAATATTGTTATTTAAATGTTTTGTCCTTTTTTGGTGTGTTACTTACTTTAAATACAAGTGTTAGATTTTTTTTATGGTGTGTGGGGGGGTCATATTCGGTTTCGGCCAGGTAAATGCTGCATTTTCTTTTTCAGTCCAGAATTCGTTTCGGTGCATCCCTACTACTAATGAAGTGGTAGGCCTACACCACATCAATGTTTGGCTTAGTATATAGTGATAGGAGTTATGCTGCACTATTGTCAATATCTGGCTCAATGTATAGTGATAGGGATTACGCTGTACCACCGTCAATGTGTGCCTCTGTATATAGTGATAGGTGTTATGTTGTACCACCGTCATTGTCTGCCTCAGTATATAGTGGTAGGTGTTATGCTGTACAACCGTCAATGTCTGCCTCAGTATATAGTGATAGGTGTTATGCTGTACCACCATCAATTTTTGCCTCAGTATATAGTGATAAGTGTTATGCTGTACCACCGTCAATGTCTCCCTCAGTATATAATGATAACAGTAAGTGTTATGCTGTACCACCTTCAGTGGTATATAACGGTAGAAGCTATACAGTTTTAAAGTGTGTGGGGGGGTGCCACATACAGGATCCGCCCCAGGTGCCAAATACTCTAGGTACGCCCCTGCCTACACCCTTGAGAGAATGAAAGATGCCATTGATCCACAGCTATGAGAGGAGCAAGCAGACTTCCAGCAGAACAGATCATGCATGGACCAGATAGCAATGCTCTGCATCCTTGCCAAACAGTTCTTGGAGTGAAACTTCTTTTATGAGAATGCCCTTGACAGCGTGTATCCCTCTGGAAGCTTCTTCGACACTACGGCTTCCCAGCCAAGTTGGTCACCCTGATCAAGAACTCATATAACAGAATGTTCTGCAGAGTGATCCATGGAGGGCAGCTCGCAGACAAGACCAAGATCCTCAAGATAAAATCGATTAGCAACAGCCCAGTCACACTGAATGGAAGCCTGATTGAAGTGCAGTCCTTCACCTATATAGGAAGCATTGTCAATCAGAAGGGTAGCAATGTTGTAGACATGCTCAAGAACACCTGGAGCACCAGAGAGCTGTCTTTGGCAATATAAATTTGACTGTTCAACACTCAAATTTGCTTGCTTTGAGTGTTCCACTCTCGTTATGTTGGTTGGCTGCTTGCAAAGAGTACCGTATTTGCTCGATTATAAGACGACCCTGATTATAAGACGACCCCCCAAAATCTAAATATTAATTTAGGAAAAAAACAAAAAGCCTGAATATAAGACTACCCTATAGAAAAAAAGTTTTACTAGTAAATATGAATTCATGTAAACAATATTTTCATATTTAATAAAAGCTATGATTGAGAAAATCAATCATTTTATTTCCTTTTATTTGCCAACCTGCCCCCCCAGTTATGCACATCTGCCCCCAGGGTTGCCACTCTGCCCCAGGAAATGCCTTATACCCCCTATTTGCCACTCTGCCCCATGATGTGCCTTTTAACCCTCTATATGCCACTCTGCCTCCAGAAATGTCTTATACCCTCCTATATGCCACTCTGCCCCATGATATGCCTTTTAATCCCCTATATGCCAGAGTGGCATATAGGGGGTTAAAAGGCATATCATGGGGCAGAGTGGCATATAGGGGGTTAAAAGGCATTTCTGGAGGTATATATATATAACTGCTAACAGCAATCACACTCCTATCAAGCCAAGGCAGCCAGTACATGCTGGAACCTGGGGATGATAGGAGTCTGAGTACAGCCTCCCTATGCCATGCTACCACCACCACCCCCCCTTACACATCCATACTAACACACACTCATTCACAAACATTTAAATACTCATTCATTCCATTAATCACACATACTTCACACATTAATCACAAAAAACCCTCCCCCACACCCTTACCTGAACTGCAGATCTCTCACTCAAAGACTTCTGCAGGGGCCCGGCTGTGCGAGCAACTTCTCTGGCCCCGCCCCCAGAGGAAGGAGGGGGGAGGCAGAGTTATGTGACACTCTTCTAGCTTCCAGTTCTCCTGCTGCTCGCGACCAAAGCCCGGTAAGCAGCATGGCCCCAGCGGACATTTTGAGGTCTGATTAGAAGACGACCTCGATTATAAGACGAGGGGTATTTTTCAGAGCATTTGCTCTGAAAAAAACCTCATCTTATAATCGAGCAAATACGGTATGTCCTATTTAGCCCTTTCTGCCCATCTTTGCTCTGGAGAGAGCTGCCAGTGCTTACATTAGTGGTAGCGCCAGGGGTGGTAGTGGTAGCCACAAGGGCAGTTGTGGTTGCACTGGTAGCGGTGGTTTATTGCGAGCTTCACCATAAAATAGCTTGTAAGCTATCATTGCCCTGGATGATGTAGACATGCCGAGGAACACCTGGAGCTCCAGAGAGCTATCTTCGGCAGTAAAAATTAGACATCGTTAGCAACAGCAATCTGCAAGAGAACTTGCCAACTCCTTGAAGAAATCAGGAGGAGAAGATGTGGCTATAGTAGGACATGCTCTATGCAAGCACCTAACCAACATAACGAGAGTGGAACCCTCAAGTCAAGCGGAAAAGAGGCCATCCAAGAAACACCCAGTGATGCAACCTCGAAACTGAAGCCAAAAAGATGAGCTTCACCTGGAACCAGCTATAGAGAGTGGCCCAGGACAGATGACGCTGTACTTGGGGTCCAATACTCTGGGGGTGGTGAGGGGCATAAATTAGTAAGTATATAAAACAATAAAAAAAACAACCATTGTTTTGAGATTTTACACTCTTTTAAAAAACGAATCATACCCTTCTTTTTCCCACAATTTCTCCATACTTTATTTCACAGGAATCACATAGGAGTGAAATTCTGCCCTGATCAGTTTGCCAGCCCACCCCCGTATACAAGCTTAAAAATGTACTGAGGGGTGTATTTCCACAATTGCCTATTTTCACAATTTGGTATTGAAGTCAATGAAAGCTTGTTACCAATGGAATTAGCTTCACACCTGGACATGAACTTCACTAAAAGAAAAATGGATTCCATAGTATTCATCCCTTCTTGCTGCACAGGAATTTCACAAAAATAATACTGCCATATTGATCTCAAAGAAGATGGATGCTTAATAAAATAGTGGTTATTACTCTTCAGTGGACTGAACTTTACAGGAGTTAAATAATGGAGTTACATAAAGTTTAGATATATCAGTGGTGCCTTTTTCCGATGTAAAGAAACCTCGGAGGTCTTGAATCTTCTGTAATTCTACATATTACTACAGATATTCCTTACTGTCATGTACTGTTATAACTGCTGCACACTGCAAGTTTGTTAAGATGTATGCATAATAAACAGTGCCTTATATTGGGGATAAAACTAATCAGGGAAAACGACAGTGTCTAATCTCCAGTGTGTCTGTTTCTTGCAGAACAGATGTATGTCTTTGTAGAAACTCATGAAAAACATGCAGTTGAATGTGAAACACAAGCAAATATGACACATTGATGACAATACAGTAATGCTGACCTTGATTCTGATTTAAAAAGCTTTTGTAATCTCCATGCAGGCATTAGCTATTTTGTTTTTTGTTCAATCTGATTTTTATGTTGCTTTGCTTTGCTTAAAGATGTGCTGCGCAACTTGTACTTTGCAAAATATATTCTTAAGATAAAATACCAGAAAATAATGACAATAATAGTTATTAAAACATATTCATTCATCTCTGATATACAGTATATTAGTTTTAAGGGTGGTGGGTAGCTAAGCATAGTAAGTTACTTAGGTAAATTTATAATACCTGAATGTTAGATCTATACAATAGAGAAAATGTCACATCACCCAAAAAATTCATATTATTGTTATTATTATTATAACATTTTATTTATAGAGTCACAGCAGATTCTGTGGCACTATCACAATGGTGAAGACTAGGACATTAACAATAGCAAATCATAGGCATATGCAGCCCCATGTAGCAGTACTGAATTTCCACTACAGTATTATAGAAATTAGGATGGTCAGAGAGGTGCAGCAGCAGTAATAGGGCAACCCCATGAAACAGGATTGAATTTCCACCACAATATTATAGAAATTTAAAAAAAGGTCTCCACAGAGTAATAAAGGTGAAAGAGGAGGAGCAGCAGCAGTAGTAGGGCACTGGGCAGGCAGGCAAAGCTACACAGTGATGTGTACCTAGGTGTTGATTCATCCCAGAATTGGTGAAATGTCCTTTTACCTTACCCCCGCTCACGATCTACCACACAAGTCGATCTCCCACAGTTTTACTACAATGTTTTTTGGTTTTTTTGCTGCCCAGTAGGGGCAGTGCCAGGATAGTAGTGGTAGAGATAGTTCAACTTCTGACTCCAAGCAAGAAGGCTTCTGCCTACTGGGATTGGTATACCGGTGTTCACCCGACTACTTTTCGTATATGTCTGCTACCAGCTATGCCTAACCCACGAACGCTAGAATTATTCCTTCTCACGGACATTTCCAAACGTTTTATATACTCGCTGGTAAAAATGAAAAAAAAATATTAACCACTACTCAGGAATTTCGCAAAGTCAAATGCCAGATTTTGTCATCAATATTTATTATTCAGCAACAAATTGAAGATAATTAAAAATATTTTGTGTTTTCCACAAATTAGAGTTTTGGCTGGTAAAATAAATGTGCAACTATCTTAACTAAATTCTAATCAGGAACAGGGATGTCTGCTGCAGCCTCTGTAAGACACTATAGAAGTCACTACAGCTTCTCCAATCTACCCTACGAGAGTACATTTTCTGCACTAAAATTAACTTGCAGTATGGTAGGTGAGCAATGAGCATTCATTTCAGCCTCTGCTAAGCTAACTCTCACTGTCTCACACGCCAACCCTCATCAGTCTGTAACTGCTGCTATTGACAAGTTAAAATGGTATCCATTTGCCTTGTAAATGCTGATTTGTTAAAAAGTAAGGAAAAACGTCCACAGGTTGTTGGACCCTTCAATCAAAGCCACAACTATCAATGAGACCATCTCTGTTTTTTGGCTACTTCTACCTATCGGTCATTGATATATACTCCTTACAAACAGTCCCTTCCACTTTATCTCATCAACAAGTGCCGAAGCTGCATCTAATGGCAGCTACACGAATGGATGAATAATGACAGGTTTGTTGGCGCTTTTGCACTTCTCTTTCATCAGTTTTGCCTGAGATCACCCTTGTTATCGTTGATTCATACAAACACATGAAACAGGCAATTTTCATTAAAAAGTTTGTATGAAAACGGATGCAAAAGTCTAGATTGTATTACTATAACATCATATTGTATTATTTATGTATTAAGTGCAGCATCTCTATTTAATAATAATTTATTTCCTTGTGCTAGTTCTAATGAACACCTCCATGTCAGTAGCAAAATGTAATGCATCTACAGGGTTAAAAGCAATAAATATATGTTTTAGGGTTGATGAAAAGTAAGTAGGAAAACGAAGTGTTATTTAAGGGTTGTATGCTAAAATGTGTATATTTAATATGTTTATGTGTGACCTAACACTATAGTTGAAACACTATTTATTTAATACCTATATTTTCTGTTTAAATATACAATAAAAGAAGCAATATTTAGATATTTCTAGGAGATATGACTCAGCTCATACAGGTAAATGTAATGGTTGACATAAACTACTAGTGATGTGGGACCACAGCATTTACAACACATGGTCCCTTATACATAGTTACAGGGACATACTATACAAATATAATTCCGTCACACTATGTTCGGCCATATATTGCTTAGCCTGCCAACACTAGTGCTCAACACTAAGGTTTTGTCAGAACCTGCAACACCTACAGGCCTACCTGCAACACAGGTGCTTCATTAATGGTGTCCAGAGAGGCATTAGAGTTTAATTGGGTTAAAAATGCAATGCAGTCCATGAACAATTAGATAGGACTGGCCAACTTTGGGATACGGAGTGAGCGATATATGGTAATATGGTTTGATGGAATCCCCAAGTATAATTATACTTTAACATGTGCTGTTAAAATGTTGTAGATGTAGTTGCTACAAAGCCATTTATATCTGCAGAAAAAGGTGTACGGAATCCTTAATTTTTAATTGTGCTGGATGTTGCATACATTCTATTGTTCTTTACAACTGACTAAGGCAAACCTGGCTGTTGTTTACTGCTAAGTCTCCAGGGAGTGAAACCACCTCTATTTATAATATGCTGTTTTGTTACAAAAAATGTTACTTGTACATTTCCCACGAAGATCCATTGACTCAGTTTGTTACCTTTGTAATATGATTGTAAAATACCACTTATTATTTGATATAGCACAATCTAAAAATAAATATTTTTAAAAGTCACTAGGTAGGTGATTCAAAATCCAGTAGAAATGTACACGCCAACTGCATCCTTATTAATCACTTGTCACCGTATCAATTTTGTTTGGCGATTTGCATATCCAGGAGAGGAACAATTAGCATATTATATCTAATGTCCCCTCTTTTCTAAGAGTATAAATTATTTGCTTATTTCATATTCAGTCTTGCTTTCCAAATTTTAATACTTAAAGGCATTGCCACAAGGCCACTCCTTTATTCTGTAGTCCTACCTCTTAAACAGTGACCTATCTATGTCCTTGCACACCAAGAACAAATGCAGCTCTGTACACATGCTGCAGAGCAGCGGGAGATGTAGACAGTGTTGCTTGTGGTAAGGATTTGTACGCAGTACGGCAGAATACTGCTGTCTGAAGAATCTCTGTTTTAGCATTTAAACGGAGCTGCATTAGCAAAACCCCAGTTTTGAAGAAAGAAATAGCATATACATAAATACAGTACTTTGTAAAAAGACATTCAGTACTGTGGTGGTTAATGGACTTGTCAGTTGCTAAAAGGTTAGTTGGTACCTACAAGCATAGATCAGTCAGATCAGTCACACAACTCCCGTTAGAGAAGAACCACATCATTACTAATCAAATTCTCAGATGGCTGAGAAAATTGGAGCATCCACAATAATTACCGCAATGGATATTAGCACTGTAACAGCTGTCACTCAATCTAGCTGCATCATATAGAAAATAGTACAATATGACCTTAGCCCAACTAAAATGTGATGAAAATAAGATGGAAAAAATTGTCATTTTGACCTTCAAAATTTCCAGTGCTGACAACAAGCTCTAAAACAATCACTGCTCTTCAACAGAACAAGGAAACAATGATAGTATTGCACCTAGTTTGTTTTTTTTTAACCTTTGTTACCTTTGTAATATGATTATAAAATACCATTTATTATTATGCTTTATATAGCATCATATTCCATAATACTGTATGATGGTTAGACAGGGGTACAAATGCCTTCCCAATATGCTAAATAAGCTGAGTCAGCATTTTTAAAATTTCATTCCACATTTCCTAGGAGGATTGTGATTTTCAGTCAGGTCTTTGGCCAGAACTTGTCAGGCAAATGGATCCTTAAAATGCCCCCTTAGTGGAGTTGTTATATGTATTTCTGCTTGGTAAGTGCCTGTGTGTATTGGGTCAACTTTATTTTAGGCATAGTTTAACACTAGGTAACTTGGCTTACCAGTTTCTAAATCATTATTGTATTTTAAGTATACTACTTAAGTGTCTATATTGTAAGAGCTTATCTGTCATTCCTTGTGGTACTAACTGCTAGTCATTTGGCTCTTCTGAAGAATAACTTTTACTCTGGGAGCAAATGTAGCAAATTACTCATTACACAGGCAATATGCATACTGCCAACTCCTTGCGAACATTTCACAGAAATTACATATACGGATAATACAAAGGATCCAGCCTTGGTGCAAATACTACATAAAGACATTGTCAAGAACATATGTTGAATCACAAGTAACCACATAAAAGAAAGAAAGCTTTTGGCATTGGCCATTATTCTTCAAATTGGTACAGCACACAGAGAATATTTTGGAGCATTATAAATAAGCAACAAAAGCCATATATATAAAATCTAAACAAATATTATGAGTATGCCTGATTTGATTTCATAATTTAATATGTGTTTATTATAAATATAATATATTCCTAGTACATCATGTAAACAAATGTTTTATGTAATAACTACTTGTGCAAAGTCTACCTGATCATAAATAAGTAATTTGTGAAATCTTTGGACTAGGAAGTCCTTTGGCTAGGCATAATAAAAGTAATAAACATACATTTGTGTGAAAAAGAAAGTACACCCTCTTTGAATTGCATGGTTTAACATATCAGGACATAGTGACAATCATCTGTTCCTTAGCAGGTCTAAAAATTAGGTAAATACAACCTCAGATGAACAAGGCATGACATACTGTGTCATGATTTCTTCAACAAAAATAAAGCCAAAATAGAGAAGCCATGTTTCAAAAACAAAGTACACCCTTACAGCTTCCATAGGGAATAAGATGCTAAGTAGATGACAGTCGCTGCTAATCAAATGCCCTAGATGATTTGATCATCAGTAAGAGCGACCACCTCTACAAAAGCTAACATTTTTAGATGCTGGTCTAGTGCTTTTAGGTGTGTTAACACAATGCCAAGGCGCAAAAGACATCACCAATGATCTTTGAGAAGCAATTGTTTCTGCCCATCAATGTCACGGTCCGCGTCACGGACCGCAACGTAGCGATTCCCCCGAGTACCCGCGGCTAGCGGGTACTCGAAACTTACCTCTCCCGCAGCTCCGGGACCTTGCTTCGAGGTGCCAGCAGCCAACAAGCACCCGGGGCAGGTCCTTCAGGGTATCCCCATCGCTAGAGATGGGCGGTACGTACGGGGGCGAACCACGCCCCCTCTCTTGTAGCTTGCCTCCCTGGAGACGACGCAACGTAACTAACGTTGCGTCGTCCGCTGGGGGCGGAGCCTGGTCTGAGCGGCAGATTCAAAAGCCGAGCACTGACTTCCATTCAGTGCTCGGTTATTGTTCCTGCTGAGTAGTTCGTTCTGAAGTTATACTTACCTGATTGCTTCTCCGTTGCTGACCTGTGCCTGTTCTTGACTTCGCTGCCTTCTCTACTCCTACCCGGCTTGTATGATAACCATCTCCGTTGCTGACCTGTGCCTGTTCTTGACTTCTCTGCCTTCTCCACTCCTGACCTGGCTTGTTTGACGATTCTTGATACTTTTGTGCCTTGCTGCATACTGGGTTCCTCACACAAGAACATTGTGACAATCAATCTGAGAAGGGTTATAGGCCTTTTCCAAACATTTTAAATTTATAACAGGATCCAATTCTCTTTAATCTTTGTAAAAAAGGTCATCTGATATGCACATTATAGAGCCTGTAAGTCTATCACCTTGACTACACAGCAGAGCAAGATTTCAACTCCATATCCTTACTTAGCATTGGCTTTTAAAAATTCATGTTCACAAACACACAATTAATTTATATAACTCGTGCACCACTTATGCATACCAATATCTCCTCACATCTAGCAAATTCACTTAACTGGTAAAGTCTGCACAAAAGCACTTCATAAAAAAGATGATTTTCTTGAAAAAAAATTAAGTGCATAGAGAAAACAAAAACACTTGGAACACATTTCTGTTCCAATGTTATGGCCTTCTAAACAGCAATTCATTAAGATGATTTTATGCTTACATCTAGATGTAATTAAATATTAGGGGTGATCATGTTTTGTAAAGTGTTCTAAAATGTTCAAAATAAAACACCTCGTCACTACAAATGATCGTTATGCAGTCTTGCAATACACATATCGGGAAAGTTGTCTGATTGCGAGATATCACAAAGTACATACGTGAATAAACATCTGAAAAACGTGTGCTTAAATAAGTTCAATTGTTGAGGTGGAGTATGTTGGGACAGACACGAGGGGGAAATACTAAACAAAATCGGCAATGCAGATTCCTCGAATAGCCTCTCAACCACTACAGCAGCATAAACATGAGACATGCTCTAACAACAGGTCAAATTTTAAGGAAATCTTGAATAGGATTGTATAAAATAATTTAGTTTGTTGCACTCAGGACCATATTGGAAATAATGACGCGACCCGGGAACTTTAAGGCCGGTGGACCTGATGAGTTAAGTGCAGCCGTCGGCTGGAGCACAAGTAGGCCACACACTGCATCAACTGATCTGCCCGTGGAGATTGGATGAGTATGGGGTGCTAATGGCCAGCGTCCCACCAGAAATTTGCATGATGTACCAGAGGCCAGGCCGAGCCTGGTCATATCAACAAATTAATAAATGTTCTAAAAATATATCCTGGTAGTGACACTTGATATCAGATTCATGATATTTGTGTGATAGCAGCCCAGTAAGAATAGGAATCTTGATATATCTGGGTCTGGTATAGGGGAGCCCGGAATTGGGATGTTTCAAACACAGCTCAACATAAATGGAGGAAATAATCAGATTGAGCAGTAAGATTCCATATTTGTGAGAGTTTATGACTGGTTAAACCTGTTTGTTTTACTATTCAGAAACAACCATCTGATTGAGGAGTGGCAGTGTATGTGAATCAGCTTTCTGTGGAGTATTTACCACAGTAAAACCAGTCTGTGTTACTCCTCACCCACATGCAATTTGTTCTCTCCCTATACTACTCACGCAGACTTTGTCATTGTCTCCATCATCTGGGTGTGAGGTTCTGTTTATAGTTATCAGGTCAGTGTCAGCCATTCAGCAGCAGCCTTAGCATTGAAACATGATAACAAGTAAGCATGCACAAACACTTATGTTAACTGGACCCCATAGCCACAGCCACAATAGCCAACAAACTTATGAGTCAGTGGGAAACATTTAATGTATATATAAAAACCAGTATCCCCATCATGGAATTAAAGATATACAGTTCTCAAAATATACAAATAAGCCCTGACTGATAGAAAAGTGATTGCTACTTAAAATGGTAACATTGTTAAACCTGAGCGTCCAAAATATAAAAAGATGTATGCTGTTTCTTAAGACCTGGTTTACAAAATTTCCACTCATAATAGAGGATAAAGCAATACAACAGATTAAAATATGGTATCGAATGCTAGGAAAGAGAAGATATCCCTTAGTCCCCATCACACAACCCAATATTAATCTTACTTTCATTAAGAAATCTTCTGAAGAATACATTTGAAAAAAGGAAAATAAACACACCTTTACGAATTGAGTCACAAACAACAATCTCATCACACTCCCTGACATAATGAAATCTGTTGTGAACTAATAGTGAATGCATGCTCTGGCGTAACTACAGAGGTCACTTCAGACTTTGGGGGGTCTGTTGCAACCCCTACTTCCTGTCTCTAAACTATTTTGAGCCGGCATGTAGAGACAGGAGCATATTAGGGTGTGAGCATATTTGTATGTATATATATTTATATGTGTGTTTGTGTGTATCAGCATGGATGTGGAATTGTGTGTGAGCAGGGATTGTGGAATTGTGTGTGTGTGAGCATGGATGTGTAAGGGGTGAAATGGAGTGTGTGTTTTAATTAATGTGTACTTGTGTTAGTGAGTATGTGTGTGTAATCTGTGTAAGTGTTTACATATGTGTGCCAGAGTGTATGTTGGAAGGGGGAGGCAAGGGGCAAAGAAGGCACAGACAAAAAGCTGCAAAAAGCTGGCTGGCGATCATAGGTGTTTCAGTTTAAGAATGGAGAGCCTTCCTCTAGGCAAACAATGCATTGGATGCCTTCATATTCATTCATCTTATCATAATATGTGGTACAATAGGTGCTGTCCCATTTCAGTAATTTGCCATGGCATATTGTTCTGTCTAATTCACTCAAAAGCGTGGCATGACCTGATGGCACTGATGGCACTGTCTTGTTTGTTACATATAAGAGGAAGATACTCTTATTCACAGCATAATAATGATGAGAGTGCATAACAGAGGATGGGCACGAATCTTCAGACCAACAGCACAACTGTACTGTAGTATTATGTGACCAGAGCCGGCCGTAGGTGTTCTGGCGCCCTGTGCAGACTACTTTTCTGGCGCCCCCCCATCCCAAAAAAAGAAAGTAAAAAAGTCTTGTAACAAAACTCCCCTTTCTCACTATCTATCCCCTCTCCCCCTTTATAACTATCTACCACCTCTGCCCCTTCTCACTGCCTTCCCCCCTCTGACCCTTCTCACTATCTACCACCTCTGCCCCTTCTCACTGCCTTTCCCTCCCCCCTCCTTACTATCTACTCCCTCTCCCTATTCTCATTATCCTTACTTACCTTGTTGAGTCATGCGGTGGGAGCAGCAGGCGTCCGTCTTCCCCCTCTGCCGCAGTGCGCGCTTCATAGCTGATTGCCGGAATATGACATCATATATCGGTGCTCAGCATGAAACGTCGGCACCGCAACGGAGTCACGGAGAGTGAGGGGCGCCGAGCGGTTGCTGAAAACTTCACGAGCGACCGCCCCGTGCCCCTGCCCAGGATTTAAATGAAAACATTGGGGTTTTTTTTTTTGTTTTAACTTTATTTAACAGCCTCCATGTTAAATAAAGTTAAACAAACTTTATTTAACATGGAGGATGTTACATAAAGTTAAAAAAAAAAAAGGTGTTTTAATTTAAGTCCCGGGCAGGCGCCCCTGTTGCCATGGCGCCCTATGCGGCCGCACAGGTCGCACACCCCTAAGGCGGGCCCTGTATGTGACTTAACATGCTGTTCTACCTACCTTGGTGACATTTTTACAGTTAAATCCAACATTAGAAACTTCATTATTAGGTAGTGTACTAAACATCATGTAAACTTTTCTCTCATTCCTAATTTTTCAAGGAATGCTTAACTGTCATGTGGCACACAGCATGCACATATAGGTCATTGTTATAAAAACAGTTCTTAAAGTTGTCTATGTTCAGTTTAAAGTGATTAAAATGGCCTGTTTTACATGCCAGAGATCTTGAACAATGTTTCATAGAACAGCAAATTTTGAGACAGAAAAGCAAAGCCTTTTCCAATGCATCCTGTCGTTGCAGAAACAATGTTTAGTAAAAGAAACTTGATGCAACGCATGTGTCCTGTGAAATCTCAACAATGCACAATGTTGGTGGTTATATCATCATATGTTCTTATGCATCGCGTTAGGTCCTACGTAAACCAATGTGTAAATGCCACACCTAAACATTGTTATTGATGAATACCATGTAGTCATTGCTATGATTTAGCAATATGTAGAGTCCCAGCAGGATAATGCACTGCGGAATAATGATGGGAAATTACCAGGTGTATGAGAGTGAATTTTGGTGTTTAGTGGTCTTCTGCTCTAGCTGGCCTATGCTTTGTCAGAAGAAATTCAAAACTATTAGTAGAAACTGAGACCTATAATTGACTTTGAATAGATCATGTTAGATATCAACAGAGTTCATGTCCTGACTAATTCAGACAGACCTAAACAGCAAAGAGCTCAGTTGATTGCCAGTAAATGTGTGTTAGTAAGTAGATGTAGTTAGTAACTAATGTAGCTCATACCTAGTCACACTTGATGTGAGGGCGTTAAATGGCCTGTCTAAAATGTCAATTTCTGCAGAAAATGAAAATTGCAAGTTTACATGTAAGCAGTTCATGGCATAGGTTGAGAAAAAAGATCTCTAACTGTCCAGACACACATTTAGTGTGTTTGTCTCATCATTATCATAGCACATTGATGTATCCACATCCTAACCACTGCATGTCTATTACTATTAAACCATTACATTATAAAACCCTTCCAATTAAAATTAAGGGGGTAGTAGAAGCATTATTATCATCTACAGACACCAGACAAACTAGAAGGCTTGTTTTTTTCCTCAGAAATCTCATGGTGCTGCCACAACCACAAGGGATTCTGGGACGCAAAATGTGATCATTGTTGACCTTATTTGCGCGCGCCTACCCAGAATCCTTTGTGGTTGTGGCAGCACCATGAGATTTCTGAGGAAAAAACAAGCCTTCTGGCTTGTCTGGTGTCTGTAAATGAGTGTTTAATAATGCTTCTACTACCCCCTTATTACTATTAAAGAAACCACCTAAAAGACAGTTGCGCAGCACACTGCCACAGCAGAAGCACATTACAGGCAAAGTAGTACAGCTAATGGCGTATGTACATTTATATTTGCTGATCTTTGTTTTGATGTCTATTGACCCCATTGTTAAATGATTAGGATTGTTTTCCTTTTACAACTTAGAATGTATATCAACAATATAGTTATATTCTAAAAAAAAAAACAATGTCTAGGTTGAGTCGCAAACTTTTTAAATCATAAATAAAGTAGGCAGATCATTGAATCATGCCCAAGAAATGTAATCATACCAATGTATCTAATTATCATTAATTAATTCACCAATGTGCATATTAATAAGTAATCACCTAGGCATTGCCATAAGGATAATATTTTCATGTCTTTCTCTAAATACATTTACAAGCAGCACAAATCAGGCACGATGAATACTGCATTACAATTTCAACATGAACTCCACTGCTTTTTTACAAATCGAACCAACTAGAAACTTCCCCCATTCATTGAAAATATAATGTGCAAAGGTCACATCTACAAGACTGATATGATCATTGTCATATAGTTAATCTCCAAGTATGATATACATAACAGGCTTTGTACAGAAATTGAGCAATTTGGCTATATTTTCCTCTCTACTACATTTCCAGGTGTGTATGAAAGGAAATGTGCAACGTTATGCAAATGTATTGTCTCAATTAGTTTATGTTTTCTAAAATCATATTTATCAGAGCATACTCATACTTTAGAGTATTTTTGTCTCATTAAATATACCTCCAGAAACACAACATACTTTGGGGTTATTTTAACCCTTTTAAACTCTACTTTAGTGTGACAGTCCAGGCCTCAGTGGCCATACAGCTACTTAGCAGTACAGATTTGAAAATCACCACTTGAAACAACTTTTCTAAATAAAAAATTCTCAATCTGGTATATCTGGTAAAACAACATTCTGGAGATGAAGGTGTCTGTTGATATGATATGCTGCTGTGTGTTATTTTTAGACATTATAATTCAGTTAATAAATTGCATATTCCTATCGTACACAAGTATGCTACGGTATGTGGTATGAATTTTTCTTATCAATGCGATTGGGATAAAGGACCATATTGGTAAACAACAATTCTAAGGAAAAAAAATCGATGTGGAGTAATCACCGCGGAAACCAATTAAGTCTGGTTCCTGTGATTCCACTTTTCCTTTGAATGGTGCTTTAAGAATGTTACCCAAAGCATTTAAAAAATGTAGTTTGCCTCAAGGGTATATGTGGAGTTTGTTTGTATACTTGTATGAGTGACTGTTGCCTAGAATTAACAAATAAATAGGATGGGTGTGTTTCTGTGTACATTTGAACTGACCTCTGAATGAATTTAATGTATGTTATGCATTATTAAGGAGGCTGGAGGAGGAAGGCACAATCTGTTTTTGTAACAGAACAATTACAGATATATTTAATTTTCTTTTTGGGGTCAAAGATCAGCCTTCATGCTTTCCTTTAAGCGTCTTCTGGTGAATATAGATTATTCTTCACGCACATGCGCTCTGCACCCCCAGCAGGTCTGCCAGATGGTGTCCCTCAGACTCCAGTCAGCTTCTCTGGTTGCTGCGGGACAGACTGTGCAGAGATGAGCCTGTAGGATGCATGGAACCGGCTCTGCAGGTATCTTCCATGTTCTGGTTGTACACAATCTGTAACGTACAATATATGTCTCATAGCGACCCAGCACCACCTAATACTGATCACAGTGCAGATTTCTTTACGATTACTCTTTACAATTATAGACTGCTGCAAAATTGCAAATAAGATATCGATCACACTGTAACTCTCTGCCTCGCCTTCCTTTAATGCTTTCCGCCTCATACTTTGTCATTTCTGCATAATTTGTTACTTTACGATGCGCTGGACCATTAGAATATTAAAGGCTATATTTGCACAGATGCTTGCTTCTTATTGCCTGGCCACCCATATGTTTTTTTTGATGGGTAGATTTATGGATAGACACGTGTGACTCTGTCTCATTATTGAAATTACGTGAATTGTCACAGTATTAACGGATCAGGTGCAGGGTGTCCGCACACGCGCGCTCCACTTCAGGTGCAGGTTCCCTCGCGCGCGCCTGCAGCGCGCTCCACTCAGGTGCAGGAGAAAGAGGCGGGGACCCCAGGCAAGGCTCTGACCAATGGGAGTAACCAGTGCAGTCACGTGGCAAGTGCTGGGCTCGTGCCCCTCTCGGTGTGTGAGGATAAGGAGACGGCGGAGTGGAAGCATCCCCGGGACACCGGTAACTACAGAGGGTAGAGGGGGAGGAAAAAGAAGTCAGGGGGATGGTGGCACGCAGTAAAAGCAGGGTTCAGCTGCTTCTGTGCAAAGGGAGGAGGTCACCAGTGTTTAGGAGAGGGGGAACAAGGGGTAACATCACCGGGGTCAGACACGGTGCAGTGCTCTTGTGTGAAAGGGAAGTAACGGCGAGGAGCCGCGATCGGCTCGCTTTATGTGCGATCTATCACGTATATTCCCAGGGGGCAAGGAAACGGCAGAAGATTGAACGTGTATACATACCCTGGGAACACTGAGGCACAGCACATATTTACCTAGATGCGCTCTGCATCGGTTTAAGTAACAGTGACTCGCCCGTTTATTTCCCCCATGTGCTTATTGTTATGTTGCCTCTTGTGTCCCCTGAGCTGTGTTGCCTGCACGGGGACTCGCGTGGATTGCCTGCGCGCAGTAAGTGATGCAGTGCCTCCTGTCCAAGTTGTGATGTTGCTTTGCAGGCTGTGAAAGGCTTTGATGTGATCAGGATATTAACGATGCATTTGTGTAATAGGAAGATTACAGTAGCTTGCTGACAGATGCTTGTAACGTCAGTCTGTTTAAATACACCTGTGACCGGATCTGTGCAAAAGCTAGAAAATTAATCACACAGATGTCACAAGTGTTAGGTAGGTTCTCTCTATAATCTGAACATCAAAAGTACTCTTCCAAGCGCCCCCTGTTTGTGGTACCAAATGCATAAAGATGGCTATCTGTCATCACCCATAGCCCTGTGCCCACAGTGGGTACATTATGGGATGCTAAATGCCCAAAAATAAACATGTACATGATTATGAAAGGAATACATTGCTGTCCCAACTGAGCTACGACACTGAAAACTCTGCATATGTCAGATGGAACAAATATTTGGCAAGCTAACTAAACATGTGTTATGATTTGTAATGTTATGGTTTTTTAATACGCGTTAAACGTGAGTCACTAATATGCACACGCTAGTATATGAGTGGGATGCCTGCCTATACAGATTTAATAAGATGTTGAGAGGACAACGTTAAGGTGCAGCTTATCATTGAGATTGAAATGAAGTGTGTAAATATATGGACGTTACGCGGGGGTTGTTTTATAGTTGTGTATCGGTTTAGGTGCTGTCACTTTACAGATAGAATGGAGCTGGTGTGATGTACATGTTTGGATTGGATCTCTGCTTGCGTGTGTATTGCCCTCGACCATGAGAGTGGAGAGTCACTGCATTAACGTTTATTATGCCTTCATTTTCCTCTCTTTTCTTGGCCAAGAGTCTGTTTTGACTGCATGCCCTTGTGCCTTTTTTCGAGCACCTCTCCATGAATAGGGATTTGTTCTTCACGCACATGCGCTCTGCACCCCCAGCAGGTCTGCCAGATGGTGTCCCTCAGACTCCAGTCAGCTTCTCTGGTTGCTGCGGGACAGACTGTGCAGAGATGAGCCTGTAGGATGCATGGAACCGGCTATCCAGGTATCCTTTCTCTGATGTTTGCATAATGGTTGTGCTCTGAAAAAGCCTTTTTATCTGTCTTTGGAATACATTGTCCAAGATCTTACGAGTAGAAATTCTGCACCATGATTCTGACTTGGCGTGTGATGAGGTATGATGATGTAGTTTCCATTCTAATTCTAGTTATAGAGTGTTGTGGTATTAGTAAATATGTGGACTTGAAAACTTCTGTGTTTAATGGTCCTTATTTGCTGCAAATATTTTGTTTGGTGAGGATGATACTTATACAGTGAAGATATAGTAGATCAGTTAATGTTTTTTCTTTATATGCGTGGCAGCATTTATTATAGGAAGTGATTGTTTATTGCTGGCAGTATATGTTTTCAGCCCGCTGGTGTTACCATATAGGCGAACATATTTGCTTTAAGAATTTATATTTTTCTGCCAATTGAAGCTTAACGAATCATCTGTTTAGGAGGCTTCTGTTCTTCATTTTCTGCATATACTGAACATTGTTCACCTAATGAGGCTGGTTTGGGTAGTTCTTTATGTTGATAGTTGTATTGGAAAATATGGATTCCTTACGACAATATCTAAATGAACTTTGAAAGGGTGCCGCGTGATGCACCATTACATCTGTTCTGCTGAAGGGTAAATGTATCAAGAGTAAAAATAAACACACACACATCTGCCAGTAACATCTTGCTACAACGCAGAATCACACAATTGACAAAATAAAAGTACAGTATTCTGAATGTATTCCTTGTATTGAAATATCGCTGGTACCCAATTGTTTGGAGAGATGCTTATTTTGTATCCGCGTATCCAAGCCACTGCTTTGACAAAACATGACATTAGAGGAGTTGTGATTGGTCGTATCTCTTTGTGTTTTAATGCTGTTTTTTCTGCTTTATCAAAGACCCTGCAACACATTTCATAAGACTTTATTTTGTACGTTGTAATAGTGTGTATTTTCCAGCCTTTACTGTTATCCGGTGTTTTGTTTATTCCATTAAGTTTTATGAATACTGTCCAAGATTGAGATGTATTTACTTTTCTTGAGATTCATAATTGCAAGGGCGCACTGCGGACCACCTTGACTTTGCATGTTTTTAGCAGCTAGCAAAGCCTGGTTTAGCCTATTACTCTGTAATACTTTCAGGTCAGAATACGGATCACATTTAAAAGCCCTCATCCCAGCTGCTTGTTTTTGTAATAGACTGTAAAATACTGGCTGTGTGTGTTTGTACCCCTGAAAGTCTGTAATCATATTGTACGGTTTAAGACTAAGATTGCAGACAGAACTGAATATAACTGAATTATACCTTTTAAAAGCCTTGATATTTTGAGCTATTCATCATAATCCAATTACAGCTAAACGTATGTGAGGAAAGCTGACCTACTGGAATGCTGAGCAGCTCCTGCCTCCTTAATAAGGTGATTCTCAATCTCGATGGAAATGTCTGAAACTTTAGATGACAGCAAATGTTTAAGAGGCAACTATTAGATATTTTTTTTGTTTTTTAGAAAAAAATCTTTACATTTGTCTATTTCTATAGAGAACTTTTTGTTGGTTTAGTGATACAGTTTTCATTGAATGCATTGATAACTCAATCGGCATATAAAGTTTTCACCAAGTTTAGAGTTGTCAGAATGTACTTTAACACTATTTCATGTTATCATTCTTTTCTGTATTAAAGATATCATTGCTTCTGGCTGAATATCATCCGGACCTATTGATGCATATTTTACCATCTTAAAAAATTACTGACACTCTAGTGTACGGTATCTATGTACAGCTGTGGAGAGCAGGAATCTATCTATCTTTTTTATATAGGCAGGATTTGGCAGAACTCAATTGTTTGGTTTTTTTTGTTTGGTTTTTTTTTTAAAGCTCATAATATTTTGCCGTGGCGTTAAGAAAAAAATATTATTGGTACCATCCCCATGGATATACTGTGTTTGTGTATATGTCCACTCATACAAGAGTTATTTAAAATATGGAATAAAATGAAAAGTAAACAAAAAAAATTTAAGTGTTAAAAAAGCACTCTTACCAAAATATACAGTAATGGATAATTATAAGTTGTACGGTGTATAGGCGGCCTTCCAAAGCCAATGCATGTAGGGTAAGGTAGTGTATATGTGGGGACATAGGACTTTGGATGTTAAGAAGCCGTTCTAGCTTAAAATGATGTAAGAAGCGCCAGAGTATTTTTGTAAATACATACGCTTTTCGCTATTTTTGTGACGAAACGTGCCATCCCTAAAGATGTTTTGAGCTTTTTTTGCGGCATTAATATTTGCATGATTATGTTGCAAGCTGTGCCATGTGTGACGCAAGCTTATTCAATCCCCAAGAGATTGTATATTGTTTTCAGGTTGTCTAACTTATTAAATGGCAGAAGATCATGGGTAGGTGTTAAACATAGAAAATAATTATAAAGTTACTATTTATGCAACTTTGTTTTTATTACAAATATTACATACATATTGCTTACAACCACAGGACAATAGCAAAAGGATATCAAAAGTCCATAATCACACTGTTAGGGAACTCTTAAATAGCAAATGAACATGTGGCAGACATTATTTCAAATGCTACTTAACCTCAATACGAAGTGTCCAAATGTACTGAGTTTAAAACTAGGACATAGTGTAGGTGTGAATCAATATAAGCCGAGCACTTCGTGTCTGTGTGCAAAGCTTTGCTTTACCTAAAGAGTTTTGTGGTTAAACCGATGTAATGAGGAAAGGTGATTGTAATAAACTGGTGCCCTATACATGTATAGTATGAATTTTACCTATAACTAAATATCGCAGAGGGAGTGGAGTTGATGATTCCATCCCTCAGTACGTGAGTGTGAGTAAAATATAATTCTGGGGTAATTTAATGGTTTGGAATGGTAGGGGCGGTTGCTGACCGTACTCCCGTGTTAGTCATAATATGCGGCTTATTTTACGATGTGACACGTGTTTTTATCAGGCTTAAATAACAAGGAAAATAATTGCGTATAAATTATGCAGTGCCACATACACGTCAACCAATCCAAGTCAGTAGAGTAATTGTATTACGCATGATGAGGAAACGAGGCTGGTGACTGGAACATGGTCCGCTGTGCTGACTCTTTGATAGGCATGTGTAAGGTTGATGTATGTGTGTATCTCGCATAGCGTGGGAAGTAAAGACACTTTGCCCCATGTGTCTGAATGCCAACATAAGAGTCTTTGTGTTATGTGCATTGCATTGGTCCCCATAAACATAAGTCATCAAGTGTTTAGGAGTCGCCTTGAGTTCCAGTAGAGAGATCCGTAAGCTTACAGTAGACCATTTCTAGTATTTGAGAACTAGGTTGGTAGGATGTTATTTTTCATTGTAATGTTAGTGAGGTGTGTATAAAAGGTTTCTTTTTTTAAAGAAAAATGTTAACCTCTTCCTGTTATAACATATCTATCATATGGTAGACCGCTAGGATAAAATAGTATAGTAGGACAGGGAGGTAAGAGTGAGGAGAGTGTGAAACAATGTATTGTGAAGTGGTTAATATGCCTTATTAGCAGGGATAAAGTCCAGTGATAGTATAGTCTTTATGATTAGAAGTATCGATGCAATATGAAAGAGGGAATATCTTGTATTGCTGTAGAAATATGTAAAAGCATACACTGTGTTTATTCTCTTTATACCCTTATTTTCAGTGCTGTTTACTTTTTTTCCATCCTGTACTTTCACTTTTCACTAAATATATTTCGTTTTTTACAATTTCAAGGGGACAAAATATATCCCATAACCTTAAAAAATATTTGGTAATAAATCCTTTGCCTGTTTAGCAATTGTGCAAACCGAAAGGAAAATATTTTAGCTAAACACGCCGTTCAAAAGTTTGGAGAAAATTCCTGGTTTTCTTGCAAATATTATCTATTAAAACAGCATGAAATGGATCAGAAATACATTGTAGACACTGATAATATTGTACATAACTATTGTAGCTGGAAGCACCTTTTTATTTTTAGAATACTATAATCTAGCATGTGCTATCGGAAAGCACTCGCCTCCTCCACCTGATTGTATCTGAATGTCTGGCCACTCTTAATACTTCTTACACTGTAAGCTCCTCTAGGCAGAGACCTCCTTTTTGAATGTATTCATACCCTGATTACGTCTGTATGGCTTCTGTACTTTGATACTATTGTCAGATTAGTCAACTGAAAAAACAATATGGATAACCCGTGTAGTTGCAGTGTCATTTGTGAAATTGTAGGTGACATCACAGATGTTAAGTACAGCTTCTGTAGCAAGCAACCTGGGATTATTATGCCAAATATATACGTTGTATACTTAGTGGCAATCCCTACAGCCATCACTAAAAATGTTGCTGTTTTGTAGTAGCTTAACAGCCGATGGGCAACCTTATCTTGCCTCTCCTTGCATATTTAACTGTACACATGAGATGCTTAAACATGGATACATTCCAGTTAAACACTGTGTCACCATCTTGGGACGAGAGAATGGTGCTGATCAGTCAGTATTTAGCAGTTTCTCTGCCAATAATTACCGTATTGGCTTGAATATAGGCCGCACTTTTTCCCCCCACTTTAAGTCTTTACAGTGGGGGTGCGGCCTATATTCGGGCAGGCAGCGGGGTTAGGATACAGATCCCCCGCAGCGGTGCAGGGGACCTGCATCCTACTCCCCGATACGCTCAGACAGCCTCCCCTGCCAGCACTTTCCATGGGGGGGGGGGTGCCGGCACGGGAGGTTGTCTAAGCGCATCGTTCGGATGGTCACCGGCTGCGGAGGTTGTTTACCCGCATCGCCGCAGCCGGTGACCGTCCACACGATGCGTTTTACCTCTGCCCCCAAGACTTACCAGAGCAGACTCCCGGGTGTCTTGCGGGGCCGGCGGGGGACATCTACACAATACGCGTATACAACTTTTTATAGTTGTATACGCGTATTGCGTAGATGTCCCCCGCCAGCCCCGCAAGACACCCGGAAGTCTGCTCTGGTAAGTCGGGGGGGGGGGGGACAGTGGCAGCATATCTCGGGGGGGGGGACAGTGGCAGCATATCTCGGGGGGGTGGAGGACAGTGGCAGCAAATCTCGGGGGGGGGGGACAGTGGCAGCATATCTCAGAGGGGAGACAGAGTGGCAGCATGTTTTTTTGGTGCTTTTTTAAAGAAAAAAAACTTTTTCTTTAAAAAAGCACCAAACTTTTAGGGTGCGGCCTATATACGGGGGCGGCCTATATCCGAGCCAATACAGTATAATAGAAAAATTGTAGCCAAATTTGCCCATCTACTGCCATAAATTATATATAATTTTTTTTTATTTAAAATCAAAGTGGATGAGTGCAAAACCCTTCACCCTCGGCCATAATGATGAAGGTGACAGGAGTTGTAGGCCTCGGTGCATATATTCTATGTTTTGTTCAGCATAATTGTGGGCCTGTGACCCCTAATCTGTACCAACCCTGAGTTATGTTGTGTGCAATCTACACAAATATACAACACCTCTATTGAATAAATGTACAGTGAGGGGGCATTTCTTGTTACTTTCCAAGTTTGGTTTAGTATGGGGAATTTTTTCTTTCGTGATGGTTTATACCATTATACTAGGAATCCATGACTTAACTAAAAAAAATATAGGTTTTTGTAGGTGACGTGTAAGTTGTTTATAAGGTTGTCACCTAAATATAACTCTAGCAAAACTTAAAAAATTGACCTGGCCTCCCGGGGGAACATGGATGCCGTGTTATCTTGTCTCTTGAGATGTCATCTGTGGGGATTTTATAAAAAAAAAAAAACCTTGGGCAAAGCCACCACATCGATTTACTACATTTCTGTATGTGTTCGGTATATACATGTAGGCTGATTACTGTTTTGTATGTGTGTGTGTGTGTGTATATATATATATATATATATATATATATATATGTGTGTGTATATGTATATATATATATATATATATATATATCAGTAGAAGCATTATTAAACACTCATCCACATCTAGCAGACAAGCCAGAAGGCTTGTTTTTTCCCTAGAAATCCCATGGTACTCCCACAAGCACAAGGAATTCTGGGTAGGCGAATGCAAATTATATAGTGGTGTGTAAACCTTTTATGTATAATATAAAATTTTAATATTTTACTCGCGTATATCTTGAATTAATCTTTTTTTGTGGTATTTTATAAGGTAATCTGTGCATCATTAATTACACGGTGTGGATAGTTGATGTAGGCAAAGATATGTTTTGTTATCTATATATTTCAAGTTAATTTGTTCATGTTTTATAAATTGCATTTTGGCAGGAACATTTGGAAGATTGCAAATCCTTAATATTTGCATTTTGTTTTTGTGAATATTAAGGGCACATGAAAAGCTATTGCACTAATAAAGATTTATGCACCTAAAATGTTAAGCGTTCTCAGGCTGGATAGCTGTCTTTGAAATTCCAGTAGCAGATTGTCATTTTTGAAACAAAGCCCTTTATTTTGGTAGAAGAACGCCTGGGGCCTTTGTTTTTTGCTTCTGCATCAGGAACCGCACTCTGGGTACACCAAGGGATAAGTAGCCACTGAAGAGACATTGTTTATCAGCAAGCACTTTCCTTTCTCTTGGGTTTGCACGTACCCGATTACTTTATTTTGCCTACGTAATCTGAGCCACGTTTACAAATGTATCCAGAGGGCATACACAGCAGTCACAGAAGTGCTTTTCATCCCTACGTTGGTGTTACAAGAGAACCATTTTACAAGGTAAGCAGATTGAGCTTTTATGGCGCATGAAGGAGTTATTTAGTACTACAAGCAAGCAATACCCATGGTGTACAGAGTGAAAAGTCAAACGTGCAATATATACAGCACCTAAAAAAGGACTATCGCGAAAACTGACTACAATGGACATATCGAAGTGTATGTAGATAACTGTCTGTGTTTTCAAAATCCTGTTGTGTGTCAACAAATATTTTAATGAATAGTATGTTGTGTATTAAGAGTACATTTGATTGTATCACTACTATTAGTCAAATTTAATTACTTGAATTTGGGCAAATTAATTTACAAGTATTAATAACATAATATCATTGGTTTACGGGTATCTGATGGCTCTCTACCGTATATAGTAAAATTACCTTTTAACTATCCCCAGAGTCAACAATGGATTAGGTAGGTTTACATTTTATTATTAATATAATACTAGTGCCTTACTGTTGGGTTGATGAGCCCTGTTATGAAACTGCTGGACCATGTAGTATCAGTCACTTTGATTCCACTTAGTTTATGGCTCCATTGCTAATAAAATATATAACCCCGGGGTTCCAGTTATGTGGCAGTACCAAAGGAATTCAGAGTTTCCAGTTAGTATGGACATTTCTAATGACATATTTCCTCACGTACCATACCATGGCTAGTATAATCTCATAAAATGATGGATGCTATCATGTATACATCTTTTTTTTCTTAAATCGAGGGCTTTTCATTTCTGTGAAACTCATTATTCTGGCTGCTGATGTTGCTAGTGGCGTAATGTGTAACTCTTTAGGTTTAAATACGATAAGTAAAGGGAATGGAAAATTAGATAAAAAAGATAGACGGGGAAATGGTTAAAAAAGCTGTGCAGAAAGCCAATTTTTTGTAATATATATTGTAATATATTTTTAACATGTTACACAAAATAGTTTTCATAAAACGTAAAAACGACTGAATTTAATATAACATTGTACTTCTCCTTTTTTTGCCTTTAGTCAAACTGGTACAAAAGGAGAAGGCCCTGCTCTTGTGAGCTTACAATCTAGTCCATAGTTTCTTTTTAAGACCGACAGGGTAAAATACTTATTTGTAAGAGAATATTCTGCACAAACTTGAATGTTTGTGATACCATAAAAACATTGCTTTAGATCCACAGTACCTCTTGGACATAGTTTTATTTTTTTTTAAGACTGCTATTTTGGGCACTGGTCTTCTGGCTTTGCTGTTACTTTGATCAATTACTTTCTTGAAACATGAGATATGCTTCACATGATGGACATATCTTGCCTTTTTTTTCTTAAATTATTATGTATTGATTTATACATGCCAGCGCTGTACAATGGGTAAACAGGACATAACGAGTAGTATATATCGTAATAATTTGATTTACATAAAAAAACAGTTAAGGAGGGCCCTGCTCTAATGAGCTTAAATTCTGGATGAACACCCTCCTGGCACACAGGTGTTAATATCACCTATCAAATGCCATTGCCTTTTTGTATACAAGTTGCTTTCAGCTGCCTCGGTTTACTGATATATAAAAAAAAAAAAAATGTAAAAAATGTAAAAAAAATAATATATATATTAATTAATATATATATATATATATATATATATATATATATATTAATTAATATATATATATATATATATATATATAGTATTGAAACATTGTGTGAATCCAGTGATAAGATTAAAAAAAAGAAAGCCGATGGAATGTATTTATACAGTAGGAATGGTACAAACTTTGCAAAATGGGCGTTATCGTAGCAACCGTTGGAATGGTCCAGTCAACAGAACTGTTCCATTGGTTGCTATCCCATACCGTGGGAGTGTTTTTAAAATTGGGCCTAGACAGGGGATTCGAACATTACAATAATTATGAATAAATCAATAGTTGTGGATTAAAAATAATTGAACTTTATTGCTGCTTTATAGATTGGAGGCAAACAAGATTTATTAAGGGATTTGCTGTGGTGAAATGCATTATGTGGTTTACTGATCTAAATCGCATGACAAATGACTTTTTAAATATATATATATATATATATATATATATATATATATATATATTATATAATTAATGCACACATACATGCCCTGTCTCCGGGGTGTGGGAGCGGCGTTTGAGCATACCTAATTTCCACACTATTCCCCTCCAACACAGATTTAAGATATTTGAGGCTAGCCCTGTCCCTAGGGGCTTCTGGCCCTGCCCCTCGGGCATCTGTACCTCACCCTTGACTGCTAGTATATGGGAAATACACTTATTCACCCTACTCCTGCCTTATGCATTAGAAAATACCCCCTCTATGGAATTAATTTCCCTTTGCTGAAACCGTTTTATGGCTGGTTATTGTCGATCACTTCCTTAACAGTGCCCTCTGATGCTATAGGGGTTGGAATATTGCTGTGTATATCACACATATAGTGATTGTGGAGATAGCATTACAGCAAAGAAAAATATGTCCTTCTGCTTTTTTGCATTTATTATGAATACTCAAATGACACAATCTAATTTGTTTAAAAACGCAGGGTTTGCTTAACACAGTTTACGTGTTAAATGTGCGTGTCGTAGGTTTTTCATCCTGTATTGTGACATTTGATAAAATGCCTGACAGGCATTTGACTCAAGGTTTTGACTAGAATTTACAAGGTGTGTCAAAAGTTAATATATAGAAAAGTCACTTCATGATTTACTGGCTTGATGTTGGCACTTTCATGTCTCGCTCTTTACGTCATACAAACATTTTCTCGCTTACCATAGTCTGTGTCTGTGTACATTAGCAAAGGTGAAGTGCAAGTAAAGGTGCAAAGGTAATACATTGTTTTGTTGAATGTTATATTATTTCCAAGGCACTGTAGCTCTACAGCTTACTAGGGTTTCTATAGATCAGGATGATTTTGTGCTTATCCCTAGAAACATTACTATTGCCAAGTGTGAACATCTTAATATTCTTCATACCCTAGTCCATGGTTTTCCTATTTTGCTTACTTAATGTGTGTTTGATGCTTTCCTATTAAATTGGACTTTTTATTAATTGTGTTTCCAAGGCTACTTTTTTGTACAACTTGAAATTATGCTGAGCCACCAGCAATAACACTTACTTTTTACGTTTGCATAGTTTTTCTTCTTAATGCCGCAAGTAATTTCTGTATGCTGGAATCTGTTTTATGAAATGTCTCAAATGAAATGTCTTAATCAGAACTGGTAACTAGTAATGTTTATAACTAGCCATGCCCTGTGTACTTTGGACATTAGATTGACAAGCTGTAAGCAAGAAGAGTTGTCTCTTAAGAAAACTCACCTGAAAATATGAGCATGACAAAGCATTAATGTTTAGACATTATGATACATTAATCAATATTTTTTTGCTTAAAGATTGCTTTCCTTCACGTCTTTCTAACAGAACATATGAAATAGGTTCCTCCTGAAGGCAGAACAAGAAGATAAAATGATAGACCTATCCCCACTACTCCCTAGTGTTCTTCCTGTTCTACTGCAGGTGGGCATGATCCTCTGTCTCTTCGGGCACTGGTCTAGTGCTCACCCAGCATACACCATATGGACAAAAGTATTGGGACACCTGACTGTTACACCCACAGGGATTTTTGTGACACTGCATTTTCAATGCATAGACATTAATATGTAGTACCCCTTTGCAGCTATAACAGCTTCCATTCTTCTGGGATGGCTTTCCAAGATTTTGGAGTTTTTCCGTGGAAATTTTTGCCCATTCATCTAGTAGAGCAATTGGGAGGTCAGGCACTGATGTTGGACAAGAAGGCCTGATTTACAATCTCTGTTCCAGTTCATCCCAAAGGTGCTTGGTGGGATTGAGGTCATGGCTCTGTGTGGGCCAGTCAAGTTCTTCCATACCAAACTCATCCCACCATGTCATGGACCTTGCTTTGTGAACTGGGGCACATGCTGGAATAAAAAAGGGCCTTCCTCAAACTGTTCCTAGTAAGGTGGAAGCATAGGGGACATTGTCGTGTATGGTGGCCGTGATCGTGGACATACCAAGACATTTTCGACAATGCTATGCTTCCAACCTCATCAAACATCTTTGGAATAAACTGGGATATGTATTTAGAATGTGAAGCCATAAAAGTCCATGTGGGTGTAATGGTCAGGTGTCGCAAAACTTTTGCCCATATAGTGTAGCTGGGGTCACCCTAGGGGCAGATTATTCAGAGGACGTGAGGTGTAGGAAGCTATGCTTCTCCCTCCCTTTTTTCCCTTCCCGTCTGTCTTTTATTTGTGGTCACAGTGCCATCTCCAAGAAAGCATGATGCAATCATCATCTCTTACCTGGGATGCTAGAGTCTAGGGCAGGGCTCGACAAATCACAGGCACCAGGTCGTCATGGCGACTCAGAATTTTGTCCTGGCGCCTAGGAGTTTGTCAGCCTCTTACATCCACGAAAAAATGCCCCCGCGTCACCACGCGGGGGCGCTGCTGCTGCTGTCTGCCCAGCAGTCTGGGCAGACAGCACAGCCACTCAGAGCCCGCCCCCGAGCCGAGGAAAACCTGCAATAGCGTTTTCAGCTGCCACAGGCAGCTTCAGGAAAGGGGGTTCAGTGTTGATTGGGTCCCCACACAAGTGTGGGGACCTGACACAACATCCCCCTGCTGCCTGATCGCTCCATGAGAGCGACAGGGCAGCGTTAACCCCTTCAATTCCACAATTGTGTATAACACATTCGTGGCATTGCAGGGGTTAACATTTGTCCTCACAAGCTTGTGGGGACTAAATATCAGTCAATGCTGTGCTCCAATGGAGCATCAGCATTGAAAGCGTTAAAAATAAATAAATATATATAGTCCAGGGTGCTTCCAGGTCAAATGCTGTGAGTTTAGTAAGTGGGCTGATGATGATCAGATCACTCCTAACCAACTGTTAGTTTAAAAAAAAATCCTGGCTCCTAACTTTTTTAGCTGGCGCCTAGATTCACAACAAATTTGTCAAGCCCTGGTCTAGGGAGTCTAGAGTCTTTTCAAATCCATTTGATCTTCAGTACTCAAAATACGTTTTTGGGGCATCGCCTTGACACCCCACTACAAAAGACCTTTCTTGAGTTGAAAGGGATTCTTTTCCCTATGAACTGTTGGCAAGACACTACCTGTTAAATTTGGAGCTCCCCTAAAGACTATCCTGGGTTTTTCAGGTAATTTTTCATACAGTAGTGAATCTCCTCTTAAAAGTTCCCAGTGTTTAAGTACCCGTTTTATTTATCTATGTTCTATATTATAGTCTTAGACCACTGGCATAGAGAAGGGATCCCCTCCAGTCTCTTTCGGTTTGTAAGATAGTTTATTTCTATCCATACTGTCTACTGTAAGGATGTCCCTAACTAAAATGTCGGTGTTATACCCTTTTTCTTCAAATCTCCCTCTCAAAATTGAGGCTTGTTCAGAGAAGGTTTTTCTATCACTGCAATTCCTTCTCAATCTTTGAAATTGTCCCTTTGGAACGTTTGTGAGCCACGGTGAATAGTGGGAAATTTCAAGTGAGGTATAACCATTTTGAGCCACAGGTTTAAAAAAAATTTCTGGTTTTATTATTCCCATCTTTTATATATATTTCTAGATCTAAAAAGTTATATGGTTCTTACTCCCTTCACTTTTAAGTTTTATATTCCGATTCCAATGTTCTAGGAATTTTTTAAGGTCTTTTTTTCCCCTTTCCAAATTATTAATATATCATCTATATATCTTGAAAATTTGATATTATTGGATATTATCCAATATTGGATAATAAAGACCTGAGGAGCAATTATTTTTATGAGTCTTATTGTCTTGTCTACAGGAGTAAGACAAAATTTCTTCCCGTCTTCCTGGCAGAACACATGGGCTAATAATCTCTAAATCGCTGAACTGCTTATTTTTATTAGTCATGATTCACTTACCTGTCATTAAAACTTAAGGCCTTCAGTCATGTATACTGTGTTTGTGTATGCAATTTTACCTTGGCATCTACCTATTGTTATTTCTATTTTGAGTCTCTGGATGTGTTTTACTGGCGTCTATAAAAATCTACAGATTTGTCTGGCAATCTGTTTCACACATTTGCAAAAAAAATAAAAAAACAGCTGTGATTTCAGTTGTTGTGAGTTGAAGTGCAGTATTTTTATTTTAACTGCGAGGTCTACTCCAACAATGCCAATGTAAAAGGCAGAGTTAGCTTACCGAATAATGTGATCCCACCGATTTAGTTATTCACTATGCAGGTCACCTCGGTTTTTCAGGCAGGAGAAACTTTCTGTGCTGGCCCTCACACAGATTAGTCATCTTTGGGTTTGATTCTTTGTATGTATTCTTAGTTAGAAAAAGCAACTTCATGCCCCCCTCCCATCTTTTTTTTTTTTAGTTAACTGTGCTAGTACATGTACACAGTTGACTTTATTTCAGACACTGTTCTTTAAACATATGTTGACAACACTTTCCCAGACTTTGTTTCCCAATAATAGTGGAACATTTATAATAAAAATTTCACTTACATTTCACTAGATTATATTTATTTCAGCTTGTCTTTATGCTATTCCTTTAAATTATTGTTTGCATTAAATTCATGCTTAAGAACTTGGGCACTTGATCAACAGGATTCACCTAGAAAAGCATAGTATTATCATCATTTGGCTAAAACAAAACTGAAACTAATTTCACTTTCATTTTTGCATAAAGACATGTGGAGTTGTTGCTTACCATGTGCTACCATGATACGTTTGAGTCATAACTCTACATATGCAAACATAGTATTAGTGACATGTTTTTATTCTGCATAATGGTATGAAGTGTTACAAAAAAAAGCACAAAACCACTGTAAGGCATGGGAAATGGCTGTGTATTGCTTTGAATGGTTCTGTAACATTTACTAATTACATTTAAAATGAAAATCAAACCAAGCCCTAAAGGACACTAATAAAGCTAGGTTCCTAATACCGAAGCCAGTGGTCTGTTAGACTGTTCATTGCTCTCAGTAAGAGTGGATGTTTGGGGAAGACAATAGCTATTAGTGGCTGTTGATGTACTCCCCATGAGCAAACCTGGGAACTTTTTAGCTCTGGCTACCTGGAGCCCCCCTTGAGGGATGTGGCCAGGACTACCCACTGGCATCAGTGGGCATTCCCATCTGAAACGAATGGACAAGAAATTAAATTCTTTATCAGAAAACTAATGAGCCAAAAACGAACCTAAAACTTGGTCCAGAATGTTTTTGGCCCTTTGCACTAATAAGCATTCAAACAATCCAGTTTGATTGTCACTTAAACTTAATCCCAAAAAGGAAGTTCCCATTCCTTTTAATCTTGTATTAGCCCCATGCAAAACCTTACCAAATCTGTTTAACACCTTCTCTGCTAGATGTACAATCAATTTTTGGCATCAAATATGTCCCTTCCCAAATTATAATTAAAATACTTTAGTAGACAATTCTTCACATATTTGTACATACCTATAGTCTGATAAAGTTACTATACTTCCATCTAGGGCTGAAACAACGAATCGATAAAATCGATAATAATCAATAACGGAAATCGTTGTTGACGATTTCCGTTATCGATTAATCGAGTGATCGATTAGTTGTTGGAGCACTCGGCTCCTTTTACTTACCTCCGCGAGCGTTCCCCGCTTCTGCTACACGCTCTGCAGTCTCCGCCTTCTTTTAGTTGTGTGACGGATGTGACGCGTTCCGGAGGTAAGTATTCTTCATCTCTGTGCGAGTGGCTCCATTCGCACAGAGCGGTTCGCGGGGGTGGGGTTTCAGGGGATGCAGGGCAGAGTGGGGGTGGGGGGGCAGGGCAGGGTGTGAGTGTGGGGGCAGGGCAGGAGACTGGGTGCAGGGCAGAGTGGGGGTGGGGATGCAGGGGGTGGGTGCAGGGCAGAGTGGGAGACTGGGTGCAGGGCAGAGTGGGGGTGGGGATGCAGGGTGGGGGTGGGGATGCAGGGCAGAGTGGGTGCAGGGTGTGAGTGTGGGGGCAGGGTGTGAGTGTGGGGGCAGGGCAGAATGTGGGGGCAGGGCTGGGTGCAGGGGCACAGTGCAAAGTGCTGGGTGCAAAGTTCCAGGGCTGGGGCAAAGTGCCAGGGCTGGGTGCAAAGTGCCAGGGCTGGGTGCAAAGTGCTGGGTGCAAAGTGCCAGGGCTGGGTGCAAAGTTCTGGGTCCAAGGTGCCAGGGCTGGGTGCAAAGTGCCAGGGCTGGGTGCAAAGTGCCAGGGCTGGGTGCAAAGTGCTGGGTGCAAAGTGCCAGGGCTGGGTGCAAAGTTCTGGGTCCAAGGTGCCAGGGCTGGGGCAAAGTGCTGGGTGCAAAGTGCTGGGTGCAAAGTGCCAGGGCTGGGTGCAAAGTTCTGGGTGCAAAGTGCCAGGGCTGGGTGCAAAGTGCCAGGGCTGGGTGCAAAGTGCCAGGGCTGGGTGCAAAGTGCTGGGTGCAAAGTGCTGGGTGCAAAGTGCTGGGTGCAAAGTGCTGGGTGCAAAGTTTCTTGAACAGTAATAGTCCACCTCTTTTCAGAATGTTTGGGGTTATTTTGTTTCATAAATATTGTGTTTGGGTTCTTGTACTTTGAAAATATTCTTTTTTATTACATCATAACAAAATAAGAATGTTAATGTAAATTTTAAGATGTTTTTTAACATCCAGTTCATTAAATTATTTTAAATAAACGAAAAATTTGCATATTGTTTTTTTTATCCGATTAATCGAAAAAATAATCGGCCAACTAATCGATTATTAAAATAATCGTTAGTTGCAGCCCTACTTCCATCTGTTTTGAATATTAAGTTACTTCATGGTTACAGTGCTTCAGTATGCACTTTAAAAAGATGCTCTTTGAAGGGGACTCCCACAATTTTGTATTACTAGTATAAGGTTGTTGTTTATTTTTTTTTATTATTTGAACAATATTTCTATAATATTTTAAGGCTATGTATTATAAGGTTCCATGTGTTCTAGTTTTGTCATCTTAGTACAAAATACTAGACAAACACACTGACTCATTATACGTGTGTAGCTGGCTCATACTCCCCAATACTGGTCCACTAAAGTAAACCTCATAGGGCTATCTTCTTTGAGGCCAATACAGCTAGGTCTATTTTTTTGGTTATTTTTTTTTAAAGTTATCCTTGCATATTGTAAGGCTGCATCATATTAAGCAGGTACGAAGTATAGTTTGGTCATACCTAATTCTGTCAATGAAAGAAGCAGATTTAATGTAGTTGGTGTAATCAACCAAGTGGTTGTCTACTGATCTGTCAATCAGCAGTTCCCAGTACACAGGAGCTGGCATCACACATTAACCTGCTGCCAATACATTTCTCTAATGCGGCCAGCTTTAGCAATGGGACCTAGCAGTAATATGATATTTTTTGAAATTTTAAATTGGATTACAATTCTTAATTATGTCTAAATGCAGTCAATTAATTATTTCAGTGTTCATCTTCTTCATATTACACGCTGTTTATCCATTTTGCACACAAAAATAAGCTGATATTTTTAAATTAAGCTAGAACCTTTTTACATACATTTTGCAAAATGTAACACGATTATTTGATAAGCTTGTCCCTTGTCAAAAATATATATACCGTATTTGCTCGATTATAAGACGAGGTTTTTTCCAGAGCAAATGCTCTGAAAAATACCCCTCGTCTTCTAATCGGGGTTGTCTTCTAATCACACCTCAAATAGAGGTCTGATTATGAGACTAAGATCCAGATCCCCGCACCGCTGCAGGGGACCTGGATCCTCCTGTCTCCCCCCCCCCCACACACACACACACACTTACCGGTGCTTCCTGCTGTATTGCCGGGGCAGCTGGTTGACGTCTACGCGATCCGCGTAGACAACGTCCGCTGCAGCCAGAAGGAGGTGTGGCTAGCAGCGGGGTTTGTCTGCGTCCGTCGCGGATACCTTCCCCGACTGTCAGAGATCAGAGTTCCCCGCACCGGTGCGGGGAACTCTGATCTCTGACAGCCGGGGAAGGTATGCGCGACGGACGCAGACAAACCCCCGCTGCCAACTCCACCTCCTTCCGGCTGCAGCGGAAGGAGACGTCAACCCGCTGCCCCGGCAATACAGCAGGAAATTGGAAGCACCGGTAAGTGTGTGTGTGCGTGTTAAATGGGGGCATAGGGCATTTCTGGAATGCCTTATACCCCTATATGCCACTCTGCCCCATAATATGGCTTTTAACCCCCTAAATGCCAGAGTGGCATATAGGGGTATAAGGCATTTCTGGAGGCAGAGTGCTCTATACAATGCCTTTTAACTCCCTTAATGCCACTCTGCCTCCTGGAATGCCTTATACCTCCCTATATGCCACTCTGCCCCATAATATGCATTTAACCCCCTAAATGCCAGAATGGGATATAGGGGTATAAGGCATTTCTGGAGGCAGAGTGGCACATAGGGGGTCAAAAGGCATACCATGGGGCACAGTGGCATATAGAGGGTTAAAAGGCATATCGTGGGCCACAGTGCCATATTGGTGTGGCAAGCCTGGGGGCAGATGTGCGTAACTGGGGGACAGGTTGGAAAATACAAGGAAATAAAAACAAAAAAAATATTTTTCTCAATCATAGCTTTTATTTAAAAAAATAGTTTACATGAATTAACATTTACTGGTAAAACTTTTTTCCTTTAGGGTCGTCTTATATTCAGGCTTTTTCTTTTTTTCCTAAGTTAATAATCAGATTTTGGGGGGTCGTCTTATACTCAGGGTCGTCTTATAGTCGAGCAAATACGGTATATTTTGGTAGCCTATATGGATAAACGTATTGGGGCAGGCCCCTTACACCCATTGCCACAGGTGTATAAAATCAAGCACCTAGCCATGCAGTCTGCATTTACAAACATAAGGGGTCGTTTTGAAGAGCTCAATGGATTTGTGTGGGACTGTGATAAGATGCCACTTTTGCAATTAGTCAGTTTGTGAAATTTCACCCCTGCTAGATATTCCACAGTACACTGTAAGTGGTATTATTGGAAAGTGGAAGCGCTTAGGGACAGCAGCCCTGAAGTGGAAGAACACAATGTCACAGAGTGGGGTCACTGGCAATAATATCAGCAAAAAAACTGTGTAGTGGGAGCTTCATGGAATGAGTTTGCATGGCCAAAGAACTGCATGGAAGCCTTACTTCTCCAAGTACAATGCCAAGTGTTGGATCGAGTGGAACAGTGGAAATGTGTTCTGTGGAGTGAAAAATCTTCTCAGGTTTGCAGTCTGATGTGCGGATCTGGGCTTGCCTGACTACATTGTGCCAACTGTAAAGTTTGGTGGAGGAGGAATAATGGTATGTGGCTGTTTTTCTGGGATTGAACTAGGCCCCTTACTTCCATTCAAGGGAAATCTTAATGCTTTAGACATTTTGTTCTATGCTGTGCTTCCAATTTTGTGGAAACAGTTTGGGGATGTCCCTTTTCTATTCCAGCATGACTGTGCCCCAGCGCACAAAGCAAAGTCCATAAAGACATGGATATGTTTGGTGTGGAAGAACTTCAGTGGGCCGCACAGAGCCCTGAGCTCAACCCCATCAAACACCTTAGGCTGAACTGGAATGGAGATTGCAAGCATGGCCTTCTCCCTGCTGTTCCAATACTTTTGTCTATATAGTGTATGTTGCACAATGTTTCGTAACAGACATCACTTGAGTATTAAGTAACAATGGTTAAAGGGCTAAAAACGATCACTTCAAACTCTAAAATTTGTATCTTCACATTATCTTTAATTGTTTACCTTCATCACAGACTGGCAAATTGTCTTTGTTTTTTTACTTTGTATTTACTTCTTTATAATCTGTAAGTCCAAAGTATCAATTGCTTATTGTGATATTGCTGATTCTGTTTTTGATTGTTTTTTATATGTATGAAGCCTAAACTGTGGCTTTAAAAATCCAACAAGATAAATCTAGTTGTTTTTTTTCTAAATGTTAAAATTGTCCTCCTGATGACATGGATCGTTGTTTTGCTTGTCTTAAGTTGCAAATTATTTTGTTGATCTTAGGGATGACAATAGTTGGTTTTAAGAAACTTAATGGTAATGATGGTAAAACACAGCAAATAATACCTTTCTTGTTCTGTTTCTGTCATCAATGTTTTATATTCATGTATTATTTTTTTTTTACAGCGTCATCTGCTAATAGTAATTAAATAAATGGAAAACGCTGTACATGTACAAAACCTGATGTAAGAACCTTATTGTGGAATATTGGCATTTTTCTAAAAGTAAGTGCTGTTTTAACACTATTATAAATTTAGTTTTTTCTATTATATATGCTTCTTTTCTATTTCCAGTCTAAGATATTGGTAGAATATGATGGAGGGGGTTGTAGTGCACTGTTTCTGCGAGCCACCCTCACTTTTTTTTTTTTTTTCTCCTCATGTCCTTATATATCCACTGATGTTGCCTTACCAACCCTCAAGGTGCTGCTCAAGATCCTCTTCATCCTTCTGGAATCCCAGCACCTTTTCTACTCTTTTGCACATCCTTTGCCCTTCTTGAGTGAGCCTGCCTGTCTATCCTGTCTCTTGATCTCTCTTTTAAGCTCTCATATGGCCACAAATTCAGTTTCTATTTAAATATGATATTTCTATATATAACCTCAGTGTACAGTACTGCTGCATCTGCTATATAAATAAAAAATGATAGTAGTAATATCCTGCCTTCCTTCAGGCTATCTTCAGCCTCCCTGTCATCCACAGCCTACTTATCGCTTTTCCTGGCTCTGTCTCTCCACTACCCTTTTCTCCATTATTTCTTGGTCCAGCCATTTTCCATCTGTCTTCCATCCCTTTTAACATCTCCTTCCATTTTCTCCCCTACAGCAGTAATATTAGTAGTGAAAGCTATAGTGCTGAATATAGATGCCGGTGATACATTATATCGAATCTGTCAGGAACAGTGCTATTAGGTGGAATTAGGTCTACATTTTTATTTTATTTTACCCAGTTTCAACCATCGCATATGGCATCCATCAATGTGATGTAACACAAAGCTTTATCGGTCAAAAAATGCGGTTATGTAGATTCTTCCGATGCTGATGATGTTGGCATAGTAAAAATTAGACTTGTGCATTCGTGGTTCGGGTGAACATGAAAACGAACACGATGGATGCGTTTTCGTTGTTCAGCTCGAATACCAAAAAAACACGGTGGCGGCGGCGACAAAATGTACACGAAGAATCTTTGTGTTCATCTTCGTTAGTATCTCCTGACTAATCTTCCTGGTCCCTTCCCCTTCTAGGCTACCTTGTCTATGCAGCATCACAGGGGTTAACGGGAACGTGAATCTGTAGGATCACGCAAGGAGTTAAAGGTCTGTGCGAGCAACTCTATTGGTCGCTTGCAGGAGCCTCCTCCGTCAGGGAGCTTCTTCATTGGTTGATGCCAGAGGAGGTAGCTTGTACTGACCTTTAACTCCTGGTGCGGGGAGACCAGTGGTCTCCCCAGGCCGAGTATCTGCGCCAGGATTTTAAGTCTGTACGAACGACTCTATCGGTCGCCGGCAGGTGGCTCGTCTGACATCAGCCAATGAAGAGCAACTGTACATCATTAATTGATGGCAGAGGAGGCCCCTGCCGGCGACCAATAGAGTTGCTCGTACAGACCTTTAAAATCCTGGGGCCAAAGCTGCTGCATACTGCGTTAACCCCGTATTAACCTTAATAAATAAATAAATAGCATGAAGAATGTACACAAATGTTTGCCGACATTTTGACCTGTATTTGACCCTGTTTTGTGGATTGTCCTTCAGGCTCATACGGCTGGCTGTAGTAGTTTGCAGGCCTTTAGTAGTGGCTGCTACTTTGATCTACGGCTCCTCCTTATGAACCTCTGACCTAGGTGGTCCTGATAATATTCTTTTATTGATATTGTGTGTGTGTGTATGTATGTGTGTGTGTGTGTGTGTGTGTGTATATATATATATATATATATATATATATATATATATATATATATATATATATATATATACACACACACAAATATTGTTTTTATACAATTGTGTATATTTAACATACCCAGATAACCACTGAGCTTTACACCAATGTTCTTATCACTTCTCACCTCATTTGAATTAACCTAATGTCACATTATACTTTCTCACAGCCTTCATCAACACTTCTCCACTACATTCCTGTGACTTTATGATAATCTTTTTTTTACCTTGCTGTCAAACCTTTAATCAAGTACTTTCTTGTTAAATTGTAGAAGTTTATAAATAGAAGAGTAGAGTGCACAAAACTAAGCCAGATAGAACATCACATTAATCATTACTACATTATTATTATTAATAAAGAAAATGTGCTTTATAATTTAAAACAATGAGGATATGAGCTTGACGGCAGGTTCTATATATATGTCCATAAACCTATAAAATTCTGCAGGTTAGCCTGTCTCTGGGTATGTGTGGTGTAACTGGTTTTCCATGTCACACCTTTATTCCAAGGGCTTGTCTGTATCATCCCACGCACTATCATTATTATTATTTATTGTTTTATATAGCGCTGTACAAATTCTGTAGCGCTGTACAATGGGTAGACAGGACATAAGCCCTGCTCAAACGAGCTTACAATAGTGCTCTCACTAGTTCTCTAGCTCTGTAGTTTGTTGGAGTACAGTATGCTTTTGCCCTTTTCAGAAGCAAACAAATCAAGAAATCGTACACACCATCTTGCCCATCTAGTCTGCTTAGATGAAGCAGATGAATGAGGTGGTATTTATTCACTTAAATGTTCTCAAATTTTCATGTAGAAGAGAAGTAACTTTGTGACCCAAGTAACTGTATGCTGACATCTTTAACATTAATTTTTAAAGAGGAACTGATCACCATCTCAGCCACTACATGAGTTACGCATAGGTTTCATCACCACAAGCAGTAGATCTTTTTTTTTTTCTCTCTCCAGAACTAGGATATCCGACCCTGTGCCGTAATTTTCCTATTTCCATTAGCTTAATAGAATGAATTTTTGATCTGTCCATGTCTATCACAATTGTTCTACTTTGAGTATATTAAAGGGATTCAAAGAGTGCAGTAAGTGAATTATTGTTGGGTTATTATCTTATTGCTTTTTAGAGTTAAGGACAAAAGTGTAAAATATATCATATTCTTATGTTGTCACCGTTTTAGTTCTGCTTACATCCATAGCCATGTGTATTCCACTTAAATAAGTAAATAACTATCTACTCCCACATTGTTTTTTTGTCCCCTTAGTTTGTTTTCTAACTTCAGTTGTTAATGCACGAGGTCATTGGAGCAGGAAGAATAGATATTGTTCTGAAGGGATTTAAGTGCATGTGGCTTAATATTTAATACGCTAAAAGCATAGAATTAATGTAGGAGCCAACCTGGATTTGCAATATTTAATAGAGCTTTCTTTTTGTCAAAAGTTGTCAAGGCACAACCGGGGTCTTAATAGTAACTTGTCAGCTATGTCACAGCACAACATATCTGGTAAATATAATGTTGAACACTGTAAAAATGTACATGTTAATCTCTATAAAAAAATGCAGATACCAGAGTCTTAAACTCTGACTTTGTGGAATCATATTTGTGGAAGTGAATATTCTGCTCTTTTATGAATTTCTATTAATCTAATTCTGTCTGATACTAAATTAAAATATATTTTTAAAACCTGCAACATTATAGCAAAGGTAACACAATAATGAAAACTGTCATGTGAGATAAAAACCATAATTGAATCCAGTACTGAAAACTATCTATATTATTATTTATTCGTTATTTTGATTTTTATATTTCCAGCTCTGACTTGTGGTGTCCGTGTATAATGCATTGAATTAATGTCAATCCATGTAGGAAGTTATACTGTGCCTTTTACCTGCCCTCAGCTTAAAACAGTAGAGGTTGTTAACAGCTATGCAGTTCTTCTGTAAAGCTGTACAATGATAGTCATTTCATTTGTAAAGGACAAACTGTAACGTAGTACACAACAGAAAATAACATACTGTTTGTTAATGCAAAATGCTTGTATAAATTAGGAGTAGAGATAATCTGGAATAAACAGTTCCCCTTTAAGGTGGACCTGACAAGTGGTCTCTAAGACCTTAGAGGTAATGATATAAATTGCAATACAAGTTATGTTGTAGATTTAATTATCCTGTTTTAAATGCGGTATGTTGGCCATACTCAAAGGCCGCTAGAAGAAAAGATATATGTGAACACTTAGATGTTTTGAACAATGAGCTGGAATCGCATGTGAAACACCATTTCAGTTGGGTGGCAGTGTGAACCTCTGTTTAGTGTGCATAAATGAGAATTCATTGCCCTCCTATTTGCAAAAATACGAATTCATTTGGATATCAACTTATTGATTATGTATATGTTCAATTATTATATTGCGATTGTACTTATTGCAATAGTTCAGATTTGACGTGACAGTTTTCTGCTTTATATTTTTTAGTTTACCGAACTAAATTAGAAAGTGATGGCAGATAAGAACCATCCGGCCCATGTAATCTGCCTAAAAAAATTAATTGCCCTTCATTGTGCAATAACTAAAAACTTTGAAATGTAATTAATATTACTGTATATTATTGTGTATTGTATAAAAAGAGATTTAACCTGATTGTCGCCCCCACTATAGCAGTAGATTATGATCTGGACTAGTAATTTGGTTTTATCTGTCAATACCATTTATTTTATTAATGGGAGATATTCATATTTGGTTTGCCCGGATATTTTATGCCTATAATAAAGTTCCACTAGGCACAAACATGGTGTTCCATGTCCTGTCAATTTGTAGATCAGTACAGGCCTTTTTATTTTTATTCTTCACTGTTAGTCGAGTGCTAACAGTATTTTCCAGAGGAGAACTTGTCCTTTTAAAGTGAACCTGACAAGATATGGTTCAAGAGGAAAACAAAATTGTATTGTTTATTATATCCAATGAATATGATGCATCAGAAAAAACTGCCTTGTATTTGTCACATCCACCATTGCAAATTCATAATTTAATAATTTAATGTAATAGACATTCCACCTACAACCTGCTATCCCACTAGAGCACGAAAAGTAAAGTAATAAACAAAGCACCCCTTTACCTTCTAACTGTCATCAAGAATAACTCAGCTGCCCCCTATACCCTTTGTGAAATTGATGTCACCCTCCCCTCAACCATAACCATGGTACGCATCAAGTCCCTAAAGGTGTTCTGCATACGTTCCTATATACTGTTCATTTTTTGTTTCAAGCAATCTCTGTGCTCCCCCTATTGTACAGCAACATGAAGTATAGTGGCTCTTTATGTGTAAAGTAGTACTAATAATTTACAAAGGTTTTCTGAAACACCAGATACAGAGAAATCTATCTTTCTTCACAAGTGAGAGAGGGAATGTCTTACTGTTCCAAGATGAATACCTGCCCACTATTTTGATATGAAAAAAATAGAACATTTCTTGAAGGAAAATTTTTCTTTTGGAGGAATTATTAGTTGTGTTCACGCATAGGCTTTTGACTATAACAGTAAAGTTATTTGGGACCGCAGATCTCTAAACACATAAATTGGTGTAATGTTACACATTTAACTCTAGAAATAGTTTTTGCTTAACTATTAAGTCTGTTGTGGTAATATAGAAAATTGAAGTGTATTCTAATTGTTAGAAGATTGTCTTAAATAATGTGGTTTGGTTTGTAAGGAATTCACCCAAGAGGAAATATGAGTTCATATGGCAATAAATAAATCAATAAAAAAAAAAAAAAAAGCTATGCATCACTTTTTTTTCTAAATATTTGACATTTCGAATGCTGAGCCTCTACTTAAATAAATGACCACAAAACAAACATATTTGTCATAGTGACTTTTGGCCATCTACAGCTGCCAAAAATTAGGAAAAAAACACACCATTGGTAGGTCTGTATGGGACTCTAAACTGTTGCTAGCTACTAGATTTCTTTACAATTGTGCATCCATCAACTTCTGTATGAAAAACATAAAGTAGCTAACAAGCAGCCGTACTATTTTAGGAACCAAGGCCAATGGCTTCTAGGATTTGTATTTTTGAAAGTGTCCTTTGAGGACACCGGTCCCTACTTGCAGACAAGATCAAGTCTCTATAAAAGCCTGGGAAGGAAGTAATTGGAACAAGGACCCTAATGTCCTAGAATGGCAACAGTAGAGGCTATTTATAATCATATCTGTGACCTTTCTTGCACTACCCTCCTGCTGCTCTTACTTTAAACATGATCCATATGTATTAACACTTGCCTTTAATATTAAAAACATACTGAAGATAGTGTTGGTTGTTTTCTGCCCGGAGAGGTGCATGCAAAGAAAGTGGAAGAATCTTGGAGTGAGTTACGGAAGGAAAATAAGAGAAACAAAAGAACAGAATATTATGTGTTTAAATTAATTGAAGGAATCCTTTTTTTTCTGTGTGACTTACCATGTAGCTATGAAGAGGGAAAGCATGCGCCCAAGTCCCCCTCCACCAAAAAAGGGAGAGTATTAACGTTAGAAAGATGAACTGTATTATAACCGATAAAACCATAACCCGAAAACATCATTTGGGTTATTTTAAATTAATATGTCTCTCAAATAAACAGTCTTTCAAAGACAGGCAGTGGCTCATGTTGCACACTTTCTAAGGATTCCTTTGGGGGCAAATGCCAATCACTGGGGCTATCCATTTAAGTCACATATATCATGCTCAAAAACATTTCCTTCCTGGGATAAAGGGAGTGGGGCCATGCACTCTATATGACCCTGCACCATTGAGGTCTAGGCTACCCAGTACAGATACTGGGTAGTTTAGGCTATGTGTGCACAGTGTAACACAGAATCCTAAAAAGGGGCTGTCCCAGGAAATTTCGGACTGTTGGCAGGTATGCATTATATATTATAGAGAGCTTCTGTAGAGTTTGGTTCCCTACTCCAGACCTGGACAAAAGAAGGAGAAAATATGTATGCCAGAGCATGTGTCAAATATACAACCAGAACTAAAACTGTGATGTCAGGCTTTGGGAGAAAGTTGTGGATGGCAGATACGTTCCCTACAGTTTGCTCACCCTTTTTGCTGCTATTATTCCATTTTTTATACAGATGCACCAACATCACAGTGATGGTGGGGTTAAAATTGGCCTTTAAGAGCAGAAGGCTCTGGTGATTTTTTTTTTTTGATTTTTTTTTTTAAGAATTATTTAACTTTTTTTACTTTTTTTGAGATTTCAGTTGCTAGTTAACCTCTTCGTGACAGTCTGGTACGTCACAAAATGACCCGTTAATGTCTGTGACGTACCTTGAAAGTCATGGTAAAATGACATTTGCGGTGCTTGATAGTTTCGTCTAACAGCAACCCAGATTCTCCTGCCAGCAAGAGGCAGCTTGCTGTAAACTGATGTATGCAGAGTAACCGAGCTCGGCAGGAAGTTCGGGCGTACCCTTTCTGCAAAGCCGATTCCACAAGAAGCATCTGGGGGTACAAGTGATCCACATGGGGATCTTTCATCTTTTTTAATGCTGTTTTATGTTTGTGTTGGTTCACTAAATGAGAAAGATAGATAGAAATTTAGACTGAATAAAGACATAGCAAAAACTCAAAAATGGCTCTGGTCCTGACCCATGATAGCTTGGCACAAATGAGCTGAGCTACCACTGAAAGCAGTTGTAGTTCAACTTGCAGACACAAAATAAGCAGGAACTGCTTGTAAGGTTTGAAGGTCTGTACTATAACTACTACTTTATGAAAGGGAATACATGTGCCGGTTTGCATGCTATAAAACACATTGGCTTTTTGTGCAAAATGGTCTCCATTATGTGTAATACTTAATAATAATAATAGATTTATAAAGCATTATCATATTCCACAATGGATAAACGGGACATAACACATAGTACATAACAATTTTACTTACAGGAACAAAAGGTAAGGAGGGTCCTGCCCAAACAAGCTTGCAATCTAGATAGGTGGTTGTAGTATTTCTTTAAGCATAAGTTATATGGAATTTAAATCGGTTTCTGTCTCTAGATCTTGGTTACATCCAAAGAATTTTGCATCAGTGGGGAGGTTTCCAACAAATAACCAGACTTCAACACCCCCCCCCCCCACCACCACCGCAAGTTTAGCTAGCAGATGAAGTGTCAGCACCAATTACACTTGCCAGTAGTGACACTGAAATGCTAAACAGCACCACAGAGAGTTTGTACTGGCCCTGCTGAGATCTCTGATAATGTTCCCTGCTGACTAATCACACTATGATCAGAAACGCAGGGTTGCAGATCCTTGCATCCTGATCATTGTGTTATTTGCTGCAAAAGAGATCAGAGTATAAAAAGGGAGAAATTATTCCTACTACTACTTAAAAAGTAAAAATAAACCTGTGTATTACTGTACTCGGATACAGCGGATGTTGCTGGACATATATTTCATAATATATTTCATTTGACACCTAATCTATTTTTTCTATATTTCATTGTTAATAAATATAACATTACATTAAAACAAAACCCCTACCTGTCCTTTAAAATTTTAATTTTTTGTGGCTACATTAACCACAAAAATAGGACATTATGGATAAACTTATGGTTAAAATTGCAAAAAAAAAAATGTTCGTTAGTGGTGAAAATACCCTTGTCATGAAAGGGTCAGGGGAAATGTTGTGAAAATGCTTTCTCATACCCCCAATATTTCAGGTGACCAAATTGGGACACGGTTGTTAGTGGGCCACGGGTTAGGAGCAGAGGCAGAAAGAAATGCACCACCCACTCACTCAAGTACATCTCTCCCAACAGTCCAATTTGTACATAGTACATAGTACATAGGCTGAAAAAGACATGCATCCATCAAGTTCAGCCTTTCACATATCTGATAAATGCTGTTGATCCAAAAGAAGGCAAAAAAATTCCAGCTTGTAGCTCTTTCCAATTTTGCATCAAACGAGGGAAAACAAATCCTTCTTGGCCCCTTCTTTTCATGAGACAGTCCCAGTTTTCATGCACTCCTGGCAATGGGTAGCATATGCTGGTTTGGGAGATCTTTTGATCTCACCTGACCAGCCTAGAGAGCTGTGTATTCAATGGAAATATTTGCTATTGAAGCACAGACCTCCCATATGGTCTCTTGGTGACGCTAGCTTTGCGAGGTGGCTATTCGGGTAAGGTGGCAGCTGCCCCACCCACAGCTGGACCCCATATCTTGCTACGCACTCCATTGTCCTGATTTGGCAATCTCATATGTTGGGGATGAAAAGAGCAACCCTGTGGCATTCAACCATATGGGGGTTGCAATGGTGGTCTGTGTGGGCCCATCAATTTTAAAGCTCCCTAGGTTAGTCAGGGAAGATCTGGGGCTCTCCACAAACAACCTGATTCTCCCTGCCAGCAAAAGAATGATGGTGGGACAGTGCCCCAAAACTAAGAGTGTCCTGTGGAAAATGAGAACTTGCAAGGCACTCCTGTCTTCTGCTTACAGTAGAATTCTGTTGTATACCAATATTTCACACCTAGTTATAGGGCATAAAACAAACTATTGGCAGGTATAGACTGTGCTGTTTAATTATATGTTCAGAATCTATGAATGACTTCTGTCTGTAATGTGCTGCGTCATAGAAATGTAAATTACCCAAAGACTTGATTAATTGTGTCAGGAGCTCTGAAAACCTTCTTGTCGTTTTTTGACCTACTTATACAGTTCTCTACTGTGGTGGATGCTGTTAAAGAGTGAGTGTTGGCAGAAAACCAAGAATAAAATTATTCTGCAATAGGACATTGCACATTTTATTTTTAATTCTCCAGCAGTTTGTATGGTGAGAAAAAAATACGTGCGTAGGCTTGTGGTGCCAATGCCAGTAATTTGAATTAATAAGGTTTCTAAATACAGGTGACGTTTTATTTATATATATATATATATATATATATATATATATATATATATATCATGCTTTCTAGTGGGTATATTTTATAGCTAATAGCTCTAACTCTCCATCTACATTTACTGGAGATTTCATTCCGCTAAGCACATATCTAAAAGGACAGAGCATCATAAGAGGCTTATTGTTTGGTGGCCTAAAATACTGATTGCTTTGACAAAGAATTCACATTTTTAATTGCAATACAGTCTGCGTACAAATCCAGTCGGTACATTCCTAAACCAACATTAAAAGCAGGGTTAAGAAGGAATTATGCTACTTCAAATTGACTGGTGTTTAGTCCCAGTTTATAGTGACGGTTATTTTTATATTTAATTGTTTATCCTTTGTCATCCTGTATGACTGCACCATTTTTTATTGTTACAACTGAAAATGTGTACAAGGTTATATGTGTGTGTGTGTGTGTGTGTGTGTGTACATATATATATATATATATATATATATATATATATATAATATAATATATATGTGTGTGTGTTTTAATTCCATATAACATGTAAAATATATTACACACTTTCCTAATCTTAAATTCACTCTTTCACAAATCTTATGGACACCTCATTCTGTCCATGCTTGTCTTTTATTTTCTTTAATTTTTTGGTTACGCACAACCGTTCCTTTCTTTTCCACGAAGGTTAGTCTGGTGTTAATATCAGACTACAAGAGTGGGGCTCACAATCGTTGCCCTTGTTTTCATCTCCCTGTAGATAGCCCTGATTTCCTGTAAAGAGCTCTTCAAACCTAATGCGCTTTTGTATGCCTAAATTAATTTACAGCTGTGATTAAAATTTAGCAAACTGATACCCTGGTAATCTGCGGTAATAAGTACTGAATGCAAGTAGATTTGTTTCCCATTGTGGAGCATAAGGTTTTCCCGACTTTTCCCCCGACACTCGGAAGAAAAGTTATCTGCTGTTAACACGCACAATACACAAGCTCTAGCTGCCTGCAAGCAGTTACAGAGCAAGCAATGTCACTGATGTGCAGCAACTTGGCAGTGTGATCAATGTAAGCAATAAACCTGCAGTCAGACGTGAGTACAACAGAATAGTAGGCATAATCATGGCGAGAGTTCAGTGAAAATAGCAATACGCTTAAAACGAGGGCATATTAAAGTTACGTGTGTTTATCGATCTGTTTTACCGACATGAGGATATCGAAATACCAGCTACAAAATACAAGACATACTGTATATTTTAGGAATAGGATGATAATTATATTGATATCCTTGTCTAACAAATTTAAGATTAGGGGTATGTTTTCAGATCATCCAGGACCTAGAATTTAGAACATCTTCATCCCTTATATGCTTTAACAGAAATGCAGAGGGATTTATCTCAGTTTTAGTTACTAAATTATTAGGTGATGTCAATTTAGTGGTTTTTTTTTTTTTTTTGTACTTTTAAGTAATTCTGTGGTTGATGGCTTTTTACTTAGACTTGTATAATCTGTTGTTCCCTAGATCGTAGTATGGACTATAAAGTAGTCTATTTGAATCTCTTGTTCCGTGTAAGCCTCTTATCACTGTACACTTCCATAAACACATTGAAGATTGTAAATAATTTTTGCCAGTTGTGTACTGTTCTCTCTGTCACTTTAAAATTTGATGGAATAGCATAATGATGATGAATAGACAAGGGAGATCTTTAGGAACGTCAGCTTGTATATACCAATCCACCAATCCAGGCATTATTCCTAGAAGCTATAATTGGTGATGTGACAATGTAGGCTGTGCAGTTTGCTTTGAAATATATTCGTAATTAAGGAGTAGAATGAACCCGCACTAACGACTGCACTTTTCCTCAGCAGGTTTATACAGGATGCATCAGGCATATCACCTAGGCTGCGTGAATCCCTGAGGTGTCCAAGGGACCAGGAGACTTATGTGGAGTTTGAACCAGTCAAAAGCTTGCCTGGGGACATCTGCAGAGAGGAGGGAAGCAGAGATATAATACTCGAATCCAATCATCAGCATGGTGAGGGATCATTTTGTTTTCTGATTTAAATAATTGGTTTGTTAATGTAAGAACGATTTCTGTTTCGGTGATGGAATTGTTGTCGACGTTCTTCAAACGAAAATGTAATAAATGACCTCAAACATCGCTTAATGTAGAGTGTTGAGGCTGCGCTACAAAGACATCAATTTTCTGCGCTGCTTTTTTCCGGGGAAGTATGAACCTGTCATTCGTTGTCCTATTGTGAACAGAAATAATACTAGTCTCTAAGGGGATATGATATTTTTATACTGAGAAATGACCCAAATTAATTTAAAAAAAATGTATAGATGGTTCCTTGCTTACTTCAAGAAAAATACAATAACTCATTGGTTTTATTTGTAATCTACAAACCAATACACACGCGCTTTGGACCAAACCAAAGTTCATTAGAGTCAGCCCTTAAAACAGTAACTAACATTGGTTAACGCTGTTTATTTTTCAACATGGATGATATGGCTTTAAGACCAAGGGTCTGACACCTTTGCAGCATTGCTAAATGGTACCCGTTAGTAAGAATATTTGATATTGTTGAAGTTGTTTTCCAAAGGGAAAAAGGCCTTCGTTTATTCGAACAATTTATTTGTTAAATCCTTAGTTAAAAGATTTATTCCCACCTTTTGTAATGTGTCCAAAGGAAAATGAATTATTTACATGCTGGTTTGCATCCTGTAGTTTACAATCCATGGTTGCAGAAAAAAAAGTGTAATGCATTTTAAATTTTTTTTATTTTTTTTTTACAATTTTTTAGCAACTATGCAAAGATTTGATTTTTAAGCAGTGCTTTTTTTCATTTTGGTACGACCAGTATGTGTAACTGAAGCTTTTTTAGTTTGAAAAGCATTCATTATGAAAACCTTATTATGAAAATATTTCCTAAAAATGTTATTGGTAAAGCATCGAAGAAAAAAAATCAAGGTGACCTTGAGAAGCAGGGCAGAGAAAGATGCCATTTTCTCTTAATTTGTCTGAGGCTGTATGTGGTTGAGTCAAGATTGCTTTAGTCTTAAAAGCATGATTTATTTATATTAATAACACGTTTCTCTGAAAGTCCCCGTAAAATCACACAAATCTATACATTATTAATATGCATACATTTGATTTGAGACGTACCGTAAACGCCCATGTAGCTTTAAATGTTAAAGTAAAAGACCAGTCATTGATATACATTAATGTATCATCACTTTCAAATTTGTAGATGTTAAGTTAATTGTAAATACCTCCTGGATTATGTAATAATGTGTAAGTTTAAGAAGATTTTAAATATTCTGAAAAAAACATTATTAAAATGTAATGTGTGTACCCTATAAAGACTGGGGAGACTATGATTACAGGTAGGGTGTTTCTGATTTTATACTTATCCTTTTAGTAGCATAGTGGGCTTGAAGTGTCCCTAGTTACAAATGCATCATTCACCCCATATGCACTTGCCTCTATTTTTTTATTTTTTTTTCGCCGAACGCATCTCTTGCGTCCTGTGTCCACATGATATACCTATTGCCATGCAGATCCCCTGTAAGATCCCCTGTGTGCATGTACACAATAAACGCTCATTGATTTCAATGGAAAGTCTTCCCAATTATTGGCTGCAGGCATATGGAAAGTAACTAATAGTTCTCTAGGCAGACTTCACTGCACAGTTTTTAGGCAAAATTAGATTTATTAAGATGTGACCCACTTAAAATGCTAAGATTTATTGGCATTGGCATGTATTGCTGAATAATGTAATAGTTCCAGAGTTAACAAATGGAATTCCTGAAAGACCTCTAAAGTTAACCCCTAACAGAAACACGTAACCCATACTCCTCACCAAACAAGAAGAAATCTAATAAAGGGACTAGCCATCCTTTAATATATTCAGGATTAAAAGATAGAGACAGTACCCTAAGGACATGGGAACAAGACATAAAATACATGCCAACAGAAAAGGAATTTCAGTGATCAATGATAATGTGAGAGAATCTATGCTCTCCTATTCTACTTGCTGATCAGTAAGACGCATAATTTGTATTCTAATTGAATAGATTTCAATTGAAAACAAATATTTCCAACAGGGCTATATGCTTGTGATCCATATTAAGCAAAATAAAAATACAATTATAGTATGTATATATGTCATGATTCTATACTATATGTTTGACTGTCATTTTATGTACTGCTTGATTAAAAAATAAAATCTTGGTGTAGTCTGTCTGATAAACCACTTTGATGCGCTGTGTTTCAGAACTTTGCACAGTGAATCCTTCATTAACGGTATATGGTCCAATATGGTTGGTTGGCATTTGTTTACATCTTCAATCTCTAAGATAGTTGTTTAATATACCAACTTGTGCCAAAGTGCAGTGTAATTGTTAAAAATACATTGTGTTTTCTGGGGACAATTGGTGGACATAATTAACCCATTATATAGAACAACACATCACAAGAGGTTATCACATTTTAAATTGTATGTTGTTTTGTTAATGCTGTCAAGATATTTATATGTTCTTTAAACCATCTTTTATGATTCTTAAAACCCAGAGATCCATACGCTCCTTTGCAAATGATGATCGCCATGTCATGGCAAAGCACTCGACAATATATCCATCTCCAGAGGAACTTGAGGCTGTCCAAAACATGGTGTCTACAGTGGAATGTGCCCTGAAGCACGTCTCTGATTGGATGGATGAGAAAAACAACTGTGTGAAAGTGGAGACTGATGTAAACGTCAAGAAAGAAGACAATGATGAAACCAAGTAAGTTGTCCACTGGAAACAATTTTCAAAGTGGACGAGTTCCCAGAGGGTCTGCCCAAAACGTCCTGTGACCCTGACCATGCAGGCCCTTTCTGAGGCAGGGTTAAAGCACTATAGGGCTGTAGATCACTGAGATTAGCTGTGCTGGTGATCAAAGTAAAAAAAGTGGGAGAAGCAGATTGTATAAAAAAAAATAAATATATATATATATAATAAAGATTTGTAGAGGGGGAAAAAAAGGTTTTCAAAATGTAAACACAGGAGCCTAAACACCCTGTACACTTCCAGTAGAAATATAAAATACACTTCCATGCCCCAAAAGCATAAAAAACTAATAAAAATACTATAGTATGTAATGGAGCATTTTTCTCCCTTGTAAAAAGAATGTTTGACATAAATGAGTTTTTTGCCACCGTCAGTGGGACTTAACATAATGCTCATTCTAAATGATAGACTATTCACAAAAAGTGGTGCCAAACATCTCAACAAGCTTGATAACATGTTCGTCTTAGAGAGCCATTAATCTAGTGTTTGTCCAGGGTCTTTCTAATGGGGCATTCATGAGCATTGAGCCTAGTCGAGGTGAGTGAGGTCTGGATGTTGTTCTAGCGTCCTTTTTTGAATTCTTGGATGGAGATGAATTCTTGGAGATTCGAACAGGACGGTCACACTCCTGCATAGATTCACGTGTGTCTTAAACTTTCTCTATTTGGTTAAGACAGTCTTTGAGGCCTTGAGTTGAAAAGCACTGACATGGAATATCAAACAGCTGAAACATGCCCCAAATCTCATGTGAAAAATAAAGTACACTTTCTTTAAAATGTTTAGTTTTACATATCAAGACATAACCTGTTCCTTAGCAGGTCTAAAAATTAGGCCAGTGCAACAACACACAACATATTACGCGGTGTTGTGATTTATTCAACAAAAATAAAGCCAAAATGGGAAGCCATGTGTGAAAAACGAATTACACCTTATGATTCAATAGCTTTTCTGTTGTCAGCCATTTTGTTGTAGATTCGCTGGGGTGCTTGGGATCATTGTCCTGTTCCATGACTGAATTTCGGCCAAGCTTTAGCTGTTGGGCTGATGGCCTCACATTTGACTCTAGAATAGCTTGGTATACAGAGGAGTTCATGGTCGACTCAATGAATGCAATGCTCCCAGGTCCTGTGGTCATAAAACAATCCCAAACCATGCCCCCTCCACCACTGTGCTTGACAGTTAGTATAAGGTGTTTGTGCTGATATATACTTGTACATTTTCTAATTGTACTGTCATGAACTTTAACCTCTAAAATGCTAACTGGGGCCCTGTAGAATCTGAGGTGTAACCCTTAGGATTTTTGCAATTTCTCTGAGCTTTGTGCGGTCTGACCTTGGGGTGAATTTGCTGGGATGTCCAGATTGGAACTGTCCTAAGGGCTTTACACTTGAATAATTTTTCTCACTGTAGAATGATGGACTTTAAATTGTTTGGAAATTGCCTTATAACCCTTCCCAGATTGATGAGCAGCAACAATTGCTTCTCCAAGATCGTTGCTGATGTCTTCCCTCCTTGGGATTGTAAAGTCTGAAATCATTGCGTGTTTTTTCACCTGAAGACAAGCAAATTCTGGAATACAATTCAATTACTGAGAATGTAATTCTCAAATAAGAGCAAAATGCATCAGTTTGGTTTGGTTGTGACCAGGCTCCCTCTTGCTGGTATACAGGGGTTGATTGTTTTGATTGTTGGTATACAGAGGTTGATTCTGTCCTCTGTTAGTCCTTAATTGACAAGTAAGAGGTTAAATAAAATGTGCAGAAAATCAGCCATTTTTTAAACAACAAATCAATTAATAGGTAATAGCAATAAGGCTTTTCTACAATATTATTTTCAAAAACTTTTATGTAAATCCCAAAAGATTAATAGTTTTACATTCCTCAGAAGTGATAACACCATCATATGTCTGTACACCTTTCTTTTGTCCCCTCTGTTTAGCTAGGCAGGCACTAGTATTAAAATGAGAGCCCGGACCAGGAGTGAGCCCAGGGTTCCCGGCCTCTGGGTGCAGGAATTATTTTATGCCCTCACCATAGGTCCTATCTGTAAAGGTAAAATAAGGTGATATAAGGCTAGAACTTTAGTTACTGGCTACAGGGCCTATAGGGCTGGATGCCACTTGGTTTTACTTGCCCATTAAAATAACCTCTGGACAGGAAGGTCTCTTGACTACACCCAACTCTTGTCTCAAATCTTATTAGTTAAGTTATACTTAAACCTGCAAATGTGATAATTGCTGGATAATATATTATTTTGTTATATAGAAAATAGTAGGGGTGAATGCAGCGTAAGCAAATTGGTCTGCATCAGCTCTCAATTCTTCAAGCTACAAGCAGGCCAGTAAGGATCAATGCACTACTGAGATAATGAATGTATTTAATCTGTTGTAGTATGTGGGCTTTGTATCAGTTGGCGAGACATTTCTAGATTGTAATATCATTGGAGCAAGGCCCTCCTCACCGGTTTCTCTAAATGAAATTATTATGTTAAATATTACTTGTTCTGTCCTGTTTACTCATTATACAGCGCTGTGGAATATGATGGTTCTATATACAAATAAACAAATAATATAACTCTGGATAATTCCGAGCCTTGTAAAATGAAAAACATAGGAATTTTCTTGCAGATTTTTTTTTTTGCAAATTTTTCATATTTCAGAAACATAGGACATAATCATTATGCAGGTTTCTGGAAATGAAATTAACTAGTTTCATTTCATTTATTATTAATTGCTTACCATAACATTGCTTGCAGAATGAGGTAGCGCTTGCATATGTTTTCAAGTATTACTTCTAATTTGAAACTCAAGTCATAATGCTGGAACTATGCAGTCAAATTGAAATGCAAGGTTGCTGTTCATAGCAGCTGTATTTTGCTGGCATTAATATATAGCAGGGGGCTGTGTATATGAAAAGGCTGGTGAAAGGAAAAACTACACATTAGTGTAATTATACCTAATTTATTCGGGGTGCAATTTCCTTTTTAATGCTTACTCTGTTATTTAATGTTAATGAAAGCTAGTCCTTACTGCACTGTGTCAAATTCTTGAGCATGCAGTCTTATACTTTTGGCTATGTGCCACATGTTCCAAATACCACACTGGAAAAGTTGTTCAGGAACCTAACAGCTTGATAATCAATCTCTTAAGCTGCTCTTGGGTCAAGTGAAATAGACCTGTGGAGGTTGAGTTGCTCCAAATAATTAGACTGTTATAAACCTGGCTTTATCAAGTGGAAAATCAAGATGTATCTTACATTTCCTAGAATGACACAGAGATCAGAGGAGAACAGAAATAGACCTTCCATCCTTTCCTTCCTGCAAGATACAAATTATTGGTTCTCTTTAGATGCGAATATATTGCACCATTTATTTTTCTTACAATCCTCATCGTAGCAGAAATGCCCTGAGAGGTACATGACCAGTGAACATCGTTCTATCATTGTTCTTTTTGGCAGACGAAGAATTAAGATAGTGTAGCATTCCTTGTTTTAATTTCCGACAGTATATAATTCAAACGACTATGCTGGAATACCAAATCCACTCTTTGTTTTGTAGCATACCACTAAGTTTTCATGTGAGGACATGTCATGTTAATTTAAATGTTAATGCAAGTTTTAAAATATATGCATCTTATGACTAAGCACAGTTTGTGCGAAACGCATCAAACGGTTTAGCCTTTTTTTGTTCGTGTTTACGTTCTGTTGTTCCTTTCGATTGTATTGTCCACGGACACTCAATAAATGTATTTTTTATACATGCATGGATATCCTTGTGTGAGACTGGTGTCGGCTGGCACAACTATTGGTTTTTGTGTTGCAGTTTGGAACCTGGACCGGGTCCTTTTGGTGTTGCAGCACCCAGCTATGCTTGGATGCATTAATTGAATCTATATGGGATTGTAGCCTCTCCATTTGTTTCTTTAAGTTTTAAAAATAAACTTAATTTTTATCCATTTACAGTTTTGGTTTTTTTTTATCGTTTATCTCCCTTTTTGAATACAGTTGAATAAGCCCTATATCCATGATTGCTGGTTGTCATTAATGCAGGATTCGACTAATAAATAATAAAGCTCAAAGCTTTCTCATGCAAAAGTGGCTGATATGCCCCTGCATAATTCATAGTTCAATGTTCGGAGTGAATTTCAGGTAATCTTCGTGATTGAGTGACTTGCTCGCCTGTAAATCCTCATGACCTGCCCTTGTTTTGTATAAGAATCTGTAACCTTAATGATTTCGACAGTTCTGATCATCTTTCCTTCTGTAGCGTAGCTGTTACATCTTCTTTTGCCTATTTTCATGTAGTGAGTTGGGGGCTTTGGTGAATGGTATAGCCCACCAATCTTCGTGTTGGATGAAGCTGAAAAGGGACAGATGTTGCAGATATGTTAAATGTGAATATAGGAGGTACCAAATACATAATCTGTTGCTACCTTTTCTTATTTGATCACTTTATGTATTGCAAAGGGATAGGGATTTGTTAGCTGGCTTCTTCAATAAACCATTACATTAGACGGTTCTATAATCTGCAGAATTGTATTTGAAATTTCCTTAATGCAATGTTTTTTTGTTTTTCGATCATAATCATTTCTTATACTCGGATCCCTCAAAATAACAACATACGTGTGATAAATATTCCCCAGCCCTCCGTTATTCATAAATGATGTATTGAACACAAATGCACCAGGAATAGGACATATTAACCCAAATGAAAAATGCTACCTCTTTCAAAGAGCACTGAATAAAATGAACAAAAAATAAATCTTCATCATTCCTTGGCACAGCACCATGATGTGTCCCACATACGATGACACGAGTCCTACAAAGCATCTGCTGTGAAATTGAAGATTTAGGAATTAGGATTCAGATTTTCCATTTAATTTTTTTTTCATTTTATTGGATGTTCCTTTTCCACAAGGAATGTTAATTGTATTCGTTTTTTATAGACTAAAAGTGCATATCACAGGCTGGTCTAACTTGTGATCTTGTTTTTATTGTTTAATGGATTGTGTAGAATTTACATTTCACATCTGGGATGCTGATGTAATGAGCCATTGTCCAAAATTGTTAAAATTGATTTTAATGAATATAAACCTATTTCTGTTTCTACACTCTATATATACATTTATGGATATTTGATGTTCATTATATGCATCTTTATAACAGATGTGTACATAGCCCTTATATAAAGAAGTGATATGGTATCCTTGACAAATATCACCTACCATGGGTGCAGCAAAAGGGCAGGCAATCTTCTTTCTTTGAAATAAAGTAATACAAAAATCAAAAATAGCCAGTGTTCCAGCTAATCCTTGCAGCCATCATCAAGCGACTTCTATCATTTCTGTCTTTGTATCAATCATCTTACATGGTTCCAACATAAGCACTCCTTATCCAAAATGATGCAAGTTATAACCTTTTTCCAATTAGTGTCAAATTGAAGAATAAACATTGTGTATCACGGAGTAAAATCTGAAAAACTGGTTTGTGTGTGCCGCCTTTAATGCCCACTTCCAACACACATGATACGAGATGCTTCAACTGTTTTTTTTGGGTAAAATATTTTGTAGATATACTGTTTACAGTCTGCAGGGAAGGGTGAAGTCATTATCGTGCCAGAGAGTGTGATAAACAGCTGAGCTCCTTATGTTTTGAATGAAAAAGTCTAATTACGAATTAGTATTTAAGGCAAGATGTTTTTTCGTCTGTTTATTTGGCATTACTAAATAAATGTTGCTATGCCTGATTGCAAGTCCTTACTCTTTGTGCCGAAGTAAAAGAGGCAATGCTGACAGAGCAGTTCCAAATCTTATTTTAGTGTTCTTCCAGATATGCCGTTGTACTGCTTCTTGCAGGCTAAGCACTATCCACCTCTACGAGTAGCCTATTATTCATGGCTCAGGTAGAATGATCTTCCCAGTGGGATTCTGTAACCCTCTGCAATCTCTCCACATGATGTAAATACTAGCCCCACAGATTATATTTTTCCTGCTTGCAAGGTTATATCTAATGTTCCTTTATTTTATCCATGAAATCTTGCACCAGCTCAATTTGTGCACCGTAGTTTTAAAATATGTATTAATGATCATTAAAACACAAAAATACACATCTTTTTCTTTCAAATTTTCCACACTTCAATTATTCATTGTTAATTTCTTAGAAAAGGATACACAATTTATCTATAAACATACATTTTATTTAGGCTGGTGGTTTCATGTAATTTTTTTAATGTCAGAGCAGATCCTCTTTATTTTACATATCCTATAAATTGATAGGGTGTGTAATTTGTGTATTCCTTTATTTTATTCTTTCATAGATCAATGTAAGTTTGTGTGATTTATAAATATTTGTTTGCTATGAATACAATACTGTGTGTTTTTTCTTCTCTTCAATCTCTTCTTTCAATTTGTAATAATTTCTATTAACGTTTAAAATAATCATGATTATAGCTACAATAATCACTATGTTGAACACATTGTATAAATATGCATTTTTGTTTTTTCAGTACTACATAGATAACTGGGTTTATAGTGTTTACAGTTGTGTCCATAAATTTGAAAGTATAATCATCTGGCGCCTCTAATCGCACATATTGTTGTTTTTCAGGGATGAGAGTGGTCGTGTGTTGTGTGGAGTTATGAGAATTGGCTTGGTTGCCAAAGGGCTGCTCATTAAAGATGATATGGATCTAGAATTGGTTCTCCTGTGTAAGGAGAAGCCAACAGAGAGCTTGTTATCCACTGTTCGAGACAACCTTCCATTACAAATCCAGGTAGGAAACGGCTTTATCATCGAGCTATTTACTTCTAGAGATTCTCTTTACCTGTATATGTTTTCTATTCTGGAAAGGTATATATTAAAGTAGAATAAGACAGCTTTTTCTTTGCTTATGTTTGCTTTAAAATCGCAAATCTGTTAGTGCCAAACAATGTTTACTAGCCTTATCATTTAAAATGTGTATGTGGCCAGTGCAGTATGGAAAGGTGAAATTTAACGAAATTGGCTCCTAAAAATGTTTTTTATATGTATGTATACCGTATTTGCTCGATTATAAGACAAGGTTTTTTTTTCCAGAGCAAATGCTCTGAAAAAGGCCCCTCGTCTTCTAATCAGGGTCGTCTTATAATCGGACCTCAATTAGGTCTGACTATGAGACTAAGATCCAGATCCCCGGCAGCGCTGCAGGGGACCTGGATCCTCCTGCCTTATGCCCCCCCCAACTTACCGGTGCTTTGGACTCCCCGGAGTGGAGCCGAGGCAGCGTGTAGATGTCTACGCGATTCGCCCCGCACTGGGAACTCTTCTCACTGACAGATGGGGAACGCGATTCGCCCGGTGCGGGGAACTCTTCTCACTGACAGCCGAGGAAGGTATGCGCGATGGACGCAGACAACCCCCGCTGCTAAACGCACCTCCTTCCGGCTGCAGCGGAAGTTGTGTACGCGAATCGCGGGGAATCAGAAGCACCGGTAAGTGTGGGGTGGGGAGGGGGAGTGGGAGTGTTAAATGGGGGGCATAAGGCATTTCTGTGGGCAGAGTGCTCTATGAAATGCCTTTTAACCCCCTTAATGCCACTCTGCCTCTAGAAATGTCTTTTAACCCTCTATACACCACTCTGCCTCCTGAATGCCTTAAACCTCCCTATATGCCACTCTGCCCCATAATATGCCTTTTAACCCCCTAAATGCCAGAGTGGCATATAGGGGTATAAGGCATTTCTGGAGGCAGAGTGGCACATAGGGGGTCAAAAGGCATATCATGGGGCACAGTGGCATATAGAGGGTTAAAAGGCATATCATGGGACACAGTGGCATATAGGGGGTATAAGGCATTTCTGGGGCAGAGTGGCAAGCCTGGGGGCAGATGTGCATAACTGGGGGGGCGGTTGGAAAATAAAAGGAAATAAAAACAAAATATTTTTCATAGCTTTTATTTAAAAAAAATTGTTTACATGAATTAACATTTACTGGTAAAACTTTTTTCCTATACGGTCGTCTTATATTCAGGCTTTTTTTCCCCCTAAATTAAAATTCAGATTTGGGGGGTGTGACAGGGCCAGGCTAGCTGGCTCATATGTCATATGAAGTTTAGCCGGGTCACGGAGCACGGTAATATATTATATTGTGTATTATTGTGTAACCAGCCCAGAGACTGATGTGGCTTCAGCTCCAGCCTTCAAGGAGACAATCCTATAATACGGTATTCAAAATAATTTTAAGCTTTCCCTGGCCAAGTAAGTCTGTGGGGCAACTATTGAGACATTTTGACTGAGAATGTTATCAGTGAAAGGATCATCTGTAATTAAGAGGCTGCGCATCTGAAACCATTACATCCACAATTTATGTTACAAAATTGTGTATCAATTTGGATCTTTACATTCACAAAGGGGTCTGTTCATTAAAGAGGAAGTTTGCAGAAGAGTTAAAAAATTCAGCTCCCTAATATCACTAAGGGTAAGTCTCAGTGAACTTCTCTTTCAAAAAGGTTATGCACAGTGATACAAGAAAGTGGGAATTTCCAACTGTTTTGCATAACACCTTTCTTCTAAATAGACCTCAGTGGAAATCCTAAAAGATAGATGACTGGTAGCTCTCCCGTTGTCACTGAGTATGTTAGATCATCATCTACTGTAATGAAGCTGACCCTCTTAAACACAGGAGACTAGGTTGATTCTAAAGAAAATAACTAAGCTTTGTACATTAAATGGTCTATAGAATAGAGAGTATGGTATTTACCATCAACTGTTGTGACGCCATCAACTGTGGTGACGCCATCACAATGTAGTTTTTCTAACCTCCATTATATTGTGTGTTTATTCCAGAATTACTTTGAGTTCCATCTCCTTTCTCAATTTTAGAAACTCACTGAAGAATCATACCAAGTGGGACAATGCCTCGAAGATGCATCACTTATTATTCACAATTCAAAAGAGCCCAAATTAAAATTAAAAGTTATTCTAACTTCACCACTCTTCAGAGAAGAGGACGAGAGGCCAGGTGGAGGTACTTGGTTTTATTTTGTCTTTGTGAAATAACATTTTTTTCTGCACTGCCTAGAAACCTTGTGTATTTATTAAAAAATGTATGCGTTACCCCTCTTATTAACAGAGTCTATTTTATCTTAAATTCACATATGATTGATTTGTTGATATTTAACACGGTTATATGTTTGTCCAGTAAATATATATATATATAAAAAATTACCTTTTGTGATACTGGAGAGAATTTGTTACACAACCTCAATGCTATTTGCAGACTTTTTAATAATCTGAAATCTAAAATGGGAAAAATCTAAAATTGTTACACAGTGCCATTTTTTTTTCTGTTAACCAAAGTGACTACTGTAAATTGGTGACACTGAAAATGCCTTATGACAACTATTGTTTGTAGCAGCTGTGAGGTTGGGTAAGTCATAAGTAACGTAGTACAAATGTGGTCATGATTTCCTTTATTTTTATTTCTCTGTTTTTTCCCCTCTTCATTTTATGGTCTGTAATATTTGCGTCAGCTTCCCAAGCCTGTCCCTACAAACTTGTCAAGCAACACTGGACCTATGTCAGACCTTTGACCAACAGGCCACACTCTGTCATGTCAACTGAGGCAGCCAGCCCACCTGGGCAAGATGGACTCCCTGTCGCTCCTCCCATCTCTAGCCCCACCCTCTACTCTATGTCCTTCCCACAAACATCAGCTATACAGTGTCAAATGTTGGTCAGTTAAAAAAATGGTGGGACCACCTGGGAAGATCCATTCTTAATATAGAAACTATTTCACATGAATCCATTCTTGCGGTGTATTTGCAGCAAAATAAGTAAATGAATACAATGTGGTATATAATAGCAGGGGAATCATGATACAACGGATAATCACCTACTTCAATCATAGCAAGATTAAAAAGTTGCCCCTAGAGTCCGTGGAAATAGAGTAGTCTGTAATAGATCATGTCCGAAACATTAACGGTAACTTAGTTTTCTTTTTTTTATTTGGTTGTAAGATTGATTTTAAACTGTCCTAAATTCGAAATTGCGTATGTGTTGTATCTGTATTCCCCATATTATATGACTACTCAAAGTATGCTTCTGTCATAAGTAGGCAGTAACTGACCAATATTTCCCCAGGTATGGTTTGACTATGCTAATCTTTATCCTAACAACACCAAACGTAGGTGCAGTGGACCTGTCCTGTGTGTATTCATGCAGTCAGAATGATGCTAATGTCTTCATGTCCTGACAATCATACCATTAAACTAGTGATTGCTCTATCATGAAATGGGACCTTCTGGCACATCTAATTAACAAAATGTTTATTTTCCAATTTATATTTTTAGTAGATGAATGTTAAAACAGTATGTAAATAGCACATGTCTCGTGCACTCAGTTACTGGAGGTCACTACCGGGTGAGCTGAAGATGGGGCTTTGTTAAAGACTAAGAAAAGCAAAGTTCACAATGCCATTAAAAACACCAGTGTTCTTGACGAGACTTTTGGAAGTAATTGGTGCTTCTGAGGTGTTTACTTAAACACCCAGTGCAGCCTACCCAAAATCCATCCCTGATCCAATCAATGTTTTATTGATTTAACACACGTCACCAAATCTAAATATAGATTACGATTACAAGAAAACACTTACTTACAAATTAAAAGTATGGTGTGCATGGTTGTTCTCTTGAGATTAAGTGAAAAAAGCCCCATTAATTACATTTTTCAGTGTGCCTTCTCCTTGTACAGAGGCAGTCTCTATGTACAGGAGCCAGCTTTATGCGTACAGCACTGTTGGTCACATTAGACTCTGACAATGCTTCATGAACAAAGCTGGCATCTGTGAACGATTGCATAGATCTTACTTTCAATGTAAGTAGCGTCTGTTTAATAATTTTCTAGAAAAATCTTTGCATACACAAAAATTTGTGTGTGTGTGTGTATATATATATATGTATCAAATATATATAATATAATTATATATACTATGCACAATATAATTGTTTAAAGACAAACAACCTGCTTTTTTTTCAAGTGCAGTTGTATTTGAATGTTTGTGAGTTGCACTCAGAAAATTGGTGGGTATATAGCGCTCTCCAACGTTTTCCAGCAGGGGCAGTATTTCAATCCACAATAACATTCCAGTATGCAGAAAAACTATAGATATAGACCAAAAACAAAAATCCAAATTTCACGTGTCAAGTGTAAAAAAGTGATATAAATAAATAAATACAATAAATAAGAATCGATAAGAAAATATATATACTCCCCAAGATAGCAGCCTTCAAAAAACACTCTTCCTCAAGATGCTCAACAATACAATATGACGTCCAAGGAGCGCATATACATGGGGAGAAAACAAAAAACACCAATAGTGCAATATGTATGCAAAATTAAAAATAAAAAAGGGGTGTAAGATCCACTCACAAACTTGCTGAATAAATCAGGCTCATCAAGGTTCGGTAATAGCAGAATTTAATATCTTCTAAGATCTATAAAAATAGAAAAAGACCACAAATGGTGCAATATCTTAACTAATCCGAGGAGAGGGAGGTCTGGATACACTTACAGTTATTACAGGCACAACTAAATCATAGTGTGCAAAAGCGCAGGTGAACCAAAAAACTTTTCATTTGTTGGACTACAAATTCACGTTAAAACCGAATTTTCTCCTGAGGAAGCCAGTAGAGAAACGCGTTGAGAGATATTATCCTGAGAGAGTATCCCACACAGTGGATCCGGGACTTTGGTTCACCTGCGCTTTTGCACACTATGATTTAGTTGTGCCTGTAATAACTGTGTGTATCCAGACCTCCCTCTCCTCGGATTAGTTAAGATAATGAGCCTGATTTATTCAGCAAGTTTGTGAGTGGATCTTACACCCCTTTTTTATTTTTAATTTTGCATACATATTGCACTATTGGTGTTGTTTTTTGTTTTCTCCCCATGTATATGCGCTCCTTGGTCGTCATATTGCAGAAAAACTATACTTGTTTTCATCCAATACAAAATGAGTATTTCTCTAAGTCTGTGTTATAGTCCTTAACCCCTTAATGACAATTGCCGGTCCTGGCACGGCACGGAAAAGCATGTGCTTTACGACAATTGACGTGCCAGGACCGGCACGTCTTTAAACGGGTGCAGAAAGCGATCTACTATCGCTTTCTGCACCCAAAAAGCGTTGCTGAATGCCTCGACCTCGAGGCATTCAGCAAAGCCGCGATCGGCACGAAGGGGCCATCTCTGGCCCCTCCACGGGGCGTCAACATCCGCCATACTTTGTATGGCGGCGGACGCCCGTTTTAAAAGCGTTTAGGAGGCGATCGACGATCGCCTCCTAAACTTAAATGGTGTCGCTGGAATGCCTCGATCAGGAGGCATCCAGCGACACCAAACACTAACCTTTTGATGGGCTGTGACCGCTCCGGAGAGCGGTCACAGCCGCAGCTGCCGGCAATCTTCGCCATCAAGGAAGATGGCCGCCGTCCTGTAACAGGAACCACAAATTTTAAAAGTTCGCTAGATGGTCCAGACCATCTAGAGAACTTTGGCTCCACTTGCAGGTTGAATACAGGTACTGCATTCACCATGCAAGTCAATGGAGCCCAGCTTTCTAATCACAGTGTGATTAGTAAAAATAAATTAAAAAATAAAATAAAATTAATAATAATTAGAAAAAAATAGTAAAAAACAGTAAAATGTAAAAATCATTTCCCACTGATGTCACTATCAGGGGAACCTCCAAGTTGAAAAAAAATTTTAAATTTTTTTTAAAAAAAAAATTATAAAAAATAAATATATATATAAAAAATATATTTTTGTGAGCAAGTCCTAAAATTAGCATATTAGCTTAAAACAATTCTCGCATGGAAAGAGTTAAAATACTGGCATATTAAATGCCCGTGGGGTGTCTACTTTTAAAAAATGTATGATTTGATGGGGTAAATTGAATGGGCCAGGTTCAACAACGTCCCAATTAACACGGGGGGAAGGATGGCCACACATCTAATTTCCAATTAGAAAAATGCACACGTACCAAATGTGGCCTTTTAGTTCCCCCAAAAAATGACACACCCATGCATGTGGGGTATCACTGCACTCAGGAGATGTTGCTGAACACATTATGGGGTGTCGTGTGACAGCGGCATATACCAGGAGCTGTAAATTCATACATAAAGTAGGTGTGTGTGGGAAAAATACACACACAAAAATATTACTGCAAACTTTGAAAAAATGCTGGTGGTAAAATATGTGCATGCAAAGAGTTAAAATACCAGCATTTAAAATACCCTGTGGTGTCTAGTTTTGAAAAATATATGGTTTTGTTGGGCACACTGAAATGGCCTGGCTCAAAGATGTACCAAATAGGGCATGGGCAGTGGATCCCAAATGCCAAAGTTCAACATTGAAAAAAGCGCATGCCCCAAATGTGGCCCTTTTGCCCCAAAACAGCCAGGCAAAATCATTCATGTGAGGTATCGCTGTACTCAGGAGATGTTGCTGAACACATATTGGGGTGTTTTGTGATAGTGACATATACGAGAACATTTTAATTCATACCTGAATTAAAATGTGTGTGGAAAACCAAATGCAAAAAAATGACTACCACAAAGTTTGACAAAGACTGGTGGTAGATATGGTGCATGGAAAGAGTTAAAATACTAGCATTTGAAATACCCTGGGGTGTCTAGTTTTCAAAAATATATGGGTTTATTGGGCACACTGAAATGGCTCGGCTCAAAGATGTACCAAATAGGGCATGGGCAGTGGATCCCCAAATGCCAAAGTTCAACATTGAAAAATGCGCATGCCCCAAATGTGGCCCTTTTGCCCCCAAACAGCCAGGCAAACTCATTCATGTGGGGTATCGCTGCGCTCAGGAGATGTTGCTGAACACATATTGGGGTGTTTTGTGATAGTGACATAAACTAGAACATTTTAATTCATACCTGAAGTAAAATGTGTATGACAAAACAAATGCAAAAAAATGACTACCATAAAGTTTGACAAAGACTGGTGGTAGATATGGTGCATGGAAAGAGTTAAAATACTAGCATTTGGAATACCCTGGGCTGTCTAGTTTTCAAAAATATATGACTTGATGGGGTAAATTGCATTGGCCGGGTTCAAAGATACCCGAAATGGCACATGGGGGGAAGAATTACCAGATTTGGAAAAAATGGCTTTGAAATAGCAAAACGCTACCTGTACTTATTGCCCCATAATGGGTAGAAAAAAGCAAAAAAACATAAAAACATTGGGTATTTCTAAACTCAGGACAAATAGTAGAATCTATTTAGCAGGTTTTTTCATTACCTTTTATAGATGAGTAAAAGATTTTTCAACTAAAAGTTAGAAACAGTCATTTTTTTCTAAATTTTTCACCATATTTTATAATTTTTTTAATAGTAAATAATATGATACAATCAAAACAATGTCATCTAAAGAAAGCCCTTCTTGTCCTGAAAAAAACAATATCTAATGTGTGTGGGTTCAGTAAACGGGAAAGAAGAAAATTACAGCTAAACACAAGCAGCGCAGAAATGTTAAAAAGGCCATTGTCACAAAGGGTACAAAAAGTAAAATCAGCCTTTGTCTCGAAGGGGTTAAAAAGCCACCAATTGCCATTTATTGTATTGGATGAAAACAGGAAACTTTTTTTTGCACACCGGAATGTTATTGTGGATTGAAATACTGCCACTGGTGTGACTTTCATGAGCTGTATATACCCACCACACATTCTTAATCACATATTGTTACAAAATAAGCTACACTATGATTTGTTTATCTCTTTGTTTATGATATACATGGTCAAGCACAAAACAAGAACGTGGACAGTGGATAACAAATATACAGTATATCAGATTGTATTCCACTTAATATTCACTTTTTTATACAGTAAGCTCACATTGAACTCCCCTCTTTTTTCAGATTTACTATTTTTGGTGGGATTTGGGAATTGCACAGTGTTTCTTTGCTGCTGCTAGTGTTAACACTTTTGGTGCTGGTTTTCACACACATCTTCCAACTTGCTCTTTGGCAACTGGTTCTGCTTGCCTTTAAAGTGGTTGAAGGTGAAAACACTTTAGGACAGGAGACTGAGATGTCACCTTTTGCCATATATCTCTCACATACTCATGTATCTTTAGGTATAATAGTGACAGGAAAGGGTGTTTTTTTTTTTTACTTTACAAGAACAATTATTTTCTGTACAGTTTCATTTCCTGGAAAAGTAAAGTCTGTCCAGAGACAGATGCTGAATAATACAAACCTAGTGAGCTAATTTATCCCCAGGTAGAGGTGAAGACATGCAGATATGTTCAAAATTAAAGTATTTGCATGAAAATATCTCTAACTTTATAGCTCTATTAAGTACTCGGAATTATTATTTTGCACAGTGATTCCTAAGGTTTCCACTGGTTTTATTAAACAATAATAACCAAACTGAAGCCTCCTGTGAAACTAGAAACCGCAGGACCCCAGTGGGTACAAACTGCCTGTCGCACTTAAGCTCCCCAAACAGCCTGCTTGTGCCATCTTTGTCCGTAAACTGCTGCATGTGCCATGAAAGGCTCCAAACAGCTTGCCTGTGTCTTTCTCCCTCTGCGCAGACTGATCCAGCATGCAGGAAATGAATGAGATGTCACTTCCTGCACAATAGACTGCAGGGAGAGAGTGTGAGTGATCATCCGATTGGATAATCTCTACACTCTTTTTGTGTCGCAGGTGTTACTCACAGCTAGTGGCTTTCAAAGGGGCAGTAGCAGGGGTCAACTGGGCCCCCTTGAGTGGGGACCTGGCCACAGTTGTGACCCTTGCGACCATGATCATTATGCAACAAATTAACGGTAAAAGAAAAGACATTTTGAAAGACTGGGTCAAGTATATTACATGTGCAAAATGCGTTACAAGTTATGCTGCAGTTCAGGTCTTGACATTGTTCTATAGTTGCGTAATGTTTGTATTATGTATTTATATGTTTGCATAGATGGTCCCTGATCATATGAGCTGACTATCAAAATTATACTTTCCCTCTAAAAGGGTACCTCTAGTTTCCTGGCAGAGCATGAAGACATGTCATTCTAATGATGTTAATGTACAAGACAGTCTGATGCAAGTCTGTTATCTTCTTGCCCTCACCCCATGATCCTTTCATCAGTACTTTTTATAGGGTTCTTTACAGTTGCTGACTGGCTGCAAAATGGTGAAAAGAATACCAGATATTTATATTATTATTAGGGTGCTGACACTGGCATGTTAGAATATGTTCCTATTTATTTTATTGGTAGAAGCCTCTGTTGTCTTGTAATTGCACACACTCACACCAAGTAGAAGCCTCTACCAAAAAAAATGCAATGTATTGAGATGACATTTGTAAACTCATTATTCCACACCCTAATGGCATCTTTATACTGCAATGACCAAATGTTTTGTAAAGCTTAACATTGCTACTTACTTGGTGCTGCCTATTACATGAAATATAAGTAACATTAGTCGCTCTTCAAAAGTAGGCCATGCAAGGTAGATCTGCAGCTCCCCATGGTATTATGGAATCTTAACAAACCCTTGTTTGAGGTAGAGTTTTGTGTAATTCTAGAACGTGGCAAATGTCTGAAAACCTAGAGGAGGCCCAAATGTTTTACTGATTCTTAAAAAAAACTGGACAATTTTTTTTTTTTTATGGCCAGCTCATTCTGCAGCCTTTCAGACTGTCTTCAGTCTTCCATAACCACTCATTTATTGTACTTCTTTCCAATGTATATGTGAGCTTGGAGCAGATGTTCACATTGAAATGTAATGGCTAAACCCATGTGCTTTTTGCAAGGTCCTTACCAACCAAAGGTGCAGCCCCACATATTTTATTTGCACATTGTAATGTGTTTTAACATAACATTTTGTGGTATTTATATATTTAAAAAAAGTATCAGAAGTGACCTGCTAGTTACATTTTTTTACAATCTGGCACAGTCCATAAAAAATGGTTCATATGTCTGCAAAAGCAGACATCTCAAACAGGATGATGGGCTAGTTATGGAGATGTGTGACAGCCATTTATTTATTTATTTTTGAAGATTGACTGTCCATTTATACTTAATCAAATCTTCACCATCTGGCATAGATAATTGAAATTATAACATCACTAGCAATCCAATATCTTCTTGACTGTTTAAAAACTGTTCAGTATAACCCGATAATGTAAATACTTTCTGCTGGTTATTTATGTATAGTTCCACTTCAGTATTTTTGAAAAAGTCATCTGTGGGACTGCACCTTTAAACTTTTGCAGCTTTCATTTAGGGATACAAAGTGTATCTAATCTGAGCTTTGTGACGTTCTAAACGTGTTAGTGAGAAATAATGCAATGCAAACATCTGCTGTGGAGTTCATCAGGTCTGAAAATACGTCTGTAGCACTTCAGATAATTTGAATCTGGGGCAGGAATTTAAACATAATAACACAAAAGAAAAACAGCAATTCAAAGCATTTCTCTTCACATGTCATGCTGTGGAATTTAGCCGTCCTTTTTAGACAATGCAATATTAATGGTTAACATCTTTGTGATGTTTTAGCTATCAACCTGTGAGCTTCAATAATGAAGGGGGATAACAGGATTCACGGCGGATGCCTGTAAGCAAAGACTCGGAAGATTAAAGAGCCTGTCATTTTCACTAAATAAAAAGTAGGGCATAGAATCTAAAATAAACTAAAATAAATAGTTTGAGTCATAAACCTCTTTAAGTCAACACAAACAACTGTTAAGGCTTCCTATAAGATTGGATGTGATTAGGGATACGTCTGGACTGTCAGACCTATAAAATCAATTCATTTATGATCCCTGTGGTTTAGTTCTGCATGATGTCCTTAACCACAAACTGAAAAATATATTACTCGCAGGACCCTAACACTCGCTAAGATATAAATATATATATATATAATATGAAAAGTCACTAACTAGTTTTGAAAGATGTGACGCTGGGGTGAGTAGTAAAGATATAAAAGCTTGTTATATTTTTAAACGTATATAACAAAGAACTTTAAAGAGTTTTAAGTTGTGCATAGCTTAAATTTCTGAAAGCTATATTATAATATTATTTTAGGCTATTCCCCCAACAGGAAAATTAAAAAAACATTAGCAGTGTGTTCTATTTAAATGTTTAAAAATGATACCCTCCATTTTAAATCGAGATGTTTTAAGTAATTGAACATTTAATTCCTTGTGATTATACAGCAAATCTAAAATCTGCTCTCGATGTCATCGGCATGCTGATGCAGACTGTGCGTCCAACTCGGAGAGACAGTTATCTGATGCCTTCTCTATTCCAGCCATTGTATCTGGTCATGTCATGATGGATAAATTATCTTAAAGAAACCACCAGGGCTGAGCATAACATTTTAATCTAGTAATATTTATAATTTAGTTGTTACTCCAGGCTGTTAAAATTCATGCAGAAAACAAAATGAGGGTAGGGAGGACATTGATATAAGGTTTAATGCTTAGAGATGCTACACTGCTGTTACTATTGTGGGGAGGGCTGAAGAGTGCTACATACCTATTTTTATGTCCTGAGATATGTTGTGCATATTTAATAAGATCCCAGATGGTACATAGCTGTTATCGATTTTGTAAACTGGAAGTGAATGCCTCCTTCGCTTTGTGTTGCACATTACTTCTTGAATGGCCTTTGAATAAAATAACCGCAGTGCACTTTGTGAACCATTCAGTTTCTCTGGGAGTCTTATTAGCTTGTTCAGATGCTGCCATGCTTTTCCTGTGACAGAATCCCCTTGGTCAAATTGTATCTGTCTTTTTTTTTTTTTATTTATTTTTTTTTATCCCATCTTATCAGTAGAAAATGTTGCGATGAAAGATCCTCCGGACTTATTGGACAGGCAGAAATGCCTGAACGCCTTGGCGTCTCTGCGACATGCCAAATGGTTTCAGGTTGGCTATTTGTTCTTACCTTATTGTTATTGTAGCCTTATGAGGTTTTATTTAATTTCTATAGAACCTCATGTATAAATGCACTGTGGCCCTTTACAGTAGCGCTGAGTAGAATTTTATTCTATTTTTACTTTCAAGTCGTACTTGTTTAATACCATATATTTAAGGAAGATGTGGAGACTGATCGCTCTGTGCCATGATACTAGAGGCATCTGCCTAACATCTTCTCCACAATAGGCATGTGAACACATATACTGGTGGCCATGTCTGATAAGATTTGTGGCATGCTCTGCCAGCCTGAGCTTCAGGAGCCTGGCATGCAGCATTAATGCTGTCAGTATGGGTTAGCAACAGTAGACTTGGCTGGCACGTCATTATCATGAGGCTACAAAAGCAATCTTTACACAAGTTTTTCAGCCATTTCTAAACATGAATATTCTATCATTCAGTAGTTTTCTTTGCATGAATCGAATCATTTAGTATTTGGTAATTCTGTTAAAGAATCTATCCAAGGCCTTTGTAGGTTAGGGGAAGAACTGAGCACAGCAGCAGAACTGGAACAATTTTATCTATTCCAGGCAAGAGCCAATGGACTAAAATCTTGTGTAATTGTGCTGCGCATTCTGAGAGATCTGTGCAACAGAGTCCCCACCTGGACCAAGCTGAAAGGATGGGTGAGTTTGTCTTAAACAAAGCAGTGTTAAGCTGTACTTAATATTTTCATCTTCCACAAACCTAAATTATTAACTTGATGAGCACCTATCACATATTGGATAAATGGACAAGCCATACAATATTTATTTCTGTGTACAGAAGTGGACAATCCCGAGTAATATAATAAAACGTAACCTTATCAGTTAAAAATCTCTAACTACAAAAACGGAAATAAAAATTACTAATATATTGAAAACAATTTGAGTCATGGTTCTCCATATTAGAGGTGGCTATTCCACCTTTCATATTCATATTCTAGTGGGTTCTTCATTACAAAAACCTGATCCTGAACCCTTTTTTTGAAAGCTACCTCTAGTTACTGATTTTACCACTCCCCGACATGTCATAATGATTTCTAGCAAGGGGTATATCCTAAGCAATATCCGTTTTTAGCGCCAACGTTTTATGCATTGCTTCATACAGTACATAAATTCAAGGGGTATGGCAAAGTTAGAACTGACAGATTAAGGCAAAATGATACATTTGGTAAAGAGGTCCCTGCTCGCAAGCTCACTGGGTCTTGAACCAGTGTCTCTACATACATATATCCTTGAAATTTTGGTAATATGCATTTCACAGCAGCACGCCAAGTGCGTCATGATTTAAAGACACACAATCGCGTTAGTTGGCAGCTAAGCACACTTTCACATACTTATTGAAGCGTAACTTCAACCTACACTGTAATGTGGTGCTCAGATAATAAACCATGTTATCAGATGCATTATGTGCGTAAGTGATCCTAAAACTACCCCAAAAGACTGCATAACAAAATAAAAATAAAATTCAAAGTATGATGGGAAAAAAAAGCAGTATTAATGTATCTCAACAGTAACTCTTGTAAGTGATGCATGGAACAAAAGAGCCATATTTATTCAAACCTAAATGTCTAAGAACTTATTATTATTTTCGTCCCTTTTTCTCTGTGTGGTTTCAACTTTTTCCAATTCCACAGAATTGTAGGTAAAGCGCATTGCCATTGTTATTTGCTCTCACACACCATTATTATTATAAAGAAATATACACAAAATACAAGTGTGTTAGTTTGCTTTTCTATATGAAAATATAGTTCTTGCCATGCAGTGCACCTTTTGTACTCAATGCCTCCTTCTCATTCTCAGCCATTGGAACTGATTTGTGAAAAAGCAATAGGAACGTGCAATAGGCCCCTGGGTGCCGGGGAAGCATTACGGAGAGTCATGGAGTGTCTTGCATCGGGGATCCTTCTTCCTGGTAAGACTGTAAATGGTGAACATCTAAAGGTTCCATGGATATGATTATGATGCAGATTGCACAAGGGTTTGTTAGACAATATGGAGTCAAGCAAGTGGCGGTATTTTAAGTGATGTTGCCAAGTAAGTGCAAATATGGAAATCAAGTTCTTAAAATAGGAAGCGACATGGGACAAAGGTTATGGAAGTTTGAGTAATAGACTCTATACAGAGCCAATTCGTGAAGAAGGCATATTGATGAGTAGTCCGCTTTAGGCAGCTATTTGCCCTTCATGTATGTTTTGATGGCATTTCGGAGTATTATTATTGTCTAAAATATCACCTGACAACATATCAAGATACATTTGTACATTATATAGGTCATTACATGGTACAATATAATTGTACCAGAAATAACTGTATTGGTCTCATATTTAACAACAGTAGTTGTATGTGTAAATCTGTCATTTTGATTGTGTTTTTTGGGGGTGGGGAGGCATGCAGGAATATGAAACAATGTTTTACTTAAAGCATCATTTTATTAAACATTTTTGCTATAGTCAAACAATTTTAATCCATCTTCAGCATATTTTCACCTGGAAGTATGGAAAATTACTATTCTATATTGAACATGTATTCAAATCTAATATTGCGAACATTCAATATAGCATTATGTGTTTATGCAGGTGGACCAGGTCTCCATGACCCGTGTGAAAGGGAACCCACAGACGCCCTGTCATATATGACAGTGACAGAGAGAGAAGAGATAACACACAGTGCGCAGGTAAAAAAGAAAAACCTGAAATGTGTATGTAAGAAAAGTGTCAGAAATCTGAGAGGTCTAATTACAATTTTATGAATATATATACCGTATTGGCTCGAATATAGGCCGCACTTTTTTCCCCCCACTTTAAGTCTTTAAAGTGGGGGTGCGGCCTATATTCGGGGTCTAGCGCCCGACGCCCAGGACATGCAGTCCCGGGCGCCGGGCAGGGTTAGGATACAGATCCCCCGCAGCGGTGCAGGGGACCTGCATCCTACTCCCCGATACGCTCAGACAGCCTCCCCTGCCAGCACTTTCCACGGGGGGGGGGTGCCGGCACCGGAAGTTGTGTATGCGTATTGCGTAGATGTCCCCCGCCAGCCCCGCAAGACACCCGGGAGTCTCCTCTGGTAAATCGGGGGGGGGGCAGAGTGGCAGCATATCTCGGGGGGGGGGGAGGACAGTGGCAGCATATCTCGAGGGGGGATGAGGACAGTGGCAGCATATCTCGGGGGGGGGAGACAGAGTGGCAGCATGTTTTTTTGGTGCTTTTTTAAAGAAAAAACTTTTTCTTTAAAAAAGCACCAAACTTTTAGGGTGCGGCCTATATACGGGGGCGGCCTATATCCGAGCCAATACGGTGTATATATATATATATATATATATATATATATATATATATATATATATATATATATATATATATATATACCTATTTTGATACATATGATAATATTGCTCTATGAACTTTACACAGCTTTTGTTGTGAGGTTCTGATCCTTTATAAAGGAGAACTGACCATACTACATTTGGAGTGTTGGACATTATTTATTGAGCTTCAATTTTCCATTTCCAAAATAATGTTGAACATGTGAACACACAGGTAGTACCGTCACAGACAGTCCCTGATTTCATATACACAATAAAGCAATGAGCAAGAATTGTACTGAGGATTTCTGTGTAAAGGCAGCTGACGGAGGAGTTAATTGAGACCATAACAAGTAAATAATTCAAGAAAATGCTAATTGTAATCCAGTACGCATTTAACATAAAATAGGGCTGGGTTACATACAGTGCATCATAAAGTTACTTTTACAGTAGTTCAAAGCACGGTGACACATCAGACCTTGAGATATACCTCACAGTTGTCCTCAGTTTGATTTGCCTGCTGTGATCTGGGTCCAAAAAATGCAGATTGGAGAATAAAGTAATGGCATCTTAATGGTTAAAGCTAAAATTCCGAAGTTTAAATGTTTAGAAATTTATTTTTTTGCATCAGTGTCGCAAGTGACTACCTCGCATTTTAAAGGTGAAGCATACTGTTTGTTGGTCTTGTCCAAGTGTTATGGTTTCAGAACTGAAAATGTAGATTGCTATGCGTTTATCTGAAAGTAATATGATCCAGAGCTTTTTGTATCACAGCATTTCAGTGTCAGAAATCCATTCAACTATAATTCAGCCTACTCGGCTCAATTCCGACACCATCTGTTTTCAGTCTGTTTGGTCAGTCTTGATGCTTTGCTGTGATTTCCTTCTAGTGGTATTCTTCTTTCACAGTCAAGTATTTTGATAGATATTCTTGAATGTACCCTGAAGATATGCACTATATTACGACAGCTACAGTGATCTCTGAATTGTACAAATATAGATACTATTGCCTTATTTTGAATTGATATTGTACAAAAAAACACAAACAGCTCCTAAAACAACTGATAAATTAACCGTAATCCTGAACTTTTCCTGTCCTTGTAGCTTGTAGGGCAAACTCTAGTCCAATACATAGTAAAATTAGATGTTTAGATTGTATTACAGAAATGCAAGAGACCTCTGTAATGTTGAATGAAGAGTGAAGGGGAATTGTAATCTACCTGATTAGAATGTGTTCTTGCAATTATTTTGGATAGATTGTAAATTAACACACATTACCTAATTTATCATCTTATTTTAGTATATCATTTATAATTTTGTCATGTATTGTAAGAAGCACTACATAATTTGCTGATGCTATATAAATAAAAGATAAAAAAAAATAAAAAATGTCCATATAGAAACATAGAATTTAACAGCCGATAATCTAGTCTGCCAAATTTTGTGGAATGAGGAAGCCTTCTGTACTGAAGGGGTTAAAGAAGAATGCATGTTAAAGTACTCTGTGAGTACTGCTTGAATCAGCAAATGTTCATATAAGTACATATGATAAATCAAGGGTTTGTATTGTATGCTGGAGTTTCCCTTTACATTGTGTGAAACCTTTACGCAGAACACACATGTATAGATTTTACTGAAGAAGAGAGCTGTGTCAGCACGGCAACTACAAGACAGGGGACACACAAATTTATATTACTTCAGGAATCTGCTAAGACTATGTGGCTGTATGCAGAATTTTAAAATACATTTTTGGTGTTGGGGGAAAATTGACATATTAATATCTCTCTGACGTTTCTGCCAAGTAGGCAACATATTATAAACTACTACTTGAGCTGTTCTGATCAATCTTTCATTTGTACATCTGTGAAACCTAATGACACAGATCTTGTGTCGTTTTCATCTGCGAGGAATCATTGAAAGAAGGCACTTGGAAAAGGATTAAAGAAAGCGAATGCTGTGTGAAGAGCTATGTGCAGCTGAATGATACAAAATACTTTAAATCATTGACACACAATTTTCATTTATTGGGTGGGCTTCAGTGCAGCCAAATAGGAGCTAGTGGCACCTTGGGCATCTGTTGTATTGTAGTTAACTTCAGAAATGAATTCTAAACCTTAAAATATTGTTTTTAACTATGAGTGGTTTTCTGCTTTGAATATGAAGCACATTATCTGCTCTTACCATTTGATCTGGCAAACCCCAAACACTGAATAAATAAATATTACTTTTGACATCTTGTCTGATACGGAATGTTTTAAGAGGTATTTATATTTTTAAATGCATGCTCCATTTCATTGCAACCAGAAAACTGGAATATCCTTCGCACGGAGATCATTGGGATAGTGCATATAATAAGAATCCTTTGTTACATAATCCTCTTGAGGCTTTTTTCTCTTATCCTTTTAAAAAAAAAAATTGGCTGTAAATCTTTTACTGTCAGTCGCATTCTGGTGTGTTTTGTGATACAAAACTTGGAAATATCATACCTTTCAATTTATGACTAAGGAGTATTTAGTGTAATTTCTGTTTTTGTTCAGGCAGTAACTGCGTATTCAGTTGTGCTGAGAAGGCAGACATACCTTCTGCCAATTAAGTCACCTTTAATCACAATTGTCTTCTGCTCACTGTTTGTTCTTGCTCCTTGGCTTTAAATATTGCAGAAATGACATTTTATGATGGATACCTTTTCCAGACATTAGAGGGAAAGTAAGGCAGAAAAAATACAAGATAATGGCTTCAGACCACTCCATCTAAATCTAATTTCACTAAAGATATACATAGAAGTAGTGTGGGGTTTTAAACCCTTTGTTGTTGCTTAAAGATGGTGATTTAACAGTCTCTGGAATTCTAGCAGTCACTGGTTGGCTGTTTTGTATATTTGGATACATTCTGCAGAATTTGCTTCTTTCCCCACCTACCAAATTCTAGGCTTGCTAGGCTCAGGACGACAAGCAACATATTCTGGCTGATGGTGACTAAGCCCAGGGACAGCACTTCTCCTGCCACAAAACCAAGGGCAGGGAAGGGGGAGTCAGCAAATCATCCTTTATAGTACAGAGGCTGTGATGAGTCACCAAGGATACAAGCTGCCAACTACAGATCTCCTGAGTCCTCTGTCCTATGCCACACTCTCTAGCTGATTTCAGGTGTAGCCCATCTTCTTGGTGTCAGCCTTGAGGTCGTCAGACGTTTCTTGGACTGCCTCTTTTTCTCCTTACCTTGAGGATTCCACCTCAGTGTCTGGTGATGTTGGTTGGATGCTTGCATTTAGTTTGCCCCTTCAATTGAAGTTTATCTTGAGGATTTTGGTCTTGTCGTTGTGGATGTTGAGACCAACCTGTGATGACCTGGCTGCTATGTTCATTTTCTCTTGCATCTGCTCTTTGCAGTGTGAATTGAATGCAAAGTTCAAGTCATTGAGCTGGGTCCCCAAAGTCCACTGGATTCCATTTCCGTGCTTGCTGGTGGATGTCTTCATAATCCAATAAATTACAAGCAGGGGGGAAAAGGGGTGACAACAAGCATCTTGAAAGCAACTGGAAGCTATTTGTGAGCTGCCCTCAATGGATCACTCTGCAGGATATTTAGTCATATGAGTTCATCAGGATGACCAACTTGACTGGGCTTCCAGATGGTCTCTTGATCCACGCTGTCTATGCCTTCTCATAATTTATAAAGTTTATGTACAATATGGCATTCCAATCCAAGGATTACTCGACTGTGTTTCAGAGTATCGCTATTGGTACATGCATGATCTTTTCTGCAGGAAGCCTGTCTGCTCATTTCTCTGAGCTGTGGATAGACAGTGTCCTTCATTCTCACTAGGAGGACCTTGTTTGAAGACCCTCCTTGGCACAGACAGAGTATAATTCTGTTGGCACAGTTGAGATTGTGGGGATCTTTATGAAGTATCCCTCCTTCCAGTCTGCCAGTATCTCTTCTTCTTCCCATATCTTTTTAAAGAGGGGGTACAGCATCTCCACTAAAGCACTTATGTCTGTTTTTAGGGCTTCTGCTGGAATGTTGTTGGGTCCAACCACCTTCCCGTTTGATGGCTTTCTTGGTCTTATCTCTGGTTGGCTTGTTGTAGTTGATCGAGAGGTCCTCAGTGGCTGGGTCGATATTTGGTGGTGCTGGCCTTTTCAGGAGTTCTGCAAAGTTCTCCGCCCATCTGTTTTTGTTCTGTTGCCGTGATGGTCTTTCCCTGCTTTTCTTTGAAGGAACATTCTGGTTTGCTGAGCTTTCTTATCATTTGGAGCTGTTTCGTGTTGCCACTCTATGGTGACTGCTCTGCTTCTGCTGCCGGTTGGCCAAAATAGTCTCTCTTGTCCTTCCTGATGTTACTCTTAACTGTTGTATGGACTTCAGCATACTTTTTTTGGCCTTTGGTTTCTGCTGCGATCCACTCTTTCTGCCGGTGTTTCTTTTTCTTCCTTGAACAGCGCCTGTAGTACTGCAAACCTGTTCTTCAGTGATAGTCCAAAGTCTTTTTTTGGTTTCGGAGTCCTTCAGAAAGCTGACATTTTTTGTTCTTCTGTCCGAGGTTTCATTCCAGTTTGTCTTCAGCTTCAGTCTGGCCATCACCAGATGATGGTTGCATGCCACGGCTGCTCCTGTTCTAACTCTTCTGACCTTCTTGCTAATGAAGACCGGGTCAATCTAGTTCACTGTTGCGCTGTCTGGTGATGCCCAGGTTCTCTTGTGGATCAGTTTGTCAGGAAAGAACCTGCCTCCAAAGACCTGGTTGTTGAGTGCACATAGGTCTGCAAATCTCTCTGTTATCTCATTTCTTCCAGTGCACAGGTCCCCATAACTCGTTCTTCTCTACATTGTTGTTGGTTGGAGAGTAGTACTGCACAACCTTCACCTTGATCCTATTCTTGCTTCTGAAGGATGCTGTGATGAACCTAGGGCAGTGTACCTCCCATCATATCAGTGTTCTCTGTGCCTGCTTGGACAATATGAAGCTTACTCCCTGTGTCGGAGCCCCATGCCCACCCTCCTCCTTTACCCTGACTTAGGGCAGGCAGTTTTCACCGACCTTGCTGGTAGAGTTAAAGGGCACTGTGCACCTTTAAAGTTACATCTGCCTTTGCTAAAGGTAAATTTGCTTCTGCTTGCACCCACTTGGTATACTCTAAGAAGACCCCCTCCTTACTTGTGCATGCAATAGATGCGCTATTATATTGTTATATTATATTGTAGCAGATGATAATCTAGAACATGACCCCAAGTGTAATATTTATCCTATTCTGTCTGGAAAAAACATTAATTTCCTAATTACCTTGCATAGTCATCATGCTAGCATTCTGCAGTAGACCCTCCTAACTTTAGTGATTTTAATGTGAAGATTGTTGTTACTGATTGGAATTATATGTAATGTAATTACATGTTAGGTGACATGAATATACTGCCGTACGTTGCTTTTTCAGTTTTCTAATCTTGCTTTGCAGATGCACTCATTTACTGTTTGTAGTTAGGCTCTTAACAGCAAATACCTTTTTCCAGCTATGCTTTTTGTCTAGTATGACATTGAATCATCTACTTAAATTAAATAGCACTAAGTTGTATTAATAAAATTACCACAGCTGATAATATTTTGTATGCATTCCTGTTTTCCATTTGATCAACAGTTTTCTGAGTTTTGTCTGTTTCCTCTACTGCAGCACGCATTACGTTTGTTAGCGTTTGGACAAATATATAAAGTCTTGCAGATGGACCCGCTTCCATCCAACAAACCCTTCCAGAAATACTCATGGTCTAACACAGACAGGGAAGGTGAGTAGTAAGATTTATTTTTGCTCAAGGGATATTATTTATTTAGTGTGGACATTTGAGCAGTAATCTGTTCCATGGAGCAGTATAATGTTAAAAACACGGGAAATACAATCAAGTATATTTTGTGAGGATAACGAGACACGGTACGCTTTCTAGAAGGTAGCTTTCTGTAAGTGATTTTAGGGAGTATGTAGGTCGTCGGAGACTGGGGAAGGTAAGCATTATAATTGACAACTTTAATGTTTTGAAACATTATTTGTGGAAGTGAAACCTAATTTAAAAAAAAAAAAAAAAGACTACTAATCGGTTGATTTGATAAAAAATATTGGAGGCGTCTCCAAAATGATTCTATGTCATAATATGCAGTGGTCAGTGCTAATGATTATATTGAAAGTAATGTACATGCATTCCGAGCAGGGCCCTCAAATAAGATATAATAAAATATTGCTTTGTATGTCATTTCCACGGGGCGGAGGTCTTGCATTTTTGTGTTTAGAGAATAGTTCCACCGCCATCTTGTTTTTCTTGCATACATTTCACATGTGTTTTGTTTATTTTGAAAAAAAACCATAGTGAGTGAAGTCTGATCAACTTATTATAAGAAATTTTAGTTAGCATACATCTATAATGAAATAGTGCTTTAGTAGTACATTTGTAAGTGTTAGTTAAGCCAGATGCGATTATACATTTTTTTACTGAAAAAATACAGCTGAACATGTATAAACCTTTAGTATCAGGTGCAGTGAGATTCCTTTTAGGTTATCTAGATTTAACAATACTTTATGAAACCCTTATAAAGAAAACATCTTGACAAGAATTACACTGCATAATCTAAACCTTTTTATTAGAACTTATTCGGAAAAGTAAACAAGTAGGGAAATTAGGGAAGTATATTCCTGTTTTTATTTTTGTATTTTTTTTTTTTTTTACATTTTAGTTATCTGCCTTAGTGACCGTATATACAATGCATATTATATATTGTTTCTAATTACATCTTTGTCCCGTCTGCAGGCTCCAGTCTTAAGAGGCCATTCGATGATGGGTCATGTGATGATAAAGATCCTAATAAGAAGATGAGACGCAATCTACGCAAAAGTAAATGGTTCTTCATACTCAAATCTATTTAGTGTTGCGAAGATGGTTTTATATATATATAATATATATATATATATATATATATCTATATATATTAGGGCTGCAACTAACGATTATTTTAATAATCGATTAGTTGGCCGATTATTTTTTCGATTAATCGGATAAAAAAATTAAAAAAAAATTCAATTTTAAATAATGTAATAAAAAACGTACAATTTACACTTTCATCTCTTTATTGCAATGGCCTCTCTCTCTCTATTCACCTTCTTATTTTACTGACATAATAATAAAAGCTACAAGAACCCAAACACAGTGTTTCTCAAACTAGGTTTTAATACAAAGTTATTAGTAAATATATTTCATATTTAATAAAAACTATGAGAAAAAAGCCTTGTTTAAATTTTTTTTATTTACCAAACTGCCCCCGGTTATGCACATCTGACCCCCAGCTTGCCACTCTGCCCCCATATATGCCTTATACCTCTTATATGCCAGTGATATGCAACTGAGCCCCCTGATATACCTTTTACCCCCAGATATGTTTTATGCCCCCCTGATATGCCTTATACCCCCTATATGCCCTGAAATTCATAATACCCCCCATACACCACTATAACTCACCCATACACGACTCTGGCTCCTCCCCCTCCCATACACCACTCTGGCTCCTCCCCCTCCCATACACGACTCTGGCTCCTCCCCCTCCCATACACCACTCTGGCTCCTCCCCCTCCCATACACCACTCTGGCTCCTCCCCCTCCCATACACCACTCTGGCTACTCCCCCCTCCCATACACCACTTTGGCTCCTCCCCCCTCCCATACTCCACTCTGCCTCCTTCCCCCTCCCATACATCACTTTGCCTCCTCCCCCTCCCATACATCACTTTGCCTCCTCCCCCTCCCATATACCACTTTGCCCCCTCCCATACACCACTCTGCCTCCTCCCCCTCCCATACACCACTCTGCCTCCTCCCCCTCCCATACATCACTTTGCCTCCTCCCCCCTCCCATACATCACTTTGCCTCCTCCCCCTCCCATACTCCACTCTGCCTCCTCCCCCCTCCCATACTTCACTCTGCCTCCTCCCCCCTGCCATACTCCACTCTGCCTCCTGTCAGCCACGGAGGTTCACAAGACACCAGGGAGCCGGGTAGAGAGGCAGAGTGCCGTATGGGAGGGGGAGGAGCCAGAGTGGTGTGTGGGAGGGTGGCTCCCATACACCCCTCTGACTCCTCCCCCTCCCATACACCGCTCTGCCTCTCTACCTGGCTCCGTTACTGACAGGAACTTTCACTGAAGCTTCATAGAAGCCTCTGCGTAAGTGAAGGTGAGTAACGGAGGCTGTCTGTGCGATGCAGACCCCCACCGGCTGACAGAGAGGATGATCCTCTGTCAGCCGGTGGGGGTCTAAACGATGCGCACAGACAGCCTCCGTTACTGCCCTTCACTTACGCTGAGGCTTCTATGAAGTCAGTAACGGAGCTGGGTAGAGAGGCAGAGTGATGTATGGGAGGGGGGAGGAGTCAGAGGGGTGTATGGGAGGGGGAGAGAGACGGAAGTGAGAGACCGGCCGACAGTGAGGGGAATCCAGGTCCCCTGCAGCGTTGCGGGGGATCTGGATTCTAGTGTTATAATCCGATCTCTGTTTGAAGTCGGATTATAATTTTTCTAATCGATAAAAATCGATTCGATTAATCGATAATGAAAATCGTTGACAACGATTTTCATTATCGATTATTATCGATTTTATCGATTAGTTGTTTCAGCCCTAATATATATATATATATATATATATATATATATATATATATATATCACACACAAACACTACCATATCAAATGGTTCCCTTGTGTTAAGCATATGAACATATTTTAATAACAAGTTAAATCCCATTTTGAGTTTTCTACCTGCAGCAAGAATTGAAGCCATACTAGTTCTTCAGCCTTCTCCTATGGTCAGGATAGTTTTATGATCGTCCCATTCATACTCAAATGCCCATACACATAGTGTTGGCAAAACAAGTAGAATGTGTCTTCATTTGTTAGGCTTTTCAACTCCTTAACCCCTTAACGTCCATCGCCGGGTCAGGCACGTCATGCAAAACGGTCACTTAACGACCTATGACGTGCCTGACACGTCATCAGACTTAAACAAGCTTAGAAAGTGATCAACAATCACTTTCTAAGCTTAATTGGTGTTGCTGTAATGCCTCAATGTCGAGGCATTCAGCAACACCGAGATCGGCATGATGGGCCATGTCTGGCCCCTCCCCGGGACGTCAACAGACGCCCGTTTTAAAAGCGTTTAGGAGGCGATCAACGATCACCTCCTAAACTTCAATGGTGTAGCTGGAATGCAGGAGGCACCCAGCGACACCAAACACTTACCTCTTGATGGACTGTGACCGCTCCGGAGAGCGGTCACAGCCGCAGCTGCACGCAGTCTTCACCATCCGCAAGATGGCGGCGGCCCGGGAAAAAAAATAATAAAGTTGAAAAAGTTCGCTAGACAGTCTCCAGACCCTCTAGAGAACTCTGGCTCCACTTGCAGGTTGAATACAGGTACTGCATTCAACCATACAAGTCAATGGAGCCCAGCTTTCGAATCACTATGTGATTAGTAAAATATTTTTAAAAAAAATAAAAAAAATTTAAAAAAAAAGGAAAAAAAGAAAAAGCTTAAAAAAAACATGGTAACATTTAAAAATTATTATGCTTTAGAGGAACTATCCAGTTCCAGCAAAATGTAAAAAAAAAAAGTCCAAAAAATAAAATAAAAAAATAAAGTTTATTATTATGAGCAAGTGCTAAAATTAGCGCTGTATCTTCCCAAAAATCCTGACGTGGAAAAATTTAAATAAAAGCATTTCAAATACCCAAGGGGTGTCTAATTTAAAAAAATGAATGGTTTGATGGGGTAAATTGGAGTGGCCGAGCTCAAAGATAGGGCATAGGCACAGACTGACCGAAATGGGGAAAAAAAAAAGCGCACTTCCAAAATGTGGAATTTTAACCTCAAACACCAGACAAACCCATACATGTGGGGTATGACTGAACTCGGGAGATGTTCCTGAACACATATTAGGGTGTTGTTTGATAGTGACGTATACCTGGAGCTATAAATTTATACCCAAAGTACAATTTGTGTGAAAAAAATAAAAAATAAAATACTACCACAAAGTGTGGCAAAGGCTGGTGGTAGAATCTGATGCATGGAAAGGGTTAAATACTACCATTTTAAGTACCTTGGGGTGTCTAGTTTTCAAAAAAATATGGTTTTATGAGGTAAATTGTAGTGGCCAGGCTCAAAGATAGGGCATAGGCACAGACTGACCAAAATAGAGGAAAAAAAGCGCACTTCCCAAATGTGGCCTTTTAACCCCAAACAGCAGTCAAACCCATGCATGGGTGGTATCACTGTACTCGAGAGATGTTGTTGAACACATATTAGGGTGTTGTTTGATAGTGACGTATACCTGGAGCTATAAATGTATACCCAAAGTACAGTTTGTGTAAAAAAAAATACCAAAAAAATACTAACACAAAGTGTGGCAAAGGCTGGTGGTAGAATCTCATGCATGGAAAGGGTTAAAATACTAGCATTTGAAATACCTTGGGGTGTCTAGTTTTCAAAAATATATGATTTGATGGGGTAAATTGCATTGGCCGGCTTCAAAGATACCCGAAATGGCACATGGGGGGAAGAATTACCAGATTTGGAAAAAATGGTTTTGAAATAGCAAAACGCTACCTGTACTTAATGCTCCATAACGTGCAAAAAAAACACAAAAACATAAAAACATTGGGTATTTCTAAACTCAGGACAAATAGTAGAATATATTTAGTAGGTTTTTTCATTAGCTTTTTTGGATGAGTAAAAGATTTTTGGGGTAAAAGTCAGAAAATGTGGGGTTTTTTTTGTTTTTCATCATATTTTATTATTTTTTTTTAATGGAAATTAGATAATATGATTAAAACAATGGTATCTGAAGAAAGCCCTTCTTGTCCTGAAAAAAACAACATATAATTTGTGTGGGTTCACTAAATGAGTGAAGAGAAAATTACATCTAAACACGAACAGCCTCGGTCCCAATGGTACAAAACGTAAAACACAGCCTGGTCCTTAAGGGGTTAAGGACAAAGTTTCAAACCCAAGCATTTGTCTGGTAACTGAGAGAACCCGTCATGATGTTATAAAATCACAGACATCCTATATATATATATTATTAACCGCTTTTTAGTACCTAACAGTGGGTATCATTAAGATTCCTCTTGTCCGTGTTTTGATGTACCCACACAAATTACACATTTTTCAGAACAAATAGAGCTTTTCTTGAATCAATAGAAACATGCAAAAATTAATAAGTGTGCTTGTATGTAACAGCTTACTGGGCTTGCTCCTGCTCATCTGTGACCCATTGGCAGCTTATATGTGAATACATGAAAAAAATAAATCTAACTGCAGCAATTAGTCCCTTGAACAGGCAGCCAATATGGGTGCTTAGTACCTTCATAACCAATAGACAGAAAATTAGTGGCATCATGCTGCCAGCTAATCTAGGTTTAACTAGTCAGCTTTCTGGAAAACTTGCACGGATCAGTGATTTAGACATCACTGCTCCGCTCTTCAAAAAATCTAGGTGGAAAATAAATTAAAAGCAAGAACTACAGCCAAAATACAGGTGTGGGTCATGGGAGTTGCAGCCTTCAAGAGGGTGTATCCAGGGACTTAAAAAGAGTGTCATATTTCTAGCTATAGTATATTTTGCATGATGGTATTTACCTTACATTATATTGTATCCTATGACCTACATAGGTGTGCAAGCTTAATGTAGGTGCAGCTACATATACTACATAAATTTTGCAGTTGGGATTTATGGTGAAATAATGGCAGGCGATATGTAACCAAAGATATATATATATATATATATATATATATATATATATATATATATATATATAATATATATATATAATTTTTTTGTCCATTTTATACTTGTGTTATACTGCTCCTTGTATCTTGCTATCCCCTATAATCATTTATTTATTTTAACTTTTATTTCTATTTTTTGGAATTAAGCTTTGTTTTATGCTACTTCTCCTTTTGAGCTCCCTGTGTAGCACAGTGATCAGGAAACAATGCTTCATAGCACTAAATTTCTGATCACAGTGTGTGTGTGCATGTGTGTGTCTAGCTGATAGGAGGGCTGATCCTAGATCCCAGCTGGGTCTGGACAGACCAGCAGCATTGTTGGTAGGAGACTAGGCAATTGTCAGTCAGTCTGATCTGCCATGCATTGTCAAGAAGATCGTCTTGGTGGAATACAACAAGACATAGTTGAGAAATAGACTATAGGACAGTATAATTCACAGTTTTATTAAAATGTACATACCACTCTTAACCTTTACAGTGCTAGACAACAAAGCCATAGATTCTAACCAGCCAATGAATGCACTGATGCGACTGAACCAGATCCGACCTGGGCTGCAATACAAACTCCTGTCTCAATCAGGTCCCGTCCACGCACCGGTATTCACCATGTCAGTGGATGTAGATGGCACAACACATGAAGCTTCTGGACCATCAAAAAAAACCGCCAAGCTCCATGTAGCTGTTAAGGTCAGTTTGTGGTTTGCATACCTGGGAACTTTCTAAATAGACTGCCCCTGAGACGTATTAACCCCTTAGCTTCCCATTTTGAAGATTCTACGCAGTGGCTCTCCAAATACATTAATCAAATTGCTCCAATGTCTGTCTTGACTTGTTTAAAGATTATTAAAATACAATTAATTGAGTCACCCGCATTCAAGCAGGAATATCAGCCATAACATACTGGTCACAAAAGCTCCAACTGAGGAGTCTTATATATGATCACAGTAGAAAATGAATGAGTCACTTCTAGACTCTGTGGCCCTGAGAATATGCCTTTTTACCCTGAGGCTCGGGGTCAATCCCTGAGTAATCCCATGGATGGTGCTTGTGATCAACACTTGACACTGAATACTTACTGTGTTGTGGCTGCTTAGCGGTTCTTATTTTAAAACTTTCATCTTCTGCACAGCTAGATGGGTCTCTGGTGGTGGTGTACAGAGCAAATATACAAGTTAACTTTCACCACAGGAAAACTCTCTCAGCCTCTGTCCCCAGCCTGGCTTAAATCAGACAAGTAGAGTATTAGAAATATACAGCTGCAAAATAACCTAGATAAAATAGATTATGTGTTTATAAATACAAATTACAGATTGAGGAAAAATGTAAATGACTCTCTAGATGTTTATATTCACATATACTATTCAGTTATGCACATTGTTTATATTGAAATGTATTTGGTTGGTTCGTGATTAGGTACTAGAAATCCACAACAAATAAACTGCACATAAAGACTTAATTATGAGTGACATTCTGTAGGAATTAAATAGAAAGAAACGTGTGTACAAGTAATGTATGGATCAAAGCATGTGTATACTCAAATATAAATTAGTGTTTGAACCACCTCCCAGTTAGCTGTCATGTGAATTTTTTTTTAAATAAATCAAGGCCTTAAATGATGAGCCACCCAGAGTAAGATTTCTATATATTTGAATCACTCCAACCTATTACTTTAGTCCCTTACAGCCACATACAATCATGTATTTGTTGTATGCTATTATAAATCCATATTTTATACAGATTGAAAGGTCCTGTATTTTTTAGGTAGGCAAAATGTATTTCAGGTTTGTACTACTTTTCTTGTGTCTTCCTCTGATGTATGGTTCCTTTTGCGCGGCCTTACCTCTACTTCAATTAAAAATACAATTTAAAAATAAAAAAACAGGCAATTTCAAAGTTATTTCGTATTTTTTAATTCACAGGTTTTGCAGGCAATGGGATACCCCACTGGTTTCGACGCAGATATGGAGTGTCTCAGTTCTGATGAAAAATCAGACAATGAAGGCAAAAGTGAGTCCTGCAACTCCAGCAGTAACACAGGGAGTTCTACGGCAGATAGCTCCAACACGCTGGAGGTCAGTGATTTCAGTTGTACTACACCTTTTGTAAAAGAGTAGAAATTTAGCTTTTTTGGAGGGGTAAAGGTTCCTATAAAGGCCCATAAACGGATTAGTAAATTTGGCTTTGTCAGTCTGTTGAGGTTGCCACCTAATTAGTGTAAACAAAAAGGCGTAACAAGATAAAAGGGGATAAATAATCATGGACCTTGAAGCTTAATAGCTCATAGAAGCTTTTTCACTGGAAACGTCAAATGTCCAAAACATGGCAATGCTCTTGTTTTACTTTAGTCTACTTTTAGTATAATCTATATGAATTCTTTGTAGCACCTGTTATGTAAAACTGCCTGTTGTACCAATGGTTATCTTGAAATGGATGGGGCTTGTCTCTTGATGTGATAAATTGCTTTTTAATTGGCAAAACTTCTTATTTTTATTGACAGAATAAATAGGTCATTTAAAATGTCAGGTGTTAACTAACTGTACGCAGTGGATTATTATTTTCCTTGAGAAAATGTCTATTTTCTATTCTTCCCACTCAGGTTCGGACCCAAGGGCCCATCCTTACGGCAAGTGGCAAGAATCCTGTGATGGAGCTGAATGAGAAGAGAAGAGGACTCAAGTATGAATTAATATCAGAAAGTGGGGGAAGTCATGACAAACGCTTTGTCATGGAGGTTAGTGCATATTTATGCATTCTATAGTGTATATCTCAAGGTATGTGTGCACAAATGAATGGGATAACAATATTTTCAGGGAGCAGTCATCTAATCGTAGCCTGTGTCGACAGTTAACGTTTTTCCCAGAAATGTCCTTGAAACTCATATGTCTACAACAAAATGGAATTTAAAACAAAAAAGGTTGTTTTTAAAATGGAAATATGTTTACCATTATCAATGATATCGACTGATATAGGGAGTGAATGATAGACAGCTTTATCAAAACAGGCACAGATCTAGACCTCCTTTTTCAAAATATACATAAGTCTTATGTTGGCACTTTGGACTCGGGTCTCTCTGGCCTTGTCTTAGATACTTTAGATTGCTTGCTGTCATAGAAATGTAATTCTTCAGTCTATAAAGCTCGCAAACTGAGAATTGTTTTTGTGATGCAGGTTGAAGTGGATGCTCAGAAATTTAGGGGAGCAGGTCCAAACAAAAAGGTGGCAAAAGCTAGTGCAGCGCTCGCAGCACTAGAGAAGCTATTCTCTGGACCGAATGCAGCAAACAATAAAAAGAAAAAGATTATTCCTCAGGTAATGCCTTTTATGTTGCTTTTTAACTTATCTTGGAGGTAGCAGAAATTCTACCGTCTCTTGGAGTTTCCAGTTCCATGATACTGATCCATTTAATATATTTCATACTAAGTGCAGTTTCTCAGTGTTTGACAATGCTACCCAATGCATGTAGTGTATAGGGGTCTGCCAATCCTTATCCCATTTTGCATCTAAATGGCTGTCTCTCTGAACATAACATGTATGTCATGCCTGCATGAGCATTTAACTCCTTAGTGACACAGGATGCACTATCATGTCCTCTAAAACATGCTCTTACAGTACTTCCTATTTGTTTGCACCGGTGGTGACGTTTCCCTGCCAGTACAGGAGATGAGGGTCTCATATGACAGCCTCAGGTCTCCCTTCCCAGCACAGAATATTTTTTAAAAGTGGTTAAAAATATAAATTAAACAATGAAATAAAAATAATAGATAATTAAACAGACTCCACTGATGTAACTAGATATCATAGTAAAAATAAAATAATAAAAATGAAAAAAAAATTACAATACGAGCCCAAACAAATCACGCCCCTCTCACTATAAGTATACCATAAAAACCTTTATTTAAAAAAAAAATACCTTTTTTTTTTTTTTTAGCCACAATCTAAAATTCAAAAATAATAATAATAAAATAGTGTAGTATGTAAGGGATCATTTTGCTACCTTATAAAATAGAAAACTTCCATTTGGGGTATTATTTTACTCAGGGGATGTCATTAAAGATAAATCATTTGGGTTTTTTTATGGAAATTTCTAATTTGTTGCGTTTTAAAAATGTAATTCATACTTCGTATAAAACAATATATAATTTAAGGGCACGCTAAACATGGTAAAAGGATATCCTGGGTGAAAAGATTTGCTTAAAACGGCAAAAAAAGCTCCTGTCACTTAGGGGAGTTAAAACCCTGTGTCACTGAGCGGTTAATGCAGGAGTGTCAAACTCAATTAGAGCCAGTTTGGAAATGCAGGCCGTTATGGGAGGCCACGTATTTGTAAACACAATTGGTTCTCTATGAAATAGTAATTCCCACAACTTGCATACAATAATAAATATGAAAGTAACAGCTTTTCATCAGATACTATGCATCTGCTAGCTAATTGAGATTTTGAAATATGTCCAGGTTCAATCCACCACAATGGTTATATGACCTTAGTAAAAAAATTAATTAAAAACCTGAAATTAAGATGCCTTTTACACATTCCCATAAATATGCAAATTAAGTCACTGCAATGCTCTAAAAGCAGGCGTGCCGGTTTTTGCAACAAGCTCATTGATTGTAATTATACAGCCAACTTCAACTGATCAAGAGAAAATTTCAGCAGATGCCTTAAGTTTCAACAGGTTTTTCCATCTCATTACTGTTCTTAATTCATTGAACTGCTCGGGAGTGCTTTATCTTTTGAAGATACTGTTTTCAGTAAATTTTCTGTTCCCTTTTGGTTGCTGCTTTCGTCCAGAAGCACATTTCTTCATACCTGCGATTAGCTGCAAGCAGCAATCCATGTGTTTTGTCTGTCCAGCTGTTTAAGAAACCAGTGGGGTATTTGTGTGTTATCCTTAAATCCATCATTCAGGAAGTGAGTTGCGGGATACAGCTGTCTTTGTGGGCTTGCAGGGGAATCTAAATGGATTCATGTAAAATGATTTCACAGAACATATTTTCTTAAACCACACTTCAGCGGTGGGGTTTCAAATAACAGGTTGTTACTTGAACATAATGTGATTAACATGTTTCATTTACTATAGCCAACAAAACTAATGTGGCACCTTCTTTTCTCTCTCTGCAGACGAAAGGAGTGGTTAGCACAGCAGTTTCGGCAGCGGTCCAGGCAGCTCGTGGCCGAGGACGTGTGGCACTAACACGAGGAGCATTTGTTGGGGCTGCAGCTGCGCCTGGATATATAACTCCAAGTAAAAGATGCATTATGTTTGTTTGCTTGAAACACCAATGGACCTTGTGTGATTTCATAACACATAAGTGTCGAAATGTTTATACCCTTCCCTTTATTATAACTGTCTAAAAGGGGGTTCCTATATTAATTGGAATCCATTAATGTCTTCTTTTCTGTGTGCCAACTTCCTTTTGCTCGTTTACATATATGTACATCTAAATTAATTTATCCACACTTGCCACCTAGTTCAATTATTACCTTAGTTTAATTCATTGTGTTTGTTTTCTAGGTTATGCAGCCCCGTATGGATACAGCGCTGCGGCCCCTGCCTATGGTATGTACAATGTTGTAGTCAGTTTTGAGAAGTATTTGCATGAAACAAAATATACGTTGTGCAGGGTTAAGATCTATAACACTCATACCAATATGTTTTGATTTCTATGTTACTCATAAAACCAAATATTATGGTTTGATTTTTAGCAGCAAACACATTTATGTGTTGCAAATTTAACTTTTGGGACATCATTGCTTCCCTTCTGAAAATCTGCATTCTGGTAATTTTTACAGGAATTCCTTAATCGGTCCTTCATGTTGTACATGCACAGCAGTTAATTGTTAGGGAATTCCATATGTTTTTGAAAACCCAGGCGATTTGAAATTTTAACTCTTTCCATGCACACATTTTACCACCAGCCTTTGTCAAAGTTTGCAGTAGTGTTTTTTGTGTGTGTGTTTTTTCCCCCACACACGTTGTACTTTAGGTATGAATTTACAGCTCCTGGTATATGTCTCTGTCAAAAACACCCCAATATGTGTTCAGCAACATCTCCTGAGTACAGTGATAACCTATGCATGGATTTGTCGGGTTGTTTGGGGATTCAAAGGCCACATTTGGCAAGTGGGCTTTTTTCAAATAGGAATTTTGACATTCTGCTCACATATCCTATTTGGGATAAGCCGGTAAGTTCAGTTGACCCCATCAAATCATATATTTTTAAAAACTAGGGCATTTAACATACCAGTATTATATATATATATATATATATATATATATATATATATATATATATATATATATATATATATATATATATATATATATATATATATATATATATATATATATATATTGGCCTTATTTATTAAATTTTTAAATTTCTGGAAGATTCCTCTGGTGGTGACATCAGTGGAGAATTCATGTTTGACGCATTTGAGCCCTTCTAAAATGGGCATCTGCCGCCATATGTATGGACATTGACGCCCAAGGGGGTGGCTGCAACACCATTTGGGTGAAGAAAGTGATCGTAGCGATTCTTTTTTTAAATTTCCCTCAATGATAAAGGAGGTTTTCTAATATTATATTTTTATTTGTAACTGTCTGGAGTACTTCTCAGTGATTACAATTCCATAGAAGAAAAAAGAAGAAAAAAATCTTTAACATCAACTGAAAATAGTTCTAATTTTTGCCAGATTTATATATGGTCTAAATTTGTGTATGGTACAAAACAGCAGCTTTTAATGCAATTGGGTAGTTTAAGCCTCCTTTTCTTTTTTTTTTTTTTTTTGCAAATTAAGCATTCAGTGGATAATTGCTAAATTATTGATTATATATAACTGTTAAGAACATTTATACTCCCTGTCCATGTCAATTCCATATTTTTCCATTGTTTTATTAAATGGCTTGTCTCTTTTAATAAATTCATGAAATTTCTTTCCATCAGGCTGTTTAGGGGCAGAGATGGCACCAGCAGGTTGCTTAGGGGGCAGAAATGGTTCATACAAGGGCCCTATGGTTTCTAGTTATGCCCCTGGTGTGATGTGTAGGCACATGCGCTTGAAAACACAATAAAACGTATGGGGCTGGTGTCCAGATATGTCCAGGACTTCTTTTCATTCCGAGTCTGGCCCTGTTTGAATGTAGCATTTTCTGAGGGTACCCTTTAAATGCATGATAGTTGTATGCAGTTTAGTCAGGTCATTGAATTACTTGCTTGTTTTTTTAAACCACTGTTGAAAGATACACATTAGACACGTCATTGAATTGGCCACCTTCACAACAATAGTTTTCAGGATCTCTTCACAACCTCTGAGAAACACAAGTTATTCATATTTGTCCTAATCAGAAAAACATAGATTTTCGGTGTGTCAAAGTTATTTAAATGGTTTTTGTATGCCTAACAAACTATGCTAGTGAACTCACACAACGTTGTATGTATTTGTCTTTTGTTTGTAGGTATCCCCAAGAGGATGGTTTTGTTACCAGTTATGAAATTCCCAGCATATCCTGTACACCACTACTCCTTTTTTTAACCGATACATTTTGCTCAGACAGTCAAGAATGTTGGAGAAGCATCTTGTTTTCTTTGGCTGAAGGAAAATCCTTTGTAAAGAACCCTTTTTTTCCTACTTTTTTATTTTAAATAATACACATTTAGTTCTTTAAAACTTGAAATAAAATTGTACTGTGAAATGTTACCTCATTTACAGATAACTTAACTCTTTTACTGCTGGGGAGCAAATCCATGTATAGAAAGTAAATCTGGCAGAGTAAGAGTTAAGCTAGCCTTCTGTCCTAGGAAGACTTAGGGAGTACAAAAAATCATTTTAAATGAAGTACAAAGCTGTAAAATTATTAAATAATATTTGTGAAGGATGTATAATATTAAACTGATAACAGAATAAAATGTTTTGTCCTAAAACAAGCGAGTATTCTGGGCATTTTTTAATTTTAGAAACACTCCTGCAAATAGAATGTATCTACTGCAGTGCATTAGGTTTACATTCACTTCTCAACAGTTTTTTCCCCCACTTTATAATTTAATTTTTGTAATATAAGTGTAAAAAGTAAAATGTACCAATACACATAAACATAATAAAAATTATCACAGAAAGAAGATGATAGCAGTCCATAGTAACATCAATATAAAGGTAGTAAAGCACAGAGTACCAACATTTTTGTGTAGTATACGATATCTCGATGGACAAAAATGGCAACCTAATACCAGCGAAATTACACTTTGCGATCCATCGCAAAGTATAATGCATTCTTGGATACCCCTTGAAGAACCAAGCTTGAAAATTATATGAGCGACCCTGTTCATGCTCCCAGGGTAATTTAGCGTCAACCCCATGACCCAACAGAGCCGCGTAACACAGGGAGATATAGCTTTGGGCGCACAGGGAGCCTGCATGCACAAGCGGACGACCGGTGAAGAATGAGCGATTGAAGGAGATTCCTCAAAACATTAGAGAAGAATTGTCACGATCTGAAGGTATTTGAAAAAAAATCTTTTGGAGAGAGAGGAGAGACCTGAGCTCAGTAAAGGACCTCATATGTCCCCCCAGACAGCAGGTGTGAGAGGAACTGAGCACTGTGCTTTTTCCAGTCATCCAGATCTACATGTGGTAGGAGAGGTCTTAAAGCAGCTAATAGAGTAGAGGGAAGGTGGGGCAATGGTTTGTACTTGTCCCATAGGTTTACAGAGAGTCTGTAACAACCATCTGAGCTGCTTAGGAAGCCACAGAAGATCCTGAAGAAGGTATAGCCGAGAAAACTAGGACCCCTACTGGACCCGAGCAGGAGATTGAGCCAGAGTTAGCATCGATATAATAGTGTTTGATACCTGGAACCCCCAAACCTCCCACCGTCTTGGAACGCTGTAGTACTTCTAGCTCTTTTATTAGACTAAATACATTTTGTGAGACAAGACTGGATCGTCTGCTTAAAAGTTGCCAGCACCAGGATAGGATGAATACGGAACAAATTCAAAAGCTTAGGTAAAGAGTCCCTAATTTTGGTCCATAAGGGTATATAATTAGTCTTGAAAAAGCATCTGTTTCTTGTGAGAGAGATGCCCAGGTGAGCCAGAAAATCTGTGCTCCATGAGTAGTGAAAAGACTGGGACAATGTATGTGTAATAGCAGCTAGATGGCCCACATTGAGTACCTTTATAGTAGGAGACCTCCACAAAAGCATCCAACAAGGCATGTAGGTTCTGTAGCGATGTAATTGGTTCAGTAATGGTGAGGACATCATTCTCATACAGACTGACCCTGTACTGCATCAAGTGCACAGTAAAGCCCCTGGTGTCTGGATCATGCAAATCACAATTGCCAGTGGTTCCATTGCTAGAGCAGGGGTCTGGATCCATTCATAAAGTGTTTGGAAAGGAAACCTGATAAAAACACTCTAGCACTCGAATTAATATACAGGGTGCAAACAGCTCAAACAAAGACATCCGTTAGGTTGAATGCCCGAATTGTTTCCTGAAGATATTCCCAATGTATTTGATCGAACGCCTTGAAGGACAAGAGAAGGCAAGGCTTGTAAAGGGTACTCACCAGGTGAATGAGGTTGATCACCTTTCTAGCATAGTCTTTTGCTTTGTCGGCCAGGTATAAAACCTACTTGATCATTGTGGACTAGAGTAGGAAGAAATTGGCTCAATTGGTCTTCCGGTAATTTACTATACATCTTTGGATCTGTGTTAAGACGTGAGATTGGGCGATAATCAGCGTAATCGGTCTGATCTTTGCCAGAATTAGGGACAGTGGCAATAAGCTCCTTGGTAATTTCAGTAGGAGAAGCAAAGGAGTTCATGAGGTAGATTTGACACCATTAATCACTGGCTCCATCTCTTCAGTCATGGGAGTCCAATTAGTTGATGCAAGACGAGCCCCCTGCTGTTCGTAAGGACTTTTAACTGTTGGCGCAGGGAGACCAGTGGTCTCTGTCGGCGAAGTTGCACCAAGTTAACCCCTGACGGCCAACCTACGGATTTCGGCTCCTGTTATCTACGCAGCATCGCAGGGGTTAATGGGAGTGGAAATCCGTAGGTTCGCCGTCAGGACTTAAAAAGGCTGTGCGAGTGAGTCTATTGGTCGCCTGCAATTGGTTGATGCCAGCCGAGCCCCTTGCTGGCGACCAATAGAGTCGCTCGTACAGACTTTTAAAATCCTGGGCCAGCAACTTGGCCAGCAGAGACCACTGGTCTCCCTGCTCCAACAGTTAAAGGTTCGTACAAGCGACTTTATTGATCGTTCGTACGGACTTTTAACTGTTGAAGCAGGGAGACCAGTGGTCCCTGCCAGCCTAGTTGCACCAAGTTAACACCCTTCGTTTTGTGCGTCTTCGTGTACGTTTTAGCGCTGCTATTCGTCTTCGTGTTTGTTTTCATGTTCGCCCGAATACGAATGGACAAGTCTACTAAAAACCCAAAGCCCTCCTTCTTACAACTCGACTTTAGCCATGCATTCAGATGCCTAATCTCCCGCTGTCTTTCTGGTGAAGCAAGTCACTTGGAGAATTGCAAGACCTGAATTTGGTCACGTAGCGTTAAATCAGTTTTTCCGATAAACTACATGGACATGTAATCATATATATTACAAACTCAGTAGTACATGTAATTCTGTGTCTAATAGATAATTTTTTTACCAGAATGTGGTTGCACAAACTGTGTGCTCAGAACCATGTGAGACAATTTACACACTTGATGCATCCTTTCTTCCAATATTGTGTGTTTGTAATTGAAGAGTCGACTAAGATCCAGATCCCCCGCAGCTGCAGGGGACCTGGATCCTCCTGTCTCCCCCCCCTCGCCCCACTTACCGGTACTTCTGAGTCCCCGGTGTGTAGCGTGTAGATGTAGACAACTTCCGCTGCAGCAGGAAGGAGGTGTGGCTAGCAGCGGGGGTTGTCTGCGATCCAGAGATCAGAGTTCCCCCGCACCGGTGCCGCTGCTGGCCACGCCTCCTTCCGGCTGCAGCGTAAGTGCGTGGGATCTACACGCTGCCCCGGCTACATGACAGGGAGGTCAGAAGCACCGGTAAGTTTGGAGGGGGGGAAGTTAAATGGGGGGCATAAGGCATTTCTGGAGGCAGAGTGCTCTGTGAAATGCCTTTTAACCCCCTTAATGCCACTCTGCCTCCAGAAATGTCTTTTTAACCCTCTATACGCCACTCTGCCTCCTGAATGCCTTAAACCTCCCTATAATATGCCTTTTAACCCTCTAAATGCCAGAGTGGCATATAGGGGTATAAGGCATTTCTGGAGGCAGAGTGGCACATAGGGGGTCAAAAGGCATATCATGGGGCACAGTGGCATATAGGGTTAAAAGGCATATCATGGGGCACAGTGGCATTTAGAAGGTTAAAAGCCATATCATGGGGCACAGTGGCATATAGGGGGTATAAGGCATTTCTGGGGCAGATGTGCATAACTGGGGGGCAGGTTGGAAAATAGAAGGAAATAAAACCAAAATATTTTTCTCAATCATAGCTTTTATTAAAAAAAAAATAGATGAATTAACATTTACTGTTTTCCTATAGTGCCGTCTTATATTCAGGCTTTTTCTTTTTTCCTAAATTAATATTCAGATTTGGGTCGTCTTATAATCGAGCAAATACGGTAAATGCTACAGTTGCTGTAAATTGACGCTTTCAGAGAATTCATTCTTTCAGTCAGTGAAGGTTGCCTTGACAGTGGGAGTAAGCGACTGATGGCCCCTTGATCCAGCCACAGTTAGCAACCAGCCTGGCATTCTAGAATGAGTCACATTCATTTATCACATGCGTTCTAATATTCAGGAATGTTTTGGTGCCTAGTAACAAAAACTGTAGAAAAGTGTGTTGTATAAATGCGTGTTTTCAGCACAATATGTACTCCATATATGGATGTTATTTGTTCACTTTCTGCTATGTTTCTAATTCTTTACTATTTGTATACAACTTGCATTATGAGTACTGCTTTATTTCTTGGAATTTGAACACTTGGATGCATCCATTAGATTGAAAGCTTGCATCAAAGCCTCATTTACAATGTAGCGGTTTGTCCTAGCCTGTCAAGTTTTGTCATACTGTCATGTAGAGCCGGTGTTGAGGAAGGGTTAACCTAGTCAGATGTATTTTACAGCCTCCAGCTTGCCCTCTTAAGCCACACAGACTGACCAACAGCTTGTAAATACCAGAGCCCTGCCATAAATTCATTCAGGTTCAGCCTCAGTGACCATTGGTGGGAACTCCTCTATAACATGGAATTTATGGTGATGGTTTTCTATGCTTGGGTCATGTTGAGGACACCATGGGATCTGTCAATCTTAACAAATGTATGTTAAGATGTATTTTGATATGTGTGTGATACTAAGGTCTAGGCCCGGGACATCTCTCTATGACACTGGAGGGGGGGGGGGACATCTCACCAGGGGATAAAATTGACTGCTTTATGGAAAATCAGAAAACCTCTCTTGGAACACCACAGAAAATCCTCAAACTCAACAAAGGCCATTGAGGTTCCCGCAGATGACCTATATGGATTTTATATAATTAGTTTTTTCTGTGTTTCTTCTTATTTTTTTATTTTTTTTTTACTAACTGTGTTGTATACTCTGTGTCTAAATTGTCATCACCTTTGTTTATAATCTTTGTACATAAGCACTGTGGCATTTCTCAGATTAAACTACATGTTAATCCATTTTTACGTCTTCTGCTCTAACCGTATATAACCGCATAATATAAATGATAGTTTTTTGGCCAATTCATATTACCAACTTTATTAGGTTGAGAAGCGGTGGCAGCGTATCACCAGTCTGGTGTGGTTTTTGGGGTGTGTATAAGGGTTAAGTGAGCGACCAAAGGGTTGGTGTTAACCCTTGCACACCCACACCCCATGTGTCCAGTTATCCAATCGCTAACCATGACACCCTTTGGACGTAGAGGCGCTGAGTTTTTGGTGCTATATAAATAAAAGATAATTGCTAGCTCTTTGTTTGAAAAATCTCTGTGTTTAAAGCTGCGTGAACTTTTATATACAATACCTTCTGCATAATCGTACAACAAAATGCTGCATCACACTTTATCAGAGACTCAGAACTTTTTAGTGTACTTTTTTAAGCATTAGTTTTCAAACTGAGATTTCACATAGTTCATAGCATAGCCAAGTCGCTCCTTCCCTCCTTACCTCAACCCCTAATAAACACACAGGAGACACAAGTTTGGATTGAGATGGCAACACATTTATTACCAATAACAATAGTAGTTAAAGTACAAAGTAAACTTAAATGTAAACAATGGTGAGTGGATATCTCAATTTAATGTCATGTAGAACATTAACCAAATATTAACCCTATGCAGCCACATCCCCAGCTACATATAACTCTACCCTGGTGGAGATTACTCAGCCTTTCCATCAAGCAAAGCCAGACACTCTAACAACCCCCTAGCCACAGGTCACCAGCTCAGAGGGCCCCACTACCAACGTACTGCCATCATGCCTAACTTCTTGCCATCTACCACCATAGCTCACAGATAATCTCCAAAAATGGCAAGGAATTGACTCAACATCAACCTCCACTCACCCTAGCTGTGACAAAGGAGCACCACCTATCAATACAACAGGGTGGGTGTTGGGTAGTGTCCATTGCTGTTCTTGTGCCCTGACCTGCCCCCAACCCCCTCTACTTGCCCTTTTAACCCCTCTCAACATCCTGTAGACTCTCCCCAGGGAATCTGCTTACTCATTCTCCCCACAGCTAATATAGTTAACCACTTTGTTCGCTGTCTAGCCTGGTCATGCTGCCCCTACACCTATTTGTCTCCAGTACAGCCTGTTTAGCGGTTAAACCCTATTGTGTGCTTCTACTTCCTGTATGTCTTGTTATTGGTGGATGGATAGTGTTATTGTAAATAACACAGATAAACAATTACTGTAGACTACAATGGTAATGTGAATAATGGTATGAAAGATCAACTGTTGTCTCAACATTAGGAAAAAAAAGTAACCTAAAAAAACATGAATTATTTTTATTAGTATATTCACTCTCATCTCATCCTGAGAACATATTTAGTAACACATACCTGTCTTCCATTTTGTGATTGTCTAACTCATTTTTTTTAATATTTATTTCAATCATTGTTGCTTATAGAAATGAGGTGGTTAGACAAGTCCAGATACATTTTTCACTTGCAAGAATGTATGTAAAAAAAAAATGTAGAATTTTATGTTTTTGTTAATAATTAACAGGTTAGCTTTTCAAAACAGTAGCACGGTATTTTTTTAAAGCCTGAATGGTTTGTCTAGTATTATAATAGGTTAGAGAGTAATGATATTCTACATCAGAGAAATTATATGTCATAATGTTAAATGCTATATGGGTAGGTTATGTGTATTTACTGTAGAAAGGCAATTATACAAAATCTATTCTATTATATACAGAGAAGCAAACAAGAGCCTGTTGGAGCTGAGATACTGGAATTTACAGTTGACAGTCCTTTAAATTGTAAGTGAAATGAGACAAGTCAAACATTCTCTCTTATTTTGGGCTAGGCTGATTAGGCCTTGGGCAGCAGGTCCTGGAGTCGACAGCGTCTTATCCACTGTACAACTGGCTGATTGCACTATAGTTTGTTTGGCTTCCTGTGTCAAAGCTCTACATGGGCTGATTGGCAGATCAGAGATTTATACTACAGAAGCTTAGTGCAGCTTGTACACCTTGGAGCAACTTGGCACAGGGAGACCATAGGTCCGTATGAGCGACTCTATTGGTCGCTGGCAGGGCCTCCTCTGGCATCAATCAATCAAGGGCAGCTGCCCTGGTGATGCCAATATGGAGCGTTTTAGAGCAAAAAATGTAGTTTAAGCCTAGCTCTGCCCTTGGGTTTTCTGTCTCTGGGTGGATTAGCTGCTCCCTGCCATTGCGGTTTGCCACAGCTCATCAACCCTAAATGAATCTCTGCTAATTTGTAATTGTTTGTGCCTTTTTGCTTGTTTTATATAGATATATATATATATATATATATATATATATAAAGTCTGGTGTATTTATGTGTGTCTGTTTATTTGATCCTCCTCCTGATCCTTTCCCTGAACTGAAACAGAAAGTTCTAAGTTTCTAAAAGGAAACATTTAATTTGTGAACAATCTATGCCGGAATGATACATGACAATCTTGCTCTGCTCACTGAGTCTATGTCATGGCTACAATCAAATCTGCAACAAACATTGTCAGAGATTTGCCAGGCGGTTCAGCCTTCACAATTGTGTGTGTTATGATGAGTTGTCTGATTCTTCCTCTGATCAGGATTCTGATGATGCATGTATTTAAATTACAGATGATAAATCATCTTCTGAGGAGGGAGAAATTATGGAAGAGTTGGTTGTTTTTTGCTGTGGAGGATACTTCCAAACTAATTAAGGTGGTTAAATTTGTTATTGAATATTATGACAGACTTACATAATAAATGAGGTTGAAAAAAGACCTAAGTCCATCAAGTTCATCCCTTCTACCTAACCTGGTATGTCATGCCTTTCTAAAAAAAAAAAACAACAAAAAAAAAACAAGACCCCTTTTGAAGCTATCTAAAGTGCCACCTCCCTTTGGCAGTGAATTCTATACCTTTATTGTACCTAGCGGAGGGGACGGTCCGCCCCGGGTGCCACTCATCAGGCCCGGATCCCTGGCAGCCTTTTTTTTTTAACATGGAGGAGAGGGGCGCCTAGCAACCGCTCAGTGCCCCTCAGTCTCTTTCGCGAGGCCTCTTACTCCGTTGCAGTGCCGGTATGTGACATCATATGACATCATATTTTGCCGCTCAGCTGTGAAGCAGCGCAGCGGCAGAGCAGGAAGACGGAGGCGTCGTGCTCCCACCGCAGGACTTCTGGATGGTAAGTCCAAAACCTTTAACTACAAAGGGGGATAGGGTAGATAGTGTGAAGGGAGGGAGACGGGGGTAAATAGTGAGAAGGGAGGGAGAGGGGGTAAATAGTGAGAAGGGAGGGAGAGGGGGGTAAATAGTGAGAAGGGAGGGAGAGGGGGGTAAATAATGAGAGGGGGGTAGATAGTGAGAAGGGTGGGAGAGGGGGGTAGATAGTGAGAAGGGTGGGAGGAGGGTAGATAGTGAGAAGGGTGGGAGGGGGGGTAGATGGTGAGAAGGGAGGGAGAGGGGGTAGATGGTGAGAAGGGAGGGAGAGGGGGTAGATGGTGAGAAGGGAGGGAGAGGGGGGGTAAATGGTGAGAAGGGAGGGAGAGGGGGGGTAAATGGTGAGAAGGGAGGGAGAGGGGGGTAGATAGTAAGAAGGGGGTAGAAAAGGGGGAAGGTAGATAGAGGGTAGTAAGTATATTGTGAATTAATTATGTGAATGAAAGTGTGAATTGGTGAGTGACTGTAAAAGTGTTTGATAGATGTATAATTGATTTGTGGAAAGGCAAAGATGGCACAAGCAGGATGTTTGAGCCTTGGGGACCAATATGACACAGGCAGGGTGTTTATGGAACAAAGATGGCACAGGCCGGGCTGTTTGGAGACAAAGTTGACTCATGCTGGGCTGTTTGGGGACAAAGATGCAAAAGTCCACAGGTTTTTGCAGTATAGATCCTTCTAAACGCGTTTCGCCGACTTGGCTTCTTCAGTAGAAGTATAATCGAACAAATCGGCGAAACGCGTTTAGAAGGATCTACACTGCAAAAACCTGTGGACTTTTTCATTGACACTCTGCAAGCACCTTTTAGGGTGCATGGACGAAATGTGAGTGTTTCTTTTGCTGATGATTTCAATAATTTTTTTCTCAGATACTGCACCATTTTAAGTTTATTTTCTAGAGTCAACGAAGATTATTAAAGACACTTTTGCATTCAATCATCTATTCTATTTGTGAGTGCAACATTAAATTCACACATAAAAATTGGTTTTACTTTCTACACTATATTGGTTTTATTTTTTTCCCTTATATGTATCTGCGCCCCATAATTTTTTGGTTGGTTTGAATTTCTACACCCTGAGGAGGAGTGTTCGTTTTTGGGCTGCTGCAGTCCTATTCGGGAAGTATTGTTTGTATCATTTGTTTATTTTACTATATAGCACGTGATTTTAGGTTAGTTCACGGTTAAACAAGCATGGTCAGACAAACCAAGGTCAATATAACAGTAGTACTAGAACAGCATAGCCAATGCACAACAAAGAGTCAGGCTAGACAGACTCAAGATCAAAGGAAGGATACAAAAAGTGGTCAAGCTAAGGGGAAGAAACCAGACACAATTACATAGGTTTATTAAGTATATTAAATTATAAAATACAACATTTGGAAAACATGAATTACAAATGAAGCTATTGTAGTACAAATAAATAATCATCTATTTTTACAAGGTTGGCCAGTTCATAGAAGTTTATCTGAATGTTCTTCATGTTAACAGAAGACAATTCTGGGTATCATAAATTGCTATGGAAACTAAATACATTAGGAATTTGAATGAGGTTTGACTAGATAATCTGTTGTTTTCTTTCTGCTATTATGTTTGATAAATAATTTTCTCTCTGTACCAAGCAAAGCCAATCATTTTCAACCACTTTCATAAAGAAAGCAGAACTACAGAATTTATCTAATGCAAAATGAAAGAAAACAAATACATGCTTTTCTAGCTGTACATATTTGTAGGAGGTCCTGCGCTATGATTACATAATTATATCATGCACACCCTGTTACCTAAGTAAGCATTCTAATTGTAAAGTTCTGTTACACAAGCATTTGGTTGACCATAATAATTGTATTCAATGTTTTGTGTTCATTCAAATTAGGAAGAGAAACACGTTCTTCCTGATTTCTGAATGTAAAATGTCTCAAACAAGTTATTTAAGGAGGTTTCTGTAAAAAAAAAACAATAAAAACTTAATAAGAAGACCCATATTTTTTTTTTTTTACACAAATGTTTGTAAATGTAGACTGCATGACTAGGTGCTTGAATTTATACACCTGTGGCAATCTGATTGGTTTGATGGGGTAGATTAAATTGGTCAGGTTCAAAGATGTCCCAAATAGGACTCGGGTGCAGACTGACAAAATTCCAAATTTAAAAATGCATACTCCAAACAACCCAACAAACCTATGAATGGTGGTATCACTGTACTTAGAAGACGTTGCTGAGCACATATTGGGGGGTTGTTTGGCAGTGACATATACCAGGTGTTATAAAACCTAAGTTACAATGTACATTAAAAAACAAACAAGAAATGACTACTACAAACTTTGACAAAGGCTTGTGATCTAATTAGTGCAGGGAAATAGATAAAATACCTCAATTTGAAATACCCTGGGGTGTCTATTTTTTTAAAAAAATATCTGATTTGATGGGGGTAAGTTGAATTGGCTGCTTTAAAAAAATTTCCCAAATGGAACGTGGGGCAGGATGGCCGGATATCAAAACTCCAAGATGAAAAATTTGCACCTGCCAAATGTGACCTTTTAGCTCCCAAACCACAAGGCAAACTTATGCATGGGTGACATCACTGTACTCAATCTGTACTAGATCTTGCTGAACACATATTGAGGTTTTGATTGGAAGTGACATTTACAAGGAACTGTAAATCCATACCTGAAAATTACAGCTCAACACAAGCACAGCAAAAATGTTAAAACAGCCCCAGTCACGCTTCATGACCAAAAGTATGTAGACACCTGGCCATCACAGCTAAATGAGCTAGTTTGATATCTCATTCCGAAGCTATGTCTGGAAAGCTCATCTGGGAAGGCTTTTCACTTTTGGTAAAGTAGTGTACGCAGCTTGGGTTTGTTGCTAACTTTTACATTAACATGATTTTTTATGGGAATTAATACAATTTTTTGGGGTAGTGCCATTGTGGCTGATCTCATCCTCTGCAGTTAACTGATTAAAAGTGGATCATCCTAAATATTAGTTTGTTAATGGGAAGTGGAATATATCATTTTACAAAAGAGAACCTAGCATCTGGTAATATGCAACAAAAGCTTCTTCTTTAGTAGTGTGTTTGGAGAAAGGGATGTATCCACGTAAAGAATAATTGCATACAATACTTACTTAGTTGGAGTGTCAGAACAAGACAGATATGGAAATCGATTCGTTTCTCTAGGTAGATGGTAAATGAGAAGATGAAACAGATGTATAGTGTGGGCTTCAAAGAGTGAAAGGAGAAAGCAAGCAGGGTGTGTGGAATGATCTGAAAGATACAATTTTTGGATGACAGCCGTTGCATGGCACCTAACACTGTACTATAGCTTTGTAGAACCTTTCTATGAAAATGTCTGTTTTCCTGAAGCATATCTCCCAGTCTCTACAATTCTAAGTTACTAAAAGCGGTACTGTTTAATGCCACATAGTTAATACCACATACTCGGACATGATGGTTATGAATCCTGACAGATGATCTCTTGGAGCTGAGTGAGCAAAAAAGTGCTAAACATTCAGAATACTGTAGTACAGTTGTAACGGGCTGTAAAGTGCCATACACTGCAGCTGGGCAAAATGTGCCACATTCCTGCCAATAATATTTAAGTGAGTCAGAGTGAAAACTGAGAGTGTAGCAATGTGTCCTAAGGCTAACAACAGAAACCATTTGTTTCAGTGTTTCTAAATTAAGGGATCTATAAAACAAAGTTGTAACAATGTTTATTAGATTTCTTATTATGCATGGTTCTGTTGGTATAATATTATGAAAAAAAATGTCTGTTTTCTGTATGAAAAAAAGCTACAGCTGTTACAAAGCTGTATAAAAACTGTTTAATCAGAATCTAGTCTAGGTAGTCATAGTTGTTCAAATGCGCAGCAGATATATTAGTGTTTTCAGTGCCTTAGAAGATTCAACATCTAAGTATTCAACCAGGACTGACCAAAGACTGGGCTTCTGTGACATAACACAGGTCACTGCAGCTCTTGCAGTGCAGGGGAGCACCTAAGTCAAGTGAAGCTGGCCTTAATCTGACTGCAATATTTTGCTGTGGAGCATGCATAAGATGTTTGTTACTACCAATACCATTGAATCATATTTTGAGTAGAATAGCATTTATTCTCTCCATAATATGTGCAGTGCACATAAATGATCGTTATTTTCACATTTGTCCAAGACAGGGACAGTTAGCAAAAAAAACAGGATACCTATGTGGGGAGGGTCCCTTAACACTGTTTGCATTGAAGCCCCAGGGTTTTGTGTTATGCCACTGCAGCCTAGAGTTGCAAGGTATCATATTTGCAATATTTGAAAGAAATAATGAAACGTAAAAAAATTCCTTTAGTTCCAAAGTATTGTATATTACACTATATAACGACTTTACCGTTTTACAAGCTTACATGCATCGATTGCATCAGTAGCCCCCAAGATGGTTTCGCGCAACTGGAATACATTGTAAGCAAACTGCACAGCAATCCTAGGAAACATTCAAAACACAGGATTTTTTTTTGGACCTGACAATATAAACATACTGACCTTGGAAATATACTTCCCTTATAGATAGTGGAGATCTTCAATATCTTATTATGAGAATTAATCATTAAGAAAATAAAAAGAAAGAGAACATGGTGTAATATAAATTTACATATACCGAGTTAAAAAGAGAGATTTTACTCTTGCTACACTGCCCTGTATTGTTATTGTTAACTTTTCCTCAATCAGTGGCCCTACAGCTGGCTCATGAAGCCTCTGGAACAAGCGCAGCTTAGTGGAGGGGGCCCTGACAGTGCTAGGAGGTGGGCCTAAGGGGTTTTGTTTTAATTTTATTGGCTTGCCAGGTTAGGGGTGGGGTCATATAAATAGGTGGTAGCCATTTTGTGATCTCATTTTATAATCAGTTTTCCAGACCTGTTGTTGTCCCTCCCTCCCTATTTATGGTTTTAGGGGGGTCCCGTTTTGTCACAGCGGCAGGGTGGAGAGGCAAGTTTGGAGCGTTTAAATGGGGGTTTTTGTGGTAAAAGTTAACGAAAGGTTGTTGGTTGTTATGTTTTGTAGGTTTCGAGCTGGTCTGTGGCTCAGAACCTGGGGGTGTAGGGGTATCTGGGTATACCCCTATTAAGGAGTTTAGACAAAGTAAATTATTGGAACTTTATTGTTATGTTTTTGGTCATTGTTAAATTATTGTTTGGGGTCATTGTCATGGTGTGGGTGGTGTCGGGCTATTATTGTTACTATTGTATTTTGTATGACAGTGCCTTTTTGTAAATTATGTTTTTAAGCTGTGGACTTTTTCCACTGCAATTTTGGTGTCCGTGTCTGATTTTGGGGGGTTGGGTATTCTGGTGGGTTTTTTCCTAGAAGGCCCACGGATCGACTATGCGCCTGTCATCAAAATGCAGAAAATAAAACAAGGGAGGAGGTACGGCTAAAACAAAATTCACTTTAAAAACAAACAATAACTGCTTCCATGAAGGAATCCACGAGTTTCCTTATTTTAGTAGTCGCCTTCAACTAATCCTATCTTTATTGATTTGTAGATCTGTGCTCGTTGCTGGACCTCTCACTCTGTATCTCATCATAGCATGCATGCATACTACGTGTTTCACCTGCTACTTCTTTAAGGTGCTGTATGATTAATCATACTTCTCGTCCATTTTTTCTATCGGTCTCTAATTAGTCCATTATCCGCTTATCAGGACAAAGTTAGTTACAAATATTCACATATATCGAATGTTTTTGATGCCCTGTTTTTTTTATGTATCTGTGTTCAATAATACAACTTCTGATTATAAAACATTCCCAAATAAATCAATTAGATCAACAAATTATTGTACTGATACAATATAAAATTACACTATAGTAATCATGTAGATAATATATTGCTAAACTCAAAAATGTAACTGAATAAAAATTGGTTGTCAGTTTAGGTATTAAAACCATCGTGTTTAATAACTTATTGAAATATTTTTTATTCTGATTTGGTCCAGAGTTTTAATGCATTGTATTTATAATTTTTTTAATGGAAAATTGTTATTTTGTATTATGTATATATTTCATCATTTTATGCTATCAATTGAGCTGAAATTTGTTTTGAAAATAGATTCAAAATAAACTCGGTTGCTATGGAGAATTTAATTTTTTGAATCACCACTGCTGCTGATCACAGAATGATCAGTAAGCAGGGCTCTATTGCCTTGCATTGCTTATTTTACAGTACTGTGATCAGCCTGCATGGGGCTCATCAGGGTCCCAGGAGGGCCTTGATAGACCCTCTGGGAACCTTTTTTACTTACAATGTTTGGGCATTCCCCGCTATACTTATGTAATTGTTGCTTTCGTAGAGCACCCTTACATTGGTAAGGAGGAAACTAGTGATGCAAGGTAGAGAGGCTGTCTTTGGAATGTCACCACAGGTGCAAATACCAAGGGACCTACTATTACGTACTCGGTCACCTAGCACTTGTTTCCGAGGATGCAATAGTATGTTGAAAGACTTAATGACATAAATGTTTTTTATTGTTAGCTATACAGTTTGATTACTTTGTTAGGTAATAACAAATGGTTGTATTCATTTTTGTTACTATTGTGTAAACCTTTGAAATTGACAAATGAAGGAAAAAGAATCAAATAAAATATTTCCATTTTGACTAAAAAAAACCCACAGGATATATTGTACAAACAAAGAAACTCAGCTAGTCAGCAAAGGTCAAAGGTAGTCTTACAAAAAAATAAATAAAAGAGAAAGACCATATGATAACATCCTGGAATAAAGATCACCAGGCAAAGTGAATATTTCTGAAGTTGATAACGCCAGATAAGCTTATTTAAAACAGATGAACCATGGCCACAAAGCCAAATAATGGATTCTGTCAAAGAAACAGATGATACCATTTGTATCACTGATGTCAGTTTTAAACATTAAAAAAAAGTTCTAAAGGTATTTTTTTTAATTAAGAAAGATAGCATGAGTCTCCTTAAACAGTAACTAATTGGTATTGACCAAATATTTGTATATGCTTTAAGACAAGTAAAAATGTGGGGGTAGGGGAGGGTAGATGGTGAGAAGGGGGAGTAGGGAGAGGGTAGATGGTGAGAAGGGAGGGTACGGAGAGGTTTGGTTGTAGGGAGATGGTTGGGGGTGGAGGGTTTCCCCGTAAGAGATTCTCGCACCGGGGCCCTGAGGCTTCTAGTTACACCCCTAGTTATGCTCTCATACTGTCTGTATCCTGCAGGTAGACCCAGCAGTGCTTAAAGTTGGAATCGGAGGAGCATATGACTGACATCATCGGGTGGGTAATACACATACAGTATAAACATAGGACAAGCATGGTAATCACTAAAGCTTCCACTCAGCCCATCACTAGTGAAGGAAAACATTATATGATCCCCTGCTGATTTTGTACTTTTGTGCACTGACATGATCAGTGTAACATTTTAATGGTACGTTTATTTGAACATTGAGAGACAGAATATCAACAAAAAATCCTAACGCACTTCTAATAAGTTATAAATTGATTTGTATTCTGAGCGCTTATCTTGTCACATGTCCACATAATCAATTATTCAGATTCCAACCTCTCCACAATGGCCAGGATCCAAAGAGCTGTCCAAGGATATCAGGGACAAGACTGTAGACCTACACAAGGCTGGAATGGGCTACAAGACCATAACCAAGCAGCTTGATGAGAAGATGACAACAGTTTTTGCGATTATTCACAAAAGGAAGTCTCCCTCGGTCTGGGGCTCCATGCAAGATCTTACCTCGTGGAGTTTCAATAATCATGAGACTGGTGAGGAATCAGGCCAGAGCTACACGAGAGTATCTTGTCAATGATCTCAAGGCAGCTGGGACCATAGTCACCGAGAAAACAATTGGTAACACGCTATGCCGTGAAGGACTGAAATCCTGCAGTGCCCGCAAGGTCCCCTTGCTCAAGAAAACACATGTACAGACCCGTCTGAAGTTTTCCAATGAACATCTGAATGATTCAGAAGAGAACTAGTTGAAAGTGTTGTGGTGAGCTATTTGGCATCAACTCAACTTGCCGTGTTTGGAGGAGGAATGCTGCCTAAGACCCCAAGAACACCATCCCCATCGTCAACCATGGAGGAGGAAACATTATGCTTTGGGGGTGTTTTTCTGTTAAGGGGACAGGAAAACTTCACCTCACCAAAGGGGCGATGGATAGGGCCATGTACCGTCAAATCTTTGGTGAGAACCTCCTTCCCTCAGCCAGGGCATTGAAAATGGCTCATGGGTAGGTATTCCAGCATGACAATGACCCAAAACAGATGGCCGAGGCAACAAAGGAGTGGCTCAAGAAGAAGCACATTAAGGTCCTGGTGTGGCCTATCCAGTCTCCAGACCGTAATCCCATAGAAAATCTGTAGAGGGAGCTGAAGGTTCGATTTGTCAAACAAAACTTTTGTTATTCAGTCTCTCACTGTTCAAATAAAATTATAGACTGATCATGTCATTGTCAGTGGGCAAATGTACACAATCAGCAGGGGATCAAATCATTTTTTCCTTCACTGTAATCCTTGGATCCTCCAAGCCCACCTGAGACCGGGGCTCAAACTTACTAAATAGTTAACCTGTTAAATCTCAGGGGTTCTCTTTAGCCATGTGGGGTCTTTGGGGTTCATCGGCAGTTAATCCTCTTTGTGTTTGATGAGCTGGGAATTCTGTATCAACCAAGTACCGTATTTGCTCGATTATAAGACAAGGTTTTTTTCAGAGCAAATGCTCGTCAAAATACCCCTCATCTTATAATCGAGGTTGTCTTATAATCAGACCTCAAATTTGTCTGACTATGAGACTAAGCTCCAGATCCCCCGCAGCGCTACAGGGGACCTGGATGCTCTTGTCTGGTAAAACGCCCCCCCAAACTTACCGGTGCTTCTGACTCCCTGGTCAGTCTACGCAATTCGCAGATGAAAGTCTGCGCGATGGACGCAGACAACCCCCGCTGCTAACCGCACCTCCTTCCGGCTGCAGCGGAACTTGCCTACGCGAATCGCGTAGACGTCTACACGCTGCCCCAGCTACACACCGGGGAGTCAGGAGTACCGGTAAGTTTGGAGGGGGGTTAAATGGGGGACATAAGGCATTTCTGTAGGCAGAGTGCTCTATGATATGCTTTTTAACCCCCTTTATGCTACTCTGCCACCAGAAATCCCTTTTAACCCTCTATACACCACTCTGCCTCCTGAAATGGCTTATACCTCCCTATATGCCTCTCTGCCCCATAATATGCCTTTTAACCCCCTAAATGCCAGAGTGGCATATAGGGGTATAAGGCATTTCTGGAGGCAGAGTGGCACATAGGGGGTCAAAAGGCATATCATGGGGCACAGTGGCACATAGGGGGTCAAAAGGCATATCATGGGGCATAGTGGCATTTAGAGGGTTAAAATGCATATCATGGGGCACAGTGGCATATATATGGGGTATAAGGCATTTCTGGGGCAGAGTAGCAAGCCTGGGGGCAGATCTGCATAACTTGGGGGCAGGTTGGAAAATAAAAGGAAATAAAAACAAAATTTTTTTTTCTCAATCATAGCTTTTTAAAAAAAAATAAAAAAAAATTACATAGTTTACATGAATTAACACTTACTAGTAAAACTTTTTTCCTATAGGGTCGTCTTATATTCAGGCTATTTCTTTTTTTTCCTAAAGTAATATTCAGATTTTGGGGGGCATATTATAATTAGGGTCGTCTTATAATCGAGCAAATACGGTATTTCAGTTCTTCTCAACAGCTGGAAAGATGGTGTTCTCCTAGAAGAGGTTGCATTATAATTAATTTTGTGGTTGTGTTGCTTTAAATGTTTTTCTGTCCAATATTTCATTTGAAGCGACAATATTATTACCTTTCTATTCCCAATTTCTACGCAGAAGTCATTTTTATAATGTCAAATGTGCCACTTTATATCTTCAGAGGAAATGCTTAACTCCATGAAAGAAATGATCCTCGACAAGCTGAAAGGCTTTGCCACAGCATCCGGAAATGATTAAATGTAGTTTTTTATACTAATTTGGTAAAGATCCTTGGGTTGATGTATTAAGGCTCAGAAATGTAAGTTACCCCTCATAATGGTATAGTGGCCCTAAAGCTAATTCATACTAAGTCTGCTGCCAATGGAGTTCAGATGTAGATGTACAAAGTACTAGCTATTCCATCTTCTTAACAGGTTGAGAAGATAGTGAGTAAGTATTTCTATAGGTGATCAGGTGATAAACACACAATAGGTTGTAAGCTCCCTGCCAGTAAAATGTTAACTGGTATTTATAATAAGACCCAGTAACCAATGTTTATTGGGTTTAATTATCAGAATAGGGATTATAAGGGGCTTCACCTCCCTCTCCCACCATGGGGGAATTTCCTGCCCTGGTTGCCCAGAGTCCGCCAGCAAACCCGGCTCAACGAGACATATTGTGATTATATAGATATGATATAGAACTGAATAAATGTGTTTCATTTTTCAGGTGATGGGAAGTCAGATGTCATGTAAGTACATTCTGAAGTAACTTTTTACTGTAATACACAAGACCCCATCATATTGTAGCTTCTGTTATTTAGGGCTGCAACAACTAATCGATAAAGTCGATAATAATCGATAATGAAAATAGTTACCAACGAAATTCATTATCGATTAGTTGAATCGATTTTTATCGATTATAAAATGAGGGTTTTTTCAGAGCAAATAATCCGTTATAATCCGTTACATTCAATGGCTCACAGCAGTTACTACTTACCAGTCCCTCCCTGCAGTCACTCTGACGATTGGCCCTGCCCCTTCCCCTCCCAGTCCTTCCCTGCAATAACACTGCCGATTGGCCGCGCCCATTTCCTATAGCGTCCACATGGCTCAGACATTCATCTAACTGTCAGTATAACATTAATATTTGGGCTGCTGAAACTTAGGGGAGGTGGAGGTTAATTTGGGGCAGTTATGGTTAATGGGGTATTTAGGGGCAGTTATGGTTGATGGGGTGTTGAGGGTTAATTTAGGGGCAGTTATGGTTGATGAGGTGTTGAGGGTTTATTTAGGGGTAGTTATGGCTGATGGGGTGCTTAGGGTTAATTTGGGGGCAGTTATGATTAATGGGGTATTTAGGGGCAGTTATTGTTAATGGGGTGTTGAGGGTTAATTTAGGGGCAGTTATGGTTGATGGGGTGTTGAAGGTTAATTTAGGGGCAGTTTTGACAGATGGGGTGATTGGGTTCATTTGGGGCAGCTATGGTTGATGGGGGTCGTTAAGGTTAATTTAGGGGCAGTTATGGTTGATGGGTTCTTTAGGATTAATTTAATGCTGATGATGGAGGGTTAATTTAATTAATTCAATAAGGTTAACTTAATTTGCAGTTAGATGTAAAGGGGGGGGCAAACTAAGGGGAAACCAAATCCTGGGGGCAGTGAAGATTAACCCAGTACTTATTTATAAAAGTATTGTGTCGGTGTGATGTGAACAGGTCTGTGAATCTATGACGGTACTATGGCATATCTGGGGGGTATAATTCATACTGGTGTATAAGGCATATCAGGGGGCACAGTGGCATATCTGGTGGTATAAGGCATATAGGGTATATAAGGCATATGTGGAAGGCAGTGTGGCATATCTGGGGATATGTGGCATATCTGGAGGTATGTGATATCTGGGAGGTAGTGTGGCAAGCCTGGGCTCAGATGTGCATAACTGGGGGGGGGCAGGTTGGGAAATAAAAACAAGAAATGCATTTTTATCAATGTTTTTTTTATTCTGCCGTTTGTTTTTAACATCCAGTTATTTTACATTTATTTTTTTAATTGATTAATCCAAAAAAATTATTGACCAACTAATCAATTATGAAAATAATCATTAGTTGCAGCCCTACTGTTATTCAAACCCCAGACAGGGAACATATTGAGTTGTTATGGATGGTCTGCAGATCACAGTAAAGTCATCGGTTTTCATTAAAAACGATAGGAGTTCTCTGCGTTTGTTTGTTTCCTTATGAATATATGATGGCGTCTAATAGCAAAGTGGTTGATGAATGAAAAAAGAACCCAAACATATCATATTCATGTTACTTATTGCTTTGTATTTTTAGTTGAAGAAGAGCCTGCAGTGAGTGTGTGGTGAGTATTTAGAGGGAAGATCTCAGTCCACATGGTCTGTATATAAACACAGAGGCCAGTTATTAATTCTCTCTATAGATATAGCTTCTCGAAAAAGCCTCTTTTTATTTTTACACGTCTGATAGAGATGGGAGAGGGAGATTATAGTTAAAGAACAGGAGAGAAGTAACCAGGGATGGAATAACCAGGGATGGAAGAAAGGGCGAGATATCGGGACTGTGAAACACGTGGGAGAGAACGGAGGAAAGGAGGGAGTAGAGAAGTAAGTAATGAACTCATGCTTTATTTCTTATTTCAGCAAACAGGGAAACACCCAGAAGAGGTAAACATTTTTTTCACGTATAGTAACATATTCTTATATATACACAGGAGCTGGATACATTTTCATTATTCTGCGTTATTCTGTTACAATTACGTGCAGCTGGAGATCATACTGAGACCTCCTGTATAGAAGAAACAGTAACAGAAGATCAATTAATACTATATAATTATTAATATTATTATGTCATTTATGGAGCTCCTTTATATTTTTCAGCACCGTTCAATCATAATATATGGTCAACTAGACTGCCAACTGTATAACAAGATTATTACAAACAGATAATATTCCATTATTTAGAGACAGGTTCTAATATCTTCTAATAATGTGTCCTTTTGTTTTTCTTACAGATACTTCTGCTGCTGCTTCATGAATTTTTTGAGATATTAATTTTAAAGATATATATATAATGATAATTATTAAAAATATATATATAATTCAAAAAAGTTTTTTTTTTTTTTGTTTGAGTCATCTGTTTCTGGCTTAGACAGCAGTTTGACCCTAAATGATCTGGGTTTTATTTTTCGACTCTGTTCTCTTTGTAAAATGATCAGGTATTTGTCCCTAATTCTAACCCTGGACAGCCTAAACCCTGTAACAAGGACACGAGGTTGTAAAGGACATGACCCATAATGACTTAAACATATATACGTATACACATGCAAAACCATTGATAAATACAAAACACAACACACCATATTTGGATGAATCAGGCCGTGGACTTGTATTTAGTTTATCATTTAAACAAACTTTCAGCTGTAACTTAATAACTTTGTAACCACTGTAACATAAACACAAGCCCAGAGCACCAGACTAAATTCACCTAAACTTGCCAACCGCCCTAAAAGCCAGCCAGCCAGCATAACTTAAACATACAGTTCACCCTAAAAGCTATAGGGTAACTATACCCCAATAAAAGCCACGACAAAAAGGTCAAAAACAATATACATAATATAGGGTGGGTGGGAGGGCACATCTTCACTAAATCTTCCATGGAGTCTTCGGCTTACCAACCTCGCCACTGCTCACCAGACTCAAGGTCAGTGCAGTATAGGCTCAGCGGTTCGCCAAGTAAGTAGACAAGCCCCTCAAAAACGCCTCTATTTATAGTTGTATTTCCCACCCATAGCAGCGTGAGACACCCGCGAGGTAGGCGCGAGGCGACCACGAGGCAGCGCGAGACACCTAAAAAACGTGGCAAAGCACTAGCGCAGGCGCAAATCAAAAACAGCTTACCTAAATGTTTATTTTTATCTATCTATCTATCTATCTAGCCTACACTTTCTATTGATAAACTGACCTATATCTGCCCCCACAACCTCATGGCATCCTGCCCTATGGGTGCAGGATTTATCAATATGTAATGCCCTGGAGCAAGGCCACTAGCCCTTAATCTAACCCATAAAGGGGCTCCATGCATTTTTTAATTTATTACATTAAAAATACATTTTGGAAAGTATTCTTTTTTTTCTTAATTTTCTTCTTAAAGAGGTTTAGTCCCTTCATCCTTGAAACCTGTACCAAGAAGCCCATTAGAACATATCAGTACGTCCTGACTTGCTGATCTTGGGAGATCAGGCAGTCATTAGAAGCCAGCTTTGTTGGCTCCCTGCAGCCCAATCTTGTTTAACATTGCTCGCTGCGAGACCTGGTACACCGTCATACAAGGATTGCCTGAAATAAATAAATAACAACCAAAATTTTTAAAAAGAACCTCTTAGTCCTAACACTATAAGTATTATAGTATATAGTATACAAAATCACTAGCCCCAAGCCCTAAACTATGTAATATAGGGTAATATGTAAAGCATGGATGTGGCTTTCTTAAACAAAGAAGAACTATGTATGTGGGGACCGTAATCAGAAGATGCTGGTGAATATAAACTGTGTCATTGTTCAGCTGAGGCACCAACAGTACAGAAGGAACTTTAAGAAAAATATATGATTTCACCCTCACAGCTATTTTCTGCGATCCAGGCGCATCCCCTCTTCGACGAGACTCGGAGGTGGAACCCCTCTGCCGATAGCGTTGTCAGGATCCTTGATCCGCATACCACTTTTTGAGTTCACATAATAATAATAAAACACATAGGAGACCGAAATTTTGTTGGAAAGTGTATGGCCACAGCGCGTTATTAGTTTGTTTATCGCACACTATAAGAAAACAGTATTCAAATGTTAATACTCGTCAAACGCTGCTTGACGCTATCTCTGTCAATCAATACACCTTGTAAAAACAGTAAACGTTTAGTCATAAGACTTAAAATATTCATAAAACATATGGCAACAAGCCACTGTAACCAATGCCGACATTACTCCCGCCTGCCGTAAACCTACATTGGCAGGCAGACTGGCATAAATCAGATTACGTTATCAAAGGGACCCTGCCCTAGGGAAAACAATACAACTTACTGAGGCGTACCTCCACCTCACTATTGACGAACCGTCTCCAAAAAATTCATTAACAGGAACCACACAAACAAAAACCGCCTATCAAAATACATCAAGATGACCGAAACAACAGGGAGGGAGGGAGGGAGGGAGGGACGTGCCAGGAACAAGGGGAGGTGTCCAAAATTAACAATTGCACACCAATCACCACTTTTTTAGCCCGGTGCCAAGTAGCTGCAACAGCAAATCATATAACATCCAAAAATAGTTACCGGCACTCCAGGGACTTCTTTAAATAATCACTCGAGAAACTGCAGTTTTCTAATCAACGTTTCAGTCTGTTTATTAGATGAAAGTCTAAGTGAAAGGAGTGCCGGTAACTATTTTTGGATGTTATATATATATATACCATATATATATATATATATATATATATATATATATGTACCACACCTTTCTGTTACCTATTCCCTGCCTCCACTACACCACATGGTTTCTAAGGCTAGGCTGTTCACTTTACCTTGCCCCGGTCATGCAGCCCCATGCAGTTCGTTTTGGCCTCTGGGGCTTTCTAGATCAGAAGGGTTCAGCTTTGTTGCAGGGCTGGATACTCACCTGGACGATCTCTGCTCTTCACCTGCTGACACTTCTTCCTCCACGGAGACAGCCTGCAGCATGGGTCTGATGTTCGTCCTGGACGAGTTGGTGACTTGCATTGTGGAAACTCAGGAGATAATTTATATTGGATTGCAATATATTTTATTTTAGTGCTAAGCTACATTTAAATTATTGAGATAGTGGGTCTCCAAAATACATAAAAATAATAATAATAATGTTCAGAAAAGGCTTAATATGTCCATAAATGCATTTAACAATATATACAAAATATAGCCCCTTTTCTACATTGGCTTCCCCTCCCTGCTAAAAATGTTTTTCTTAAATCTTAATATGCTCAAAATACATTCACTCACTTTGTATAAAACATTTTTTTCCACATTGATCAGCTTTAACTTCCCCTCCCTGCTAGAGTTGTGATGCTAGGCAGTGATGTCATAATGCCGACTCTCAATAACAGTGAGCTAGCAGTAATCTCTTTCTCACACATCATTTAACAAACAGCAGCGAACACACGCATATCAGCAAAATACAAACATGCAAACCAGCAACATACACACACACACATATATTATATATACACACATATACACACATACACTCCAAACAAAGTATACACGACTGTTTAATATTATGGAGCCATCTCGATTGGATGCATTTCTTGACTGTTTGGTGAAAGTCTGGTAGGAAGTCTCACCTTTGTGGAGATAATCTTTCTATTCTCAATAGTTTCTTTTTAACTGTATTTCTATGTTATGCTTTTTCTGCCTCCCCTTTTTCCCCTTGCTTTGTATTTTTATGTTTCTAGTTTATTTATATATCATTGACTTTTTAACACATTTATTGTGAAAAATTCTGAAGGATCTGTTTCAGGCAACAATTTATTTTTTATTATATGGAGAATGATTGAAGGGAAAAGCTTTCTGTTTCACTAAAAGTCCTGGCCAAGTTGGTGACTTGCATTGCAGAAACTCAGGAGATAATTTATATTTGATTGCAATATATTTGATTTTAGTGCTAAGCTACATTTAAATTATTGAGATAGTGGGTCTCCAAAATATATAAAAACCTGAATAATGTTCAGAAAAGGCTTAATATGTCCATAAATGCATTAAACAATGTATACAAAATATAGCCCTTTTTCTACATTAGCTTCCCCTCCCTGCTAAAAATGTTTTTCTTAAATCTTAATATGCTCAAAATACATTCACTCACTTTGTATAAAACATTTTTTTCCACATTAATCAGCTTTAACTTCCCCTCCCTGCTAGAGTTGTGATGCTAGGCAGTGATGTCATAATGCCGACTCTCAATAACAGTGAGCTAGCAGTAATCTCTTTCTCACACATCATTTAACAAACAGCAGCGAACACACACATATCAGCAAAATACATACATGCAAACCAGCAACACACACACACACACACACAGCCCTTTTTCTACATTAGCTTCCCCTCCGTGCTAGAGTTGTGATGCTAGGCAGTGAAGTCATAATGTAGACGCTCAACATCAGTGAGCTAACAGTAATCTTTCTCTCACACATCACCGGAAAATAACAAACAGCTACACACCCAAATCAGCAACAGACATACACACAAATCAGCATGGAAACTTACAATACTATTATATATATATATATATATATATATATATATATATATTATATATATATATATTTTATATATATATATATATATATATATATATATATATATATATATATATATATATACATACATATATATATGTGACATGTACGCTCAATGGAAAGTATACATGATTGATTCATTTTATGGAGCCGTCTTGATTGGATGCATTTCTTGACTGGTGAATGTCTGGTAGGAATTCTCTCATATTTGGATATATCTTTCTATTCTCTATTGTTTATTTCAAACTGTATTTACATTTTATGCCCTTTCTGCTTTCCCTACTTTCTGTTTTTATTGGTTTTTTTTTCACCCTTACTTTGTATTTTTGTGTTTCTGTTATATGTATGTATATATCATTGACTTTTTTAACACATTTAATGTGGAAAATGATAAAAAAAATTTAATTTGTCAGAATTTGTGCCAAATGAAGACAATTTGCTCATAATTTTGCATTCTAACCAAGCTCCAATCCCAAAAGCTTAATTTCTTTATTTTTGGTATTGACAATATGACCAAATTCAAAACTTTAGATAAAATTTGCTGAAAGTTTCTTATTTAAGTTCTAGTCTTCCATTAGGGCACAAAAATATCTTATATTTAAAATGTCTGATTTTGCTTAACTCTTCCATGACCAATGGAATTTGTTTATATAATATTAGATATATTTGAAAGTAAGTGGAATGATTGTGTTATTCTGGCAGTTGGTGGCCTGTATTGGGAATCCCACGGGGACAAGTTATATTTGAATTAAATATATATTATATTTTAGTGTTAGGCTACATTTAAATGATTGAACTGAACAAATTTTATTTTTTAATTTTGCTGTGTAGGATGCCAAATTCCATAAAAAGCTGGTTAATGTGGACAAAAATCCACTTATTGTCTCTGATCTTTACTTAAAACATTGTAAAAAAAAAATGTGGCCTTTTTATCCACATTAATCAGCTTTCTCATTCATTTTTAGTTTTCTTCTCAGAAAGAGCTAAAAATGTTTTTCATTAATGATTAATGTCTGGAATGTCTGTTTATACAACCTAGCAAAAATATGCATAGAGTTAAAAAAATATGTGAAAATTATTGGAATTGTATGCAAACAATTTTTCTTTTAGGTATTAATTTCAGTTTAGGTAAGGAGCTGCAGTAGACCATCTTCTCCATGGTGTAACATTTTGCCGGTCAATGGCAAGAAAGCACTCCCAATTAAAACTAGTGTTTTCTGCACATGCACATAGAAGGGTCTATACAAAGGAAAGATTTTGCAACTTTACAATTATAAACGTAATATGTTTTTGCCTAGAACAGTTTTGACATATAAAGCAATTAAATGACTGATCACGGAAGGGGCAGTTAACACAGAACAAGCCACTATAACAAACACATAGACAGAAAAATGTATAGTGTAACACTTCGAGGACCAGCATTGCAGGAACCCTATAGAGAGAAAGTTTCCAGACAGTTGGATTTCGAACTGTCGTGGTTCCTGATAATAGCAATCAGTACTATAGACCCTTAGGACCGCTGAATAGTCAGAGACAAAGAATCACCTGAAGGGTAAGGCCAGAGACCTTACATGAAATTATCACTCATAGCCTGAAGAGACACGGACAGGTGGACAGGTGCAGTTAGAGAAGGGTGCTTGTCTTACTTTGTCTGTAAAGGCTTGAGTTTTCAATGCAAAAAAGATTCCCTGGTGAGTGCCCGTTAGCGATGTCTGACATGACAATTGGCAGATCCAGAGACTAATTGCGGAAAGGGATGTTACATTAACACAGACCAAGCCACAAACACTTGGACAAAAATTTGTATAGTGTAACATTTGGAGGACAAGCATTGAAGGAACCTGATAGCCAGTAAATTTCAAGGCAGGTGGATTTAGACCTGTTTTGGTTCCTGATAATAGTGTTCAATACTATACACCCTTAAGACCGCAGGATAGTCAGAGAAAAAGAATCACCTGAAGGGTAAGGCCGGAGACCTTACATGAAATTATCAGACATAGCCTGAAGAGACACGGACAGGTAGACAGGTGCAGTTAGAACCCTGTAAGAAGGGTGCTTGTCTTACTTTGTCTGTAAAGGCTTGAGTTTTCAATGCAAAAAAGATTCCCGGGTGAGTGCCCATTAGCGATGGCTGATGTGGCAATTGGTAGATCCAGAGACTGATTGCGGAAAGGGATGTTACACTAACACACACAGACACTCACACTAACACAGACCAAGCACAAACACCCTTAAGACCAAGGACAGTCAGAGACAAAGAATCACCTGAAGGGTAAGGCCTGAGACCTTACATGAAATTATCACTCATAACCTGAAGAGACACGGACAGGTGCACAGGTGCAGTTAGAGACAGGTGGATAGGCTTGTCTTACTTTGTCTGTAAAGGCTTGAGTTTTAAATGCAAAAAAGATTCCATGGGTGAGTGCCTGCCGGCGATGGCTGACGTGACAACTGACAGATCCAGAGACTGATTGCGGAAAGGGATGTTACACTAACACACACAGACACTCACACTAACACAGATCAAGCCACAAACACTTGGACAAAAATTTGTATAGTGTAACATTTGGAAGACAAGCATTGAAGGAACCTGGTAGCCAGTAAATTTCTAGACAGCTGGATTTAGACCTGTTGTGGTTCCTGATAATAGCGTTCAATACTATACACCCTTAAGACCGCAGGATAGTCAGAGACAAAGAATCACCTGAAGGGTAAGGCCAGAGACCTTACATGAAATTATCACTCATAGCCTGAAGAGACACGGACAGGTAGACAGGTGCAGTTAGAACCCTGTAAGGAGGGTGCTTGTGTTACTTTGTCTGTAAAGGCTTGAGTTTTAAATGCAAAAAAGATTCCCTGGTGAGTGCCCATTAGCGATGGCTGATGTGGCAATTGGTAGATCCAGAGACTGATTGCGGAAAGGGATGTTACACTAACACACACAGACACTCACACTAATACAGAGCAAGCACAAACACCCTTAAGACAAAGGACAGTCAGAGACAAAGAATCACCTGAAGGGTAAGGCCTGAGACCTTACATGAAATTATCACTCATAACCTGAAGAGACACGGACAGGTGCACAGGTGCAGTTAGAGAAGGGTGCTTGTCTTACTTTGTCTGTAAAGGCTTGAGTTTTCAATGCAAAAAAGATTCCCTGGTGAGTGCCCGTTAGCGATGTCTGACGTGGCAATTGGCAGATCCAGAGACTGATTGCGGAAAGGGATGTTACACTAACACAGATCAAGCCACAAACACTTGGACAAAAAAAATTGTACAGTGTAACATTTGGAGGACTAGCATTGAAGGAACCCGATAGCCAGTAAATTTCTAGACAGGTGGATTTAGACCTGTTTTGGTTCCTGATAATAGCGCTCAATACTATAAACCCTTAAGACCAAGGATAGCCAGAGACAAAGAATCACCTGAAGGGTAAGGCCAAAGACCTTACATGAAATTATCACTCAATTGGCAGATCCAGAGACTGATTGCGGAAAGGGATGTTACACTAACACAGACCAAGCCACAAACACTTGGAGGACAAGCATTGAAGGAACCTTACAGCCAGTAAATTTCAAGACAGGTGGATTTAGACCTGTTTTGGTTCCTAATAATAGCGCTCAATACTATACACCCTTAAGACAGCAGGATAGTCAGAGACAAAGAATCACCTGAAGGGTAAGGCCAGAGACCTTACATGAAATTATCACTCATAGCCTGAAGAGACACGGACAGGTGGACAGGTGCAGTTAGAGAAGGGTGCTTGTCTTACTTTGTCTGTAAAGGCTTGAGTTTTAAATGCAAAAAAGATTCCATGGTGAGTGCCTGTCGGCGATGGCTGATGTGGCAATTGGCAGATCCAGAGACTGATTGTGGAAAGGGATGTTACACTAACACACACAGACACTCACACAGACCAAGCACAAACACCTAGACAAAAATGTGTATAGTGTAACATTTGGAGGACCAGTGTTGAAGGAACCTGATAGGCAGTATATTTCAAGACAGGTGGATTTAGACCTGTTTTGGTTCCAGATAATAGCGCTCAGTACTATACACCCTTAAGACCAAGGACAGTAAGAGACAAAGAATCACCTGAAGGGTAAGGCCGGAGACCTTACATGAAATTATCACTCATAGCCTGAAGAGACACGGACAGGTGCAGTTAGAGAAGGGTGCTTGTCTTACTTTGTCTGTAAAGGCTTGAGTTTTTAAATGCAAAAAAGATTCCATGGGTGAGTGCCTGTCGGCGATGGCTGACGTGTCAATTGGAAGATCCAGAGACTGATTGCGGAAAGGGATGTTACACTAACACAGACCAAGCCACAACACTTGGACACAAATTTGTATAGTGTAACATTTGGAGGACCAGTGTTGAAGGAACCTGATAGGCAGTAAATTTCAAGACAGGTGGATTTAGACCTGTTTTGGTTCCAGATAATAGCGCTCAGTACTATACACCCTTAAGACCAAGGACAGTAAGAGACAAAGAATCACCTGAAGGGTAAGGCCGGAGACCTTACATGAAATTATCACTCATAGCCTGAAGAGACACGGACAGGTGGACAGGTGCAGTTAGAGAAGGGTGCTTGTCTTACTTTGTCTGTAAAGGCTTGAGTTTTTAAATGCAAAAAAGATTCCATGGGTGAGTGCCTGCCGGCGATGGCTGACATGACAACTGGCAGATCCAGAGACTGATTGCGGAAAGGGATGTTACACTAACACACACAGACACTCACACTAACACAGATCAAGCCACAAACACTTGGACAAAAATTTGTATAGTGTAACATTTGGAAGACAAGCATTGAAGGAACCTGGTAGCCAGTAAATTTCTAGACAGGTGGATTTAGACCTGTTGTGGTTCCTGATAATAGCGTTCAATACTATACACCCTTAAGACCGCAGGATAGTCAGAGACAAAGAATCACCTGAAGGGTAAGGCCAGAGACCTTACATGAAATTATCACTCATAGCCTGAAGAGACATGGACAGGTAGACAGGTGCAGTTAGAACCCTGTAAGGAGGGTGCTTGTGTTACTTTGTCTGTAAAGGCTTGAGTTTTAAATGCAAAAAAGATTCCATGGTGAGTGCCCATTAGCGATGGCTGATGCGGCAATTGGTAGATCCAGAGACTGATTGCGGAAAGGGATGTTACACTAACACACACAGACACTCACACTAACACAGACCAAGCACAAACACCCTTAAGACCAAGGACAGTCAGAGACAAAGAATCACCTGAAGGGTAAGGCCTGAGACCTTACATGAAATTATCACTCATAACCTGAAGAGACACGGACAGGTGCACAGGTGCAGTTAGAGAAGGGTGCTTGTCTTACTTTGTCTGTAAAGGCTTGAGTTTTCAATGCAAAAAAGATTCCCTGGTGAGTGCACGTTAGCGATGTCTGTCGTGGCAATTGGCAGATCCAGAGACTGATTGCGGAAAGGGATGTTACACTAACACAGATCAAGCCACAAACACTTGGACAAAAACATTTTTGTATAGTGTAACATTTGGAGGACTAGCATTGAAGGAACCCGATAGCCAGTAAATTTCTAGACAGGTGGATTTAGACCTGTTTTGGTTCCTGATAATAGCGCTCAATACTATAAACCCTTAAGACCAAGGATAGCCAGAGACAAAGAATCCCCTGAAGGGTAAGGCCAAAGACCTTACATGAAATTATCACTCAATTGGCAGATCCAGAGACTGATTGCGGAAAGGGATGTTACACTAACACAGACCCAGCCACAAACACTTGGAGGACAAGCATTGAAGGAACCTTACAGCCAGTAAATTTCAAGACAGGTGGATTTAGACCTGTTTTGGTTCCTAATAATAGCGCTCAATACTATACACCCTTAAGACAGCAGGATAGTCAGAGACAAAGAATCACCTGAAGGGTAAGGCCAGAGACCTTACATGAAATTATCACTCATAGCCTGAAGAGACACGGACAGGTGGACATTTGCAGTTAGAGAAGGGTGCTTGTCTTACTTTGTCTGTAAAGGCTTGAGTTTTAAATGCAAAAAAGATTCCATGGTGAGTGCCTGTCGGCGATGGCTGATGTGGCAATTGGCAGATCCAGAGACTGATTGCGGAAAGGGATGTTACACTGACACACACAGACACTCACACATACACAGACCAAGCACAAACACCTAGACAAAAATGTGTATAGTGTAACATTTGGAGGACCAGTGTTGAAGGAACCTGATAGGCAGTAAATTTCAAGACAGGTGGATTTAGACCTGTTTTGGTTCCAGATAATAGGGCTCAGTACTATACACCCTTAAGACCAAGGACAGTATGAGACAATGAATCACCTGAAGGGTAAGGCCAGAGACCTTACATGAAATTATCACTCATAGCCTGAAGAGACACAGACAGGTGCAGTTAGAGAAGGGTGCTTGTCTTACTTTCTCTGTAAAGGCTTGAGTTTTTAAATGCAAAAAAGATTCCATGGGTGAGTGCCTGTCGGCGATGGCTGACGTGACAATTGGAAGATCCAGAGACTGATTGCGGAAAGGGATGTTACACTAACACAGACCAAGCCACAAACACTTGGACACAAATTTGTATAGTGTAACATTTGGAGGACCAGTGTTGAAGGAACCTGATAGGCAGTAAATTTCAAGACAGGTGGATTTAGACCTGTTTTGGTTCCAGATAATAGCGCTCAGTACTATACACCCTTAAGACCAAGGACAGTAAGAGACAAAGAATCACCTGAAGGGTAAGGCCGGAGACCTTACATGAAATTATCACTCCTAGCCTGAAGAGACATGGACAGGTGGACAGGTGCAGTTAGAGAAGGGTGCTTGTCTTACTTTGTCTGTAAAGGCTTGAGTTTTTAAATGCAAAAAAGATTCCATGGGTGAGTGCCTGCCGGCGATGGCTGACGTGACAACTGGCAGATCCAGAGACTGATTGCGGAAATTGATGTTACACTAACACACACAGACACTCACACTAACACAGATCAAGCCACAAACACTTGGACAAAAATTTGTATAGTGTAACATTTGGAAGACAAGCATTGAAGGAACCTGGTAGCCAGTAAATTTCTAGACAGGTGGATTTAGACCTGTTGTGGTTCCTGATAATAGCGTTCAATACTATACACCCTTAAGACCGCAGGATAGTCAGAGACAAAGAATCACCTGAAGGGTAAGGCCAGAGACCTTACATGAAATTATCACTCATAGCCTGAAGAGACATGGACAGGTAGACAGGTGCAGTTAGAACCCTGTAAGGAGGGTGCTTGTGTTACTTTGTCTGTAAAGGCTTGAGTTTTAAATGCAAAAAAGATTCCATGGTGAGTGCCCATTAGCGATGGCTGATGCGGCAATTGGTAGATCCAGAGACTGATTGCGGAAAGGGATGTTACACTAACACACACAGACACTCACACTAACACAGACCAAGCACAAATACCCTTAAGACCAAGGACAGTCAGAGACAAAGAATCACCTGAAGGGTAAGGCCTGAGACCTTACATGAAATTATCACTCATAACCTGAAGAGACACGGACAGGTGCACAGGTGCAGTTAGAGAAGGGTGCTTGTCTTACTTTGTCTGTAAAGGCCTGAGTTTTCAATGAAAAAAGATTCCCTGGTGAGTGCCCGTTAGCGATGTCTGTCGTGGCAATTGGCAGATCCAGAGACTGATTGCGGAAAGGGATGTTACACTAACACAGATCAAGCCACAAACACTTGGACAAAAAAATTTGTATAGTGTAACATTTGGAGGACTAGCATTGAAGGAACCCGATAGCCAGTAAATTTCTAGACAGGTGGATTTAGACCTGTTTTGGTTCCTGATAATAGCGCTCAATACTATAAACCCTTAAGACCAAGGATAGCCAGAGACAAAGAATCCCCTGAAGGGTAAGGCCAAAGACCTTACATGAAATTATCACTCAATTGGCAGATCCAGAGACTGATTGCGGAAAGGGATGTTACACTAACACAGACCAAGCCACAAACACTTGGAGGACAAGCATTGAAGGAACCTTACAGCCAGTAAATTTCAAGACAGGTGGATTTAGACCTGTTTTGGTTCCTAATAATAGCGCTCAATACTATACACCCTTAAGACAGCAGGATAGTCAGAGACAAAGAATCACCTGAAGGGTAAGGCCAGAGACCTTACATGAAATTATCACTCATAGCCTGAAGAGACACGGACAGGTGGACATTTGCAGTTAGAGAAGGGTGCTTGTCTTACTTTGTCTGTAAAGGCTTGAGTTTTAAATGCAAAAAAGATTCCATGGTGAGTGCCTGTCGGCGATGGCTGATGTGGCAATTGGCAGATCCAGAGACTGATTGCGGAAAGGGATGTTACACTGACACACACAGACACTCACACATACACAGACCAAGCACAAACACCTAGACAAAAATGTGTATAGTGTAACATTTGGAGGACCAGTGTTGAAGGAACCTGATAGGCAGTAAATTTCAAGACAGGTGGATTTAGACCTGTTTTGGTTCCAGATAATAGGGCTCAGTACTATACACCCTTAAGACCAAGGACAGTAAGAGACAAAGAATCACCTGAAGGGTAAGGCCGGAGACCTTACATGAAATTATCACTCCTAGCCTGAAGAGACATGGACAGGTGGACAGGTGCAGTTAGAGAAGGGTGCTTGTCTTACTTTGTCTGTAAAGGCTTGAGTTTTTAAATGCAAAAAAGATTCCATGGGTGAGTTCCTGCCGGCGATGGCTGACATGACAACTGGCAGATCCAGAGACTGATTGCGGAAAGGGATGTTACACTAACACACACAGACACTCACACAGACCAAGCACAAACACCTAGACAAAAATGTGTATAGTGTAACATTTGGAGGACCAGTGTTGAAGGAACCTGATAGGCAGTAAATTTCAAGACAGGTGGATTTAGACCTGTTTTGGTTCCAGATAATAGGGCTCAGTACTATACACCCTTAAGACCAAGGACAGTAAGAGACAAAGAATCACCTGAAGGGTAAGGCCAGAGACCTTACATGAAATTATCACTCATAGCCTGAAGAGACACAGACAGGTGCAGTTAGAGAAGGGTGCTTGTCTTACTTTCTCTGTAAAGGCTTGAGTTTTTAAATGCAAAAAAGATTCCATGGGTGAGTGCCTGTCGGTGATGGCTGACGTGACAATTGGAAGATCCAGAGACTGATTGCGGAAAGGGATGTTACACTAACACAGACCAAGCCACAAACACTTGGACACAAATTTGTATAGTGTAACATTTGGAGGACCAGTGTTGAAGGAACCTGATAGGCAGTAACTTTCAAGACAGGTGGATTTAGACCTGTTTTGGTTCCAGATAATAGCGCTCAGTACTATACACCCTTAAGACCAAGGACAGTAAGAGACAAAGAATCACCTGAAGGGTAAGGCCGGAGACCTTACATGAAATTATCACTCCTAGCCTGAAGAGACACGGACAGGTGGACAGGTGCAGTTAGAGAAGGGTGCTTGTCTTACTTTGTCTGTAAAGGCTTGAGTTTTTAAATGCAAAAAAGATTCCATGGGTGAGTGCCTGCCGGCGATGGCTGACGTGACAACTGGCAGATCCAGAGACTGATTGCGGAAATTGATGTTACACTAACACACACAGACACTCACACTAACACAGATCAAGCCACAAACACTTGGACAAAAATTTGTATAGTGTAACATTTGGAAGACAAGCATTGAAGGAACCTGGTAGCCAGTAAATTTCTAGACAGGTGGATTTAGACCTGTTGTGGTTCCTGATAATAGCGTTCAATACTATACACCCTTAAGACCGCAGGATAGTCAGAGACAAAGAATCACCTGAAGGGTAAGGCCAGAGACCTTACATGAAATTATCACTCATAGCCTGAAGAGACACGGACAGGTAGACAGGTGCAGTTAGAACCCTGTAAGGAGGGTGCTTGTGTTACTTTGTCTGTAAAGGCTTGAGTTTTAAATGCAAAAACGATTCCCTGGTGAGTGCCCATTAGCGATGGCTGATGTGGCAATTGGTAGATCCAGAGACTGATTGCGGAAAGGGATGTGACACTAACACACACAGACACTCACACTAACACAGACCAAGCACAAACACCCTTAAGACCAAGGACAGTCAGAGACAAAGAATCACCTGAAGGGTAAGGCCTGAGACCTTACATGAAATTATCACTCATAACCTGAAGAGACACGGACAGGTGCACAGGTGCAGTTAGAGAAGGGTGCTTGTCTTACTTTGTCTGTAAAGGCCTGAGTTTTCAATGAAAAAAGATTCCCTGGTGAGTGCCCGTTAGCGATGTCTGTCGTGGCAATTGGCAGATCCAGAGACTGATTGCGGAAAGGGATGTTACACTAACACAGATCAAGCCACAAACACTTGGACAAAAAAATTTGTATAGTGTAACATTTGGAGGACTAGCATTGAAGGAACCCGATAGCCAGTAAATTTCTAGACAGGTGGATTTAGACCTGTTTTGGTTCCTGATAATAGCGCTCAATACTATAAACCCTTAAGACCAAGGATAGCCAGAGACAAAGAATCCCCTGAAGGGTAAGGCCAAAGACCTTACATGAAATTATCACTCAATTGGCAGATCCAGAGACTGATTGCGGAAAGGGATGTTACACTAACACAGACCAAGCCACAAACACTTGGAGGACAAGCATTGAAGGAACCTTACAGCCAGTAAATTTCAAGACAGGTGGATTTAGACCTGTTTTGGTTCCTAATAATAGCGCTCAATACTATACACCCTTAAGACAGCAGGATAGTCAGAGACAAAGAATCACCTGAAGGGTAAGGCCAGAGACCTTACATGAAATTATCACTCATAGCCTGAAGAGACACGGACAGGTGGACATTTGCAGTTAGAGAAGGGTGCTTGTCTTACTTTGTCTGTAAAGGCTTGAGTTTTAAATGCAAAAAAGATTCCATGGTGAGTGCCTGTTGGCGATGGCTGATGTGGCAATTGGCAGATCCAGAGACTGATTGCGGAAAGGGATGTTACACTGACACACACAGACACTCACACATACACAGACCAAGCACAAACACCTAGACAAAAATGTGTATAGTGTAACATTTGGAGGACCAGTGTTGAAGGAACCTGATAGGCAGTAAATTTCAAGACAGGTGGATTTAGACCTGTTTTGGTTCCAGATAATAGGGCTCAGTACTATACACCCTTAAGACCAAGGACAGTATGAGACAATGAATCACCTGAAGGGTAAGGCCAGAGACCTTACATGAAATTATCACTCATAGCCTGAAGAGACACGGACAGGTGCAGTTAGAGAAGGGTGCTTGTCTTACTTTGTCTGTAAAGGCTTGAGTTTTTAAATGCAAAAGAGATTCCCTGGTAAGTGCCTGTTGGCGACGGCTGACGTGACAATTTGTAGATTCAGAGACTTATCATGGAGGGGACAGTTACACTAACCTACACAGACACTCACACTAACATATACAAAGCTACTAACACAAACCCCTAGACACAAAGACGTACAGTGTAACATTTGGAGGACCAGCGTTGCAGTAACCTGATAGACAGTAAGTTTCCAGACAGGTCGATTTTGACCTGTCGTGGTTCCTGATAATAGCGCTCAGTGCTATATACCCTTAGGACTGGAGGACAGTCAGAGACAACAAGTCACTTGAAGGGTGAGTCCTGAGACCTTACATGAAATTATCACTCATAGCCTGAAGAAGCAGAGGCTCAGCACTCAAATGATAAGGTGAGTTTATTTAACGCAGGCAATGTTTCGACGCACAGGTCTTTCTCAAGCCTTGAGAAACACATAGAGTGTAACACTTGGAGGACCAGCATTGCTGGAACCTCATAGGAAATATGTTTCCAGACAGGTGGATTTTGAGCGGTGTGATTCCTGGTAAAAGGCTTGAGTTTTTAAATGCCAAAGAGATTTCCCATTGAGTGCCTGACAATTGGCAGATCCAAGACTGATCGCGGAAATGGATGTTACACTAACACAGACAGACACTCACACTAAGATAGACAAAGCCAAAAACATCTAGACACAAATATGTATAGTGTAACACTTGGAGGACCAGCGTTGCAGGAACCTGATAAAATCTAGGATGACGAGTTTTCTAAAGGATTTACATACGGGGTTGTCTTCATAAAATTCCAAAAAGAATCCCTGGTGAGTGCTTGTTGTTTACGGCAGAAGTGACAATTGGCAGATCCAGAGCCTGATCACAGTAGGGGCAGTTACACTAACTCACACAGGTACTCAGACTAATACAACTAGACACACTATCATACGCAGACAATCACACTAACAGAGACCAAGCAACTGTAACAAACACCTAGACACTGATACTTATCATGTAACACTTGAATGACCGGCGTTGTAGGAACCCGATAGACAGTAAGTTTCCCGACAGGTGAATTTCGAGCAGCGTGGTACCTTGTAATAGTGCTCAGTATACGGCAGGACACTCAGAAACACCAAGTCACTTAAATGGTGAGGCAAGAGACCTTACATGACATCCTCGCTGAGGAGAGATGCAGGTAGATACAGGTAAGAAAGGTGCTCATCTTACGTTGTCTGTAAAGGCTTGAGTTCTTAAATGCAAAAGAGCATGGTAGATCCATGCACTGATCGCAGAAGGGACAGCTACATTAACACACAGATATCCAGACACAAGCACATGCTAAAATATCCACACACATGCCAACATACCCACAAACACTAGCATACCCTGGAACACATACATACACACACTAACATCCCTAAAGACACACGTTTTGTAGTGGAACGTGACTCAACGAAGAGAGTTAATATAAAGATTCCCTCTATAGCTCTATATTCTAAAGGAGTCATGTTTTTTTTTCCAGTAGCTAGTACACAGAGCTGTTATTCTAACTAACTTTATGTTGCTTTCCCTTTTAGAAGTGAGCATGATGATCATCTTTTCTTCAACATTACCTGAACAAGTTATAAAGTTCCAATTATATAATAATAAGATCCACAGAGCCACCATCAGCAAGTCCATTCTACTTCCAGTACAATTGTGCTTGCGACCTCAGTTTAATTACTAACCTCTTATTGCCTAGAGGGAGGCAGTCCTTTTAGCCATGGATCCCCAGAGGTTTCCCCCACAGGGGGTTTTCCTCTCCTGAGTGCTGGAGGATGACTAAGTGAGTCCAGAAGGCATTTTCTGTACTCTCGAGTACTACTTAATGTACTTGACCAGGCTTTTTGTAGAGAATATCAAAAGCCACATTATGCTAGGTGCTACTTTCAACTACAGATATTTTTCTAATAAATAATATAATTTTAAAGTTCAAATGTACTCATTGTATTGTTTATTATCCTACTTGTGACATTTTCATGTGGTTTAACCTGTGGACCTCAGCCTCTCTCTCTCTCTTCACTTGGCAGTAGGGAATCTGATTTTGAAATGGACAATTCAGTATTTAGTCTCCCTATCAGACCATCACAGTTTAACAAAACTGAGGGTATGGGTGGAACAGGCCTAATATGAAGCTTATTTTAGCACTTCAGAGCTCTGTTTATGATCTACTAATCATATATTCTACTGTGGCAAATACAGTGAATTCCAATATATGCTTATAATAATGTAACATACTAAATCTTCCAACCATTTTGAAAATAAATTGATTCAAATAAGCAGCTGTAAGTCATAAAACACAAGAATGATGCAAAAAGGTCTATAAAGCACTTACAAGACATTTACATAATATCTCAAGATATTACAAAATGGTAAAGTAAACATTTATATTCCCTTATCTATCAAGTAAAACTTATTTTACATAGATGAGGAATTTGCAAGAAACTTAAATTTTCTTAACCAGAAGTCATCGAACATAAGACGAAGTTACCTGGCAGAGAAAATTTCTCGAAAGCATTACTTTTTATAGGAGCTTAGACAACTGTGTGTATGAGTCAGTGTCCTCTATGATGTTTCCATATGCATGCGTTAGGTGTGAATCTCATGCAGGTTAACAGAACCAGAGTGAACATCTTAACATATAACACGGATCGGTTGAGTAGTTGCCCTCGTATACATGCATTTGATTTGACTCGCAAACACGTTCTTTGATATGTGACCATCATTCAAAGTTCAAAGTTCAGTCATTTTATGTGACCATATCTTGACTTCTTTATCCAATTTTATCCTTGCTAATGATCTTTGTTAAAGGCATTGTCAATACTTAGTTCTTCTTTGCATCCACCTAACAAAAGGGGGAAAAGAGCGTTGAATGTGTTTATACATACATACATAGCACTCAATTCAAGGTGTGTACATGCAAAATCTGCATAAGCTGGGTGGTTGAGTGTGTCGAAGCAATTTCTGGGCTGTTGGTAGTTATGGAAGAGCAGTGTAACTACGTTGGCTGGTCTGTAATTCCTTAAAGACTGCTTAGGACTTCCTTATTCCATTGGTGGGGAAGTCCATGGTTTACTATACTTGGTGTCTGGTGGTAAAGTGGGAGGATATAAAAATTACTGACTGACTGATTTTCCGTTTGTGGTTCCATCGGCTACACCAGGGCTCGACAACTCCCAGATGCCAGGTCGCCATGGCGACTGAGAATTTTGTCCTGGCGCCTAGGTGTTTGTCAGCCTGCTACATCCCCCCTAAAATGCTCCCACATCGCCACAATCATGGTGATTGCGGGGACGCTGCTGCTGCTGTCTGCCCAGGTATCTGGGAAAACCAGCACAGCCACTCCGAGCCCGAGCCTGAGATCACTCCCACGGAGTGATTCTGTAGGCTGAAAACGCGATTGCTGGCAAACCAGCAATTGCGTTTTCAGCTGCCACAGACAGCTTCAGGGAAGGGGGTTGTGTGTTGATTGGGTCTTCACAAAAGTGTGGGGACCTGACACAACACCCCCCTGCTGCCTGATTGCTCCATGAGAGCGAAAGTGCAGCGTTAACCCCTTCAATGCCGCGATCATGGCATTTTAGGGGTTAATTCCCGTTTTGTACGGGGCTCTGCTGCTGGTGGTCTGCCTGGAAGATCAGGCAGACCAGCAACATCAAAAACGAGCCCCCACAAGCATGGAAGCCTACAGGAGTCATCAAAGAGACTCCTCGCTGCAATGGCTCCTCTATAGACCAGCAATTGCATCCCAGCTGCCAGAGGCAGCTTCAGGGATAGCGGGAGAGGGTTCTTCCACTCATGTGGAGACCAGCCCCAACCCTCCCCTGCTGCCTGATCGCTCCATGAGAGCGACAGTGCAGCGTTAAACCCTTCAATGCCACAATTGTGTATGACACATTTGTGGCATTGGAGGCAGGGGCGGGCTGGGCCGGGGGGCAGGGGGGCAATTGCCCCCCAGGCCGCCCTAAATCCGGGCCGGTGGGCCGGACGGACGACCAGCAGACGAGTATTCAATGCGGCTGCGGCCGCAAAGTTAAAAACTAAGCGGCCGCGAGCAGGATTGAATGCGGCCGTCATGCGTACCTGGCGGGGGGGGAGGGGGCGGTCCGCCCCGGCTGCCGCTCATCTGAGGGGTGCCACCATGCCGGCACGCCTTCAGAAACAATGCGCGCGGCAACTGTGGCTGTGCGCCGGGACTTGATGTCAAATCCCGGCGCACAACACTGAAGCCACGCCCACCGTCTTCCGCGCTCAGTGCACCGGAAGGACAGGAAGAAGAAGAAGAAGAGGAAGAGGAGGAAAAGTGAGAGTGAAAGAAGAAAAGGTAGGAGAGAGTGGATTAGTAAGTGTGTGAGAGTGATGGGTGTTATGCTGAATGTAAGTGTGTGAGAGTGATGGGTGTTATGCTGAATGTGAGTGTGTGAGAGTGATGGGTGTTATGCTGAATGTAAGTGTGTGAGAGTGATGGGTGTTATGCTGAATGTGAGTGTGTGAGAGTGATGGATGTTATGCTGAATGTAAGTGTGTGAGAGTGATGGGTGTTATGCTGAATGTAAGTGTGTAAGAGTGATGGGTGTTATGCTGAATGTAAGTGTGTGAGAGTGATGGGTGTTATGCTGAATGTAAGTGTGTGAGAGTGATGGGTGTTATGCTGAGTGTTTGTGAATGAGGGTTTCAGATAGCATGGATGTGTAAGTGTTGGGGGATAGCTTGGCATAGGGAGTCTGTAATCACATCCCTTTCATGCCCAGATTCCAGCATGTAGTGGCTGCCTAGGCATGATAGGAGTGTGATTGCTGTTATAAATAATTTTTTGGTCCAACTTCGGTGTGTTAACACTTTTATTGGACAGAATAATTCAATGGCAGTATTAATATATATATATAATTGCAAACAGCAATCACACTCCTATCATGCTAAGTCAGCCAGCACATGCTAGAACCTGGGCATGATAGGATTGTGATTGTTGTTATATATATGTGTATATATATATATATATATATATATATATATATGTTAATATTGTTGTTGATTTTTTTGTCTAATTTTGGTGTTACTTTTAATAAAGTATTTTAAAGTTTTTTTTTTTGTTTTTTTTTCAGTTTTGGCCAAGTGAATGCTGAATTTTTAGTTTTAGTCCAGAATTTTCATTTTGATGCATCCCTACTATATACTATGCCAGTCACTAAAGTGGTAAGCCTACACCACATCAATGTTTGGCTTAGTATATAGTGATAGGGGTTGTCAGTGTCTGGCTCAATGTATAGGCACACATTGACAGTGGTACCGCGTAATCCCTAAGTATATAATGATAACAGTTATGCTGTACCCCTGTCAATGTTTGCCTAACCATAGAAACTATGCAGTTTTAAAGTGTGGGGGGGGGGGTGCCACATACAGGGTCTGCCACATACAGGGTCTGCCACAGGTGCCAAATACTCTAGGTACGCCCCTGCATCGTGCGGCTGTCAGACCCAACGGCCATGCCTCAGCTCCTCTTCCCACGTCTTAAAAGGGGTGTGATGAAGAGCTGAGGCATGCGGTGCGTGCACGCCGGCCACTTTAATTTCATTAGGCGCTGGTGGAGTGACTGCCGCACGACGGCCACTTTCAATGTCGCTCGCAGCCGCTTTGATGGTGCAATGGGCCAGTTGACTAGACTCGCCCCCCAGGCCTTAGGCTGCCAGCCCTCCCCTGATTGGAGGGGTTAACAAATATCAGTCAATGCTGTGCTCCAATGGAACATCAGCATTGAAAGAGTTAAGAGTTTTTAAAAACAGCACTGACCTGAAAGTCCAGGGTGCTTCCAGGTCAAATGCTGTGAGTTTAGTAAGTGGGCTGATGATGATCAGATCACTCCTGACCAACTGTTAGTTTAAAAAAAATCCTGGCTCCTAACTTTTTTAGCTGGCGCCTAGATTCACAACAAATTTGTCAAGTGCTGGGCTACACAATGCTGTCTTATTTACAAATAGATGTTCTGTAAGCTGCTTATTACTCCAGTTACCCTCCTTACTCTTTTCCTTTACTGCAAACAACATTTCTTTATTTTATATGGAAAGCAGAAACAGAAGAACTAGCAGATTTGTAAGTTTCTGACAGTTCACAGGTGGGCTTCTGGATTTGCTTACATATTGCTTACCTTACCGTCAAGCACTTCCGTTGCTTACTCCCTCGCTCTTCGAGTATGGAGGCCAGCAGTGTCCATATCACGGTGTTGGTTCATCCCAGATGGAAGAGAACTGTCTATGTGGACACTTCTGGCATACTGTTGGAAAGAGGAAACAGGCCGCAGGAAGCATTTGATGGTTGTAAGCACGATGGCTTTTTAATCAGATACTTAAGACAACCATAAGGGGAAGCTATCTTTTCCTAGGAGTAAAGTTTGCTTAATAGTTTTCTTTAGAGTGAAAAATAAAGTTTAATGTCACTTTAAACAGCAAATTTACAATAATCAGTTAGCGCAGCAGCGACATTAGCGAACCCCTGACAATAGGCAGCTACCCGGAATAATGCCCAAATATCGGGACTCTCCACACTACCCTTCAAAAGTTTGCCAGAGGAGGCCCCTGCCGGTAACCAATAGATTTGCTCGTATGGATCTTTAACTCCTGGAACCTCCCCAGGCCAAGTTTCACCATCCGGAGTTAAAGGTCCGTACAAGCAACTCTATCAGTCTCCGGCATGGTCCTCCTCTGCCATCATCCAATGACAGGCAGCTGCCCATATGAGTGATCAAAGTACTGGACTCGAGTGACTACGTCCTTTCGGCTTCAGCACCCCATGGACTCTGGAAGAAATGGTCTTCAAGATCCATCAATTTTGTTTGCAGTGATTCTAATTACATTTCTTTTAAAAGTCTTCATCGAGTGCCAGGTAGGTTCTTGGGTTTCTTGAGATTCACAAATGCTTCTCATGAGGGATGCTGGAGTAGATCAGCTTGCAGAATATGTGGTCTATCCACCTACCTGAGTCACCCTCCATTTGGCACATGAGGCAGCCTTTTTTTCCGAATTTTGGTGTGAGAAAGTTTGGCATCTTTCTAACCCCTCTCTCTCCCCTTTCCCTACTCACAATCTACCCTCCCCCTTTGTAGTTCTCTCACCTTTAGGTCCAGCGACGGGAGCACGAGGCTTCTGTCTTCCTTCTCTGCTACGGTGCCCGCTGCTTCACTGCTGAGCACCGAAGTATGACGTCATATTTTTGCGCTCGGCCTGAAATGCCGGCACCGCGACGGAGGTAGAGGCCTCGTGGAGGAGAATGGGGGGTGCCGAGCGGTTGCTAGGCGTCCCTCTCTCTCCTCCGCATTAAAAAAAAAAAGACGGGACTTTATTCCAAATTCGGCAGGGGGGGCAACAGGGGGGCAAGGATTAACCTAGGCCCCCCTTGCCCCCCTGTAGCAACGCCACTGCGCACTGGACACTGGAGAATGCTATTGGGACTGCAGTCTTCAATCCTGCATTCCTGCTGAGTTCTGCCCCTGTCCTGAAAAGCGGGATAGAGGGGGGAAATCAAGGCTGCCCCACGCAAAGCAGGACAGTTGGGTGGTATGCATTTTCTTTGTTGTATATACACATTATTGTGTGCTGTGGAATCCGCTGGCGGTCTATAAATATGATTTAATGCAATGACCTTTAGGGCTGCAGAACACTGTGATAGACTCATACCCACCAAAAGACTCCAAAATGGGTACTGGGTCTTAAAGAGGGACTTCCCCTACTAAACAGGGACACTTGAGTGGTATGGTATAATTGTAGTTAATGTGTTATGTTGTGAGTACACTTGCTATTAACCCTTTAAGCTCTACGGGCAGGGTGAGCATGGCATGTACCCTAGTGTGAAAAGGGTTAATGTGGCACAGGCATAACACGCCGGTGGGAGAATGTTGTCTTTACATGCGTGACTTTCTTCCGGGACGTTTACATGCGATATAGGCACTCGGCATCGCCCACCACCGCTCTGGTCTAAAAGCGTTTGTGAGCTTTGCCAGTCCTTCCATCAGAGGGCCAATAAAGGGTGCCATAAATTGCCACTCTTGTGTTTAAGTGCCCAGGGACATGTATTTACTAATATCTGGCAGCTTCTGAGATATGGGGAAGCACTGTGCTGCCCTGTGGCATTTAATATGTTTCATAAAGGAACACAGTGGGCCGAACGCTCTTTTTTTCAGTGATAGTGGCTCCCGTTCCCTTGCGTGTGGATTTTTGGGTCACCCCGGTGCTATTATGTTTCATGCTATTCCTCCCCGAGAAGGTAACTGAGTGGCGTGGGTGAAATCCGCTGATAAACTTACCCTTGACTTGACCCTTGAGTCTGTGTGTTTGCCGAGATAGGATCGGGGTGATATCCTCTATATACTCCTTTCACCACTTTCTCTCCTGTAAACACGCTGAAGATGTCACAGAAAACCGACTGTCAGCCCCAGATACCTCCTCCTCCCGCCGGCAGATCAGAAACTAGCAGCGTCCACATCAGGCACCCTGCAGGGGTTAATAGCTGCATTTGTCGTATAGTCCCCGGGATGTATGTATATGTTTGTATGTTATGATGCATTTTGCTTGTGTTGTCATTAAAACAAACAAAAAAAACCAGCAAAGATCACATATGTTGACAGTTCAAAGGGCAGCTACCGAATACTGTGAGCATAGTATTCACATGTTACTGTCCTTCCTTTCCTGATTGGCTGCATATTTTACATTGTTGTTAATTCCCGTAATGTGCCATTTATATAAGATTTAGTTGCGTTGGTTGGGCATTTTTTAGTAAAGTTAAAGGGCTGATGCTGTAGGTGTTACAGGGTCACCGTACCCAAGGCTGGGTACCCCTGTTTGAGGGCTGAGAAATCACCAGTCAGTCCCTCATACGGATAGCACTCAGCTATCCACGGATCATCCAGACCACCATTCGCAGTAAACCAAGAAGAGCTCTCTTTATTACAAACACACAGAATTTATATGCAATCTCAATGCAATGTGTACCGAACCCAACCCCCAATCCCATCAGCCACATCCCATCACAAATCCCATCAGTATACAGGAGATGTATCAGGTGAGGGGATTACAGAATACAATGGGTTCCCCCACCTGTGTTATCCCCCCTGTAGTGCGGGTGCCGTCTGGGCAGACAGGGCTGTGCTGGCTGATTAAGAGCCCCAGCCAGATTATAGGATCGTCTCTTTGCAGGCTGGGGCTGAATCCACATCAGTCTCTGGGCCGGTTACACAATAAACACAATATAATATATTACCGGGTCACGGTATACAGAACCGGACACAAAAGTGCTCTGTGACCCGGCTAAACTTCATATGACACATGAGCCAGCTAGCCTGGCCCTGTCACAGATCTCCCCCTTGACCAACGGTCCGGCAGACCAGGCAGATCCACACGGGTCTGCTGCAGGCTGTCCGAGTGGACAAAGTTCAAAGGTGCAGGCCTTAGTTCATGGCCCCCTTTGTCAGAATCATCCATTGAAGGTTGCCCAAAAGGATAGTCAGTAGTCCTCTGTGAATTGGAGGACGGTCCCAGCTCAGCCGGGGGCACATGGCTATCCCCCTCACCGGGGTAACAGGGGCACGTGAGGACTCTTGCTCCCTAGTCTTGGGAACTGAGTCTGGGGCAGCTGCCAGGCCAGGGTGGTTGCATGGAAGGAAAACCCTGCTGATCGGGCCGGGGGCACTCGGGGAACCAGGGAAACACGTAGAGGTAGTAAGCGAGGCCTCTACCGGGACACTGGAGTGACCTAGGGGACACTCTGGGACAGGAACAGGTGCCCTTACAGGGTTATTGGGCGAGCTAAGCAGCTCTGCGGGGTACTCAGGGGACCCAGGGGAATACTCCGGGGCAGGGACAGGTGCCAATACTGGACCACCGGGAGGGTTAAGCAGACCCTCGATCTTCCTCTCTGGGACAGGTGCCTCTGCCTGGGCACGGGGAGAGTCAGAGGAACACTCTGGGACAGTGACCTGGGCTTCTACCAGGACACTTGGGGAACCAGGGATCACTTCGGAGAACACAGGGATAGGAAAAAGGGCCTGCACCAGGCTACTGAGAGGACCCAGGGAACTCGGCAGCCCCTCTGGCGTCCTCGCTAGGTTAGGGAACGGTGCCTCTTCTGGGTCACCGGGGACTTCATAGGCAGTGACCCGGGCTTCTTCCAGGACACTCGGGAAATCAGGGGGACAGTCTGGGGCAGCTGGTAACAAGCTGCACATAGTAGATTGCATTTAGGCTTATGGAGACTAAAACACTAAACAGGAAGTGAAGGGTGTGGTGCAAAATTGCTTCCCCATCTTGCAAGAAACAACATGCACGTTTCAAATACATTGTGTCATTAAATTTGAATATGCTATAATTAATGCTCTGACACAAACAGTGGAAGGTGTAAAGTGTTAAGGAGGGAGTTCCTTATGCCAATTGCTGAGAAATAATAACTATAGAAAAAGAAGCAATTGTTTACCTGGAGGAGGCAGCCCCATGCCTGCTTATTTCCGCTTTCTAACTATGGCATTTCATGTTTCCCTGTAAGAGAAGGTATGTTATTCCTGAGACTTGTGCCTTTTATACATTTTTACAGCATTGGCCATGCTCAGTGGCGGAACTACCGGGCCCCGGAGTTCCACCAGTCGGGGGGGCCCATGGAGTGCTGAGCGGTCGTTTTCAGTAACCGCTCGGCGCCCTTCTGTCTCCTCTGCTCCCTGCCGCCGCCGCCGCCTGCCTCAGCACTGCCCCGACTGCAGTGGCGGGAGCATGAAGCGTCTGTCTCAGGTGCCCGCGCTTCACGCTCAGCAGTGAAGTTGCGCGCACCGCGGCAGAGCAGCGAGACAGAGGCCTTGCACTCCCCTCACAGGACTGCACAGTAAGTGAACTACAAAGGGGGTAGAGAGAGAGGGTAGATAGTGAGAAGGGGGAGGGTAGATAATGAGAAGGGGGAGGGTAGGTAGAGGATAGATGGTGAGAAGCGGGGTAGGGATAGGGATTCTGTTGGGGGTAACAGAATCCCGCACCGGGGCCCTGAGGCTTCTAGTTACGCCCCTGTTAACAATATATTTTGGCATTATGATTCTAAACTCCATTGTGCTGGCACTTTTACAAACATAAGAATGTCTTCTTTTCTTATACAATTTGAATATATGTGTTGTGAAGGCTAGGCAAGTCCACCACTCTTGATTTCTAGGTCCTTTCAAACACAGTCACTTTGCACAGTTAGACAATTTCATGGCTAGCTCCTTCAATAAAGGTATCAATAAGGTATCTCCTGAAACAGACAGAGGCTTCTTTGCCATCTCCCGATCACCTCACCTCCACTTAAAGTATGTCTATACATACAAATACATTTGTAGGGGGTCTTTTAACTGTTTAAGTGCTATTGTTATACTTACATACAAACCCTGAATTTGGTGGGCCAGCAGTTAAGATATGTGGATGTCCAACATGTGGATAAAACAGACAATACATCATTAACTTAAGAAATATCAACAACAATGAAAAAAAAATATGTGCTTGGGGTGGCAAAACAATTTTCAACTATCCTGGTCGCTTTTCAAAGGGACATTTTAATCCATATGATATCTGAGTTGTCTGTTTACATTTTTGTGTTTTCAGTTTCTGCAAAATCCCCCAATACGTATTTGAACATGAACCCTGTGCACATTTGTGGAAAGTGCTGCCACTAATTCGCTGCTGCAAATGATGAACTGGCAAGAATAGTCAGACCATGGGGGAAGAGGGCACCTGTTGAAGCACAACTGCATTTTCTGTATCAGTTAAGTGCTTTATTTTCTTTTTTTCTGTTTTGGAAGACCATATGGAACTGCCTACAGAATACTTTAATATGTGTTCTTCTTTACAGGTAGTGTCAGGGACAGTAAATGACCCTTTCAAGTAGTACCAGCCTACCAATAGTGTGGTAACACATGAAATTAGAAAATTGTGACCGACTATTAATATTACACATTTATCACCCAAAGTGTACATCACAGTTACACATACCTACAAAAAGACTCCATATGCACTGTTTTTTTGTAGTCTAAAAGGATGGTTTGCTAACATCACTTTTCTTTTTTTTTTTTCAATAGCTGAAAAGTTAAGTCTTTAACCTGCAATAAAAATGTTGAGTCAGTCAGTATTTTCCAGGTGTATGCTCCGGGCCGGCCCAAGACATAGTGCCGTCTGGGGCGAAGTTTGAAATGCCACCCCCCCATCCGACGCCACTGCTTATTATCTACCCTTACTCTCCCTTCCTATTATCTACCCAATCCCCCTCCTCCTTTGTACTTCACTTATCTTCCAGCAGTCCTGCGGCGAGTCTCCCTGCTTTGCCACAGTGCGTGCTGCTTCACTGCTGAGCGCCGGAAATGACGTCATATTCCGGCGCTCAGCATTACAAAACCACTCGGCTCCCCTCTCTCTCCTCCGCTCCAAAAAAAAGGGTCTTGGGGGGGGCAAAGTGCCGCCTCTTCAAAAGTACCGCCTGGGGCAATTGCCCCACTCTGCTCCATGGCATATGCTTATGGGGGGGAGTAACTTTAGACAGCAGTAGAATATTTTATTCAACTATAATTTTGAAAATATCAAAGTCTCTTCCCTGAGTGGAGGTGTATCACCAAGGTAGTAGTAGCAACAGACCAGCATGCATCTGTGCAATATAAGAACTTTAATTTACAATAGCTGGGGTGGTAAAGATTAGCCACAACTACCCCAGTCTACAATCCCTATGGTGTTCAGCCAGTAATGGCTGACAGTATTTCCTGGGAGCTGCAGTAAACAAGAAAAAAAGTTAGTGTGTAGTAGACTTGCAGTTTTGGATTCATACGAATTGCACATTTACAGAATTTTTGCATACATTTATTGTGAATTCTGTGATTCTTAAGAAGCCACAAGAAAATAGGGACCAAAACCCATAAACTGGATGAAAATGAAGCAAAAAGCTCAAAAATTTTCATTCGAAATGCGTGAGCCCTTGTTTACTCACATTATCACACACTCTCGTTCATTCTCTCACGCTTTCTTAATGCTACCCTAACTTCTCTGCCAACCACATTCCGCTTCTGCATCTACTTCATCTTTTATACTCTGCTTTCTCTTCTATCTTCAATCTCCTATCTTCGTCCGCATCTCCACAGGCTTAACCGGTGGGAACTTCAGCCAAAAAGGAACTCTGGGCAATATGTCCTGTGACGTCCTCTCCCTGATCCTCTATCAGGGTTGAGGACATCACAGAAAGCACCATAGTATGTAGTGTAGGCCACCACAACCCCAGTCTATAACTACAATTCCTATGAAGCAATATAGCTGAATACGTTGCAGTCAACAAAGGTTAGTGTTTGTATTGCAGACTTAGTGTGGCCCCCAAAACCCAAGCTACAGTTACTCCCTATTATTCCTATAATAATCAACAAGTAATGTTACTGTTCAATAGACATTTAGATTCGTACAAATTGAAAAATCATAAATCATAAATTTGGGAAATCCAGTGATTTGGCAAATTCAGATAAAAACCTGTTTACCCTACATAGACAGCCTGGAACCACAATCTGGTCAGCATAGCCAGCTATACCCTTAGGCTCATAATGTCACTCTTTCAAGGGTGATTGCTCGAGGTCCAGTGGAGCTAGGATAGTGGAATTTGGTACACAAATAGCTGGGCTTCGGAGGTATTCAATGGTATATATATATGGGAGTAGCTGGTCAGGGTGAGGAGAGCAAGTCTGTTTTAGACCGGTTTGCAGGACTGGATGCTCTTTCAGCAGAAACTCAAGAGTTTATGGGAGGAGGACATGATTGGAAACATCATTTACTGTTGAATGTGCCATTGCATGTCAAGGACCCCTGTCTGGTAAAAGCAGTCCTGCCTGGTTGCAATAAAGTGACATCTATTCAAGTCTATTCAGGGTAAGTCTCTGCACTCCTATTCCCATGTCACTTATGATAGCTGCAATACATGTTTGAAATAAACTACCTTGTGTCTGCAGCATGCAAACTGGCTCTCTGCCCAGGCGGGGAGCGTGTGTCTGTGAAGGTGCAGCTGTCAGAAATAAGGGAAGGAGACTGACTAGATGGAGAGGGTGTACAGAATTAAAAGGTTTTTTTGCTGCACTCCCCTGACTGTTTTTTCTGCTTTCTTTTCAACAGCCTACTGTTTCTCCATCCCTTGCTGCTGTTTCGGTGGGCATCTTTGAATTTCCTCCTCTTGCCCTTCTGTGGACATGCATGAGTTGTCTACTTGATAAAGAGGCTTCTCCACATGGTTCCCAACTAAATACACTTATATAACATTTATATACCGTTGCTATATACAGAATGTAGGGTTCTCCTGGAATAAAGGTGAGGTCCTGGGAAAAGCTGGGCCACTGACCATGGGAGTCCACACATGCAGGAGGAATGAGCAGCCTTTGGACAACTGAAAATGGGTGGTTACCATACTGAGGAGTGTTCTAGAACAAGGCAGGACACATTCAGAGGCAGGGATGACATAAAAAGTGGAGAGAATTGATGTCCAGTCCATGCTCACAGTGATGCATTGGAAAAGGTTGTGTTACAATACTGACTGTGTGATTAGTAGTCTCAGTGATTCTATAGAAAGAAAGGGGTAATGCATTGTGTGTGGAGCACTAATACTATGACTAGGATTTGCTTCCCTTTCAACATGTAAAGGGTATGTTTTTTCTTTGTGGGATGCAGTTGCTGGGAGGGCCAAATGTCACAGCTCACAGACAGTTAAATAGTTTCCCCTCTCAGTTCTCCTTTCTTTCTTCCTTCCTTCCTTTCTCTCTCTTCTATTTTTCTCTAATTTGTCACTTTTATCTCCCCTTTCTAATTCTCCCCTCTCTTCTCTTGTTCATTTCCTTTCACTCTACTCTTCTCTCCCCCTCCTCTCTCTAATTTTCTCCTATCTTTTATTTTTTCCGTATCCTCTCTTTCCCATTCATCCTCTTCTTTCTCTGTAAAGTCTCCTCCATTTTTTTTCCTCTCCATTCTCCAGCGACATGTTTAGGCGGATGCAACACACACAGGTACTCCTGTAACCGAGTCACTCAATGATTTCATGTAACCCTATGGTAGTAGTGACACATCTCAGAGTGTGTTTATTTTAGTGTGTGGTGTTAGAGTGAGTGAGTTTAAGAAAAAATAGTTTATGAGCAAGAACAACAAATAAAAAATTAAATTCTTTATTTTCTTAATAAAACCAAATAGCCCACTGCTTAATTTATAACAGGGACTGCGTTTCAGCTTCCATATATATTTTTCAATTTTGAATTTAAGATACACATACAATCCATACTAGTTTTATTAAAATGTTCACTGGTAATGCTATTTTATGAAGTTGTAACTTGTGTGTCTAATAGTTGGGAACCATGTGAAAGAGCAGCCATGTTAAGTAGTCCAAGGTAATAGACAACTGATAGTGTAAGGTTTCATTTAAATTGCCAGGGGGTTTAATTCAATTCTGTGTTAGTAAAGTTTGTGTTAACTTTACCAAAGGCATGAGATTCAACAATTTGAACAAATGGCAACAGCGTGAGACTGATTTTGCAAACTAAGTACAATAGGTGGACTGCCTGTTATTGTTAAACAGCCCTAATGCATATAACATCATGAAAATCATACTAAATACCCCAATAAAACATTAAATATTTAAAAGGAAAATAATTGCATGCATCAAATGTATGGTTTTTTTATAATAATGTTTTTGAACGTATTACGCATTCATAATGAATCAGCCTGTTCAGTTTGTTGCTTAGCCACATCTCACATTTCAGCAGCTGGGAGCAGCCTTATGTGACCTACCCCACTTGGATTAAAAACGATTCTGCAAAGTTAATAATAATTCATCATTTAGGGCATTTATGACAGCTGCAAGTTACATAGTTTTAGCGATTACTTATACTGTTCTCTATGATATTAGATTGTGATGTGTACCATTCTTTAAATATGAAGGACAAATGTGCAAAGACTGATGCCTTGTAATGGCTAATGTAATGTATGGTATATACTACAAAGATAGCTCTCTAGCTCATGAATATGTTGGCCACCTAAACGGAAAGTATAGCAGCAGAAAACTACACTTTAAGTTGTTTCTCCAGAAGATTTTCACCTGATGCACCAGTAGTAGGCTCAGATCATAGCAGCATGCAGGCAGAACAGCAGAAGGGACAAGGTTGATAAGACACTTACATCTTCTAGCATAGACAAACAGCAGTATATTTGGCAGAATGAACACATTCTCATTATTCTGGCACCTATATCAACAGCATAATTTGTTCAAGTATTCCTGCAACACTAAACAGGTGTGATTATGAGCGAACACACACTTCTGAATCCAAACATACACAGGAAATCTAATTTTACGTTTTTTTTACAAAAACTATTACAAAACTATGGCCTGACCTATGTGTGAACCCTCCAGGACCAATACAAGCAATCTTAAATTCATGTCACTGGTTGTAAAATGCAATTGAAATTTCTGTTGTGCAATTGTGTCTTATAATTTGTTATTGTTTATTGTCCTATTATTTATGTATTAGTAGCGTAATCTGGGACTATATGTCGCTTGCACACAAGTAAAGGTGCCAAATAGCCTGTGGTATCCTGCTTAGGATCAAGACCCATAATAAGAATAACCATGGATAGGCTATTCATTATGGAATTGCTCATTGTGACCAGCTATTATATCTGCAGTAAGATTTAATTTTCCATTGTATAGTATTTAATAATAATTAAACATAACATGCACTTACCTTTACTTTACATTATGTTCATCCATTTTGATTGATTCTGCCATAAAACTTTTCAGGGGTACATTTCCTCTTTGTGTTGCAACTACCATATTCAAGTCAACTCAGTCAAGGGTTCATCCACTGATTTATGTGTACTGTTGCATTTCTGCAATAAGTGGAGTGGAAGCTGGTCATGTCATGTCTGTTGTATTCCAGATAGAACACTCCAGGGCCAGATTCTGCATATGGCAGACTATGCCTATAACAACAATTTTAGGTGGCACGTGGATTGTAGCTTCATTAAGTCCTGCTTATGCTTCAGCAGAGGAGGGCTGGCACAGTTTGGCCTGGGGACAAATATAATCAAATGCCTTGTTTCTGCTCAATGATATAAAGTATGCTGTTATAATCTATCTAGATAATTTAAGGTCTGAAATTAGTTTCAGATGCCATATATTTATACATATGTGATCCACACCGGATAACATGGGCATTATTATAATTTATTGAATTATGAGTCTCTATAATGCTGAACAAATGGAATTGTAAAGATGGGAAGGTGCCGTGCTCACATAACATACATTTCAGGACATAAAAATCATCTGTTCCTTAGGAGGTCTAAAAATAAGGTAAATAAAACCTCAGATGAACAACAACACATATCATTGTGTCATGATTATTCAACAAAAATAAAGCCAAAATGGAGAAACCATGTGTAAAAAACTAAATACACCTTATAATTCAATAGATTGTAGCATCAATAATCATTTTCTGTGTGACTTTATCAGTCTTTCGCATTGTTGTGGAGGAATTTTGGCCCACTCTTCTTCAAAGAAAACAAAGAAAAGAGGTCAGCACTACACAGATATTAATAAAGATGACGATCTAAATAAAATCTGTACTAAATAAATAGAGATCTAAATATTCACATGTAATACAATTCATTATTAACTTAATGTTTCTTTTAAAGTAATAAATCTGTAAAAAAAAAATATATAAGACTAAAAAAAATCCTTGATTAAACTATAATATATAAATTTCATAAAAATGCAAAATCATACTACATAAATTTCATAAAAATGTTGGAATTTCAAAATCACCATTCAAGCCATCAGACTTGGTCTCTAACTGGTACAATCTCTTAACCCTTTCTCCTCTCTTCCAACCTGGTATAATCTTATCTATGCCCATAAAAAAACCAAGGAACTAGCCCCTGAGCAGTCTCTATACATTGGTACTGAGTGTTTGTCTGGTCTATGTTCAATTAAATTCAAGTGTTCACGTATTCTTTCCTTTAGGGGTCTACTTGTTTGTCCAATGTATTGTAGTCCACAACCACGTTGGATTAGATACACAACCCAGGGTGTGCTACAATTGATAAAATGTTTCCCTTGATAAGTAGTTTTAGTTACTGTAGAAGTAAAATACCGTATTTGCTCGATTATAAGACGACCCCCCAAAATCTGAATATTAATTTATGAAAAAAAGAAAAAGCCTGAATATAAGACGACCCTATAGGAAAAATGTTTTACCAGTAAATGTTAAATCATGTAAACTATGTGAACAATTGTTTGTTAATAAAAGCTATGATTGAGAAAAATATTTTGTTTTTATTTCCTTTTTTTCAAACTGCCCCCCCCAGTTATGCACATCTGCCCCCTGGCTTGGCACTCTGCCCCAGAAATGCCTTATACCCCCTATATGCCACTGTGCCCCATGATATGCCTTTTGACCCCCTATGTGCCACTCTGCCTCCAGAATTGCCTTATACCCCTATATGCCACTCTGCCATTTAGGGTGTTAAAAGGCATATTATGGGACAGAGTGGCATATAGGGAGGTATAAGGCATTTCAGGAGGCAGAGTGGTGTACAGAGGGTTAAAAGGCATTTCTGGAGGCATTAAGGGGGTTAAAAGGCATTTTACAGAGCACTCTGCCTCCAGAAATGCCTTATGCCCCCCATTTAACACTCCCACCCCCTGGGGGGGGGGCATAACACAGGAGGATCCAGGTTCCCTGCATCGCTGCGGGGGATCTGGATCTTAGTCTCATAGTCAGACCTATTTGAGGTCTGATTATAAGACGACCTCAATTATAAGACGAGGGGTATTTTTCAGAGCATTTGCTCTGGAAAAAACCTCGTCTTATAATTGAGTAAATACGGTATATTCTTTTTCTATCCACTTTACTGCGTGACTTACATCTACCACATTTGTGGAAGCCCAGAGAATTAGACTTCAACCAATTGTTGGGCTTCCCTGAATACTCAACAAACATCATAACAAATGTAAAATATATAGAGAAAACCAAATAATATATAAATAGACAACAAGGGGTTAAACAAACATCTTAATCAAAAAAGACATACTAGTCAAAAGGAACAAGATACATCATAGCTAGAGTTTTACCCCAAAGGTTTCCTGGTGGCCAAACAAAAAATCCAATACTCCTCTCGTTGATTAAGGTAAGTAATAGCGTCTCCACCTCTTGGGGAACCAACTACCGTTTAATTCCCATAAAGATAAAGTATTGTACGTCACAGTTATTACGCACAGCAAAATGCTTGGTTAGTACACTTGTCTCAATGTGTGCAATATGTTCCCTAAACCTTTCTTTAAGCTGATGTGTAGTGCGACCCACATATTGAATGCCACATTTGTTACGTGATTAAATAAACAACATTCCCTGTAGTACAGTTAATAGATTGTTTGATTAGCAATGGACATAAAAGAAACAAATTTATTAACATATAAGTAGCACTTACAAACAACACACCTACAATAAAACATACCCAGTAGCTTTAACCAGGTAGGTGCTTTAGGCTTGCTTAGAAAGTTAGTTGGAGATAAGATGTTAACCAACGTTTTAGTTTTTTTAGGAACATATCTAATCCCTATTATAGACAACATCCGACCTTAAAGTGTTTACGTATTATAGCCCTAATCTTGTTAAATTGGTTACTATATGAAGTGGATAAAACAATATGCTTATTTTGAGAACAGATTGATTATGTTCTATGATCAATTAATAATTGTGTCTGTGACTTGTTAGGGGCTTTTTTATAAGCATTCAAAATATTGTTGTGTTTATAACCTCTAGATTGTGTGTATGTGTATGTAGATTATGTGTAATAGTCGTTTTCTGTTTTTCTATCAACAGGCTGTTACGATCTAAAAGTCTCACGTTATGTTTGGCCTGTAGTAATAAATACCTATCATATTGTTTAGCTAAAAAAATTATCTCTTAGTATTAATGTTAATGTGACAACTGTCCCATCTCATAACGTTTGCTATCAAACTTCTTAAAAATAAGTATTGTTTTTTAAAGAATCACCCTTGACTTATATAGTTAAATCAAGAAAATTGTTTTTTTGTGTACTGGATTCAAAAGATAACTCTAATACGTATGGCATTAAATTAACCCCTTCGAGACAAAGGCTGATTTTACTTTTTGTACCCTTTGTGACAATGGCCTTTTTAACATTTCTGCGCTGCTTGTGTTTAGCTGTAATTTTCTTCTTTCCCGTTTACTGAACCCACACACATTAGATATTGTTTTTTTCAGGACAAGAAGGGCTTTCTTTAGATGACATTGTTTTGATTGTATCATATTATTTACTATTAAAAAAATTATAAAATATGGTGAAAAATTTAGAAAAAAATGACTTTCTAACTTTTAGTTGAAAAATCTTTTACTCATCTATAAAAGGTAATGAAAAAAACCTGCTAAATAGATTCTACTATTTGTCCTGAGTTTAGAAATACCCAATGTTTTTATGTTTTTTTGCTTTTTTCTACCCATTATGGGGCAATAAGTACAGGTAGCGTTTTGCTATTTCAAAGCCATTTTTTCCAAATCTGGTAATTCTTCCCCCCATGTGCCATTTCGGGTATCTTTGAAGCCGGCCAATACAATTTACCCCATCAAGTCATATATTTTTAAAAACTAGACAGCCCAGGGTATTCCAAATGCTAGTATTTTAACTCTTTCCATGCACCATATCTACCACCAGTCTTTGTCAAACTTTATGGTAGTCATTTTTTTGCATTTGTTTTGTCATACACATTTTACTTCAGGTATGAATTAAAATGTTCTAGTTTATGTCACTATCACAAAACACCCCAATATGTGTTCAGCAACATCTCCTGAGCGCAGCGATACCCCACATGAATGATTTTGCCTGGCTGTTTGGGGGCAAAAGGGCCACATTTGGGGCATGCGCATTTTTCAATGTTGAACTTTGGCATTTGGGGATCCACTGCCCATGCCCTATTTGGTACATCTTTGAGCCGAGCCATTTCAGTGTGCCCAATAAACCCATATATTTTTGAAAACTAGACACCCCAGGGTATTTCAAATGCTAGTATTTTAACTCTTTCCATGCACCATATCTACCACCAGTCTTTGTCAAACTTTGTGGTAGTCATTTTTTTGCATTTGGTTTTCCACACACATTTTAATTCAGGTATGAATTAAAATGTTCTCGTATATGTCACTATCACAAAACACCCCAATATGTGTTCAGCAACATCTCCTGAGTACAGCGATACCTCACATGAATGATTTTGCCTGGCTGTTTTGGGGCAAAAGGGCCACATTTGGGGCATGCGCTTTTTTCAATGTTGAACTTTGGCATTTGGGATCCACTGCCCATGCCCTATTTGGTACATCTTTGAGCCAGGCCATTTCAGTGTGCCCAACAAAACCATATATTTTTCAAAACTAGACACCACAGGGTATTTTAAATGCTGGTATTTTAACTCTTTGCATGCACATATTTTACCACCAGCATTTTTTCAAAGTTTGCAGTAATATTTTTGTGTGTGTATTTTTCCCACACACACCTACTTTATGTATGAATTTACAGCTCCTGGTATATGCCGCTGTCACACGACACCCCATAATGTGTTCAGCAACATCTCCTGAGTGCAGTGATACCCCACATGCATGGGTGTGTCATTTTTTGGGGGAACTAAAAGGCCACATTTGGTACGTGTGCATTTTTCTAATTGGAAATTAGATGTGTGGCCATCCTTCCCCCCGTGTTAATTGGGACGTTGTTGAACCCGGCCAATTCAATTTACCCCATCAAATCATACATTTTTTTAAAGTAGACACCCCACGGGCATTTAATATGCCAGTATTTGAACTCTTTCCATGCGAGAATTGTTTTAAGCTAATATGCTAATTTTAGGACTTGCTCACAAAAATATATTTTTTATATATATATATATTTTTTATTTTTAAAAAAAAAAAAAAATTTAACATTTTTTTTCAACTTGGAGGTTCCCCTGATAGTGACATCAGTGGGAAATGATTTTTACATTTTACTGTTTTTTTACTATTTTTTTCTAATTATTATTAATTTTATTTTATTTTTTAATTTATTTTTACTAATCACACTGTGATTAGAAAGCTGGGCTCCATTGACTTGCATGGTGAATGCAGTACCTGTATTCAACCTGCAAGTGGAGCCAAAGTTCTCTAGATGGTCTGGACTATCTAGCGAACTTTTAAAATTTGTGGTTCCTGTTACAGGACGGCGGCCATCTTCCTTGATGGCGAAGATTGCCGGCAGCTGCGGCTGTGACCGCTCTCCGGAGCGGTCACAGCCCATCAAAAGGTTAGTGTTTGGTGTCGCTGGATGCCTCCTGATCGAGGCATTCCAGCGACACCATTTAAGTTTAGGAGGCGATCGTCGATCGCCTCCTAAACGCTTTTAAAACGGGCGTCCGCCGCCATACAAAGTATGGCGGATGTTGACGCCCCGTGGAGGGGCCAGAGATGGCCCCTTTGTGCCGATCGCGGCGTTGCTGAATGCCTCGAGGTCGAGGCATTCAGCAACGCTTTTTGGGTGCAGAAAGCGATAGTAGATCGCTTTCTGCACCCGTTTAAAGACGTGCCGGTCCTGGCACGTCAATTGTCGTAAAGCACATGCTTTTCCGTGCCGTGCCAGGACCGGCAATTGTCATTAAGGGGTTAAGATAAATCTGGAATAACCCAGAGAAATTAAGTTCTGGTTTCTTTTTTTTTTACGCCTGAGTAAGCTGTCAAACAGTGGAATAAGTTGGGTGGATTTTTCTTTTAGGAGGACACCAAGCTTTTATTTGTTTGCCTTTATGTAAAGTCCAGCCTAAAGGCCACACTGCGGGAGAATATATGTGAGGGAAATGATAATGTGGAGTCATTATGGGTAGAAATATATGGAAAGAAAAATAATAAAATACTGATCGGGGTTTGCTATAAGCCACCAAATATAATGGAAGCAGCAGAAGATCAATTATTAAAGCAAATAAACAAGGCAGCAAATAACAATGAGGTGGTTATTATGGGGGACTTTAACTATCCCGACATAAACTGGGAAACAGAGACCTGTGAATCTCATAAAGGAAACCGGTTTCTGACTATAAGTAAGGATAATTATCTGTCCCAAATGGTACAGGACCCGACCAGAGGGGGCGCCCTACTGGACTTAATATTAACCAACAGACCTGACAGAGTAACTAATGTGCAGGTCAGGGGGCATCTAGGAAATAGTGATCACAATATGATACATTATAACTTGTCCTTCAATAAGGGAACTCTTAGAGGAGCCACAAGAACCATGAACTTTAGGAAGGCAAAGTTTGATCAACTAAGAGAAGCCCTTAACACTGTAAATTGGGAAAATGTCCTCAAAAACAAGAGTACAGACACTCAATGGGAGATTTTTAAGGATATCTTAAATTCTCACTGTGAAAGGTACATACCGTATGGGAATAAAAGAGTCAGGAACAAGAGAAAACCAATGTGGATAAATAAAAATGTAAAGGGGGTAATAAATGGCAAAAAAAAGGCATTTAAGCTACTAAAACAGGAAGGCAGTGAGGAAGCACTAAAAAGCTATCGGGAAAAAAATAAAATATGTAAAAATCAGATAAAAGCAGCAAAAGTGGAGACAGAAAGACTCATTGCCAAAGAGAGTAAGACAAACCCCAAAATGTTCTTTAACTATATAAATAGTAAAAAGGTTAAAAATGAAAGCGTTGGCCCCTTAAAAAGTAATGAGGGAGAAGTTATAGACGGGGATCAGGAAAAAGCTAATCTATTAAATATATTCTTCTCTGCTGTATTCACAGAGGAAAATGAAATGCCAGGTAATATACAGCAGGATGAGATAAATGCCCCAGTACATGTCGCCTGTCTAACCCAGGAAGAAGTGCAGTGCCGCCTAAAAAAAATCAAAATAGACAAATCACCAGGTCCAGATGGCATTCACCCCCGTGTTCTAAGGGAGTTAAGTAATGTAATAGACAGACCCCTATTTCTAATATTCAAGGACTCTATAGTGACAGGGTCTGTTCCCCAGGACTGGCGCATAGCAAATGTTGTGCCAATATTCAAAAAGGGGACAAAAAGTGACCCGGGGAATTATAGGCCTGTTAGTTTAACTTCTGTTGTGTGTAAACTGTTTGAGGGTTTCCTAAGAGATGCTATTTTGGAGTATCTCAATGAAAATAAGTGTATGACTCCATATCAGCATGGGTTTACAAGGGATCGGTCCTGTCAAACTAACCTGATCAGCTTTTATGAGGAGGTGAGCTCAAGACTGGATCGGGGTGAATCGCTGGATGTCGTATATCTTGATTTTTCCAAAGCATTTGATACGGTGCCACATAAAAGGCTGGTACATAAAATGAGAATGCTTGGGCTGGGGGAGAATGTGTGTATGTGGGTAAGTAACTGGCTCAGTGATAGGAAACAGAGGGTGGTTATTAATGGTACATACTCTGAGTGGGTTACTGTTGCTAGTGGGGTACCACAGGGGTCAGTTTTGGGTCCTATTCTTTTTAATATATTTATTAATGACCTTGTAGAGGGATTGTATAGTAAAGTATCAATCTTTGCAGACGATACTAAGCTCTGTAACGTGGTTAACACAATAGAGGACAGTGCACGATTACAAATGGATCTGCATAGGTTGGAGGCTTGGGCTGGGATGTGGCAGATGAGGTTCAACACAGATAAATGTAAGGTTATGCACATGGGGAAGAAAAATCCAGGCTGGGAATATGTATTAAATGGGAAAACACTGGGGACGACTGACATGGAAAAGGACTTAGGAGTTTTAGTTAACAGTAAATTTACCTGTAGCGACCAGTGTCAGGCAGCTGCTGCTAAGGCAAATAAAATCATGGGGTGCATCAAAAGGGGCATAGATGCCCACGACAAGGAAATAATTCTACCACTGTACAAGTCACTAGTCAGACCACACATGGAATACTGTGTACAGTACTGGGCACCAGTGTACAAGAAAGATATAGTGGAGCTGGAGAGGGTTCAAAGACGGGCAACCAGAGTAATAAGGGGAATGGGAGGACTACAGTACCCAGAAAGATTATCAGAATTAGGGTTATTTAGTTTGGAAAAAAGACGGCTTAGGGGGGATTTAATAACTATGTATAAATATATAAGGGGACAGTACAGAGATCACTCCCAGGACCTATTTATACCCAGGACTGTATCTATAACAAGGGGACATCCTCTACGGTTGGAGGAAAGAAGGTTTCTACACCAGCACAGACGGGGGTTCTTTACAGTAAAAGCGGTGAGATTATGGAACTCTCTGCCAGAGGAAGTGGTTATGGCAAACTCAATAAAAGAGTTCAAAAGGAGCCTGGACGTGTTTCTTGAAAGCAATAATATTACAAGTTATGGATATTAGATTAATAGGGACAGAACGTTGATCCAGGGATTTATTCTGATTGCCATATTTGGAGTCGGGAAGGAATTTTCCCCCTGGTATGGGGCAATTGGCATCTGCTTCATAAGGGTTTTTTGCCTTCCTCTGGATCAACACAGTAGGGACACAATATGTATATAGGTTGAACTTGATGGACTTTGGTCTTTTTTCAACCTTATGAACTATGTTACTATGTTACTATGTCTTTGAGTAGCGATATATATTTTTATGTTTTATTAGTGCGTTTTTTCAGACCTCCGTCACTTCTTTACGGACCCTATCTGCAGCTCTGTGTATTGTACCAATCCTATTTTGTGAGTTTTGATTTGATTGTTATTTATAATTATAGCTGTCTTATTGATAACTTGTTAAAGGAACCATTACATTTGGTTGTTAAGCCATATTTTGCTACGCTTTTTTTGATCTTAAAGAGAGAAAAACTATATTGTTCCCAGAGTACGCAAAAGGTAGTGGATCACACCAGCTACACTGAAGGAAAAAACTATCCAGAGTGTGTAAAACAGTGCTTAAAAATTTCTTTCAGAAACATATGTGTAATAGATTTTGGTAATGAAACCATACACTACTAATAACAACATATTGTTGCAGAAATACACACCATGCTTTTCCCACCTCTCCCAGAAAGCATGAAAGCCACTTCCCCTACAATTATGCACACTAACCTCTGGTCTTATATTTGAGCAAATAAGTTAGTGTGAACCAGGGAAAATAATCTCTAACATTAAAATTAAAATAAATTTAGGGGGTTAAAAGGCATATTATGGGGCAGAGTGGCATATAGGGAGGTATAAGGCATTTCAGGAGGCAGAGTGGCGTATAGGGGGTTAAAATGCATTTCACAGAGCACTCTGCCTCCAGAAATGCCTTATGCCCCCCATTTAACACTCCCTCCTCCAAACTTACCGGAGCTTCCGAGTCCCCGGTGCGTAGTCCGGGCAGCGTGTAGAGCTCTACGTGATTCGCGTGGACAACTTCTGCTGCAGCCGGGAGGAGGTGCGGGGGTTGTCTACGTCCATTGCGCAAACCTTCCCCGGCTGTCAGAGATCACGGGGAACTCTGACCTCTGACAGCCGGGGAAGGTCTGCGCGACTCAGAAGTACCGGTAAGTTGGGGGGGCGAGAGACAGGAGGATCCAGGTCCCCTGCATCGCTGCGGGTGATCTGGATCTTAGTCTCATAGTCAGACCTATTTGAGGTCTGATTATAAGACGACCCCTATTTGCTCTGGAAAAAACCTTGTCTTATAATCGAGCAAATACGGTATATATCCCCTTAGTGACCTTTGACGATTCAGGGCCGTCAGGCAAACACAGCCTGTTAACGACCTTTGACGGTCCTGAACCGTCATTAAATTGAATACATTTAGAAAGCGATCAACGATCACTTTCCTCGTTTAAACGGCGTTGCTGTAATGCCTCGATTTTGAGGCATTCAGTAACGCCGAGATCATCCGTTTTAAAAGACTTCAATGGTGTCGCTGAAATGCCTCGATCGCGAGGTAAACACCCACCCCAGGACGCGTTGTGACCACTCCGGAGAGAGGTCACAACTGCCACTGCGAGTGATTCTGCCACTCGCAAGATGGTGGCGCCCTTTAAAAAAACAAGGAAGTTGAAAAGAATATCCTGAGAATCTGGCTCCACTTGCAGGTTGAATACAGGTACTGCATTCAACCATGCAAGTGAATGGAGCCCAGCATTCTAATCACAATGTGATTAGTAAAATATTTGAATTGAATTATCCAGCTTCAAAGATGGCCCACTTAGGACATGAGGGCAGTAGGACAATAATGCATGTGGGGTATCACTGCACTCAGGAGATGTTGCTGAACACATATTGGGATGCTGTTTGATAGTGAAGCATACCAGGAGCTATGAATTCATTCCTGAAGTACAAAATTGTGGTTGTATAATTAGTGCATGGAAAGGTTAAAATACCAGAATTTGAAATACCTTGTGGTGTCTAGTTTAAAAAAAAAAATGGAATTATCCAGGCTCAAAGATGTACCAAATAGGGCATGGGCAATGGATCACCAAATGTCAAAGTTTGCCCCCAAACAGCCAGGCAAACCCATGCACGGGTAGTATTGCCATACTCGGGAGATGTTGCTGAAAAGATATTTTGGTGTGACATATACCAGGACCTGTAAATTCATACCTGAAGTAAAATGTGTGTGAAAAAATGACAACCACAAAGTTTGACAAAGACTGTTGGTAGAATTAGTGCATGGAAAGAGTTAAAATACTAGCATTTGAAATACCATGGGGTATCTAGTTTTCAAAAATATATGGTATGATGGGGTAAATTGCATTGGCCAGCTCCAAAGATACTCAAAATGGCACATGGGGGAAGAATTACCAGAACGGTAACAGCAAAACGGTGCTTGTACCTATTGCCCCATAAAATGCAGAAAAAAGCAAAGAAACATAAAAACATTGGGTATTTCTAAACTCAGGACAATTAGTAAAATCTAGTTAGCAGGTTTTTTCATTAGCTTTTATAGATGAGTAAAAGATTTTTCAAGTAAAAGTCAGAAAAAGTCATTTTATCCTCAATCTTTAACCATATTTTATACTTTTTTTTATAGTAAATGATACAATCAAAATAATGACATCTAAAGAAAGTCCTTTTTGCCCTGAAAAAAAAAAATAAATTCTGTGGGTTCGGTAAACGGGAAAGAAGGTTACAGCTAAAAACGAGCACCGCAGAAATGTTAAAACGGCCATTGTCACGAAGGGTACAAGAAATAAAATCAGCCATTGTCAAGAAGGGGTTAATGTCATCAGCAAAACATTTTTTTGATTGAACACATAGCCACTGATGATGAAGGATGCTTCCACTGCATACTCTACTGCTTGCTCTCGGGCTCATAATGGTGAACCCACGTTTCATCATCAGTATCTTCTGCAGAAAAGAATCACCTTCTTCACAATAACGGGTCATGTGTCGGGAACAAACATCTATGCTTAGCTGCTTAGACACCCACCTGGCACACACTTTACTAAACTTAAGGCTCTCATGAATCAGGGCCTAGGCAAATTCAACACTCACATTCAGCTTTCCTGCAACCTCTTCAACGGAGCACACATGCGAAGATGAATTTGTGCTCCCGGCACACCTTCTGCCCACAAAAAGTGTATGACAGAATGCGGTTTCTTTGGTGCAATTCGCAGCCATCTTCACCCCAGTGTGAAAACTCTAATACTAAACTGCAAGGGCAGCTGGTTTACCAGACAGACCTAGTCACATGACACGCTAAGACACAACCAATTACTAATCCTCCCGCCTTCACAGTTTCCAACGAAATGGTTGATCAATGGGGATAATATTGTTGTTACACAATACAAACTTGATATCTTTGATTACGAATTATACAAATAGTATTCTGATATTAGGAAATTCTTAAATATTGGGATATCCTACAGGATTCAAACACATTTGGACTACTTTGCAAGATATGAAAGCACATTTCTTAATTCATATTTTGTATAACTATGAATGTTTTCCTGTATATGTAGCAAATCTGTAATACTTGACACCAGAGAGCGTGGAGCACGGGGGAGCAGTCTAGGGATGCATCGGTAAGTCAGGTGGGGCATATGGGGGGCAAAGTGGCACATCAGGGGGGCAAAGTGACATATCAGGGAGGCAGAGTGGCATATAGGGGGGTATGAGGCAGACCTGGGGGGCAGAATAGCAAGCTGTGGGGCAGGTTGGCAAATTAAAGGAATTAAAAACAACATGCATTTTTCTCAATCATAGTTTTTATTAAATATGAAAAAACAGCTCACATGTGAATTAATATTTGTTAGTAAAACTATTTCCTATAGGGTAGTCTTATATTCAGGCTTTTTTTTTCTAAATAAATAAATATTCAAATTTTGGGGGGGTCGTCTTATAATCAGGGTCATCCTTTAATCGAGCAAATACTGTAATTGTTTTATAAGGATGGATTTCAGACTCAAATACAATTAGGCTTGACTTCAGAAAATCTGAGCATTACATGCATACCAAGAAAGTTCCAGATTTCAACTAGAAGTTTTGGGAAAAAATTGTAGTAGTGTTTGGCCCTGTTAATTCATGTTGTGTTTTGCAGAATTTTTTAAATTGTACATGTAATTAACTATGGTGCAACAGAATTAAAGTCCAACGGAAATGTCACTTACTGTTTTTAGTGACTTTATTAACCAAGGAACCAAAGACAATATAATTGAATGTACAATGTTAAAAATCTATTGAATATTTCTTAGATATGGGAAGAGAGAAAAAAAGGAGGGTGTATGCAGCTTTATGGCAATGCACACATGCTAAATTACTTTTTAAAAAGTGTATAAAATGTGGACTCACTAGTTCTAAGTAGTGTTACTGCAGCATCTGTTAATGGGCTCATGTGGAGGCTGGTCTACCAAGAATATTGTGGTTATTGGAGTACTAATTGAGTAAACACCAAGTGCTCTCTAGAGAGTATAGCTGGGCTTATTTAATGGGTTAGGGAGGTGCTAGTGGTGTGTGTGTGTGTGTGTGTGTGTGTTGACATAAGCTGTTGCTTTGGATGCCTGGAAAGAGAAAACAGGTGTATACGCACATGTATACATACAAATTCATATACATGTACACACATGCATACATGTAAGAATATGGTATCTTAGTATGTTATTATATGGGTAAATAATATAAATAGTGATTTTTGAATAACTCACTTTAAAAAAGTATTTTCCTCCTTACTTTGTTAATGCTCTGTCCCCCTCCTTTCTCTCTTTTCCTTTTCTACTTGGGTGTAAAAGACTGAGGTGTTTGTTTTGTGTGTGTGTATATTGGTGCTTACTTAAATCGTGCCCTAAGTTTTACAAATGCCAACATGTATACCACATATATATATATAAAAAATATACAGAAATGGTTATGTTTCAATATTAGCACATCCATCTTTACATTTCTTAGATAGAAATACGAAGGGGGAGGGGGCTCTGTGGGTATGTTATATAACAGTTAAAGGGTTACTTAGACTAAAAAGTTATAGTGTTTGAAATCTAAGTTGAGGCTTTTTGGGGTTTGAAATTTCAGAACATCTCTGTTTTGCCCAAATTTTGGCAAGATTAGCACCTCTCCAGTTATTGGAGACTTTAAATGAAAGTCGCTTGGGGTCTTGATGTTTTAAGAAGTGTTGTGATATACTGTGCCTCTGTATTCCCTGTTCCCCAATTCTGATCTTTATTAGGTGACATTTTGCCTATATACTGTGAACCACAAGGGCAACTGAGAAGATAAAAACATTCTTACTTGTACAGGTCAAAATGTCTTTGATTGGATATTGTTTCCGTGTTTGTTTTCTTGGAGTGATGTTTTGTAGTTTCTTTGCAAGAGACACAAGAGTTGCATCTGTAGAAAAATCCTTTACTAAGTCCAAAGTAGTTTTGGGGCTTTATTTTGGGTTGTATATTGTGGAGTAAGGTTAGTTTGCTACCTATATTTGGAGCCACTCTAAAGATTAATTTTTCTGGCAGGATATCTCTTAAGGTGGCGTCCCACAATAACACGTCAATGTGTTTCTACAATGTTTCTGGTGCCTCAGAGTTTAGTATTGTAATCAAATAAGACTGGAATATTTGTATTAAGTGTAGATTTAGCTTTTTCTTTGTACTTCAAGAGCGACAAGCTATGGACTTGATCAATGGGGATAATATTGCTGTTACACAATACAAACTTGATATCTTTGATTACGAATTATACAAATAGTATTCTGATATTCTGATATAAGCTATGGACTTAGTGTAACATGGCAATGTTTTGTTCGAAATTAGACGTGTGATAACCTATTTTAAATATTGTGTTTGGCCGTTGAATACCTCTATGTCTGAAGTTTCTACAGATTCCACGAAACTGTTCCTTCGGCATTTCTTTTTAACCAAGTTGAGAAATGACAACTGTTGAGTGATATATATCCATTTACATCAACAGGTTTGAAATGGGTTTTTGTATTGATGGTGTCATTTTGGATATACATTTCTAGATCTAAAAATGTATTAGGTTGGTACTGTATTCTAATTTAAATGTAATACATGATCATTTGAATTGATGTAGGTGAGAAAACAGTCGAGATCAATGTTTGAACCACTCCATATTATAAGTATGTCATCTTTGTACTGGAAATAACATTATTGAACTATTGATGTTGACGCCAAATGTATTTGTTTTCCCACCAGGCCATAAGCTGGGGGGTAAATGTAATACCCATTGCTGTGCCTTTTGTTTGTATGAAGAAAAAAAAAATCGCTATTGAACCAAAAATAGTTATTGTGCTAGACAAAATATATACTGTCAATTATAAATTGTAACTATGTGGATTTCCGTTCACAATTACAGCTACAAAGCAGTATACCAACTGTAAAAATAATGTAACATTATAATATTTGCCAGATGTATATGGTATTTCAAAACTTAAGACACTTACAGTATATATTTTGGTCAACCCAACTACTTTACTAACAATTATCTTAGGAAGATCATAAACATTTTATAATAGACTAATACTATGTTTGACTACACTAAACATGGAATTAAAAGAAAGCTCTAAAAAAGGGACACTATTTTTTGTTTTTACACAATACGATGTGTCTGCTAATGAGCCAAACAGGATGGGAATTTATATGAACTTACTTACAGGTGCAAGAATCAACATTACAAATGTGTAGATGTTTTCAATTAAATACACATTTGCTTATTTTAATAATCTTTTATACTATGTGGAAAGTCTTAATTGAGTAACAGGGAGTTAGTAATGAATCTCTTGTAGCAAATTGGTTAATAAAGTCTCCTGTGTTTCTCCTATATTCCCTGCTTATCACCAGTATTCTGATAACTTGAGGCAAATCCCCGGTCACAATGTTATAATGCCAGTGAAATGTAACATGCCAGAAAAATACAGGCTCACACAACACATCATCTGTCAAAATCTGTTACGATAACATATATAGATGTCAACTAACTCACAAACTAACCAAATTTGCTATTAGTAGATTAGACCAGGGTCTAGACTTAACATTAAATAATAAACAGAAAACAAATGTAATGGGGTCCCATTTAAAAGCTCAAATCATAAAACATTACATTTTTATACTATGCGATGTTTCGTTCTGAGGATAACTGAGCCAGGACAATAAATTCTACAGTTCTACAAATCTATATATAAAAGGGGCGACAATGCAAAAAACTTGTGTGCTCATGTAAAGATTGTGAGTCAGCATAATGATGAAAAACATCCATTTTTTCTACCTACCTGCATTCTAGTCATGTGACCAGTTTCTTCTTCCTCTGGAAATCGCAACGATTCCATTTCATGACCTCTGGTAATCTTAATATAAAATATTTATCATTTATGGATATTCTGCTGATTTAATTCATGCCTTCTGATGTGATAACCTCCTGAGTACAGTGATACCCTACATGCATGGGTTTCTTGGGTTGTGTGCGGGGGTAATAAGGGGGGGGCTTTCCTCCCAATATCCATGGCTAGCCTCACATGCGAGGCTTCCATGGCTGCTGCAAAGCCGGCGATTGCAGGTATTTAAAAGTAAGAATGAAGATGTCCAGCAGTGTCAAACAAAGCATTGGCAGAAAACAGTGGTACACCATTCTTCTGTCCAGAGAGAGGTGGTCTTCATGGAAGACTTGCAGACAAAAAGCAATACTTCTGATGTGGCAAGGCAAAGAAACTTAACTATTCACGGAAACACAGGAAATAGGGTGCAGAAACATGTTTGGATGTAAAAGAAGGCAGTTTCTTTGCCGTTGAGCTGGAGAGCAGTACATGAATGAGTGTTTGCAGGAAACAAACTCCTTGTGAGTTTAGGGCTGATTTTCTGCAAATGGAGTTGGGGATTTGGTCAGAATAAATGCACTCCTTAATGCTGGGAAGTAGAGGCAAATTATTATCCATCATGCAATTGGCCACAAATGTATTCTGCAGTTGTTCAAAGAAGAACAAGGAGTCATGGAAGTGATGGCATGGCCCCCACAGAGACCTGATCTCAACATCACCGAGTCTTGGATTACATAAAGTGAGAGAAGCAAATGAGGCAGCCTAAATCTACAGAACTGTGGTTTCTATTCCAAGATGTCTAGAACTTACCTGCAGAGTTTCTTAAAAAAAACTGTGCAAGTGTACCTAGAAGAATTGATGTTGTTTTGAAGGCAAAGGGTGGTCATGCCAAACATTGTTTCAGTTTAGATTTCCTACTGTTAACTCAATTTGCATTTTGTTAATAAAAAAAATAAACAATTACCGTGTATTTTTGAAAGCAATATTTTCATTCATAAACATGTTGGGGGGTGATAAAATCTACATGTAAGCAGATCCCTGTATTGCCAGACAGCAATTTATGGATGGTTATAATGTGTTCATTATCAAACCAGTCTGTCATGGTAAGGATCATGGTGGTTGTAATCCAAGACAGATGAATGGGTACTTGTCAGCTACCTTTGATATAGAATAATGTTTTCAACAGAACAAAAAGACATGACTTTAGTAGCTTGTATGGATGATGTCTTGTATTATTCACTTTATATTTTAACAGACATTCTTTTAACTAAGAACATAAAATGTATTTTAGTTATCCCATAATTAAAAATAGTATCACAACATTATCATGTAATTTTTGCTTTTAAAAAAAACATTTACTTCTCAAACATTTACTATTCCAGGGGCAGTTAATTTTACCATAGCAAAGGTACTAAAGGTGTGAATCTTAGTTATAATAGAGCCCCCTAGATACTACCATACAGTAATTTAACATGCCAGTCATTTGTAACTACCACAACAAATATACATAAATCACTCGACTATCCATTTAACGTTGTATTATACAGTAATTCAATGTGTCAATCTTTGTTGTAAAATATCAATTTAGTCTGACAGTCTTAAATACAGTATGTCTAGTGGTGTTCATTATAGCATGGTCAATTATACACACACACACACACATACATTATATATATATATATATATATATATATATAATGTACACACACAGCAGTCCTTCCAATGCTATTACAACCTTAAAGCGATCAGGTATGTCACATTTGTTTATTTTAATAACACTGTTAAAATGGTTTGTAACTAATATAGCCTATTAGATGGATTTAATGCCTCATGATTGAATTGAAGGTGTTACCATAATAACAATACACGTGTGCAAACTGCACATGCAGAACTTCAATGGGATTTCTGGGGTGGAGGATAATCATCATGTAACCCTGACCCTTAATGAATTAATGCTTTAGTTTTTTGTTAGAACTTATGATACAATCCATGCTAGCAATGTAAAATCTGCATGATTAATTTAGAACTGATTTTGTTTTTAATTTTAAAATAACCTGGTATCTTCTTTCTTTCAGATATCTTTTTTATAATTAGCTAATTTCCCCACCATACAATGCAAACCTCTTATTATAACTGAATCAAGAGATACTTAAAATACCACTCAAGGCACCTGGAAATGTGTTATAAAACATTGGGTATAATGTGAATGCTTAACTTAGAACTAAATTTTTCAGCAAAGCTTTTCAGAGAGGTCGTGTTATTTTGTACTGGTATAATGTGCAATAACATCCAAACCTATACACATTGTGCCCTTGCCTTATGGTCAAAATTCCTTTTAATTATTTGAGTGCTGGGACATATTTTTACCACCTACGGCACCAGTTTAATTTTGTTAGATATCACAATAGCTCAGCTGGTAATGTTTTTTGTTCCTTTTTACAGATATATCACTATACCACACCACTAACATTCAAATTAGAACCATTCTCTCTTTCCAAGACACAGCAGTAGCTTCCACATTTAAAGTTAAATACAAGGCAACAGTCTTTAATAGGTCTTAAGGATACAAGGTCTTAACCATCATAAACACAGGTCTTAAATCTCAAACACGGCAAGACTTACATTGAGGAGGTTAGAGAATGATGCCCGTCTTCTATGCACACAGTACCACTATAGTACAGAGATAATTTTTATTTCATCATTTATAGCAATCGTTATATGGACCTTTCCAACACCACTGTGTACAGAGTACATAGCTGACAAACTGGGCCTAGAATGCCAACTATGTTAAGATGCACATAGCTGGCATTCAATGGGTTAAACAGCCTTAGTGTATTCACCTGAAAAACACATATAGTACAGACCGGTAACAAGGAAAGTTATAGCTGAATTGATTCAAATTCAAATCAATTTTCGATTTTTTTTATAGCCTATATAAAAAAAATAACATATGTTATGGTCATGACCTATGGTCTGATTCCAAGTTTTATTATAGAAGAGACATGTTTAATCAGGTATATTAATAGCTTAAAAGAAATACAGTACACTGAACAGTACAGCATATAGTATGGTATGCATAAGAGTTTCCTGTCTGTTAGGATGAACTGGTTCACCAATACTGTAAGGAATGAAAATGCATTTTTGTTACCTATATAGATGTACCAAGATTACCTTGTATTATAGCTTTGTTCTTCTATGGAGCCACATGAGATAAAAGGAATCTCTGTAGTAATATATCCTTCAGACTCAAATTTAAGTAGCGATAATTTCATGTCATTACCAACTGGCAGAAAGTGTGCTTTTTCTAGACCTGTGTTACTGGAAACCTTTACTTTATAGGTGGGACATTTTCATATACCTTTATAATTAGGTTGTTTATGTACTTATTTAAATTTTTACTGTGTAAAAATCAAGAAGTGGCCATCATTACATAGATCTAGAAAGAAAGACAGATCTATAGATCAGTTTTCTTTTCACCAACAAAAGTTTCATTGTTACACATGATAAATGATACAAAACATTCCTGCTCATGTTAAATTCAATTTTGCGTAAATCAATGCTGTTATTGATGCACCCTTGTTTAAGCTATGCTTCATTCCTATATAAGAATAAGCAGTATGACTAGTATGCCAGAATAGTCAAGTCCCATATATTTTATGTTAGTCGCCGTGCAGAGCATGTTGTATTTAAAATCTCTGAATGTTTTAAAATTGGAATGTGTGTACAACACTATCTAGTAATAAACACGCAAGCTCCTCACACTGTAAAAAGCGTATTCAAACTTTGAAGAAAAGGAATGAAGAATCCAATTTTACATTAGTTACATTAACTATATTTTTGTTCATCAGGTATACACACTGCACCTACACCAGCACTATTTGAACACTCCTGAAATTAGGACAATAGGTTTTTGGTATTAAACAATGAAGACAGCAGTAGCAGTTGGGGGAAAGTCTTTAGCAATTCATGTTATCTTGTGGATATATTGTAGATCATACAGTAGCTAGCATTAGTACATAAACTCAGAAAGAAAATGTAAATATACAAAATAAACCAAACTTTTTTTTTATATATATATACAAACCAGTGCTTATTAGTGTAACCAGCTTACACCCTGAAGAACCTTATCAACAGACACAAGCAAAACACATACAAATAAATAAACATACAAGGTGCAAAACTGCCATTCTAAGTCTGACTTCTGCAATAGTTTTACCTGCAAAGGAATGACACATGACCTGTATTTAGCACCTAAGGTGCAGATATTCTACTGCTGTATGTATACTACCCCTAGGTTACAGAAACATGTAGCATCCTCCGTGGAAAGGCTGAGATCACCTTCTCAGAAGTGCTGGAGACAGAAGATAAGCCACATGCACAATATTTCTTCTTGTTGGTAAATTGATGACTTGGCTTCATAAGTATACTATAAAAAAAAAAAACCTACAATGTGTTGCAAACTGTTCTCTTGGAAAAATTATCAAACTCGCTTATAAAAAACAAAAAACAAATAGTAATAACAGCGGCGTGAAGGTTGGCATATCCAAACTGACATTATTAGGCAGATAGGTGCTACTTAACCTTAAACAAAATGAACAGAACAACAATAAAATAACCTAGCACATACCTCTGTATACTGCACCAAAGTGCATTTAATTTGTTAGCTACATTCGGCAAGTAGAACAGTTGGGGTTGCCTTAGGGATTCTAATAAATGGCAGCTATCTATTATAGTTCAGTAGTTTATGTTAGTACAGAATAATAGGATATCAGCCATCCCTCTCTAGACTGTAGAAAGTGATAGGTGTGCAGTCATTTACCAATGAGGTTGGTTATCAGGTAAATATACATGTATACAAATTTAAATCCCAAAATTTAATATATTTATCTTTAACATTAAAGTGAAGGTCACTGTTAGGTGATGTTAAGTCATATCAGCTTTAATCCTCTGTGATTTCTTTATGCTTCGTTATCAATGGAATGGGCTGTGTTGTAGGCATGTTACACTTCAGCTATACCTTGTACACAAAATGGGAGCTGCAACACACTTAACAAGAAAGTGTTGTAAGCAATGCTCCCTGTAAAGACCAATAATATGCAACTTCAATGTTTAAGAAGCATGAACAACAATATATTGTAATCTAATGTGAATTGATATGCAGACACTATGCACCATCAGGTTTCAGTTCATGGACATATTACTGACCTCCAACACCATGCAAGATGGACACCATGCAACGCACCCCTATCTGCTCCTGGGTGCCAAACAAGACATCACAATTTCAAGATATTGCAAGGGTTCCTTGAAACTTGAATAGGTGAGCACAATCACTTGATTTCAGATTTCTACAATATCTGCAAAGTTATTAAATTAGGAATGTGCCCTTAGCTTCATTATAAAAGTTGAAATGGGACCCTTTAACTTAATGCACAAATAATGGCAGGGTAAAAATAGTCTTTTAGTATCGGGGTTCACTATACTTCTCTCCCTTTCAGATAGGGATAATGGCTAAAGAGGTGAAAGAGCTGCCTAAGTCTCACAAGTAACTTACAGGCGCTGACCTACTACCATCCTGTCATGCTGCTTTCTAGGTCCTCTCACACATTTGCAAACCAAAATATCTGGCCAAGAAAGGCAACGGTGTTTTCAGAAAGACATGATTATTTTACAATATATGTAGGGTTAAGATGTCTCTTTTCCTTGTACACCAGTGGCAGTTTTAATGGTGTTGATGGTCCTGTTGAACCATGTCTTCTTTGCTGCTTGGACCTCATTAAGGGCAAGACCCAAATGGTGCTCCAAATCCTGCAGAGGAGATTGATGTCAAATAGATTAAAGGGGCTATTGAATTTAACTTTTTTGTAAATAATTTCAGGATTGGAAACATAATTACCCAGTAATGTTGAATGCACACAATTTTCCCAGAAATAACTGTTTAAAACATGACTTCATAATTTTTTTAGGGACTCAATGTCACATGACACAAAAGAACATACTAAGGTTGTTGTCATAGAAACAGAAAATACTGATAGCTCCACTAAGGTTTATTTGCTCTGCATTCTAGAAAGTGTATTCACATGAAATCTTTAGCAGAGCATCTTCGCTCTCTCAGAACCAAACTGACAGTTATGGCTAAAGATATGTTGCTGCAAAGTTTGTCTCATCATGAAAGAAATAATTAAAACATTTCTTCTGTGGTGAAGACACTACTATTTGAACTTTGCACTAGAATTATTATAAAAAAACATTTTAATGCATACGTATTATATTAAAAATCAGCTTACCTGTATTTTACACTCGGCTTCTACTAGCTGCAATTTGGTCTGAGCCAACTCCAGCTCCATTTCTCTTAGCTGGTTCTTCAGGGACTCCTTCTCTTCATCTGTGTCCTCTTCAGTGGTGTTATCCTTAACTGCATTAACCAACTTCACTCTTCCCTCCATGTTAAAAAACTCTCTGCAGCGCTCGCACCCATCAACCTTTTGCTGTGTTAAAAAGCGGATAACAATAATAAATGATGTAACATATTATAACATATTAGTAATAGATCTAGATTGCTCTTTAATCTGGTATATTTTTTACTTACAAAGAATTGTATGAAAAAGTATTGATTCAACAATATAATGTCCAGAACATATCTGCAACTGTATTAGTTTACTGCAGACAGCTATAGTTTCCAAAAATAAAAATGACATTCACTTTTTATTTTTTAATACCATGTCACACATTTAATGTTTTTTTTAATCCTGTAGTTTGCATAGATTATTTAACCATCTCACTTTTGGATTGCTTACAAAATACTGTTCATATGGAAAAAGCAGTTTTGGACTAGATCTGACACAATAAGCGTTCCCCTGTTATATATATTAACTTTAGCTATTTTTATATTTGTTTTTCGCTATAAAGAGTTGTGCATAAAATACTCAACTTTTTTATGTTAACAGAAATAAAACTAAAACCACATAAGCCACGTTTCAAGATTATTAGCCCCCTTGGCATTCTTTTGTTATCCATGGAAGCAGAGTAATTCTGTCTATTTCAAAATAAAAATGTTAGACAATAAAGCATTTTTGCTCATATTCACCAAGGGTGCCAATATTACTAGAGTGCACTATAGATGAAAACTGTCATCTTCAGTGTCAATTCTAAAGACACAAAACATCTGAGCAGAGGTGTAATAAAAGATGAGCTGCACAGTTATTAGCCAAGAACCTTAACCTCCTCTTTACCAATGCAACCTCTGCTGTCACAATTTGAAGGTCATGTCATCTCTTATGAACTTACCCGAATTTTCTCAATTTCTGCTTTATTTGAAGTCTGTTGCTTTTCAAGCCGATCACTTAGCTGGGAGCAAATCTATGAAGTAACAGAAATATAGAATACTATACAAAGCCTGTTCCATTGGGTTCACAGCAATACACAAACATGACATTAGCCACAATGTTCACTTTTAAATTCAGAGCAAGATCGTTTTGAGACATGTCCATATTTACATAAATGCATCTTACTAGCGGTGTACAGCCTTTGTTACATAAGATTTGGATACATGAGGTCTTTTGATGTCAGACGTTCCTATCATGTTCTAACAAGATCCAACAATATTGAAGGATCTTTAGGTTTATTTAGGTGAAGTCTTCAGCCTTTGCAATTCCAACCATACACTTTGCTCAATAAACAAAAGTGAAATACAAGCGTATGCAAACAAAAGTGTTTTGTGCAGTTATACATAGAGTACACCCTTGTGTAGAGTATACCTTGAGTACAGTTCTGGAGACGACATCTGCAGAAGGATATTGGCATTTCGGAGAGAGCTCAGAAGAGGGCTATCAAAATGGTAAATAGCCTTTCATGATAATTTTTACCCCACAAATTAAGGTAGCTCTATGTGTATAGCTTGAAGAAAGAAGAGAGGGGAGAGCTTATGCATGCATTCCCCATCTAGCACCATACTTCAGGACTGAACCCTTTCCGGCCAATAGCACTACAATAGCTACAATAGCACTTAAGAAAGATTCTGGAGGGTGGGTCATACTGTTTAAAGGTGCTGTTTCACACTGACAATTTTTCTAAACTTTGCTAGATTCTTTTATTAGTATGTACTACTATGGTACACATCTAAATAAACATATTCTTTTTTTTTTTTTTGCTCGATTATAAGACAAGGTTCTTTTCAGAGCAAATGCTCTGAAAAATACCCCTAGTCTTATATTCAAGGTCATCCTATCATTAGACCTTAAATAGAGGTCTTAATATAAGACTAAGATCCAGATCCCCTGCAGCGCTGTTTTACTGTATTTTCTTGTTGAAAAAGCTTTGGCTGGGCCTCTTAATCTTGTCTGCCTGCACTGCTTTGGCTACCAATCACTGACATCACAGATTGGGTGTCAGTTTTAAGGGATCTCACTCCCTCACATGTATCACTCCCTCACATGTATCACTCCTATTACCCCCCCAAATAACAATTAACACACTTTACTCGCATTACAACCTCTCACTCATCATGACTCACTGCCCATCATTGTGTAGGGTCTGTAGAGGTTTCCTGTTTCAGGTGCATGAGCATGAAATGGCATCTGGGAGTATTTGTAGGCTGTCAAGACTTCTGTAACACATAGGGGGGCTATGGAAGAATGTCAGGACTCTATTTCTAGGCAACTGTAGTATTTCAATAAACTTTCCAGGTGACGGGGAGCATTAAGTAGGAAAACCAAATTGCAAGTTTAATTAAATTGCTCTCTGCATAATGCAGCTCTTATCTGTGGTTATGTAGGTGGAAAAGCACCTTTAGGACACCACTCTTATACCAAACCCTCGTCGCTTAGTAACATTATTATTGTTTAAATACAATTACAATACAATACAATTATAGTACAGGAGGTAATTTTGGCAATTGTTGCAATCTTAGCAATAACTAAAGTTATTACAAATAATTACTACCACTTAGAAAGTAGACATAAAATAAACCAGTCTGTCTCACCACTGTAACACTGTCCATGGAAGCATAATGTACTATACAATCTGAACATAACTATATAAAAGTTTTCTCATAACAATATACAGAACAATCCACAGGGATGCGACTTATGCCTATAAGTATAGTATTTGACCACAAGCTAGTCACTGCTTATTTAAACTGGAGCCTTAGGGATTCATCTTTGGGAGCGACAAGGGTTAAATTCTATACTCCCGAGGCTTTGGTTTCATCATCCTCCCATGGATTATAATGCACATTATGAACCAGTCAATAACTTGACCTTTAACCTGCTTAAAAATATTTGTCTTTTCCTTGTTAAGATTTTCTGGTTGAGTATGTTGACGACACATTTTCATTGATTGAGCAGAAAAAAATTACACAACTTTGATTGACTACAATGCAACACAATAAATAGTTGATTTGAACTTCTTCCTATTTCAAAAGATACATTTTTTTTTTTTTTAAAGCGATAAACCAATCACTGCATACTATGGATTGCTTTAGTCAACAGCTTATGTTAATAAATATTGATTTCTTATAATGCCTTCCTGTCAAATGTCTACTAAAATGTTGCACAATCGAAAAGCTGTTACAAAGGAGGGCTCTAAAGGTTTTCTATATGCAAATATGGAATTTAAATTATCAGAAATCGGGGTTTGTTCACTAAAATAGGAGTCTGCCTTGGAGTTTATGATACATTATGACATATTTCTACAAAAACAGAGGAGCATGTACTGTAGAGTGCATTGTTCAACAAATCCTGATTTTAAAAGAATGTCACTGATATAAATATAACAAACTCCACTTTAAGTTCTTATTTATATACTACTTGGCATTGTAAAACATACTTGTCATCTTTAGAAAACCACACTTCTGTCTTGCGAGGACTTACCGCATTTGCTCGATTTTAAGACGACCATGATTATAAGACGACTGCCCCAAAATATGAATATTAATTTAGGAAAAATAGAAAATTCTGAATATAAGACTACCCTATAGGTAAAAAGTTTTACTAGTAAATTTTAACTAATGTAAATATTTTTTCATATTTAATAAAAACTATGATTGAGAAAAATTCTTTTTTTTGTTTTTATTTCCTTTTATTTGCCAATTTCAGGCCCTCTGTTATACCTTATACCCCCTATATGCCACTCTGCCCCCCAGAAATGCCTTATACCCCCCATATGCCACCCAGCCCCCCCCCCCCCTGACTTACCAATGCATCTCTAGGCTTGTCCCCCGTGCTTCAGACTCCCTGGTGTTTAGTGGGGGCAGCCGGTGGACGTCTGCGCGATGCGTGTAGACAACCCCTGCTGCCAGTTAGTTCTGCAGGGGCTTCTGTGACTGAGCACCGGAAGGTCATGTCATGCCGGTGCTCAGTCATAGAAGCCCCGGCAGGGCATCGTTCAGACTTTTACCGGCTGCCAGGGAGGGAGATCCAGGTCCCCTGCAGCTCTGTGGAGGATCCCCCTCTCTGGCAGCCGGTGAACGTCTGCGCAATGTGCGCAGAGAACCTTTGCTGCTGCCGGCACTTCTATGATGAAGCACTGGAAGGTCATGTCCCGCCAACGCTCTGTCATAGAAGGCCCAGAGGAAGTGCCGGCAGCAGCGGAGGTTAGCAGAGAGGAGGATCCAGGTCCCCTGCAGCGCTGCGGGGGATCTGGATCTTAGTCTTATATTAAGACCTCTATTTAAGGTCTAATTATAGGATGACCTTGAATATAAGACTAGGGGTATTTTTCAGAGCATTTGCTCTGAAAAGAACCTTGTCTTATAATCGAGCAAATACAGTAATTATAAAATTAGCATACAGCTTTGTATTTAAAATAGGTAGTATTTTTTATAAAGAAGACGTATGAGCTGCAGAAATGTATAGTTTATAATGCAAATTAAAATATGTAAGTATCTTATAAGCAGTTTCACATTAAGAGTGCAAACATATACAGCATTTAGCCGGATGTAATGATTGACCTTTGGCCAATTATTCTGCCTGTGGGATGCACATCCCCCTATATTACTTAATGCAAAGCTATTACAAAGAAAAGGGTAGTCGTGTACAAATATTGAAACATGTTTTAACTCACACTAGACAGAAATACAAGAATTAGTGACAGCACAGGTTTAAGCACTTCCATAAAATAAGATCTAAGTAAATGTGTGTGTGTGTGTTACATCCATGCACTTACACACACAGAGGTACATATAAAGTTGTTAAATACATCCAATGTAATATTGTTAGTGAGGACAGACACAAGCTTTCTGTAGTTTTTGTACCTGTTTGTAGTCTCCAATGATAGAGCTGTTTTTCTTTATTTCTGACTCTGCTTTATCAAGCTCCCTGCGACACATTTCCTTCAGCTGCAGAAAAATGCAAATAAGCTGGGTGTCAGAAATGACACTTATACGCTGGGGTATAAGTGCATTAATACAAAGTGCAAATTAATTAATTCTATGATTAAGATAAATACTGTATTGTGTGACGTTAGTGCACTTGAATAGCATAGTATACATTATACACTGCTTGGATTCAACACATCTCTTCAATCATACACTCTACTGTGTTACTACAACCAACCTGAGCAGATTCTTCTTCCAATCGTCTCTTCTCCTCTTCTGCATCAATCAGTTTTTGTTTAGTCATCAGTAACTCCTTGTTCAAGGCATCTGCCTTTTCTTCAGCCTGCAAAACAGATCAGCATTCATCAATAATTAAACAAATTACAATCCAAAATAAATGAGGCATTCTTGAAATCAGTACAAGTTATATACTTTGGACTCTTACTGTAGTTGCAAGTAAAATTGAAAATGTGTCTTTTTTTTTTCTTCGTTTATATTTTTCTTGTTGAGACTTAATATTTTGTTAATGCTAAATTAATACACATACACTGTCTCCTGTGAGTGACTGAAACATTGATTTTTGTGAATAAACCACATTGGATTTTTTCCATCAAACCCTGAGTGTGCTTACGTTTTGGCCCATTTGTATACTAGCTGATAACAGCTACAAACAAGGTACAAATTGGCTTCTTTGGTCTGTGGACTGCAGAGGACAATGTAAAAAAATATAAAAAAAAACCAATAAATAATGTGTGGGTACACAAAATGAAAAACAGGAAAAGTGTAGTTGAACTACCACCTAGCATAAATGTCAAACACACTCCAGTCATAAGGCCAAGTGCAAAACCCACTTTGTCGTCAAGGGGTTACATGTCAAGAAATACGGTTCTATTCAGCACAGACCAATAGCCCTGATTGCTTTATTATTCTTTCTTGCACAACAGTTGATATTTGTTTTAGTTGCTATAGAAACTTAGTATTGTCACTTGTGAATAACTGTTTGGTATCATATCAGTGACAGTAGATCTTTATTTATTTGTAAGCCAAGATGATTTTCAAAGCTCCCTGTGATGTCATATTGATTTTTTAGGACAATGCGTCTGATGTTCAAAGCACTTCTTAACATAGGACTCGACAAACCCTGAGTGCCAGATCGTTATGGCAACTACAAACAACTTCCTGGCACCTCACGGCACCCGGTTCAGAGTGCTAGAGAAGTGCGTGTGTGTGTAAATGTATAGTGCCAGTCAGTATGTCTACTGTATTGTAGTGCCAGATTCAGTCCATATGTGTGCATGGTGTTAGGAGTGTGTGTTTTATATATGTATAGTGTTAGCCAGTGTGTGTGTGTATGTTGTTGGGTAGTGTGTATGTGTATAAGATTGTAGTGTTAGCATGTATGGTGTTGTGTATGTTACAGAATGGCAATAGCACGAGTATGTATGTCAACGTATAGCGTGTGTATTTGTGCATGGTGTTAGCATGTGTGTCCATGAATGTAGAAGATGTTAGTATGTATGTGTCTGTTACTGTATGCCGTTGTGTAAGAACAAGTCTAACAAACAAGCTTGAGTCTTTATGGTGTTAAATACCCCTTATTATGAAGGTGTTAAAGTGGTACAGCACTACTGAAGAAAGGTGTGTTTTATGTTTCCAGGGGGTAATATATGAAAATAAAAACATGATTGGGGAAAAAACAGTTGGCTAAATATTTTGGCTCCAGATCCAAACCAAATTTGTCTACATCTGTCTTAATTGTTATGCGTGCATAATGAGCAGGTCAAATAACATTTGCACCATTATGATATGTGCAAAATATGATAACAGTGAAAAAATCACTAATAATGTCTACATATATAAAAATACACACACACACACACACACAGAGGCCAGAGAAAAACAAAACAAAAAGATATTGCCTTACATTATCCAAATCCTTGCGCAAGGCAATCTTACTGGTAACGAGCTCATGAGCCAAGTCATCATTTTCTTGCTCAAGTCTCATGTTTGCTTCCTGAAGACGTCTGTTCTCTCGCTGTAAAACATAGACACAAAATGTGTGATAACTCCAAAAGGATATATGGTACACAGAGAATGGTCTTTACCCAGCAGATTCCAATTAGCAAAAAAAAAAACTAAAAAAACCAAACCAGTAGAATACATAATCCAATGAACTCTGTCTAACCAATTCTTACATTGTTGTTGATCACTAACCTGAGGTGGACAATCAGTTTTTCTGTCCTGTTATAGTTTTACTACATGTGGTAAATTTTAACTGCTGTAAGGATAACACCACAAAGACAAGATTTAGTTACATTAGAATAGTGTGAAGGAGGTTACACTAGTGACTGAATAAAATGAGCAACACGATGTAAACAGAAGAAGATACACATATAAGGTGCTAGTAGCAGAATTCCCATCAAGCACATGTGTACAAAGAGCGTATCTCTTAAGAATGGCTGCCGGTAACATGTGTTCTCCTGGATTTCACCTCAAATCTTTCCACAGGGTCTTCCTGCTGTGCCTGTTGCTCTCTCATCATGTGATATTCACGCTCAAATTTTTTTAGTTTCTTCTGGCTGATCTAAAACAAAGAAAGAAAAGGGAAGATGAGTTTGTCTCCACTGCTCATTTTATCAAATTGGACAAGACAAGAATGCCTCCTCTTTCCTCCTTTTGTACACATCGCCATCGATAATCATCATGATATTGTGGGAATAGAGGTGCATCAGAATGTTTCTTTGCAGATCACATCCTTCTTGCTATTAAAAATCTGTTAATGTCCCTCCAAAACTTGCACAAAGTGCTGAGTATAGGAAGATTCTCTATCCGGCCCCAAAATGATATACACATATATATCTATATCTATTTCAGAACTATTCCACTCAAAGGTCACATAGGAAAGAGATGTGGACAGATTTATTCATGTGGGGATAAGGCTCAGAATTGCTAAAAATATAATTTATCAGGCTACCCATAAGGGAGGATCAGGTTTCCCAAATGTGCTGTTATATTACTAAGGATCTAACTCAATTGTGCAGTATTAACTCGCAATTATCAAATAATCCATTTCCCATATCTGGTGGATGTGCAGCTATCTCATGACCTGATTGAGTTAAGTTGTTTCTCTTGCTTCTAGGATACTAGGCATCGATATTACACCAGCGTCAGTGACAATTGTCAGAAAACCGTGAAGGGTTGATCCCACTTCTATGGGAGAGGTGTTGGCAACGTTTAAACATATATAGGAATTGTAAAGTTATCAGATTCTGGATTCTGAAATTGAAGGGTGCTTTACTGGCTGAATTGAGAGATCACTTGACTATAGCCATTATAATACCAAAATATTATTCCTCTTGGTTCTACAACTGCCCTCAAAGATTTTAAGTACAGCAACAGGTAATGTTCTCCAGGATATGCCAATGTATATTTAGGATGGTGGGAACAATCATTTGTTTGTACATCACAGATGAGAGAATTTACTCAATACAGCCCCTTTAGGGGTATATATATTGATGATCATCTTAGTGTGTACTGGTTTGGAAGAAATATTCACCGGCTTTGTTAATGCTCTAAATTCCAATATCATTAGTCTGGAACTCAGTTATTGACCCCTTTGCGTTAGTCTTTTTGGACCTTAGGATCAGCAAAACTGATAGTGGCACTTTACAAACATCTTTATTTTGAAAAGAAACCACCACAAATAGTCTCCTACACATGGATCACTGGCATCCTAACTCACTGAAGAAGGGAATCCCTATCGGAACACAATCAATAGGCACTGGATTCTAATAGACAAAGTCTTGTTAAAGATACACAAAAAGTTTTTATGGATCAATCAGATGTTTGGGGACATATGACGAAGCCTGGCCCAAGTCAAAAGGATCATTGAAAAACATTACTCTAGGGCTGCAACAACTAATCGATAATAATCGATAATGAAGATCGCTGCCAACGAGTGGAATATCTGGGGTATAAGGCATATCAGGGGGCAGAGTGGCAGATCAGGGGGTATAAGGCATTTCAGGGGCACAGTGGCATATAGGGGGTTTATAAGGCATATCTTGGGGGCACGGTGGCATATCTGGGGTATGTGGCATATCAGACGCCACTATGGCATATAGGGGGGTATAAGGCATATCTGGGGTGGGCAGAGTGGCAAGCCTGGGCTCAGATGTGCATAACTGGGGGGCAGGTTAGGAAATAAAATCAAGAAATGCATTTTTCCTCAAAGTTTTTTTATTCTGCTGTTGGTTTTTAACACAGTTTGTTCATTAATTTTAAATGAACAAAAAAATTTACATTCTTTTTTTATCTGATTAATCTAAAAAATAATCGGCCAACTAATCGATTATGAAAACAATAGTTAGTTGCAGCCCGACATTATTCACTACAAACATCTGATCCTGAGTTCAGGACAACACTAAAGGAGAAACCTTGTTACATTACGGAGGGGACGTAACATCGAGGACAGGCTGGCCAACAAAGGGGATGTACCGGTGTGGCCAGTGTAAAACTTGCGCAATTGTAATCCCAGTGAAGACATTTATTTGCAATTAATCAAAAAAGGAGTTTATGATTATCTCCTTTATCAATTGTTCAACGGTAGGGGTAGTTTATTTTATCAACGGTCAATGTGGTAAGCAATATATAGGCAAGCCTATCAGACAATTAAAAAACAGAATTCTTGAAAATATTGGCACACACAAAAGAGAATTGACACATCAGTAGCAAGAAATATATGGGAGAAACATAACAATGATACTATCTATCCTTTCTAGGCATTGAAACTATTTTGACAGGTCCCAGGGGAGGTCGTTGGCACTCCAGAGAATCCTTCTGGATTTACACTTTAAAAACTTTAGCCCCTGTGGGTCTTCATTAAGAGTTTAATTATACTTCCTTTTTATCATGTTAAAATAGATATATATTTTATGTTTGTCCATTAAGAAATAAAGAAATGTATGTCTTCATTCTATATGTATCCTTCTGCTTTGGAAATTAATATATGTGTGGAGTTTTATTCCAATTATAACAACTCACGGAGAATCAATTCTTCAATTATTGGACATACATCAAATCAGGTTCTTGTTTTATCTGTTCATACATACTGACCTCTCCTATGAAGAAGACATCTGATCAATAAATAGTGTAAATAAATACATAATGGAGATGACATAGGATAAAAAAAAGTTAATAGTATTAGACGGTTGATCTAATTCTTTATCCCTAAATGCATATAAGCTTCTGCTGATATGTCCATTGATCCACGTAGATCAATGTAACAGTCCTTTAAGGCTCAACCAATTAAAGAGCAGCAATATACGCAAGCAGCTCAAGTCTGCCTCTGCTGATCAGGCAAAAACATCTGTGGCGGCAGATGCTGTTTGTCTCAGAAAATGTGCGTTGCCTTTTTTGTTTTGTGTTTTCCAGGATATATTTTTCAATATGGTTAGGAGTAGGAATTAGAATCCCTTAGATAGAGTAGGCTTATTACATACGGCCAACTATATTCAGACTCTGGGGGTTAGTAAGTAGGACTTGAGCTCTACTCAGCCTATCGCTATACTTAATTCACCTTTACACTATATTGCCCCAGATATTAAGTATTTCTCCCACCATGTAGTATTTTAAACTTTGAATTGATAAAGATTTAATATTTTAAATGTCCAGTTATATATTGTTCACGGATTTAGTCACCATTTGGAGGAATAGTGTTGGTGGCATTTGCATTATAGAGTTGTAAAGTTTGACTCATTCAATAAACTTTATACGCTCAATTCAATGAAGAAATGGCAATGTTGGCATTTAGCTCATTGATATAGATGTGGGTTAATGCTTGGGGACCGCTGTTTTACTTTAATGGAATTATGATACAATAATCCTTTAATTTGGCAATTCATTATGAGCATAACACTTGTTTATCTTGATGCTTGGACCAAATTATATATGTTAACCTGTGTAAGATACCATTGGTATGTGGATGTGGTACTGTCGTTATCTGGATGTTATCTTGTGTTAATTTACACTGATGTAACAAGAATCTAGCATTGGAAATATCTTCTTTTATCTTTCTTTTATTTGTCAATATTCGTCAAACAACTATTTTGTTTTACAAAGTTGAAATCACCAAGGTTTCCATAAACCATGGTATGATATGTGTAATAGCCTTTACATCAACAAGGGAATGGTATGTACTTCATAAGTTCAGTAGTAAGCACAGATATCATAGAAACATTTGTCCCATCTAGTCTGCCCATTTTTCCTTAGACCTTAATCAATCAATAGATTTATGCCTACCCCATGTATATTTTAATTCCCTCACTGTATAAGCCTCTACCACTTCTAATGGGATGCTTCTCCATTTAACTACTAGGAAGTAAAACATCCTTACATTACATCTAAACCTCCAATACTCAGTTAGACTATGATTCTAATATTTCTTCTATGAAATAATCTCTTTTTTCCTCAACACCACCACTTGGCATACGTGCTTAGTAGAGTTTTATACAGATATGTATAGCATGAAAATTTAAAGTGCAAGGATCTTCGCATTTAAAGGTTTGGTTTAAACCATGGGGAATCTGAATTAATAGATAAATGCTGTTTATCACATTGATATAGAGCCACAAGAAGAAGATAAAAATACTCTTGTTTGTCATTAAGATGTTTACACTCTTCCGGTGCATATTCCATATTTATACTCATTTAATACACTTTCCACTACACCACCACCGCATGTAATATTTTATTTCTAACTCTTGTCTCTTTTTTGTTTCTCCATCACCACCCCATAACCTTTATCAAAATGAAGCAATGCATGTATCATGTCTTCTGCAAAGCCAATAACAAAAAATGTGATGCCTCTGCAGCTCATGAACACTTTCCTACTTCATTTTGTAGGAAAAAAGTCATATCCAGAATCCCAATGTTGCCCTCAGAAAGTGTTTTTTTTCTATTAGTAGCTTACAATCAAACTCAAACAAACACACTAATCATGATTTGCTTTGGATATTTATATCCAACTGTAAATAGTCATTATTTATATTGTTATATTTATTTAATCAAATAATATAGCCTACACCCCATGTACACACAGAAGGCTAACACAGAATACTAGAGGCCCAACGATAACATTAGGGACTCGGCAATTTGGTTTAGCATTGATCAGCTATACGCATAAGGTTGAATGCCGGAGGGAAAGTGATAAAAAAATATATAATTTGCTCCAGCACGCAACATTTCTTTTAACTTTCTCCATTCCTAGTTACGTGCAAAGACATCAGAGTGAAGCATCCAGACGTTAGTGCTCATTTAAAGAATAGAGGGGTTTTGGGGGGGGTGAAATATACTTTGCTGAATTGTGAGCAGGTACAGGAGTTGTATTGGGACATGTGATGAACAAAACTAGACACACTGTATTTGAGAAAACAGGGCTCCCTTAGCTGTTGTATGTGCCATTAACAGACTGCACCAGAAATTAAATTGTGCTTCAGAAAGCTTGTACAAAGAAGTACAGGAGAACAGCAGCAGGGAGCGCGAGGAGAAATTGTGACTGCTCCCATCCATAACAGAATAAGACTGTCTCGGTTTAAAGGATACAATCCGAACATACATAGCGACTAACTTTCTAAAATATTGACAAAAGCAACCTCTATAAATTGCATTAGCTCATCATGACATTAAAACACCACTGATAAAATAAAGGGAGTTGTAATCTGCAGAATACTTACAAACGTGAATCAGCAAAGAGGAAGAGCTGCTGGAGGCAGCTTTCCAAAGTCATACTGAGTGAACAGACAGGATATCCTCGACTGGAAACAAAACCTACTGCATTATTAAGCACTTTCCAGAAGACCAAGGCTCACTAACAGACGTTTATAGAACAGGCCTCTCCAAAAACAAGAACTACACTCTGCGTGGAACTATGCTTTGTATGCAAAACTAGATTAATGAGAATTACTCAGTATGTGCAATGAAGAATGAGCTGTAAATAAGAGGGGTGCTGCTGAGAATTAACAAATGAAAAATACCATACAAACAGGGATTTACATAACATTCTAAATTAATATTCGGGTTCTAGTATGCATTATGCATTTATATTAACAGATTTCATTTACTTGGATTGTCTGGAAATCTATTCATAAACAGGACTATGCGTAAGACACGTGGTCACGCCTTTAGACTGGAAGAAAGGAGATTTAGTCTAAGGCAAAGGAAAGGTTTTTTTTAACAGTAAGAACAATAAGGATGTGGAATTCTCTGCCTGCAGAGGTAGTTTTATCGGAGTCTGTACAGACGTCTAAACAGCAACTAGATGAATACTTGCAAAACATTCAGGGATATAATTTTTAAATTATGGGGAAATAGCTTCTTGATCCAAGGCAAAATTAGAAAGAGCTACAAACCGGATTTGTTTTTGCCTTCTTTTGGATCTACAGCAAGTAACAGATGTGGGAAAGGCTAAACTTGATGGAGACCTTTTTTTCAGCCTATGTAACTATGTAAAAGCATTTGGTATAGAGCTATTATTCTCCAAAATGTCATGGATCCTACATTACACCATCAACAAGAGTAGACTCCGATTTTCAAAATCAGGACAGGAGATCTATACATTTTAAACGACTAATGTTTTTAAAGTGTAAGATGCTAATAATGTTGAATCTATTGAACCCTATTTGATTTAAGATGTCAGTACTTCCTCCTTCAATTTACCTTCAGGTTGCAGGCGAGCTCCATCAGTTTCTTCGCATTGTCCTCAGAGCGGTAGCGCTTTGGAAGTTGAACACGGAAGAACTTTAAAGCTCCCTCAAAGTCTGTCAGAAGCAAGTCATCCTTGGAGGTCTAGGGAGAGATTTTTGTTATTGGTTAAATGTATGGCACATTGGGTTTTTAGGATAGAAGTATGAAAAATCAATGGCAACATAAAAAGGCGACAGAGATGGATTTTTGTACCCTCCATGACAATGGAGCTTCTGCAGGGTTTGTGTTTAGCTTTAATTTTCTTCTCTCTCATTTATTGTACCCATACAAATTATAATTTTTTTTCAGGACAAGAAGGGCTTTCTTTATATAGCTTTTTTGCTCACATGATCTAATTTACTATAAAAAAGATACAATATTGAGAAAAATGTAATAAAAAAAGCACATTAGGATATTTGAAAAATATGCCCTGAGTTTAGAAATACCCAAAGTTATCAGGCAATAAGTTCAAGTGGCATATTGCTATTTCAAAACCATTTTTTTAATCAGGTCATTCTGCTCCTATGTCTTATTTAAGTTATATTTGAAGTTGGTTGGTTCAGTTTACCCTAATTAAACTATATATGTATGTTTGAAAACTAGACACCCCAGTTTTTTTAAACTCTTTCCATGCACTAATTCTACTACCAGCATTGATCAAACTTTATGGTACACACTGTACCTTACTCGTGAAAATCGCTCCTGTATTTGTCACTGTCAAACAACAGCCTTGAGAGGTGCCCATTTTCATTTGGAATTTTGACATCTTGTAATCCTGTCCCTATGTCCTATCTGGGACATCTTTGAAGCCAGCCAATTCAATTTACCCCATCAAACCATATATTTTGAAAATTAGAGACCCCAGGGTATTTCAAATGCTATCATTTTAATTTATTTCCATGCACTAATTCTACCACCAGCTTTTGTCAATGTTTGTAGTAGTATTTTGTGCGTGTTTTGCCCCACACACATTGTACTTCAGGTATGAAGTTACCACTAGATATTTTATAAAACTAGACATCTCCAAGGTATTTTAAATGCTAGTATTTTAACTCTTTCAATCCACTAATTCTACCACCAGCCTTTGTCAAAGTTTGTGGTAGCCGTTTTTTGTGTGTGTTTTTCTTTAACACACACACAACTTCAGGTATGAAGTTATAGCTCTTGGTTGTCAAACAACACTTCAATATGTGTTCAGCAACATCTCCAGAGTACAGTGGTACCTGCCATGCTTTGTTGGGTTGTTTGGGAGGTAAAAAGCCCTTTTTTTTTTTTTTACTTTTTTACATTTTTACATGAGGTAAATTTGTTTAATGGTTTAATATTTAATTAATGTATTACATGATAATCATATAATTACTTACTTTCAACAATCCAAGTGCAACATTGAAAATGACACTTATCCCCTACAGGGAAAAAAAATAGGTAAACACAAGAATAAATATATAGGGTGTCACTAGTAATAGTATGTTTCCATTATATAAAAAACAAAGCTAATTTCAAAGTCTATAAATGCAATAATCTTGGGAAGAATGGTTGTATCCTTTATATTACAAATAATAAAAATAAGAAAAAGGCATTCAATTTGTTCTTGACAACCACATACTCAAGGATCAGAACACTTCTAAGTGCATATCTGTCAGCAACTAAAACCCTGGGGATTATAATGCTCATATGCTACATCTTTAGTTATTTTCCTTTTCACTGCTAGTTGTGCACAGCACCCGCACAGTGGATTCTGTGTACATGGTTGCCAGTGAATGTTTGGGAAACTAGAAAAGAGCAGCAGACAAGCTGATAAGCCACAGCTTGTGAGACTGTCCTAATCATATAAGGACTGAGCAGCTATTTAAAAGCAGTGGTCAAACTGGGAGTTCTCAAAATATGTTGGATTTTTAAAGACAAACTAGCCAGCAGAGAGATGGCTCTATTGGCTACAGAGATGATTGTCAGAACTACAGAAAATAGCATTACTCATATCTCATTAACCTCCAGTTCTAACACATGGGGAAAAGAACATTCAGTTCATAAATTCTAACACCATTAGATTTATAAATGTACATAGTTATTTACCTGATGAAATAGGAAATCTAAGCAACACAATCATACATAATATACCACCAGAGGGCGGTAGAGGACTACAGAACAGTAAGAAATACCTTTCCATATTGCGAAAATAAATCATATGGCGGTGGTTTCCAACAAGTTCTATTCCAATAGGGAGATTTAAAAAAAAATGTACCGGTGTCTCTTGAAGACAGGGTTTGGGAACCACTGTCCGGTTTCATTGACTAAGGGCAGGAAAACTAAAAGAAGCCTGCTTAACATAATTGCGAAATTTCCCACGTGGCCTTTGTAAAGTAGCAGGAGTTATTTAAGAATATAATACTTCCTACTGTATATTTCTACATAAAATAAATATTTTCCGTAATATAAAGCGAGTCAAGAAGCTACACTTCTACGTCTAGCAACCAAAGGGTTAGGCCTTCTCAGTATAAAACATTACAGCTGAGATATGAAATTATGGGAAGCATGGAAATGCAGTTATAAACTCTGCAAGAGTACTAAATCCTCTGCTCTTCTATGACACATGACATGATTGATAAACTACTGTACTTCATTTACAAAGAGGACTGCCACCTATAAAATATTTAAAAAATATATATTTATAGTTTTAACAGTTCCTTTACAATTGTTCAGCCATTTCAGGGTATTTATTAAAATATTTCAACACACTGTAGCTTCTGTGTGGATCATTATATTAAGGCACAAATCTAAGTTGAGGTTTTATTAATTAATCAAGAAGATAGGAAATAAATAAGCCACCTTGTAGGCTGAAAGTATTTATTTCTTGAGAATAAAAACTAATTAATTAAAATAACCCCAAAAATGGGGCAATGCACAAAACAATTAAAACAATTAATAGAGAATTGATCTATAGCATTCAAGAGGACCTGAAGACACACGATGGGAATCACTGACTTCAACAAATGAGGTAGGTAAGGTTGATGCAAATATTATATGCAAGACCAATTTAAAAATAATAATATAGCGTAAATGCCCATTTGAGCAATGCAAAATCATCAGGGATAGCTGTTGACACTTAAGATCCATCACAGGAATCTCTAGATTGATCATTGAAACATATGTATCTGTTGGGGAATTTATTTATTAATTACAACCTCAACATATACTACAAATATTAGTGAACAAACACCCCCAGGCTGATTTGTACCTGTCACAATGCTGTGTAATTTACATTATGTGGATGCGCGTACCTCACATAGGAGCAAGTCAATTATGTGGAAGACCATGTAGAGAGGAAACTTGGCTGTAAAGAGGGTAAGAAACCACTGGGAGGCGTACATGTGTGCTTCCAAGCTGATCTCCAGGAAATGCGTGTACAGGTCAGGAATGTACTCCTGCCAGGAGAAAAACAATTACTATTATTATTACTGTGCATTTTAAAAAAATGACAACTATAGAGAAAAGCAAATGTGAATAACGAACAAAGAATAAAGCATCAGCAATGTCACTAGGGTATGGTGTCAACCAGTGTGGTAACTCATGGTGTCACTCCCATTTAGAGGGGCAATGGCGACACTCCCCTCTGACAGACCCCCCCCACCCCGAGCTTAAACCTCATATTCAGGAGGACACTAGCTCCACGCATATGGGAGAAAACAAAAAAAAAAGGTCACCAGAGGACAGCAGTGTCAACTCCACTCATGGCGTCTCCTGATGTGGTACACACATGCTGCAACCCCACCAGTGACACCATTTCTCAGTGACTTTAATATGCAGCTGTATTCCTCTGTGTTTGGTGGCAGTTTTGGCTGCCTGAAGCATGGAAAGAAGGTGCTCCTATATAATCAACAGCAAAGGCTTTTCACGCATGCACATGGGAATATAGTTGGAGCCACTGGAACTCTGGCATTAGCTGCCTGGCGTTGGCCGGCAGAGAATATTCACGCACGTACACTCCTGCGCAGGAGATGCGCTGCTTTTTGCATGCAGGAAAAACCCAATGATTTGAACGTCATACTCTGTTTTCATAAGGACTTAAGTGGATACAATGGCTGCAGCACATCTCTCGCACTGCCTTATATACACCTCACTAAAAAATAAAAATCTATAAAGGCGTAGAAACAAACTTACTGTAGATTTAGCGATTATTTCACATTTAATTTTGTGTGTTCATGAATGCGAGGATACTTGTATTTTAAATGGAGAAAAGGCATAACATCCGGAAATATGCACACACTCGTTTTATTATGATAATCGTTATTTACATAAGCAGAAAGTAAAATATTATGTTGCTGCTAAAAATATCCCAACAAACAGAAATGTCTGTGGGTGAATTTAAAGAGCTGATAAGCAGACACGGAAACACCAGGGCCCACAATGTGCCAGCAATGTCTGAAATAGACACTATTGAAAATGGTTTCTGACAAGTTTTTAAGTACTTTAGAAAGTGGAAGTTACGAGGACAATAAGCAATTCATAGCCAGAACCCCCACTGCAAGTCATTTGCATATAATTTAAAGGGAACCTGCCATCCACTGAGGTGTTCAACCTAAAGTACCATATGTGTATAGAAACAACGTTGGCCAATTTTAACAGAACAAATTCATATTGCCGACCAATACTAGTAAACTGCCCCATAGCAATATGTAAAATGTATAACAAACAGATGGGGAGCAGTGATTTGGTTATTCATCCTATTTACTGCAAGATACAACTTCATCTGTGTTATTCTGCAACAAACGAGGTGGTTATTCTGCAGGTCATGAAAATGTGCAATGATGTGAGTTGCGGATCCAACGAACAATGCCTGTCTCCTAGTGAATGTAGTGTAGAATGAATCACTATGTCAACTCACCCACTTTATAGGTACAATTATCTATAGTAAGATAAATGGCTACAGATATTTCCAATGTTCTCTGGTTTGAAGGTAAAGCCCATCTTTAGCAGAGAAACAGCCACTGTTAGTCTTAACATAGCCCATCCCTCATGCTAAGAATTTTAAAATCTCTTTGAGGAACAAAGCTGTTTATGGCTTTTCACACAAATTGTTTGACAACCTGAATCTGAATTGCAAATGACTCAATACGAATATCTTAATCAACCATCTTGAGCAGATAGCCACACTTGATCCTTGAGGGTATCATTTCCAGAAAATACTAGACATGCAAGTTATCAGGAGTTATTATACCTTTAACAAACAAAACAAACAAAAAATTAGAGGTTGTAGGCTAAGAACAGTTACCACATTTTTACCGGCTTCCAGTAAAATACCTACTTGGTAGTGAAAAGTCAGGGTTATTTTTTAAGCCTTATGAGTCAAGAAGCTTCAAACAATGTGCCATTACAATGTACATACTTCTAGCACTCAAATGGTTAGGCCCTTGGTAATAGCTGGGAAATCAAATTATAGGAAGCATGGGAATTCAATTTATAAACTCTGCATGAGTACTAAATACTCCGCTCTTCTATGATGCATGACATGATTGATGAACTACTGTGAGACATAAAAGATATCATCTCTTGAAAAAGTGCGGACAATACATTTGCCAAATGTGCAAGGCCATTCTCCTGATACCATGGGGTTTTTTTTTGTTTTTTTTGTTTCAAAACCTTAGCCTTTCCATTTTTTAAAGGGACATTATACCGGCCCTGACAGTCCCACTAAAGAAGAAGGCAAATTAAAGTACTACGTGAGTACTTCAATAAGCATTCCTTAGAATAATCAAACGCATTTAGCTTAGGTAGAAGCTACAGCTCTGGCACTGCAGTTTCCAATCTCCTCTGTAGCGTGACAATTCTCACCACTTACTGGCTGCTTGGAGAAGCTAATCAGCGGCAGGAAAGTCCTCCGACTGCAATCTTTGATGTTTGTAGCGCCAAAGATGGAGCTGCCGTGTATTACTTGCACGAAGATGCATTCTGCCTAACACATCTCCTGCACTGTCAATAGCGGGGGCAGCAAAGGGGCAAAGGCATATGGGAGGCCTCTGCAGAATGCCCCATATATTTGCAAGGGGGACACCATGGAAATACAAAGGGACCTCTGATATCGTATACATTAAATGTCATTAGAGTGCCCCTTTACATACTTGGCATTTAACTAAGATAGGTATATCAACAAAATATACCCAGGACAGCAAAATTAAGTGTGTGAGCTTGGATTAGCCAACACAACATGCCATTGGAACACAGGGGAGATGGGAGTGATACTGCTCGCCACTGCACGCCTATGAAGATACTCCACTAAAAGTCAGCTGTTTTTAAGCTACAATAGTCACTTACAACATTAACAACATTTACAATGTGTTTCTGATATATCATGTTATTTTAAAGCATTTTTTTTTCTTTTGCTTGTATTTTTATCTTAAATATTGAATTTTGTCTTTGTTTCTGGACTTCAGAGGCTACTTGAGGTATGCTGTTAATCTGACCATGAATGTCAGGTGGAGTGTGCATAACAACAGAGATTTTAACTTTATATTGCATGGGTTTTGCACGTAAACAAATACGTCTGTATGCTATGCATAGATAAACAGGTAGACAGACATATAAAAGCATTAACAGATATAGATATTAAGCATATTTGTGTGTTTACTGAACGCAAAATCGCTGAGATGATCTACCTTAGATTACTTTCTCCCATTTGATAGCAAGCAACATATGGTACCTCTAGATTTTCTTTATAATAGAGATTATTTACTCATCTAAGAAAATCCAGTCTGCTTAATCCCTAATTGACCCGTTACTACCTACACTGATTTTTGAACATATACAAAAAAAAAGACATACGCATATATTTCAACCACTTAAATTTATAAACATTTGTTGCTTTTAACTACATGTAAACTAAATGTACCGTCTCATCTGTATTTGCCAATGTGTGTTTTTCTTTTTTTTTCCAAATTAACTGCAGCATTTGTTTTTAAGAGCTGTTATATTTACAATATACAATACAATGTAGATCAATAAACAGATATTACCAACTGTGTACACTGCCCCGCACAGAAATTAATGTTGAGACTTGATTTACATGAAATTGAGTGGGTGACAGATGACAGAACATCACCGTATGGGATACAATAAAGCACAGCTCCTCAGGGGCCAGTCTTAGAGTGTGTTCTATTTGATATATTTATTAGTGACATTACTTGTGGAAGGGCAAGAGTACCAGGTTCTAGGTTACAAAGTCAAATTATCTAAGGGCACTAGAAAAATGGACTAAGGTTTGGGACCAACAGTCTAACATGGCTTTATGTAAAACACTGTATTTAAGACATAAAAGGTATACTATAGACTAATAAGCTAATAAACTATTACCTTTTTCCAACAACTACATTGAAAGAAAGGGAACTGGGAGGTATTGGAAAAAAAATTACATATACACACACACACACACACAAATACTGTCTTTATATAATACTAGTAAAATCCCACTTAGAATTCTGTATCCAATTCTGCAGAAAGACAAATAATTTTGAGGGACCACTTAAATGGTATGTGGTCTTACGAATAAAAAATACTGCTTCTAGAGTTCCATTTTTATGTTAATTTACCTTATCATTTAGTTGTTTTTTAGCTTATACTGTAGCCTGGTGTTTCTCCAGAACTTTATCCCTTGTGTGTTATAAAATTTGTTTGGCTGTATGTATGTTTTGTTTTTATAACTTATACAGTACAAAGTACAGTAGTCATGCAGACATTTTAATCAGAGTACAACAGGTATGAATACATGAAGAAAAGAGGTCCCTGCCCAATTAACCCAACAGTGAGGTTATGTGACATTTAAATTACATATAGGTGGACATCAAATGATTATGTGCATTCTGAGAACATTAAGTTGCACTAATGGTAATTTAAGGCTCCAATAAAAAGGATGAATGTTCATGCAATCAAGAGTTTCTATGTATATAGACTACCTATAGAAACTTTACTAGAATGAACACAAAATCCTTATTACATTCGTATCCATGTTTTAAATGAAAATAATGCTAAGGAATTGACAAACATGCACAGCCACTTAGGCAGGTCAGTATAATGTTAACATGGTGCTTTAAAAACTGACTTACCTGCATCAGGCGCTCTAATTGGTAAAACTTGCAGTGCAGATCCTCAAAATTTTGTTTAAAAAGCTCCCTGAGTCCATAGTCAAACATGATTTTAACAAGGACACTAAAAGCCTGTTCTTCAGGCATCTACAAGAGAAGAAACAAGTCAAGTAGTCTGTATATAAATGTCCATAATCCACACTACAAGATTCTCAAATCCTGGACAATCTTCAGGTCACTTTAGAATTATTGGTGGGTGTAATTATCAAAATAACAGTCTGTATCTGTCCATACATGTGTGTGCAAATACATATTTGCCACTGAGATGGTGGCAGATAAATGTAATAGCCCTCCAGCTGATGCAGTGGTTATGGCATAGACAGAGACAAGCCTATCCTGTGACAATACCAAAGGAACAAGTAAGGTTGGAGGCCTGCCAGCATGATGAAGTCTCCATCCTCAACACAAAAAATGTGAATTTCTGTGAACACTTGATTCAGTAATAAGAACTTACATGAAGAAGGAGAACAGCAGCGAGGAAGGACTGTCCTTGGCAATACCCAATCTCCTCATCATATACAGAGTAAGCCTGGGAGAATTAGAACACAAAATAAAATAATTTTTTCATATGTATCTTAAGAAAAGCATCAATGTAGTGTGTAAAGTCTCAGTTGCAGGAACATCAGCTACAGATAGCAAGAAGAAGATCATTAGGTATCAATAGAATAAGTAACTCAAATATATCCCTTTACATGTACATTAACCAAGATATTAGTGAGATGGCACATAAGGGTGCTTACTATATATTTCAGTTTAACATGAAACATCCTCCTAATCAATCATAATTTGAGAACTAATATCAATCGGATAGCATTACAAGAGATTGTTCAACAATACTTTCACAGTGTGTATTTTATAGCCATGTGGATTGAGTGATAAAAACCTTGCAGATTTTGTACAAGGAGTCCTGTCCATCTCCCCCAGTGTCTTTGAAGTAGTCGTGGGCTGGGAATGTCCGATTGATATCACGTGTTATAGCACTGTCTTGTGGAGATTCCTGGAAGAGAGGACAATAATAGTAAGTGTTAGTCTAACATGACCAATATCGCTTTCTGTGAGGATTCAAGTGGCCATGATGTGTGCCTGCTAACTTCTTTATAGTGCAATATCTACACCTTACCGTTAATGCATGTATGGGAGTGATTACATTGAACCAACCTGAATCTAATAGCAAAATCTTGAATTGTGACATTTAGAGGACCCCTCACACACATACCCTGAAGTAAGCCAGACCGAAATAGGGACGTTAATATGTACCATAAGCGTGTTCTAGCCAATCACAGGATTAGTGTTTTAAAGAGTTTGCAATGGTTTTTTTTTCATTATCAAATCAAATGGAGCTACTATTTTGTGTGTATTTGATTGTTTTGATAGTTCTTGCTTTTACTTGTTATATGTTTGCTCACTCTGCATGCAAAAAGACCTTGCAGCCCCTGGGCACAATAGAAGTTATAGACCTGTGTCAGACTAATAAAGACAACTATCTCTCTAAGATTTAATTTAATGTTTATATACCATCACAACTAACAAAGTCTGGAAATTATGTTAAAAGACAGGATTGTTGGGTCATTTGGGTTTCAAGCTCAAAAGCATGGGTTTAATTCAGGGAGATGTTTTTTTTTTGATTGGTTAACTAAAATAATCAAGGTGGTGCAGTAGACATTGCATATCTAGATTTCAGTAAGGCTTTTGACTCTGTCCCACATAGAAGACCTATAATTAAATTGCAAACTCTTTATTTACATCCCAATATTGTTGAATGGATTAGGCAGTGGCTGAGTGACAGACAATGTAGTCAATGGGGTATATTCAGAGCAAGGTTTTGTTACCAGTGGAGTAGCACAGGGATCTCTACTTGGATAGAAAGATATATTTTATCTATAGTCTTTTTGCTGATGACACAAAGATTTGCAACAGGGTTGATGTTTCTGGAGGAATAAGCCAAATGGCAAATCATTTAGGTAAACTGGAGAAATGGTCAGAGCTGTGGCAACTGGCATTTAATGTGGATAAATGCAAAGTAATGCATCTACGGCATAAAAACCCAAGTGTTGGCCTAACCTCAACGTGTAAGGAAATGTATTTAGGGGTAATTATTTTAGAGGTTTTAAAAGGTAGGTAGACAATGCAGTAGAGCAGCAGGAAATGCTAGCAGAATGCTTGGTTGCATAGGGAGAGGTATTAGCCGTATTATTTTAATAGGAACAGCAGTGTCCATTTTCCAATTTGTTTATTAATTGGGGGAAAATGACATTTTAGTGCACGACAGAAAAACATTTTACAGGGCTATATACCAGTATGCCTCACTGTTAAAAAAAAATAAAATAAAATGAATAAATAATAAGAAAAGGTATAATTGTCGTTTTAATGTGCCAAAAAATAACCATAACCATAAACAGAATCAGGAATTATTTAGAAGCTAAAGAGAATAAAGGACAATGTCAGCATCTGACATCTATAAATCAGAATCTATAGGTTAATCCAGAACAGATGTTGCAAGAAGATATGCGGAGAGTTTTTTTTTTGTTTTTTTTTTATCAAATACTTTGGATACTATTAATAGAACATATTGAAGTAAGCAGACCTACTACTGATGCTAATGAGACAAAGAAAAGAAAATCAGAGCGCTTTAAAACTAAAAATTGTGGATGGATTTATTTAATGGAAGACCATTGTAGTATTACCTTTAAACATAGTATGTTTCCTAAACTAGGTATATTGTTTGTGCCATGAGGTGCCATGAAGTAAGGCTACGAGGAAGCATTACTCACATGTAGTTATTTCAATTGGATTCAATCTTGAGGAAGCGATAACAGCAGAGGAATTATTCAAACAAAGACCCTGTTTTTATAAGCTTAGTCCATAGTGAGGGCTGTGCCACGGGCATCAGCAAGCCTTCTCCTATTTATATATCTTACTGTGAGAACTGGCTGCCCGGGTAATTTCTCAAGCTTGAAGGCTAGTGGGAAATGTAGGAAACCCCCTCAGAGCACACACCCTGTAAACACCAACTGAGAATGACAGGAAGAAAGAGAGAGCAATAAACAGAACTTAGAGGAGCCATGAGAAATCAGACCCTACTTTCCCATCGCAAATACGAGTTCAAGTTGAAAGAAATATGACATCAAACAACAGTCTAGAAATAAATATCCAAGGGTCTTATTTTTCAGCGTCACACAGTTGCTCTCTTTCTGTGCTGTCCCATGCATTTCTAAACTGTTATGCTATATGCCAATGCAAACTGCTTGCTTATACAGAGTGAAACTCATACTGCATATCTTACAGACACCCCTTAGTCAGTAGCACATTTGATTATTCTCTGAAAAATAAAAGGAAAGGCAGTTTTTAACAATTGCTTTGCTATGGAGGTGGAAGGGGAAGCTATTTTTTGTGTACTTGGACTACTACTGCGTATACAATGTTTATTTAAATGTAATCCTAAATAACTAAAAACAACACTTGCCTTAAAATATTATATCCTAAAGAGACATATCTGTGTCGCATGCTGCCCTGCCATCAAAAAAATGCATATTAATGTACCTTGCAGGTACTTCAGAATGCATTCTGTAATCATGCAAAGAAATGAATAAAAATAAAATGCGTACCTGTAGGAGAGGCTGCAGTGCATGCCCCATGCGTGGTCCCATTTCTGCACCGCTGTTTGGCTGCTAACAACAGCCAATCAGTGGCAGGAAAGCACTCCCACTCCCTTCGGAACCATCACTGGAGGGCAAGTGTACCACGTGAGCGCAGACAGCAGGAACTGTGTTTGATTAAACACATCGTGCAAGCCAAGGATCTGAGGGAGCGGGTAAAGAGCCAAACGCGATGATACCCAGTGCATTTGCAATAGAGACTAGAATATATATATAAGTTGTATTCCATCTTGAACCCAAACACAAGAGGAGTACATGCATTGGAGGAGACCCGAGTAACAGAGAGCCAACTATGTTTCCTAACGGTGGTCAGAAGGCTGCCACAACAAAATTAAACAGAGTTTCCAACGGAAAAAGGAAACAGTTTTCCTTAATCATCAGTGAAAACATATTAGAATGACTGTCCCTTTAAGTTTATATATCTAGATGGGATATTGGTGATAAACTATGGACTAAATCATAGTTGAGACCAAAATTCCACCTCATAGCATACCTCCTTTCTAGTAGGCATACTAGCGCTGCAAAGAAAATAATGTAATAAAAAAGAAACTAGTAGTAAAGAAATGAGAAAACATTTTGATATTTCTTTAGAAAATTTTTTTTTTTTTACAGGAACCCTTGAGAAATCGATGATACCATTTAAAAAATTTCACCCAGCAATCCAATAATAAGCTATTTGGCCTAAAGACATATTTAAATGAATTCCATGTGCTATAACTACATTCAGTAACTTCACAGACTGCAATAAAAAGATCTAAAACTAGGCTTCTAGTGGTGGGTAAGATCCAGTCTGGTAGACCCCTGGTAGAAGTGAAGAAGATGAAGTAAATCCAAACTTTGAGGGATTCTGAACTATTTCGCTACCTACAATACGGGATCACAAGGATGCCTGAACACACCCTTTATGAAAAGCTATACTTACAAAAAGAAAAAGCGAAAAACATCTGATTTTGTCACTATACACTCACATCACAGGCAAGCAAAAGATACAAGAACCGCCTTATAAGAAGAAGTGGGAGACTGAACTTCGGGATGATCTGACTGAAGAAGATTGGACTGAACGTTTCAGCCAATAAGATCTTAAACTGGTATGTTACCTCGGTTGGACTAAAGCTTCCTTTCACCACTGCACTGTGCTTTCATAGACTTGGTTAAACTGTGGGAATGAGATGTGATACACCGACTATGGACACAGGTGTATTAACTTTTATCTTCAATTTTAAACATGCTCCAAGCATACGGGTAGGTCGGCTTTCCCCAAATGTAAAACAGTCTGATCTCTCAAGAGCGAATCATCAACTAATACACAGAATTTGTGCAGCATCTTAGGCCATGGCTAGGCGCTGGAGAGGCCTGCCCCCACATTCAGTGAGGTCCCGGCAAACACCTGGCACACCTTTAATATGAAAAAAATCATGGCTATGATACAGGACTGATTTGAAAAGTTCCAGGTAATTCTGGGACCCCTGGTCTAGTGGTGTTTGCCCCACGCAAAGTGCCCATGATCCCTATTTTTCATATGTTTGCAATTTTACTGTTTTTACTGTTGGGTTTAAAGCAATTTTTTTCCGAAAATTGTTATAGTTGCAAAATCAGAACATAGTACATTGTAATTGAAATTTTAGACTGAGGCAAATTAGCCTTGGATTCTAACCATGTGATGTATGCATTCGCAGCTGGAAAAAAAACTGCAATAAAAAATCTTTAAAGAACAATGTTGATAGCGGTATATCTCCACTGAATAGCATGAAGGTTTTTTCCAGGCCTCCACAATAAGTAGTTCTGTACTATCTCATCATTAACCTTGTCTTGCTGCAGTGACCTTTATTTTGGAAATATTTCATTACAGCACATGCCAACTTTAGAAAATATCTTAAAAAAAGCTTTACGGCTTTAATATTGGTTCTAGATGTTGGTGTTTTAAAAGTGGGGGGGAAGTGGCCCCTCCAAAATTTTTTATTTAATGCCATTTTACAAAGTTAGCTTCTGTTTATTCGATAACCAAGAAAATGCTTGTTTTAGCATGTGATTCACTACCAAATAAGTATATAATAATCATATAATGTATGTATGTATTTTAAGAAGGACTAATTTAAATAAATAGTTACTACTAATATAATATATATATATATATATATATATATATATATATTAGTTTTTTTATTTTTTTTCAAACGAATAGGACAAGAACCCAAACAAAAAAAAAAAGTGTATTTGCGCATTTAAAAGCAACACATTTGCGTATCTGATCAGCGTAGGAATCAGACGTGAGCCCGAAAGCAGTACATATTTTGATTTATCATTAAAAAGCTCGATTCTAAAAATAAAAGTCCCCTGTGAAACTGGCTTCCTCTGAACTTTCTTCCCTTTTATGGACGATGTTGCCCCACAAGCACATTTCATAAGTGTACTTTGGCAATATTAAATCATGTATGAATAACAGATGAAAACAAACTGTGTGGTCAACATTTTCACTAAACTAAGGAATGTTAATTAGGTAGAAGAAGAAAGAATAAATAAAACCAGACTACTGTGGAGCTATCTCCTTCCCTCATTTACAGTCCAATATATTTCAAACACTGTCATTGATCATAATGGTGGGGTTTTTTTTATGACAAAAAATTTCGAAATATGGAACGTTTATGAACAATAGAGCATTAATACAATATTGCCTTACCTGTGTCAAGTTATTTTGTGTACCCTTAATACAGAAAGCTTGACAAAGATCAGGGATAGCACTGGGGCATAAAGACCTAGACTAGATTAAACAAAACAAGCCAATGTACAACTTTTTACATCATTTAAGTGTATTAATACAAATAACAACTAACTTGGTAGTAAATTACTTCTCACTGTGTCAATAGAAGAATATGAGTGCTTTCCCCCAAGGAAACATTCTGGTGGGGAAAAAAGGTGACAGTTAACTTAACCCTTACGAGACCACCTGTTTAGTCCTTACAGGACCCATGGAGTACCTAGTATGTTATTGGTTGCTGACTGCTCCATGACACAAGTGATCAGTCTACAGCAGATTGTCTGCATTTCCATGGGTGTGATTAGCCAATCATATGCACGCATACTCATCAGACGTGAAAGGTAATGCTAGGAAGCACTGACTTTGTCTCTGTTCTCTGCCTCTTTCCTTTTGATTGTGATTGTGAGCTGGAAAGAGACAGAGAACAGTAACAAACAGCGTTGCCTTGTGTTTTTTTTTGTAACTTGACCATATTTTTTTTGTTCGTTTATATTGTATAGTTAATGTGGATGGGTGGTAAGTTTATGCGGCATTTGTTAGATAGGGTTTAGTTAAGGATTAAAAAATGAACCCCTATAAAAAAAAATTAGAACATTTTAAAAAACAAAGTCATATAGCTATATGGGGTGGTTTCCAAATCAGGGCACTTCAACCAATATATTTTTGGTACTTTTCCCCCATGCTAGCTGTGTATAAATTTTTTTTTATTGATAAAAAATAACGGGACACATATTTGAACATGGTTTAAGCACTACTTTTGCAAAAGAAAAATACACCATATACAACTTGTGTGGGTACACTAAATGAGAAAGAGGGAAATAACAGCTGAACAAAGACACAGCAAAAACATAAAAACTGCTCTAATCGTTAGTGTTAAGTCTTTCTATGTATGATTTTGTAACCAAGCATGTGGGAAAGACAGGTTTAGCATCATAATGGGCATGATAATGACACTAACAACAGGACTTTAATGATTTTTTTTTTCAAAACAAATACCATTTTCATTTTGATACAAACATCTCAAAGCGCATAACAGAATCTCTAACTTAACGCCATTGACTCCTCTGGTGAGTGTATATAATAGTAACAATAAAATAGTAAAGCCTGCAACAGTTCTAAGTGGCTGTAAATATGGGAATATTCTCATGCTCTGAATTTAGTTTAACCACCACTTCTGTGTGCAGTTCTTAAATATCTATAAATAAAATCAAATAAATTATAGAAAATGCTTTCTGAATGCTAAAGCATTCAGAAATTTGTGTTAATAATCGACAAAAGTTCAAAGCCTTTTACGAACACTTAAAAGTGAATCTGGATTCTAAAAGGATGACATAATTCCTCTTTCATTCTGTTGACCTGTTTGAGACTGAAAATATATGACAAAGTTTAGCTCATCTAAGATAATAGACAACAGTGCCTGATTTGGTTTGAAGAGTCTGCAACGATACATAAGTGTTAGAGCTTGTGTCAGGCAAGCGTCAAACTGAAAAGGATGCTTTAGGTAATAACAAAACCATACTTAAAGCTTAAAGGCTATAAAGCCCATAATATTAGGAAACCCACATTATTAATATAATCTTACTACAACTAAAATATACATTGATGGAAGGTTTATTTTGTTCATTTTTAAAACAGGTTTTATATAGAACATTTTAAACATAACACACAAGCAAACAGCAGCCACACTGACCATGGAAACGGAACATAATTCAATGTATAAATCATGGTCTTTAATGCCATTATAACTGCATCTGAATGGAGGTGTGACCAACCTTTCACAGACAAGCAAGCGCTTTCCCCTATAGGCTCAAGCATAAATAAATAATAATATAATAGAAAGTCATAGCCGTATTCATCCTACTCAAAAAAGTGAGGAGGAAAGCACCTTAGAAAAACATTTACATGACTGCCTACAATGGCACCCTCCACATCTGCAGATAAAAAGATTGGAACACCAAATCTGTTAAAATCTTGACCCATTACATACACTTTTGTTCAATGTTACAATACGGTTTACAGTAATAGTGTATTTAGTACTCACAAAAATATATATATTTCCACCCTACCTTCCTTTAACTACTAATTTCACTCTTCCCTCCACATTGATAAAAGACAAAACTATTAATTATCATTAACAACTGTTTACATACACATTTGGATTTCTTTCACTGGGCCATTATCTTTAAAAAAAAATAAAAAAAAATCACACTAACTCATTATGTGTGCATTAAAGTACATCAAAAGGTGTTTAATTTTAAATCTACATGCGGCCATTTTTACATAACATTTTTATGGTACAAAAATCAATATTTACATAGGAGTAACCGGTTTTACTAAATCAAAAACATTTTGTACAGGACAAGAAGCAGCTTCCTGGAAAGCAAAGATAATGTTCCCTAAGAATTGAGTAAGACAAAGGACAAAACAAGTCAACAAATGACAATAGCGTTTGGTTTACACAGTAGTGCAACAAATCTTTTTTGGGGTTGGATTAATAGACCTTTAATGAGTGAATAATGGGTATAGTAGCACAGTCAGACTATATTTTGTGTACTCACCTTGTCTTTAAGACCAAAAAGGAGGTAGGTGCCCAAGTATCAAGCATTCCACATGGGGCCAAAAGTGTCCATCGAAAGCATTTCTTACCCCTCCCAAATAATGAAGACGCATAGCGGTAAAGTGCATGTTGATGCTTGACATAGGGGGAGAGGGTGAGTACCGGTGCTGGGATGGAGGAGTATGGGATTTAGGGAATTTTTGGAAGCAGACTTATTCCAGGGAGAAAACACACCGGAGAATTTGCATACAGTCATATTATGCTTCACTGAAGTTAACATCACTAGTAGTGATTTCTCCATGGTGTGTTTTTCAGAAATTAGCTTTATCCGCCAATAAAAAAAAAAGGATTCAGTATACAGCTCAGAAGAACATTTAGCTCAATGGACAAATAATAAATATCATAAACAACAAACACACACATATCATGGCTAATTATGTCCAACAGTGAAAAACACCCATAACTACTGCTATAAATGCATAGTAATGTCACACTGTCCAGCATCATTGAGATTCAGAATAGGTTTTGTTTGATATTCCTTATGTGAAATCCTTATTGAGTGTTTATAAATAATAATCCTGCACCCTCATGAGGTACTACATAAAGAAGAAAGCAAATTTGCAATGCATTGTTTGTAGGAAGAATGTATGGCCTAAAAAAAAAACAAACCACACATTACTGAATGCACCCAGAAAACTGCTATCCAATTCAGAGGGAAGGGTTATGTATAAATGGAAGACTTGCAGCAGAGATTAAAGGGCAAGCTCTACAAACAGTATAGCAGGAGATTCCCCAAGTTCTTTATGTTAATAACTGTGTCTTTAATTATACATAAGTTATTCAAAATAATTTTGTACATTCTACATTGCACGGCACGGTTTAAGTATTAGACCCAGCGTGTTTTGTTGATCTATTTTTTATCATTAGAAAGACTACGTCCAAAACTCAAACCCAAAGAACTGTATTTAGGTGGGCAAACCAAATAACATGAGAAATACAAAGAAAGATTCAGAATAATGAAAACTTTTTTTTATAGATCCTTACGAACTTTGTAACCATTTTAAGAGTATATTGATTGGTTTATGCACATTTGAGAATTATTTTTCTGAAGACATTGTATGCGTTAGTCTTACCCGTCTATGTCACCTAACTTACCATGTCTATAATCTTATTTGATAATAGTCAGTAAAATATCCTGACATGGTTGAATAAGAAACGCAGAGATAAACTGAAAAATACTCTTGTCTTTACGTTCTGCAATTTTTAAAATCTACAGAGTTATGTATTTTTGCAGATTATTGCAGCCTGTAGTGCATGCATAACTCTTGTGGTAGCCAAAGGTGCTTGTACTCCAAACGGGTTAATGTCTATGTCTACCTGCTGCATGACTAATTGCATTTTGTATTCAGCTGGCAATCAAAAGGTTACAGATACATGCTTCTCTTTATTTCGCTAATGAACGACTATAACAAAGACTTGACGCAAAACATCCATATACGACAAAATACTTCAGTGGTCAACAGCATAGTAAATATTAACAATGATATATTATTTTCTTCTTTTAGAAAAATACTGCATTCATTTCAGTTGGCACCAGTTCAGCACAGCTTATAAGAAAATAAAGTTGCACATCTTTAAAAAGAGACATACAGATTCTTTTTCTGATGGTTTCTAATGGGAGATTGACTTGTTTTAAAAGCACCATCAGCTTGCATCAAGTTACGTTGTGTGTCATCTTATGCTGATTTAAGTACACCGACAGACACTTCCAGCTTGAGAGGAAATCCAAATATTTGGTTCCAAATATTACGGGGAAAAATTAGAGAGACAGTACACTGCCCCACATCAGTAAAAAAAGCAATGACTCTCAGTAGCATGTTCTAGAGCAAAAAAAAAAACAACAATACAGAGTGGTAGAGAGTTGCAGACTACAAGAGACACCTAGAACGTAGTCACAAGACTTATTGTAGCAACATACTGGAACCATTATATGACTGAAGTTAATAATACTTGATTGCTTCGTAGTGTTTCCAGCACAAGTCTTACCCCTACTGCATTTGTTTTATTGGTTGTATAAACAGAAGAAAATGTTGTAAAATCCTAAGCCGGAAGAGAAGGACCAGCGCATTACTTTATAGTTATGGATTGCAGTCATGGGTGGGCCTCTTGCTTACGGTACCTGGAACTTCTCGACTATCTCCATGCCCAGAACATGAAGAACACACAGCCCCTGACAGGCGCTTTAGTCCCTTTTGAAAAACACTGTTTGACATGCTGTAGATGACACAGTTACAGAAGCTGTTGCTAATTGCTAACCAGGTAGTTATGAAAGAGGCAGTCTGATTTGCATAGACTTTGGAACTCTCGAGGAGGAAGTATATAATATAGGGTAGCCAAAGTATATAGAAAACACTGGTGATGCGGAAAAGCACAGTAGCATAGCGCTTCTCTGGGCTCGGTTGTCCCTCCGCAGGTTCACTTTCAGTGGTGCTAAATCGTACACGCCTCTCATTGATCTCCTTGTTGTGTTGCTGGCAGATCCGAAATATGTTGAAGTAGGTGAAGCAAACTGTTATGGCTGCAGGGGCATATAGCATGACCACAATAAAGGAAGTGAAGTAGGGATTAGTGTGCCAAAAATCTGCACAGAATTGAAACACATCTCCATGGTAACCAGGCTTCCCCCAGCCTGGAAGCAAAGAAGGTAGGAACACTGCACATGAATAAATCCAGAGAACCAAAATACAGAAGCGTAGCCGGCACGCAGTAACCAATGTGTTGTATGTCAGGGGCTTGGTGATGGCAATGTAGCGATCTATGCTAATACAGGCTAAAGATGTCATGGATACACTCTTTAGGACAGACACTACATATCCAAATAGTTTGCACACAATGGACTCCGGAATCATGGCAGGGTAATGCAGCAGAGAGAAGGAAGGTACCAAACAGCTAACCCCAACAAGAAGGTCAGCATAGGCCATTGTTTGAATGAAGTAGCTGGTAGTATGGTGGTTGAGCAGAGGAGCACAATGGAAGACAAATATTACAATAAGGTTCCCTGAGATAATCAGAACAGTCAGGAAGATGATAATACCTGCTTCCAAAATACAGACAGGGATGGTTTCATGAGATCCAAAGCCCAATAAGCAGAAAGGAGGGCTGGTGGTGTTAAACCCGTCAAAGGAAGAGTTCATCTTGAGATCTCCAGAGTTATAGGGATCATGCCTGAATCTCTGTTCTTCACCTGAAATGCTCAGATAATTTCTCAGTAAACATTCAGCTGTACTTTGTTTAATCTGAAGTTTCTCTTTAAACTCTGAAAATAGTAATATTGAGCCAGGTTCCTGCCATGTTAAAACAAGAAAGGGAAAAGCTCTGAAAAGGAGCTTAGGACAAAACTCAGCAGTCATCAGGAAGGCTTGTCTTTGTCCTCTATCCGATGCAATGCCACTCCATCACTATGCATCTCTAGACATCTGAGCAGAGGAGAGAATGTGACAGTATTTGTATAGCAGCCTGTCCAGAAGAACATCCTTGTAAGCACATCCACAGGCTAAGTATGGAGAACTGCATTTAAAGTTAGTTAGAATCCCTATGCTACAGACAGCACACACACACACACAATTTCTAATCTTCTAAAAAGGCTGTAATCTCCCAAATAGAGCTAACAGTAGTAAATTGTGTTTTTGATTTCAACGTCATTTGCATTCTCACTACCATCTAGCAACCTTATATCCTCTCATTGACAGCTAGCAGCCTGTACTTAACCAGTCGCTGCTGCCCTTCTCGAACCTCAAGCTTCTGCAAGTCCTCTTCTCTCTCAGCTACCGCAGCCATGCGCTCTCACAGCTACTGCAGCACTGTTCTAGGACACAGAATTGAGGACAACTGGTCCTGTAATTCACATGCTATCTAATAATGCCTCTTCACAAAATAACTGCAGCACAGAGCCATCTGTGACCCCAACTAAAATCCCTGCTTATATACTGAATCCCTTTAAATTCACACTGTGCTAATAATTTACAACACCTGCAAGCTGGCCGTCCAGTTAACCCTTTCCACATCATCTGTATTCTATAATATAAATTAATCTCAATCATGCTTAAATGATTTGAAGTATTATTTACCGAAATGCCTGCTTGATTCGCTGGATGTTGAGGATTCCTGCAGTAGGACTGCAGCTTACTTTGCTGCAGAATGGAGAAAATGCCTTTGTGACTGAGGTCCTCCGCACACCCTCCTCTCCGCCTCCCTCATGTGTTCTGCCAAGATCAGCCAGGATCCCAGACTGCACTACAGCACCCAGACAGGACTGTAGGCTTAGGAAGAGCACATTTGCAGCTTCCTCCTCATTTGCAACTTGAATATCACAATAAGAGATGGAGCAAAACCATATGACGGGTTGTGTACCGAGCACCATATACATTAAACGCACTTAAAGGTCGTTTACAGAGTACACAAATAAAAAGGCTGTCTTAACCAAAACTAAAAATGATTTATGCGCAATTTGACCAGTCATGGTGCGTAGAAGCTCCCAAACTTCACACACTCTACCCAAGAACAAGCTTAACAAACTGACACAGTTGGTTGTATGCATGTGAGCTTCTGTTACCAACTAAATACTGCAGTACATAAAATTAATTACACCATAACCAAATAAAAACATGTATGGCCTTTTTTTATTTTAGATAATCGCCTATTAACACCCGTTTGTTTTTTTTCAATCCGTGTTCCCCGCATAAAATAAAATAATTATTTTTGGGAAGGATTTAGGCAGAAATTGTGCTTCTAGTGTTGCATTTCTCTACAAATTTTAAAAGCAACATTGCAGGTGGAACAACACCTTTAAAAGTATGCTTCTCTTGATATAACATATCAAGACATAACATGTAACACAACATTGATTTAACTTCCTACAGTCTAGTCATGACTGAACGTGGTTTGAGTGTGGCAGCTCTACACGTGCATGCTTTCCACCAAAGCTCCTTTTTTGGGCAATGTACATAAATGAAAGCTTTGAAAAACAGATAAAGTCTCTGGGGCTTTTTAAGTTGAAATACTCAAAGTTGATGATTTCCATATCCAATGTTGCAGTAGATATTATCTGTAAATGACTACGCCATTTTGCTCTGCCACCCATATTGACGCACTGTTAGCGGTTGTATGTTTCATTAGTTTCTAACTTGCTTCAATGTTTAACCTCCATCACTGATAAAAAACCTCACCCTGCCGTCACAAATCATTAAAAGTTGAGGTGCTGGCATATGACATCAAATCCAAGCAGTAAGCAATGAGTTGTGCAGAGGGGGCTGCTGGTGACGTTTGCCCTGGGTTAAGCCGAGGGCAGGGCTGAAGCTAGATAGGGCACCGGATAAACCTGTATACACTGTGCCGTATTGCCCTTCCCGACTAATTTATTCCCAGCTTTTTTTTGTCAAGTATTTCTGAAGATGCCAGGTGCTACTCAACCTAAAGCCATTAATAAAGCGACTCTCCAATAGCCCATAGAGACCTACCAATTAAGACTGCATTTGAAGCACTATATTTTTTGTTTGCACTCCCTGTTAAGTGCTAAATATGTGCGGCACATAAAGCTGCCCTCTTTCGTAGGGCAGAGTGGAGTATGGGAGGGGGGAGGAGGCAGAGTGGAGTATGGGAGGGGGAGGAGGCAGAGTGGAGTATGGGAGGGGGAGGAGGCAGAGTGGTGTATGGGAGGGGAGAGGAGGCAGAGTGGTGTATGGGAGGGGGAAAGAGGCAGAGTGGTGTATGGGAGGGGGGAAAGAGGCAGAGTGGTGTATAGGAGGGGGAGGAGGCAGAGTGGTGTATGGGAGGGGGAGGAGGCAGAGTGGTATATGGGAGGGGGAGGAGGCAGAGTTATAGTGGTGTATGGGGGTATAATGAATTTCAGGGTAGCAGAGTGGTGTATGGGGGGTATAATGAATTTCAGAGTGGCATATCTGGGGGAGGCAGAGTGGTGAATCAAGGAGTATAATTAATTTCAGAGTGGTGCAGGGCATTTATGGGGGGCGGAGTGGCATATCAGGGTGCACAGTGGCATATAGGGAGGTATAAGGCATAAATGGGGGCTAATGGCATATTGGAAGTTATGAGGCATATCAGGGGGCACAGTGGCATATAGGGCAGGGGCGTCCAACATGCGGACCTCGAAGTGCGGCCCGCGTAAGATCGGCAGCCAGGGCAACCGATCTTACGCTGCCGCATCTCGAGCCCTGCTACAACAAGAGCCCTGCTACTTGTGACATCACATGACTCTGCTCCAGTCCTGCTTCCTCTGTGCATTACCAGAGAACGCAGAGGGAGGCCGCGCCCCCTGCTGAAGTCTGAGCGGCATCGACGAGTTGCAGTGCAGGTAAGGGGGTGGGGGAGGGTGTTTGAATCAGTATGCGTGATTGAGGGAATGAATGACTATATGAATGAAGGAATGAATGAGTGTGTGATAGCATGGATGTGTAAGTGCTGGAACCTAGGCATGATGGGACTGTGATTGCTGTTAGCAATCACACTCCTACCATGCCAAGTCAGCCAGTACATGCTGAAAGCTAGCTAGCTGCCTGTGACAGGGCCAGGCTAGCTGGCTCATGTGTCATATGAAGTTTAGCCGGGTCACGGAGCACTTTTGTGTCCGGTTCCATATACTGTGACCCGGTAATATATTATATTGTGTATTATTGTGTAACCGGCCCAGAGACTGATGTGGATTCAACCCCAGCCTTCAAAGAGACGATCCTATAATCTGGCTGGGGCTCTTAATCAGCCAACACAGCCCTGTCTGCCCAGACGGCACCCGCACTACAGGGGGGATAACACAGGTGGGGGAACCCATTGTATTCTGTAATCCCCTCACCTGATACATCTCCCGTATACTGATGGGATTTGTGATGGGATGTGGCTGATGGGATTGGGGGTTGGGTTCGGTACACATTGCATTGAGATTGTATATAAGTTCTGTGTGTTTGTAATAAAGAGAGTTCTTCTTGGTTTACTACGAATGGTGGTCTGGATGATCCGTGGATAGCTGAGTGCTATCCGTATGAGGGACTGACTGGTGATTCCTCAGCCCTCAAACAGGGGACCCAGCCTTGGGTACGGTGACCCTGTAACATTGGTGGCAGCGGTGGGAAGAATCCCACGACTTGGGTGAAATCCAAACCACCAACTGGGATTGCAGACGAGAGACACCGAGAGAGCTCCTGGAGGTTTGTAGCAAAGGAAAGGCTACTCTGATTGCGGACTGCAGAGAGATGGACCGGCACCAGGATGCCCCAGAGGAGAGCCTCGGACTGAGTGCTCTACAAAAGAACATTCTATGGCACCTATCCCTGTACCCAGGAGGGGCTACATCGGAGCAAGTGACGGCGGTGATTGAAATGTGTCACCAGGAACTGAGCCAGAGTGGGTCTGTATCTCCCAGACTAGGGGAACAGAACACCAAAATATCATACCAGGATATCCAATCCTTCCGAGAACCAGAGGATGAGACAGACCGGGTTACAGCCGAGGTGTGTGAGCTGGAACACCAGCAATGGCAGTTAGAGTCTGCGCCTGCAGACTGGAGGGATGATTTCTCCCATCCCCACTTTGAAACGTACTGGGCACAATACTGGACAATGTGGGATCTACGAGTTCCACTCCTGGGGGAGAACCCATTGCCGGAGTGGGAAGATGAATTGAGGGGTCTCATATATGCAGAGCTCGACCTCCAGAGCCGCTACCAGGGATTTTCCCAGCAGTTAGCAGGTGAAGACCACAGCGACCCTCTGATGCTGTATAGCCCCGTCGACCCAGGACTGATATATGATGCCTTCCAATTTGACTCGTCCTTCGGAAGCCCGTGCCAGTACCGCAGGGATACAATCTGGGACAACCGTGCAGAAGTCCTGGTTTATGCTATTCCCCCCCGAGCTGGAGGCTGTTATGGATTGCCTGGTCCAAGAGGAATGGCAGCTCGAGAGGGACTATAAAGAATTGCTGCGGAGAGTAGAGCTTCAGGAGTTACAAGGAGACTGGGAGCATGGTACTACAACTTGCGGGAGTGGGACCGAGGTCCTCTTCACCTACTCTGCGGCCCCTGCCCTGGCGAGAAGAACCGAGGTCCTCGCCAGCAAGAAGAAGTGGAGGAGGAAGCCAAAAGCTCCGACCCAAGTCCTCACCAACAACCCTGGCTGCTCTACCCCGGCAGAAGAGATGACTGTCCCCACCGCCCGAGTAAGTGGCTCAATCCCCCTCACCAAACCCCTAGCTATGCCCGTAGAAGCCAGTGCCCCAGACTGTCCCCCTGATTTCCTGAGTGTCCTGGAAGAAGCCCGGGTCACTGCCCCAGAGGTTCCCTATGAAGTCCCCGGTGACCCAGTAGAGGCACCGTTCCCTAACCTAGCGAGGACACCAGAGGGGCTGCCGAGTTCCCTGGGTCCTCTCAGTAGCCTGGCGCAGGTCCTGGTTCCTATCCCTGTGTTCTCCGAAGTGATCCCTGGTTTCCCAAGTGTCCTCCTAGAAGCCCAGGTCACTGTCCCAGAGTGTTCCTCTGACTCTCCCCGTGCCCAGGCAGAGGCACCTGTCCCAGAGAGGAAGATCGAGGGTCTGCTTAACCCTCCCGGTGGTCCAGTATTGGCACCTGTCCCTGCCCCGGAGTATTCCCCTGGGTCCCCTGAGTACCCCGCAGTGCTGCTTAGCTCGCCCAATAACCCTGTAAGGGCACCTGTTCCTGTCCCAGAGTGTCCCCTAGGTCACTCCAGTGTCCCGGTAGAGGCCTCGCTTACTACCTCTACGTGTTTCCCTGGTTCCCCAAGTGCCCCCGGCCCGATCAGCAGGGTTTTCCTTCCATGCAACCACCCTGGCCTGGCAGCTGCCCCAGACTCAGTTCCCAAGACTAGGGAGCAAGAGTCTCCACGTGCCCCTGTTACCCCGGTGAGGGGGATAGCCATGTGCCCCCAGCTGAGCTGGGACCGTCCTCCAATTCACAGAGGACTACTGACTATCCTTTTGGGCAACCAGGGCCCTGGCCCACCTTCAATGGATGATTCTGACAAAGAGGGCCATGAACTAAGGCCTGCACCTGTGAACTTTGTCCACTCGGACAGCCTGCAGCAGACCCGGGTGGATCTGCCTGGTCTGCCGGACCGTTGGTCAAGGGGGAGATCTGTGACAGGGCCAGGCTAGCTGGCTCATGTGTCATATGAAGTTTAGCCAGGTCACGGAGCACTTTTGTGTCCGGCTCCGTATACTGTGACCCGGTAATATATTATATTGTGTATTATTGTGTAACCGGCCCAGAGACTGATGTGGATTCAGCCCCAGCCTTCAAAGAGACGATCCTATAATCTGGCTGGGGCTCTTAATCAGCCAACACAGCCCTGTCTGCCCAGACGGCACCCGCACTACAGGGGGGATAACACAGGTGGGGGAACCCATTGTATTCTGTAATCCCCTCACCTGATACATCTCCTGTATACTGATGGGATTTGTGATGGGATGTGGCTGATGGGATTGGGGGTTGGGTTCGGTACACATTGCATTGAGATTGTATATAAATTCTGTGTGTTTGTAATAAAGAGAGTTCTTCTTGGTTTACTACGAATGGTGGTCTGGATGATCCGTGGATAGCTGAGTGCTATCCGTATGAGGGACTGACTGGTGATTCCTCAGCCCTCAAACAGGGGACCCAGCCTTGGGTACGGTGACCCTGTAACACTGCCCCCTTGTGTATTGATGCTGCCAGCAGTATGGGGTCTGCACATCACTTACAGCCACTTACAGTACCAGCATGTACTGGCTGACTTGGCATGATAAGAGTGTGATTTCTAACAGCAATCACAGCAAGCACAGTCCCATCATGCCTAGGTACCAGCATTTGCTGGTTGCCTGGGTATGATAGGAGTGTGATTGCTGTTAGCAATCACACTCCTATCATGCCAAGTCATATTGCTATTTTTTTTTGTCCAATTGTGTGTTACCTACTTTTATTAAAAATTTGAGTTTTTATTATTATTTTTAAAGGTGGGGGTAATTTTGAACCGTGAATGTTTTGGTCCAGAATTTTCATTTTGGTTCATCCCTAGAATAAATAGAACTATTTCATTTTTAATTATCCTGAATTCGTAGTCACAAAACTTTCTAGGCCCAGAAATCAGTGAGAGGAAAAAGTAAAGGTTTTGTGAAATTTACTTTATTTTAATCTGCATATTTTATTAAAGGCCATATTTTCTCACAGTGAAAAATGAGTGCGGCCCGCGCACGTATACAATTCTGATGAAGTGGCCCACTGCAGAAAAAACTTGGACACCCCTGATATAGGGGGTATAAGGCATATCGATATTAGGCATATCAAGGGGGCATAAGATATATCTGGGGGTAAAAGGTATATCAGGGGGCTCAGTTGCATATCACTGGCATATAAGGAGTATAAGGCATATCGGGGGCACAGTGGCATATCAGGGGGCACAGTGGAATCTCTGGCATATAGGAGGTATAAGGCATATATGGGGGGAGAGTGGCAAGCTGGGGGTCAGATGTGCATAACTGGGGACAGTTTGGTAAATAAATGAAAATATAAAAAGGCTTTTTTTCTCATAGTTTTTATTAAATATGAAAAATAGCATATGAATTAATATTTACTAATAACTTTGTATTAAAACCTAATTTGAGAAACACGGTGTTTGGGTTCTTGTAGCTTTTATTATTATGTCAGTAAAATAAGAAGGTGAATAGAGAGAGAGAGCGGCCATTACAATAAAGAGATGAAAGTGTAAATTGTACATTTTTTATTACATTATTTTAAATAAAAAAAATTGAATTTTTTTATCCGATTAATGGAAAAAATAATCGGCCAACTAATCGCTTATTAAAATAATCGTTAGTTGCAGCCCTAATCCCTAATACCACAAGATATGTTAAATACACCATGTGCACAACGCGTGAACTAGAACACACACTACTGCATTGGCAATGCTCAGAAATCGCAGATTATAATGTAAGAAGACCCAGCCAAGGATTCTGAGGAGGTCCTCATCTGAGACTCCAGGTCTGGCTCCAGACATTTATCAATCGTTGACAACATGAGCACAGCATCAATACAGAAGGACCAAAGGGAGGTTGAAATGTAAAATTAGAAAATACAGTGACGGGAAACACTCAATTAAAAGGAAACAATAGTGAAAAGCAAACTGGAGCCAGAAAAAAAATAAATTCTCTCGGTAATATTTTAACGTAACATCCAATATAAAAAAAATGTAAAAAAAAAAACAATAATTGTTCGCTGCAAGTCAAGCAATACCAACAAAGATATTGCATATTTCCTAAAAGGGATCGCTGCAACATCACCAATAAAACAGGAATGCAAGAGACTGATTAATGTGATGATAAAAGAAAAACACCTACCAACAACAGAGCAGAAACATCCCTTAACAAGTTTTCAAGTACGTCAGACTCACCAGTCTGTAACAACCTAGCTGAGAATTTGATCATTTTCCTCCTGCCTTAGTTTTTTGTCTTATTGAAGTATAAAATAAGACAGTTATTTTAACTGCCATTTTGCAATATTTGTTACCACCTACGTATTTTAAAACCATGTTCCTTCTTGAAAACAATTCATCCCAGTCAATCCATCCCGATTATCACATTCACAGAGTGGGTTGTTATTTATGGGGGGGTTTTCACCTTATTAGCAGTGGTGAGGTCTGGTTTTTAGAGCACACACCGTCACATTTGTGTCTATTAATACTTATTTTTATATTAGCGTATCACTTTACCTTCATAAAATCCAGTGCTTTGGTGGAGCATCCACTAGTTTACTTTTGTTAATAAACCTCAATTGTTACCATGTAGTGGCCACTGTTCCCCCAAATGTTCCCTTCATTTGATAAAAGCTTGACATTGTTTGTTATGACCAAATCCAGACAAGTGTAGTTTCTAATCTGTATCTCCGCAAATTGCGACATCAAACAATAATTTAACAATTTATTAGGTTTGCTCCGCTTTCTGAACTGCTTGCTCCAGTATTTGTCTGGGTAATTCTTGGTAAACGTGACTCAAACGTGCAGCTCTTTCAATTTGTGAAGACTGATCTTGCCCTCAATACTGATACTGATGCGTTGATTGGCCTTAACTAAGTGTCTATGAATGGCTTGATATGTTTGCATTTGCTCTGAAAAAAAACCCTTGTCTTATAATCGAGCAAATACGGTCAGTAACACACCATAATTGGACAGAAAAATACAATAATAATTTATATATTTATGATTGATAACAGCACACGCCTATCATGCCCAGACAACCAGTACATGCTAGAACCTGGGCATCATAGTAGTGTGATTGTTAACAATATATATATATATTATGTCATTTTCGGTTCCGGTCCAGAATTATTATCCCTAGTGTTCGAGTTCCTATTGTAGCTCAATCTACTAGACAAACACACCCACTCTATCACAGTGCCTTGTGGCAGTGTAATTATCCGACTGGACACTGACAAATGAAAATCTATAGAAGAAATAAGTAGGACTTCATTAGCATTGCCAAAAAGAATTTGCTCAGTGTGGTGATTAAGCAGGGAGCCGCCCCAAAATATTACATGACTGCCTACAATGGCAGCTTCCAGGTCTGCGGATAAAGGGAGTTTACTGGAACAACATGAAACATGTTTGTGCTGAACCAAATCACTGTATACAGTACTATACTAAAGAAAATATTTTTTCCACGGAACTTCTAAATCCCAGTATTAATGATTTACCCATTAATTTATATTTAATATTGACACTTCAGGTGTATATTGTTCTTATCTTATGATATCTAAACAATGTAAATACCCAGCACTGGGGACAAAATCAAATCTGACTGTCAAGCACTTTATGATTATTGATACAACATACCAACCAATTTGTTCAAAGAGAATAAGTACAGAAAGTTAATCTACATATAGCAAGTGTATAGAAAATGACAAGCAGGATTTCATAGAAAAATTACTACCATCAAGAATACTGCAATAGACCGTACTTAAGTATTAGAAGCACAGTAATAACCAGAAACGGCTCACAGCACATCCAGCCCCTCTGGCAGTTGGTGATTATATCATGCTATGAGAAGTGTTTGCATGCATGGGAATTTGCTTGGCTTGCACAATGGGTTTATGAGCATGTCCAAAATCCAGCTAGCTAACCTTTTAAGAGTTTTGACACTCCAGCTTTTATTACACTGCAGCTCCCATTCCACAAAAAGCGGAAAAAAACTATTTTGTGCAAAAGCCGAAATGCCAGTGCTTGACAACCCATGAAGTGTAGATTGTTTAACTTGCGCAACCCAACATTTTGCTCTTACCTTAGTGATGAGGAGTCTGTACTTCTCCACCAAGTAATCATTGTTATGACAGCCAGCGAGCAATTGCCACACTTCTCCTCGTAGAGCCTCGGGTACACCACTTCTCACCAGAGTTGAAAGCTGCTTGGGCCGCACGCTTAGATTCAGATGCCTGAAATAAATAAAAAATTTCATCATAATAAAGAAAAAAAAATCTTGCTTGTGGTGATGATTTTTTAACATTTTCTAAAAATTGTATAGTCTATTCTTCCAAAAGACATTCTCATCTACATTATTACATCTGGTGGCAATAACATATTTCTGGGTAAAGGAACATATAGATGTAAAACCGATCCATATATACACATCTGTCTATAGAAAAAGAAATGTATATCAATTTAATCTGCGCTCTGCTTTAATGATTAGAATAATAAATGTACAGCATAAAATCATGCTGCTGTATAAGCAAACAACATATTAGGAACTGGCAGCAATAATGGGGAAGAAATTATAATTAGGGCTGCAACAACTAATCGATAAAACCAATAATGAAAATCATTGCCAACGAATTTCATTATCGATTTGATCAAATATAAGATGAGGGTTTTTTCAGAGCAAATGCTCTTAAAAATACCCTTTGTTTTGTAATCCGACCTCAAATAGATAATAACACTAAGATCCAGATCCCCAGCGGCACTGCAGGGGAACCGGATCCTACAGCCATCCTCCGCTTCTGCCCTCCGCCGGGGCTTCTATAATGGAGCACACTACCTTCCGGGTTCTCCACCATAGAAGCCCTGGCGGAAGTACCAGCCAGCAGCGGTGGACCCCCTAATATAATTAAACCATTTGTTTCACACCGTCTACACCTTCACTAACAATTCTATTAAAAAATAGTTTGTGCACTACACACTTAGCTCTAAAACTTTTACATTACTTTTCATATTATGAAAAGGAACAATATAGTCCTGCAAAAGGTTATTTTGGGCAAGGACTCCAATGCACTCACTACAAAGTTCCAAACTGCCTTTGTAAGCAAACCCGAGCAAGCACTGTGCATCAGAAGCCTCATGAAATGGGTTACGTGGCTGAGCAGCTGCACAAAAGCCGAAGCTCATTATTAACAACGCCAAACGTCAGGTGAAGCGGTGTTCACCGATTCTGGACTCTGGGGCAGTGGAAATGCACTCTCTAGACAAATCTGGCTTTGGCGGAGAGCGCTACCTACCGGAATGCATAGTGCCTACTACAAAGCATGGTGGAGGAATAACGGTCTAAGGCAGTTAGTTCTTCACGGTTTGGGCTAGGCCCCTTAGCTTCAGTGAAGGGTTATGTTAATGCTTACAGCACGCAACTATATTTTAGACAATTGTATGCTTCCAACTTTGCGGCACCAGTTTGGGGAAGGCCCTTTCCTGTTGCGGCATGGTTGGATGAGTGTGTAGTGTGGGGGACTTAGAGTGACCTGCACACAGCCCAGACCTTACTTCCATTGGACTACTTTGGGATGAACTGGAACACAGACTGGGAGCCAGGCCTGACCTCGCAAATGCTCTTTTGAAAGAATGGGCACAAATTACAACACACATGCAAACATCTGGTGAAGAACGTTCCCAGAGGAGTGGAGGTTGTTATAGCCTCAAATAGGGTCCAACGCCGTATTAATGCACATGTATTTGGAATGGGATGTCCAACAAGCTCATATACCTATGGTGGTCAAGTGTCCACATACTGTTTGTTCTATAACGTGTACCGTATTTGCTCGATTATAAGACGACCCTGATTATAAGACGACCCCCCAAATCTGAATATTAATTTAGGAAAAAAAGAAAAAGCCTGAATATAAGACGACCCTATAGGAAAAAGGTTTTACCAGTAAATGTTAATTCATCTAAACTATTATTTTTAATAAAAAAATATTTTGGTTTTCCAACCTGCCCCCCAGTTATGCACCAGTGCAGGGAACTCTGACAGCCGGGGAAGGTCTGCGCGATGGACGCCTCCTTCCTGCTGCAGCGGAAGTTGTCTACGCGAATCCCATAGACATCTACACGCTGCCCCAGCTACACACCGGGGACTCAGAAGTACCGGTAAGTGGGGAGGGGGAGACAGGAGGATCCAGGTCCCCTGCAGCTGCGGGGGATCTGGATCTTAGTCGTCTCATAGTCAGACCTATTTGAGGTCTGATTATAAGACGACCCCGATTATAAGACGAGGGGTATTTTTCAGAGCATTTGCTCTGAAAAAAACCTTGTCTTATAATCGAGCAAATACGGTATTTGTCATATATCAGGTAGACAGCTAGTGGCTTTCTGACTCCTAAAACATATCAAGCTCGTGCCCAGGTTAGTCTTTTGGCTGCTAATTTATATACATTTTATAATATAATAATTTATATACATGTGTTGAGCACCGTTAAATATGATGCACTTAGTTGTTTAAACTGCCGTTTATTTAGTGAATTCAAATAGAGGCCAGGGTTAAAGAAAATCCTTATTAATTATTTAACAGATATTTCCCTAACCAAGATATGAAAGTCCCAAGAAATGGCTGTATAAAGGCCTTTTAAATTAAACCAAAGAGGGCACGGCTTGCTGATATCAACGCTAATCGGACATTACTCTTTAAGACTCATATTGCTATATAATTACACAAGCACATTTTTTTTTTAACTTAAGTACCATTTCGATAAAAGGTCACCCCAAGTTTCCAAGATCTTCTCTGCACATTCCTTAGACACATCTCCAGAACCACTCAGGAGGGGCTCATCATTATCTGAAGATGGATATAAATAGCCATAGTGAGTATATTTTAAATTAAACACATTTCATGAAAGAGACAGCAGATAAGAACCATTTCTAGTTTGTCCATTTTTCCTGCTGTAAAAACCTCAAACTTTTTTGCTTCTTTTTTATTAAGATTATTCAATCAATAAAATTTTCTTCTTCTTTACACTCTCTCCTACACCACAAATCCTTAATGCCTCCCTCATTTGTCTTCTTTTGACCACCTACCTCTTCAGTTAATTTGTTCACTACAATTTCTGATATCCAACATTTCTCAAAAATGTTGCCCAAGGAGCTTTGCATATTCAGCCTTGATTCCCTTTTTTCATGTTTAGTGTAGCCATGCAATCCATACTGATTTACAAATACAGATGGGGCTTTCTTTTGATACTATTTTTATGTATTGTCTTCCATTTGGTATGAATATGTAAAAAAGTAGGAACGAATTAAAATAAAATATAAAAAAATAATACGGTACATACCAAGCCGAACACACCAATATAAGCCAAATAACGAAAGGGAGAAGTGTCTATGGGGTGTTGTGCGGATTACTTTCTTGCACTTGCAAGGGGTACAACCACAGCTTCTGCTGTCGCAGGTATTTTTCATGATCAGTTTGTTGTTATTGACCCGGGCAACTTAGGCTATTCTACTCTCTGGTATCCTGACCTTGGCTTGTCCTACAATTATCCTGCTTTCTCCACTCGTAACTACAGCTTGCCTCAGGGATCAGGATCATCGCAAGGATCAGGTACACTACAACTCAAGGGCTCAACCTGCGGAGGGAATATGTTGAAAGGGTGAGAACAAAAAAAAAAATCCTCTGGGGTCTTTTGGGGTTCCATTGGTCTGACAGACTACTACGGTCTCCGCTTCAGAGCTTCGCCTGACGCTTAGTGTAATACATATGCATTTGAGTGCCTTAATACTAAACAATTATTATTTCTTATCATGTGACTATGGGGTTTGTATATTAAGATATACAGGAATGCTGACAGGTATGTAAAAACCGCTTTTTGCTGACAATTATTTTTTTTTAACTAGCAGACTCAGTGTTTCCAGATATAAGATTGAAACAAGGAATTTTTTTTTTTTTTAAACAAAGAATAAAAAATACATCTTATTTTATATATGGATGCAGATATTATACTTAAAAATAGCATTTCTGACTTATCTATCCATTCCTTTTAATAATCACAATAAAGTTTGACGGAAGAAGATGCTCATCTGAAATGTTGATGTTTTTAAGTTTTATGCAACAAAAGGCTCAAGAGGAGGAAATGTTCCCTTAAACCCTAAAAAGGTCATTTAGGGATCTTTTTTTTTTTCTAGGGCTACAAAAAAAAATCAAAACATGTGACAGTCTGTGAATATCAGGATTTCCTGCGTTTTCCAAAAACCAGAATCATTGAAAAGATGTGGCATTACAGTTACAGTCATGCCCTTCTGCTCCTCAGATCAAATTTGTATGCCCATTTTGGCACAGGTCCCAGGTCATCTCATTGAGACATTCCATAAACCAGATTACTTTGCTGATAAACTAAAAATGCCTCTAAGCGCCAAATCTGTGGTTAATCAAATGCGTTCTCCATTCTTTGATGTTGCTTGTAACAGTAGTAAGCAACAGTTCTCAGGGATGGGTCAACCACAATGTCCCCTACTGACCTCTCCTTCAGACAGATTTGTTATAAATTAAGTAAAAAGTCAGAAAAGGTCAGTTTAATAATTTTTCAATGTGAAAGCATGCTCTAAATGTGGAGAAGAAAATCCCTTTCCTAAGCCTGGAAAACAATGTTTCAAAATAAATATTACCATGAAGACTTTGCAGCCGTTTCAGCATTTTGAAAGTTACAATCACTGCAACATTCTGTGTAGCGGGACTTATGTTTGAGGACCCATGAATACGAAATACTAGCTTTGTTGATCTAGAACTGCAGTACAGTTTTTTCTAAAAATAGTCTAATAATGGTTTTGCTGCCTAAAACGTTGTATTGACAAACTTAACACTTAACATAGCCCCCATTTAACTGACCAGAGCTTCATTCAGCTGCTACACAACTGCCCTTTGCATTCAAACACCTCACCTTCTTCCTCATCATCCTCAGGTGGAGAAGGGATGTTAGGCCCTTGAGGTCCACAGTGTGGGAGACGAATTGACGGGCTTGCTGTCGTTTTCCTTCGCTCTCTCTCCGATTCGCTTTCCAAGCAAATCACTTCATAAAATGTGTCACAGTTACTCTTTCTTTCTTTTCTTTCTATCTGTACCAAATCATACAGAGGAATTAAATCCCATATAGTAAATAGTCATTATTAATAATAAGAGCTGACTCTTGCTGGTATCCATCAAGCAAAATGGCACATTAACCCTTCTGGAAACCAAACGCGCCAACTAGCCAAGAAGAGGGGAATCAAAGAGCATTTATTGCTGATCAAAGGGAGTACTAGGGTTAACAGATTCCAGTTAAAGGGAATTTCCTAACAGAAATTACATTAATTTAAACACTTTTGCCCATGCACAAATACAAAGAAAGAGCAAGCCATGAATGACCGATCAGATCGTTCTGTATAGAGAACTTTATTATGTACTCTGAGACAAAACGGCACTCTACAAAATCTCTTAATCATATGACTGAATATCCAAGATAGCCTAAACCAAACTAAAAATGTGGCATTTTGGGAAGTTGGCATTTTTGGCACCACTTCATGAAACAGGTAGCATGGAAACCAGGAAAACAAAATACATTAATTTAGATCTCAGCAGTAAACAGCTATTTTACAGTGCCCTCTAGAAATATTGGCACCTTTGGTAAATATAAAATGTGTTTATTGTTTAACCTTTTGATCTTTTCTTCAAACAATACACAAAAAATGTATGACCTCATGGATATAAAACAATTGTAAACAGCTAAAAAAAAAAGTTAAATATATGCGCGACAATTATTGGCACCCCTATGAATTAATTTGAAATAAATATAGTTGAAGTATATTCCCAGTGATATTTCACATTTTTAGTTCACCTTGGTGACTAGGAAAAGGAAATTGCTCAACTGTGACTTCCTATTCACATGGGTATAAATATTATGTAACACATAGGCAGGGCCGGCCCAAGACAAAATGCCGCCTGGGGCGAAGTTTAATATGCCCCCCCCCCATTATCTACCCTTCCTCTTCCTGCCGCCCCCCCCATTATTATTATTATTGTCTTTTATTTATATAGCGCCAACAATTTACGCAGCGCTTAATACAATACATAAATTCAAGGGGTATGACAAGACGAGAATTGACAGACTAAGACAAACCGATACATTAGGTGGAGAGAGCCCTGCTCGCAAGCTTACAATCTTGAGGGAATGGGGTGAGAGGTAGTGCGGGGGGTATCAGTGACGGGTGAGAGGTAGTGTGGGGGTATAAGGCACAGAGAAAGGTTGAGAGGTAGTGTCGTGGTTGTCTCAATGACAAGGAAGTTCTAGCAGCTAAGGTGGCATGCTTCTCTGAAGAAGTGGGTTTTGGGATTTTTGTTGAGTGTTGGGAGGGAGGGTGAAAGCTGAAAGTTCAGTAGAAGTAGATTCCAGAGATATGGGGCAGCTCGAGTGAAATCTTGTAGACTGGAAAAGGAAGTGATGATAAGTGAGGAGGAGAGCCTTTGTTATGGAACAGTTAAGGACTGGAGGGAGTTTATGGTTGGAGATGATAGGAATAAAACTGGTTAGGTTGACCATGTTGGTTAAGTTTGGTGGTTGCGAGTGATAGGAATAGGGAGGAATATGTGGGGGACAGAAGTAGCAGAGCAGGCAGGTTTCACATATAAAGGTTAGTGTAGAGGTACTGGGATAGCTGTGATGGCAGAGAGATGGAGAGGGATGGTACTTGGAATGGTTTAATGGGGAGAAGTGGGTACTAAAGGGATCCAAAGGGTTGGTGCCCTCTACTGACATGCTTAACCCCTTCATGACAAAGGCTGATTTTACTTTTTGTACCCTACAATGGCCGTTTTAACATTTCTGCGCTGCTCGTGTTTAGTTGTAATTTTCTTCTTTCCCGTTTACTGAACCCACACACATTAGATATTGTTTTTTTCAGGACAAGAAGGGCTTTCTTTAGATGACATTGTTTTGATTGTATCATATTATTTACTACTAAAAAAAGTATAAAATATGGTGAAAAATTTAGAAAAAAATGACTTTTAGTTGAAAAATCTTTTACTCATCTATAAAAGGTAATGAAAAAACCTGCTAAATGGATTCTACTATTTGTCCTGAGTTTAGAAATACCCAATGTTTTTATGTTTTTTTGCTTTTTTCTACCCATTATGGGGCAATAAGTACAGGTAGCGTTTTGCTATTTCAAAGCCATTTTTTCCAAATCTGGTAATTCTTCCCCTCATGTGCCATTTCGGGTATCTTTGAACCCGGCCAATGCAATTTACCCCATCAAATCGTATATTTTTGAAAACTAGACAGCCCAGGGTATTCCAAATGCTAGTATTTTAACTCTTTCCATGCACCATATCTACCACCAGTTTTTGTCAAACTTTGTGGTAGTCATTTTTTTGCATTTGTTTTGTCACACACATTTTACTTCAGGTATGAATTAAAAGGTTCTCGTTTATGTCACTATCACAAAACACCCCAATATGTGTTCAGCAACATCTCCTGAGTACAGCGATACCTCACATGAAGAATTTTGCCTGGCCGTTTGGGGGCAAAAGGGCCACATTTGGGGCATGCGCATTTTTCAATGTTGAACTTTGGCATTTGGGGATCCACTGCCCATGCCCCATTTGGTACATCTTTGAGCCGGGCCATTTCAGTGTGCCCAATAAACCCATATATTTTTGAAAACTAGACACCCCAGGGTATTTCAAATGCTAGTATTTTAACTCTTTCCATGCACCATATCTACCACCAGTCTTTGTCAAACTTTGTGGTAGTCATTTTTTTGCATTTGGTTTTCCACACACATTTTACTTCAGGTATGAATTAAAAAGTTCTCGTATATGTCACTATCACAAAACACCCCAATATGTGTTCAGCAACATCTCCTGAGTACAGCGATACCTCACATGAAGGATTTTGCCTGGCCGTTTGGGGGCAAAAGGGCCACATTTGGGGCATGCGCATTTTTCAATGTTGAACTTTGGCATTTGGGGATCCACTGCCCATGCCCTATTTGGTACATCTTTGAGCCGGGCCATTTCAGTGTGCCCAACAAAACCATATATTTTTCAAAACTAGACACCACAGGGTATTTTAAATGCTGGTATTTTAACTCTTTGCATGCACACATTTTACCACCAGCATGTTTTCAAAGTTTGCAGTAGTATTTTTGTGTGTGCATTTTTCCCACACACACCTACTTTATGTATGAATTTACAGCTCCTGGTATATGCCGCTGTCACACGACACCCCATAATGTGTTCAGCAACATCTCCTGAGTGCAGTGATATCCCACATGCATGGGTGTGTCATTTTTGTGGGAACTAAAAGGCCACATTTGGTACGTGTGCATTTTTCTAATTGGAAATTAGGTGTGTGGCCATCCTTCCCCCGGTGTTAATTGGGACGTTGTTGAACCTGGCCAATTCAATTTACCCTATCAAATCATACCTTTTTTAAAAGTAGACACCCCACGGGCATTTAATATGCCAGTATTTTAACTCTTTCCATGCGAGAATTGTTTTAAGCTAATATGCTAATTTTAGGACTTGCTCACAAAAATATATTTTTTCTATATATATATTTTTTTTTTGTCTTTTTAAAAAAAAATTTTTAACATTTTTTTTCAACTTGGAGGTTCCCCTGATAGTGACATCAGTGGGAAATTATTTTTACATTTTACTAGTTTTTTTCTAATTATTATAAATTTTATTTTATTTTTTAATTTATTTTTACTAATCACACTGTGATTAGAAAGCTGGCTTCCATTGACTTGCATGGTGAATGCAGTACCTGTATTCAACCTGCAAGTGGAGCCAAAGTTCTCTAGATGGTCTGGACCGTCTAGCGAACTTTTAAAATTTGTTTGTTCCTGTTACAGGGCAGCGGCCATCTTGCTGGATGGCGAAGATCATCGGCAGCTGTGGCTGTGACCGCTCTCCGGAGCGGTCACAGCCCATCGAAAGGTAAGTGTTTGGTGTCGCTGGATGCCTCCTGATCGAGGCATTCCAGCGACACCATTTAAGTTTAGGAGGCGATCGTCGATCAAAGTATGGCGGATGTTGACGCCCCGTGGAGGGGCCAGAGATGGCCCCTTCGTTCCGATAGCGGCGTTGCTGAATGCCTCGAGGTCGAGGCATTCAGCAACGTTTTTTGGGTGCAGAAAGCGAAAACAGATCGCTTTCTGCACCCGTTTAAAGACGTGCCGGTCCTGGCACGTCAATTGTCGTAAAGCACATGCTTTTCCGTGTCGTGCCAGGACCGGCAATTGTCGTTAAGGGGTTAAATAGATCTGGTAATTAACTGTCTATATATTAGGACAACACTGGGGTGGGTGGGAGAGCAAAAAGTCAGTTGTTGTGGGGAAGATGGAGGAGTGTATTGCAGGCTTTGAGGGCTGTAATAGAGAGTGTTAAATAGTGTTAAAGTGGACGGGGCAGTAAGAGGGCAGATATAGGAGATAAGGGGTTAGTGGAGCAGAAAGATAGAAGGTAAAATATAACACACTTAAGTAGTGACAGGCATTACATAGGGGCGAAGTTTAAAATGCCCCCCCCATCATCTACCCTTCCTCTCCCCGCCGCCCCCCCCCATTATCTACCCCCCCCCCCCCCGTACTTACCTTTCAGTAGTCCTGCGGTGAGTCACCCTGCTCGGTCTCGGTGCCGGCTTGTAATGCTGAGCGCCGGTGCTCAACGTTACAAGCCGGCACCGAGACCGAGCTAGAGGGCTCGCAGAGGAGAGAGTGAGGGGCGCCAAGCGGGTACTGACAACTTGGTAAGCGAAAACCACTCGACGCCCTCTCTCTCTTGCTCTCTTCTCGGCTTTAAAAAAAAAAAAAGTGCCGCCTGGAGCGGTTGCTCCACTCGGCTCCATTGTCGGGCCGGCCCTGCACATAGGCCAAATTACAATGGGTAATACCAAGGAATATAGCTGTGATGTACAGGAAAAGTATGTTGAGCTTCACAAAATGGGAAGTGATTATAAGACAATAACAAAAACACTGAAAATGCTCATTTCCATCATCAGAGTAATAACTAAGAAGTTCCAGTCAAAATCCCCAAGGATCACAGCTAGAGAATTGCAGAGGTGAGTTGCATCTTGGGGTCAGAAAATCTCCAAAACTACAATCCAACGTCACTTTCATCGCAAGTTGTTTCGGAGGGTTTTGAGAAAAAAAGGTCATCCTAAAACAAACTGAACCATCTCCAGACACTATTGGAACTTCAAATGGGATCGGGTTCTATGGTCAGATGAAACAAAACTATAGCTTTCTGGCAATAAACACCAGTAGCCATTTGGAAAAGTATATCCTGTCCATGGTTAAATATCAACAGATATTTACATGAACACCTGACTGCCTCTGTCAGAAGGCTTAAAATAGGCCATGATTGGATCTTCAAGCAGGTCAATGATACAAAACTCACATAAAAATCACACAAAAATGGTTTACTGAGCATAAAATCAATGTCCTACCATGGCCATCGCAGTCCCCTGACTTGAACCCTATTGAAAACCTGTGGGGTGAACCGAAGAGGAGAGTTCACCTTTTAAATCTGGATACATTCTCTATGGAAGAATGGTCTCCGATCCCTTGACATACCTCATCAGGCATTATAAGAGAAGACTAAGAGCTGTTATCTTGGCAAAAAGGGGGTAGCACAAAGTATTGACAAAAAGTAGGGATGCACCAATATATCTGTGGACGGAATATTTCGGCCGAAAAGGGCATTATCGGCAAAATACCGAAATAAAAAAAAATAACGGGGCCGAACATAATCGTCCACAGGAGCCAGGCTGCTTACCTGTGCGTTGGTCGCCAAAATTGGAATTTGAACAATTCAAATTCAATAATATATATATATATATAATTGCTAACAGCAATCACACTCCTATAATGCCCAAGCAGCCAGTACATGCTGGAACCTGGGCATGATAAGAGTGTGATGGCTGTTAGCAATATATATATATATATATATATATATATATATATATATATATATATATAATTGATTTTTTGTCCAATTTTGGTGGGTTTGGAGCATCTGTATATTAGAAAAAAAAAAAGTTCATACATTATATTTGTTGTGTATGTTGATTCAGTTCTGTATATTTCCATTTCCGCATTAACCCAAGCATGCAAAGTACAATTAATTATTACAACGAAAAACATTGATTCAGGTCTGGATTACCTGTTTCAGCTTCAGGAAGAAGTTTTCTGTAGAACTCCTTTTGCTAAATGGCCAAAATAGACGCTCACTGGCAGAACAGACCCGGACCTTGGTCTCCAAGAGGAATCGAACAGGCTCCTGCACCTCAGTGATCACAAGGTCAACTGCTGTGGTCATATAAAGAACCTTGTCTGTGAGAACAGATGTGCATTACTATACTTATCACTTCACATAATAAAAGATACAAGAAATGAAGAGTTACACCAAGGAAATTATATAATAAACGGTTAATGGATTCTTAATAAATCTGTGTTAAAGGGACACGTCTATTAAACAATAATGCATGTTAAAGTACACTTTATGACGAAAAGCATGTGCACACCCCTCCTAATTATTCAGTTTAGGTGTTTAGCCCTACCCATTGCTATCAGGTGTATAAAATCAGGCAAACACATTTCCTACATGCAAACCAGGGGGAGGAAGGAACATATGCAGGAGCCCTCCATGCATTTGCAAAAGGAACACCATGAAGATGTAACGGTATCTTGCAGCTATCATATACATTAGAGTACAACTGGATGGGTGGACTGTCCAATTAAGAAATGTAATCTATGCTGTTCTGCTGTGTGTTTATAACTCTAAATGATTATCACTCTTACACCGTTGCAGATATTAGCCAAAGGAAAAGCAAACCTGTGCCGTCTAACGCTCATTAAATGTATTGGAGGTAGAAAGTAACCATTGTAGTAGCTTTCATTTCTAATTGAACAAGATCAAGCTCTAATTTCCATTATTGATCAACCAGAGACAGTCTGAATACCTTTTGGTGTCTCCTCATTCACAGCCTGGAAATGTGGAGATTTTGTATTCCAGATTCCTGTGATGATGTAAGATTTCCCATCAGAGCTTTTACCCATGGACTCCTAAGGAATGCAAAAAACTATACAGTTATCTTATTCTGTTTGCCCGATACATTTTGCGGTTTTCTGTCAGGTTACCCATGTACAACTTAACGAATCATAAAATTTAGATAAATTCCCAAGAAATAATCTTCTACTCACCAGTTCTAACAGATGCATGTCACTGTTTCGGACATCTCTACCGGGACTGAGGAGGAGTCCAAAACACCTGCAATTACAGGAATAAAGGTCAAATAGCACAAATGTATCAGAGATATCTATTTAGTGGGTGAGATATGGAAATTGCAAACCACCAGACATGAGATTGTTGTTCAAGCAAGAATTACCGTATTTGCTAGATTATAAAACGACACCCCAAAATCTGAATATTAAGAAAAAAAAGAAAAAGCCTGAATATAAGACGACCCTATACGAAAAAAGTTTTACCAGTAAATGTTAATTCATGTACACTATGTAAACTATTTTTTTTTTTTAAATAAAAGCTATGATTGAGAAAAATATTTTGTTTTTATTTCCTTTTATTTTCCAACCTGCCCCCCAGTTATGCATATCTGCCCCATGGCTTGCCACTATGCCCCAGAAATGCCTTATACCCCCTATATACCACTGTGCCCCGTAATATGCCTTTTAACCCTCTATATGCGGTCAGGTGTACATCTTGCTCAATGTATGTAATCCTTGAGCAGCGCTTCGAGGGTGCATATTGCTGTGCGAGATGTGCGAGTTGCTCATTTGGAAGCACAAATCCTGAGTCTAGAGGAGCAACTGGCAACACTGAGATCTATTGACAACTTGGAGAGGAGTCTGCTGCTCACTGAACAAGCTCTCTCGCGGGTAGAGGTGGGGGAGGATAGTGGGATGGAGGTACAGGACAGTCAGGCAGCTAGCTGGGTTACAGTTAGAAGGCGGGGTAGGGGGAAAAGTGCCAGGGAGGCTAGTCTTGATCTAGCACACCCCAACAAGTTTGCCCGGTTGGCAGATGAGGGGGATGTTAGTTCAGAGTTAGCAGTACTGCAGCAAGTCACTGCCTCTGACCACCAGAGGGGTGTCTGCTCCAGTAAGGAGGAGTGCAGGGCAGGCCAGACAGGTGCTGGTAGTGGGGGACTCAATTATTAGGGGGACAGACAGGGCGATATGTCACAAAGACCGGGATCGCCGAACAGTGTGTTGTCTGCCTGGCGCTCAAGTTCGGCACATCGCGGATCGGGTTGACAGATTACCGGGAGGGGCTGGAGAAGACCCAGCAGTCATTGTGCACATTGGCACCAATGACAAAGTGAGATGTAGGCGGAGTGTCCTTAAAAATGATTTCAGGGACTTGGGTAGCAAGCTTAAGGCAAGGACCTCCAAGGTAGTATTTTCTGAAATATTACCTGTACCACGTGCCACACCAGAGAGGCAGCGGGAGATTAGGGAGCTAAACAAGTGGCTCAGAAGCTGGTGTAGGAAGGAGGGGTTTGGGTTCATGGAGAACTGGGCCGACTTCTCTGTCGGATACAGGCTCTACGGTAGGGACGGGCTGCACCTCAATGGGGAGGGTGCAGCTGTGCTCGGGGAGAAGATGGCCAGAAGGGTGGAGGAGTGTTTAAACTAGGGAAAGGGGGGGAGGGAAACTACAATATAGAAGGGGAAGATAGTGTAGATAGAGAGCTGGGGCTTATAAATGTACCTGGGGGTGGAGCGGAGGGAGGGGTTAGATTAGTTAACAGGGATAGGCTTCATAGGGAAAAAAAAAACATACACCTCTAAATTGTATGCTTACTAATGCCAGAAGTCTGACCAATAAAACTGTCGAACTGGAGTTAATAATGTCTGAAGAAAACTATGACATAGTGGGTATAACAGAGACATGGTTGGATTATAGCTATGACTGGGCGGTTAACATACAGGGGTATAGTCTATTCAGGAAGGATCGAAAAAAAAACAAAGGGGGAGGAGTTTGCCTTTATGTAAAGTCCAGCCTAAAGGCCACACTGCGGGAGAATATATGTGAGGGAAATGATAATGTGGAGTCATTATGGGTAGAAATATATGGAAAGAAAAATAATAAAATACTGATCGGGGTTTGCTATAAGCCATCAAATATAATGGAAGCAGCAGAAGATCAATTATTAAGGCAAATAAACAAGGCAGCAAATCACAATGAGGTGGTTATTATGGGGTACTTTAACTATCCCGACATAAACTGGGAAACCGAGACCTGTGAATCTCATAAAGGAAACCGGTTCCTGACTATAAGTAAGGATAATTATCTGTCCCAAATGGTACAGGACCCGACCAGAGGGGGCGCCCTACTGGACTTAATATTAACCAACAGACCTGACAGAGTAACTAATGTGACCTTAAATGTAAAGGGGGCAATAAAATGGCAAAAAAAAAAAAAAAAAAAAGGCATTTAAGCTACTAAAACAGGAAGGCAGTGAGGAAGCACTAAAAAAAAATATGTAAAAATCAGATAAAAGCAGCAAAATTGGAGACAAAGACTCATTGCCAAAGAGAGTAAAACAAACCCCAAAATGTTCTTTAACTACATAAATAGTAAAAAGGTTAAAAATGAAAGCGTTGGCCCCTTAAAAAGTAACGAGGGAGAAGTTATAGACGGGGATCATGAAAAAGCTAATCTATTAAATATATTCTTCTCTGCTGTAGTCACAGAGGAAAATGAAATGCCAGGTAATATACAGCAGGATGAGATAAATGCCCTGACATGTCGCCTGTCTAACCCAGGAAGAAGTGCAGTGCCGCCTAAAAAAAAATCAAAATAGACAAATCACCAGGTCCAGATGGCATTCACCCCCGCGTTCTAAGGGAGTTAAGTAATGTAATAGATAGACCCCTATTTCTAATATTCAAGGACTCTATAGTGACAGGGTCTGTTCCCCAGGACTGGCGCATAGCAAATGTTGTGCCAATATTCAAAAAGGGGACAAAAAGTGACCCGGGGAATGATAGGCCTGTTAGTTTAACTTCTGTTGTGTGTAAACTGTTTGAGGGTTTCCTAAGAGATGCTATTTTGGAGTATCTCAATGAAAATAAATGTATGGGTTTACAAGGGATCGGTCCTGTCAAACTAACCTGATCAGCTTTTATGAGGAGGTGAGCTCAAGACTGGATCGGGGTGAATCGCTGGATGTCGTATATCTTGATTTTTCCAAAGCATTTGATACGGTGCCACATAAAAGGCTGGTACATAAAATGAGAATGCTTGGGCGGGAAACAGAGGGTGGTTATTAATGGTACATACTCTGAGTGGGTGACTGTTGCTAGTGGGGTACCACAGGGGTCAGTTTTGGGTCCTATTCTTTTTAATATATTTATTAATGACCTTGTAGAGGGATTGTATAGTAAAGTATCAATCTTTGCAGACGATACTAAGCTCTGTAACTGTAGAGGACAGTGCACGATTACAAATGGATCTGCATAGGTTGGAGGCTTGGCCTGGGATGTGGCAGATGAGGTTCAACACAGATAAATGTAAGGTTATGCACATGGGGAAGAAAAATCCAGGCTGGGAATATGTATTAAATGGGAAAACAGTGGGGATGACTGACATGGAAAAGGACTTAGGAGTTTTAGTTAACAGTAAATTTACCTGTAGCGACCAGTGTCAGGCAGCTGCTGCTAAGGCAAATAAAATCATGGGGTGCATCAAAAGGGGCATAGATGCCCACGACAAGGAAATAATTCTACCACTGCACAAGTCACTAGTCAGACCACACATGGAATACTGTGTACAGTACTGGGCACCAGTGTACAAGAAAGTTATAGTGGAGCTGGAGAGGGTTCAAAGACGGGCAACCAGAGTAATAAGGGGAATGGGAGGACTACAGTACCCAGAAAGATTATCAGAATTAGGGTTATTAAGTTTGGAAAAAAACGGTTTAGGGGGGACTTAATAACTATGTATAAATATATAAGGGGGCAGTACAGAGATCACTCCCAGGACCTATTTATACCTAGGACTGTATCTATAACATGTAGAGGGACATCCTCTACGGCTGGAGGAAAGAAGTTTTCTACACCAGCACAGACAGGGGTTCTTTACAGTAAGAGCGGTGAGATTATGGAACTCTCTGCCAGAGGAAGTGGTTATGGTAAACTCAATAAAAGAGTTCAAAAGGAGCCTGGACGTGTTTCTTGAAAGCAATAATATTACAAGTTATGGATATTAGATTAATAGGGACAGAACGTTGATCCAGGGATTTATTCTGATTGCCATATTTGGAGTCGGGAAGGAATTTTCCCCCTGGTATGGGGCAATTGGCATCATAAGGGTTTTTTGCCTTCCTCTGGATCAACACAGTAGGGACACAATATGTATATAGGTTGAACTTGATGGACTTTCGTCTTTTTTTAACCTTATGAACTATGTTACTATATGCCACTGTGCCCCATGATATGCCTTTTGACCCCCTATATGCCACTCTGCCTCCAGAAATGCCTTATATCCCTATATGCCACTCTGGCATTTAGGGGGTTAAAAGGCATATTATGGGGCAGAGTGGTATTAAGGGGGTTAAAAGGCATTTCATAGAGCACTCCGCCTACAGAAATGCCTTATGCCCCCATTTATCCCCGGTGTGTACTAGTCGGGGAAGCAGGTAGACGTCTATGCGATTCGCGTAAATAACTTCCGCTGCAGCCGGAAGGAGGTGCGGTTAGCAGTGGGGGTTGTCTGCGTCCATCGCACAGACCTTCCCTGATGGACGCAGACAACCCCTGCTGCTAACCGCACCTCCTTAGGGCTGCAGAGTCTACACGCTGCACCGGCTACACACCGGGGACTCAGAAGCACCGGTAAGTTGGGGGGGGTCATAAGACAGGAGGATCCAGGTCCCCTGCAGCGCTGCAGGGGATCTGGATCTTAGTCTCATAGTCAGACCTATTTGAGGTCTGGTTATAAGACGACCCCGATTATAAGACGATGGGTCTTTTTCAGAGCATTTGCTCTGAAAAAACCTTGTCTTATAATCGAGCAAATACGGTAGTTTTTTTATATGCATCAACCCCAAAAACTAAAGAAAACAAAGATAGGGATAAAAAAAAAAGTGTGCCCTCAATATACAAAGCAAGATTTCACTATACAACATTGTAAAATTTTGGTAGTAAAGTGCCATCTCTCGCTTTTGTTTTGTAAACAGGGAGTTAAATTTTATTGCAGAATAATTAGGATATATCTAAACATTTACACATCAATTATCCCAACAGATTTCTCAGTAACAATCACCAAACATATTTGTAAGATCTTATGCAATTCTTAATGTTACCAAAGGTTATCCACATTAGGGACTGCAGTATCGTATCTTAGTTTACTAAATGGTAACATGGGGTGCACAAGCAAAACAAAAAAATCTAAGAAAATACCTCTCAATGGCTAGTTCTTTGTTGGATGTCTGCTGGACATAAATTACAATCTTCTTTTCTGCACCCTGGCGCAGCCTGAAACACTGTTTGTCCTTGTCTTTAGGAACAGCACTGGAAATAAGAAAAAGATTGAAATTAGAAATACCAGAAGTGGCACAGAAGTAAAAGAACAGGCAGAACGAAGTGAGGCTGCCCCTAGTATACATCAGTATTTGCTGTATTTCACTCCTGCCACTGTGTGTGCCCTTTCGGTCCTGGGTTCTGCTGGCTATCATTTGGAAGGTGTTCATCCTGACAGCCTTTTACAGGCAGATTTTGCTAAACCTATAGTACAGGACTGTATTCACCCAACCAGCAATGTCAGCAGACTATAGATCTTTTTTTCTTCTCTCTACTCTTTCGGGGGGGGGGGGGGGGGGGTTGGATATGCTGTTGTCCCTGTGTGTCTGAACCCATGTGTCTTTATTTTAAGTGTTGGACTGGTATATGGATATCGATACCGACTATAAATATATGGTCATATAGTAACTGGACAACCAATAGGTCCTGGCATACACCTATGCCAGGGGCGTCCAACATGCGGCCCGCGGGCCAAATGCGGCCCGCGGAACCTCGAGGTGCGGCCCGCGTGAGATCGGCAGCCAGGATCACAAGAGCCCTGCTGCTTACTTGAGGGAGGGCCCATTCTCTGCTCCAGTCCTGCCTTCTCTGTGGGGAGAACGAGGGAGGCCGCGCCCCCTGCTGAAGTCTGTGAGCGGCATCGAGAGCTGTAGAGCAGGTAAGGGGGTGGGGTAGGTTGTGTGAATGAGTATGTCTGATTGAGGGAATGAATGAATTCGTGTGTGTGTGATAGCATGGATGTGTAAGTGCTGGAACCTAGGCATGATGGGACTGTGATTGCTGTTGGAAATCACACTCCTATCATGCCAAGTCAGCCAGTACATGCTGAAACCTGGCTAGCTGCCCCCCTTGCTGCCAGCGGTATGGGGTCTGCACTTACAGCCACCCTGTACCAGCATGTATTGGCTGACTTGGGATGATAGGAATGTGATTGCTAACAGCAATCACAGTCCCCCCATCATGCCTAGGTTCCAGCATTCACTGGTTGCCTGGGTATAAAAAGAGTGTTTTGCTGTTAGCAATCACACTCCTATCATGCCAAGTCATATTATTGATTTTTTTTGTCCAATTGTGGTGTGTTACTTTTAATAAAAGCGTGGTTACACACTAAAATTGGACAAAAAATACAATGCCCAGCCAACCAGTACATACTGGAATCTGGGTATGCCTGAGACTGCTGTTAACAATCATAATATATCATTTTTTTGTACAATTTTGGTGTGTAACTTACTTTTATTAAAAGTGTGGGGGGGGGCACTTTCAGTTTCGGCTAAGTGAACCCTGAATTTTTGGTTTTGGTCCAGAATTTTCATTTTAGTGCATCCCTAAAATAAATAGAACTATTTTATTTTTACTTATCCAGAATCCTGAATTTGTAGGCCCAGAAATCAGTGAGAGGAAAAGTAAAGGTTTTGTGTCATTTACTTTATTTTAATCGGCATATTTTATTAAAGGCCATATTTTCTCTCAGTGAAAAATTAGTGCGGCCCTCGCACGTATACAATTCTGATGAAGTGTCCCACTGCAGAAAAAACTTGGACACCCCTGACCTATGCAAAGCCAGGGACCAAATACTTGGGATTGGCCCTGGTAATCATTCATGTTAAGAGTTCACCTGGGACCTTGACAGCAAAGGAGTTGCATACATTAAGGACAAAAATAGAGAGGTAAAAAGGAATATGACAGACATCTTATGTGAAGATAAATATGTGTATATCCTAGTGGGGGAAATACGGGGTGATTACATTTCTGTAAATCAAAGAAAAGCAATTATCAGGAAGACAAATTATAAATAGATACTAGTTAAAACGCTAAAAGGAGAGTTGACCGGAGAGTTAAGATTTCAAATTTTGTTATACAAGGTCCAAATACATCCATTGAATTCTGCAATTCAGCCTTCCTTGCTGGAGAAACCTGCCAAAGCTAGCCCTTCATAATGAAAAGAGAAGCGAGGGAGCTGAAACCACAACTCTCCTTTCGGTGAATAAAACCCAAAAAGATGATTAAGTTGCCGAATAAGGAATTTTCCTAATAGGATCCACTACAGAAATGTCAGTATCTGCAGCTTTTAAGTGCTGGAATGACATCTCAAGTCTGTAAAGCCCTTACTTGAAATAGCCCTTGCCATCATCCTCCTTGATCTCAAGCGACACAGAGAAAGAAAAGATGTCGCTGTCAGGGGTCTGCGGTGGGATAGGTGCAGACAGAAGGGTCTGTTTGGCTGAGCGTCGAAATGCAGTAGCAAAACTGTACAAAATGCGGCTCACCTAAATTAAGAGATAGCAAACCAGTATATTTAAAATTACATTTCAAATCAAATATTTTTTTTTTAAAGAGAACATTTCGATATGAGGTGGCACTGCAATATCATACACAACTATTCCTTACCACGACCGACCTCTTAGTTTACAGTTTTACCTAATCAGTAGGTCAAAATTATTACAAATCCAGGAATCCATGTGTGTCTTGTAACAATATCCACTAGATTCTGCATTTGTTTCTCATGCTCGTACAAATGATGAAAATGAATCAGCATTTACAAGGAGAAGGTACAAGCATTAGATATGTGTGTGCGGACCCTATTTTAACTTGTTCAGTAGCAGCAGTTACAGAGTGATGGGAGTTTGAGAAAGCGACAGATAGCTTAGCAGAGGCTGAGATGAACGATCATTGCTCACCTATTATTTTAGTGAAGAAAATGTACTCCCGTTGGGTGGATTGGAAAAACTGTAGATTACTAGTTCCTGAGTAGAGTTTACCAAGACAGTTGCCCACTTTTACTACCAGCCAAATCTCGTTATTTTTTTTATTACCTTTCTATATCTATTATTTTGCATTGATAAATAAATATTGGTGGTGCTACTGTACAATACGTATAATATATGAAAGTTTCTATAATATTGTGGTGGAAATTCAGTCCTGCTCCACGGGGGCTGCATGTGCCTATCATCTGCCACAGGCATACTCTGGGGGACAGTCCAAAAATGAAAGGTAAGTCCAGAAGGTTTCAGGGACCTCCTCCTTTGGGAACACCCACCGAATGTCATTCTGAATTAAGAAAAAGGCCCCCCAATTTTGTTGCTCGAGAACAAACATGGCAAAAACAAAACAAAAATCCATCAACACAACACAACATTTTTTCTTAAGGGCAAAAATTAGTGATTAGGCCCCCGGTTAAAATGACCATTAATCTATTTGGTCACTAACTTACCGCTTCCTGGATCTCACAGCGGAAGACATGTATTCTGAACAACTCTGCATTGTAATGACTCTCTGTAAATGCAAAACAGTCACTTTCTGTAGTTCCATCATGCCCTCGGACACAGAAGAGAATCTTGTAAATTGGATATTTTGCGATCTCTGTATTTGATTGTGGGTCCAGAAGGCTAAGTGAATAAAAGCAAAGTGAATATACAAATGCTTCACCTTCAAATTATGTAAATTTGAGTCACATGTAATAAGGGACAAAAATATCTTACCGAACTGTCCCTTCAGACACATTGGGAACAGAGAGGGTGACATCCAAAGAGTTCTGACACTGTCCTCGTAGAATGGACATCATACGGAGCGCCTCTACCTCACTACGTGGTGCATTAACCGATGCACAACCCAAATAGGTGAGCTTACTGAATACAACACTGTCTTCATCAGGCACTGGAGAGAACAAATCAGGCTCGTCCCCGCTATCTGAAAAACAAACACTAATTCTAGTCTTGAGAGTGTACAGTCATGTGAATTTTCATTTCAGTGAAAGCCAAAGTTTTGCAGTTTGCTAGTCTGGAGCATTCAGATGCGTGTTAACACAATGCCAAGGAGGAAAGACATCAGCGATGATTTTCGAGAAGCAATTGTTGTTGCCCAGCAATTTGCACAATGACAAGACTTTTATATATGAAGAGATAACTGTTGCGGTATATAGAAGTAACAATCCACAAATAGCTTAAGGTAAAGCATGATAAACTCAACTTGACAAAGGGATTGTCAGTAGAAATAATGCCAGATTACAAGAACGTTTTATTTAAAGAATACAAAATGAATACAGATGGGCATCTATGTTCTGTAGCTAACATTCCAAAAGAACACTTCTCTAACTTTTAACTATATACAGTTCCCATTTCTGAAATTTAAAGGAAAGCAATCAGGCTAACCTGTAAATAAAAATAGCGAGTGGATGTTAGTTTTATGTGGCTAATAACCTACAGCATGTGGAAATTTACAGCACGACAGATCATTAATATTTTATTTTTTTTAGCCACGCACTAGTATGTTAAGTAATACCTTGTTGTGCTGGTTTCACTGGGAGACTCATGTCTTGTTTTTGTAGGCCAACAGAGGACGGATTTATAGAAGACGATGTAGTGGAGGCTTCATTTGATGGCTCATCCTGGTCATGTCCATCAGGGCGAGTTCTTTCCAAGTCGTCTACATGTTGATTATGGTCATCGCCTGGTGTGTCCATCAGAACATCTTCCAGTTCCTTCTGGAGTTCTTGCTCACTCCCATTGCCCACAATCTACAGACACGATTAATATACAAAATACATTTGTTTTAATTACGACTACCAGAAGTCAAACATTCATATGCCACAAAGTAAGCATCCCTGGGATATACCGTATTTGCTTGATTATAAGACAACCCTGATTATAAGATGACCCCCAAAACCTGAATATTACCGTATTTGCTCTATTATAAGACTAGTTTTTTTCAGAGCAAATGCTCTGAAAAATACCCCTCATCTTATAATCAGACATCAAATAGAGGTCTGACTATGAGACTAAGATCCAGATCCCCCACAGCGCTGCAGGGGACCTGGATCCTCCTGTCTGGTAACCCCAGCTGCTGCCGGCACTTCTACCAGGGCCTCCATCACCGAGCTCTTGCAGCAGCGGAGGTTGTCTATGCGTATCGCGCAGACCTTCCCCGGCTGCGAACGTCTACTCGATGGATGCAGACAACCCCCACTACTGCTGGTACTTCTGCCGGGGCTTCTATGACGGAGCACCGGCGTCATATGACCTTCGGGTCCTCCGTCATAGAAGCCCCGGCGGAACTAACTCCGGCCTCCACCCGCTGCCCCCACGGAGTCAGAAGCACTGGTAACTCGGGGGGGTTATATGGGGGGGGCATAAGGCATTTTTGGAGGCAGAGTGCCCCATGATATGCCTTTTAACCCCCTATATGACACTTTGCCTCCAGAAATGCCTTTTAACCCCCTATATGCCACTCTGCCTCCAGAAATGCCTTTTAACCCCCTGTATGCCACTCTGCCTCCAGAAACGCCTTATACCCCCATTTGCCACTCTGGCAGCCGGGGAAGGTCTGCGTGACGCACGTAGACAACCTCCGCTCCTGCTCGCGATCAGTGATAGAAGCCCCGGTGGAAGTTCCGGCAACAGCTGAGGTTACCAGACATGAGGATCTGTCTGTCTGTCTGCAGCGCTGCGGGGGATCTGGAGCTTAGTCTCATATTATATGATCATATGATTATAAGACGACATTGATTATAAGACAAGGGGTACTTTTTAGAGCATTATATATTATAGACACACATACATACATACACACACACACGTTCTACACACAGACATATACTAAAAGGGTCCAAACATGAGTGCCAACTGAAGAATAAAAATGGATAAAGTTCGAACCATGCTACTGGTTACATCTATTGTATTGTATGTCAATGCCACCAAGCTTCATACCTCTTCATGGCATCTGATTTATTCTCGGATTCGTTTTCCCCCCTTTAACACCGTCATAGGTGTCAAAATGGTCAAACAGCCCAATACCCATGTTGGTTATAACCATGTAATAAGAGCAAATGTGTAAGCAATATTTATACTCAAGTTCTGACTTGAAACAGAATCATCTGAGAACAGGATCTGCAAGTGTTTTGTACTTGTGTTCTGTATATGGCAGGTGCAGTCTGTTTACTAGAGACAATCTGTCCTGATTTTGAAACACACCTAAAGAAGAAAAGGACAATCTCTGGGAAAATGCACACCACCAGCACAAGTTAAATAAGCATTACACTGCATCCAAGCATGATGCATGCTCCAAAACGCACATAACATATACTTTAAGAAAGCATGAGGACTCTTTCATATTCTGTTCATGACATTACCCAGTAGGAATCACATATACCGTGTCACTTTGCATGCTGATGCACAAAGACTCCACTCATACCCACCTTTAATCCAGTCTTCTCATCATCGCTGCCATTATTTGCAGAATGCATTTCATCCCCTTGCTTGTAAACCAACACAAAGTCCTCACTATTCAGGGTGGACACCGAGTCAGAGGACACGCTGATCTTCCCCACAGATGCCTTGTCATCCATATTTCATAAACGACGCTCCACTCATGAACAGCCCTCTGGAACAATAATTACATCAAATAACGTTCTGTTTTTGCTTGATACCCAAATAAAATCTATAATTCAGATAGAATATATTTAAAAAATCGAATGACTGCAAGACCAGTGGACTGTCACATTCACAAAATCTGTGACCGTCATTAAACTTCGAGAGTCAGCGAACATTTAAAGGGTGTGCCAGTATGTGGTATATACGGAGTATAATAAATAAATAATAATTAAAAAAAAAAAAACACGTGACAATCAGTACTTCATGTTCAAACAAAGCCAGATTATGAAATAGTATTTTCCCAACATACAGTGGCAGTACGATGGGTAATGTTCTTTTCTTGGGACAAGCTGATCTAAAGATAAAAACAATTAAGTGCCCCGGAAGCCCTCCTCCTTACCCATAAAAACCGGGGCCGAACCGGAGGTAGACAGTTCTTTTCTTGTCCCTTACAGGGACGGACAGGTGTTTCGTCGGTCCGGACAGGAGTTCGGCATCTGGTGAGGCGCACAGGTTGCTGCCTGGGGGTCTTCGTTGCCTCCGATTGCTCCCCGGGTGGCGAGCAGAGAGAGGCTTCCCTCCGTAGCGGTCCGCGTTACGGAGGATGTACTGAGTTCTTCCTTTTCTGAGCAAGGAAGTGGGAGCATGCGCAGTGTAGGTGGAACGCACGCCCGGGTGGCGTTGCGTTCCACTGAAGATCCGATCGCGCTACTGAGCATGCGCGAATCTGATCTTCCGGAGGGCGGCAATTTTAAAATTGCATTTAAGCGCTTTTGCCTGTCTGACTGCTGGAGCTTTCGTCAGTACAGTGCAGCCGTGTCACCAGCCCCCCCACACGGTTCAGAGGAGGTTAGGGTAAGATATTTTCTTTATCTTGACTCTTTCCTATCCTCTTCCCTCCTAAAAATATATATAAAAAAAATAAATAAATAAATAAATTTTTAATATACATTTTTTATTTTTCTTCAGATGTCTAGTCCGTTACCATCAGAGAATCCGGATAAGGATAAAAGACCTGCTTCCGCTCCCAAAAAGGCCACTTCCAAAGCTAAGCATTTGTCATGTGCTGAATGTGCTACTCCACTGCCGGATGGCTGCAGGAAAAAGGTGTGCAACGCCTGCTCTGCTGACCAGCTTGCTGCTGAGAAGCGCAAAGACCTTCAATCCTTCCTCGGGTGGTTCCAGGAAAATTTGGCGCAAACTTTTGAAGCTTTTCAATTTTCGGCAGCTCAATCTCAGGAGAGAGTTAAGTTGGTTTCCACGCACAAGCGCAAGAGATCCAGGTCTTCCTCTCATTCAGACCTTTCCTCGGGTGAGGTCTCCCGGTCCTCTAGTTCTTCTAGTGATAGTTCGGAGGAAGAGATTATTTTCCCCTCCCAGGATCTCCGTAGGTTCACCAAGGAGGTGACTCGTATGCTCCTAGTAGGTGACGTGGGGAAGGTTAAAGGTTTTCCTGTACTCCCTAAAGTGGATGACCTTATCGCCAGGGAATGGAAGCACCCTGAAAAAAGAGCCTTCATTTCTAAACGCTTTAAGCAGTTGTTCAGGCTTCAGGGGGAATATTCTTGGGAAGATCCCCCCAAAGTGGACATACAGGTGGCCCAGCTCTCCAAAAAGACTACTCTCCCCATCGGTGAAGTGTCCGGGCTCAAAGACCCTATGGACAGGAGAGCAGAGACTTCTTGCAGGCGGGTGTTCCAGGCGGCAGGAGCTCAATGTAAGGTGGCAGTGTCGAGTGCTGCAGTGGCTAGGGCCCAGCACATGTGGCTTCAACTTTTGCAAGATTGTCTTGCGGATGATGTTGATTCTGAGATCAATCAACTGTTGAAAAATTTAAAACTTTCCAACGATTTTCTTGTGGATGCAGCTCAGGAGTCCCTTAAACTCTCAGCCACGAACATGGCCTTGTCATCCGTGTCACGCAGAGCCCTTTGGTTACGGTCCTGGACGGCGGATTCAGCTTCTAAATCTGCGCTTTGTGAATTACCTTTAGAGAGTAAGAAGTTGTTTGGTGCTCCGTTGGAGGATCTTATTAAGCAGATCTCGGATACTAAGAGAGCTTTGCCTCAGGATCGAAGGCCAAGGTGAAACCGCAGATATCCTTATAGGAACCCGAGACCCGTCTTCCAATCCTCCAGATCTCAGAATTTTCGTGGGCCTTTTGGAGATAAAAAATTCCAAGAGCGGCCGAAAAAGCAGGATAAAAGAAAATTCTGACTGCAAAGTGGGAGGACGCCTACGACTCTTCGGCCTATCCTGGGAACAGACCACACAAAATCCGTGGGTTCGTCAGATTATTTCGGAGGGTTACAGGATAGAGTTCTTTCGGCCTCCGGTCCGCCAGTTCCTGATTTCGTCCTACCCTTTGGAAAGGAAAAATTGGACTCTCTTTTCCGAAAGCATGAAACTCCTGGGAAAAGCGGTGATAGAGAAAGTTCCTGTTCACCAAAGATTTCAAGGGGTCTATTCCCGGTTGTTTCTGGTACCAAAGCCGGATGGCTCCTTGCGTCCGGTTCTGGACCTGAAGTCAGTAAACAGCTGTATCCCCTACCAGCATTTCCGGATGGAGAGTATCACCTCGGTCACTCAGGTACTAAAGGAGGGAGATTTTATGGTCACCTTAGACCTGAAAGACGCTTATCTTCATGTACCGATTGCCGAAGCATCCAGGAAGTTTCTGAGGTTTGCCTTGCGCGTCAATCACAGGGTGCATCATTTCCAGTTCAAAGCCCTTCCATTCGGTCTGGCATCAGCCCCAAGAGTTTTTACGAAAATCCTTTGTCCTTTGACAGCTCATCTCAGAGAACAGGGTATCTCGATAATTCCTTACCTGGACGATTGGCTGATCATGGCGGCCTCCCGGGAGAAACTTTTGTCAGACCTTTCCACTACTATGAGGTTCCTGGAACTCCACGGATGGTTAATCAACAAGAAAAAAATCTTGCCTCATTCCCGCTTCCAGGACTCTTTTTCTGGGGTTTTTGGTGGACTCAATGTCCCTTTGCGTTTATCTTCCGCGTTCCAAGCGCCTCAAGATAAAACAAGTGATCTCGTCACTGCAAAGAGATCCAATTTGCTCTGTCAGGAAGGCTATGAGCGTTCTGGGTCTTCTCACCGCTGCCATCCCAGCGGTTCCTTGGGCAAGGTGTCAACTTCGTCCCTTGCAATGGCAGATCCTCTCGAACTGGTCCAGGCAAGAAGAAGATCTGGAAACGTCCTTCACTATAAGTGGCCAGGTTCTCTCCCAGTTGAATTGGTGGAAGCAGTCGTCCCATCTCGCCAGAGGACTCTCTTTCCGTCCCCGAGGTTGGATTATTATTACCACGGATGCCTCCGGCCGAGGATGGGGAGCCCATTTGGGCTCCCTTTTTCGAAGAGGAGATTGGGCTCCAGTAGATGCTGTCCGCTCTTCAAATTTCCTAGAGCTAAAAGCAATTCTTCAGGCTCTCCTGGCCTTCAGATCGTTTATAGAGGGTCAAGCTGTCAAGATCCAATCAGACAACGCAGCGGCCGTCGCATATATCAACAAGCAGGGCGGCACGCGGATCTGAAGTCTTCAGATCCTGTGCTCAGTTATTATGGAGTGGGCCCAACTTCATTTGACGGACATTTCGGCGACACACATCAGAGGCCGCTACAATGTAATCGCGGACGATTTAAGCAGAGCAAGATGGTCGCAGACAGAATGGTCTTTGACCCCTCAAACCTTCTCCACTCTGATGTCACTCTTCGGTCTTCCGGAAATAGATTTGATGGCGACTCGCAAGAACCGCAAGGTCCCGGTGTTCGCATCCCTCAACCGATGGGATCGTCCACAATTTTTGGACGGTCTTTCCAGGGTGTGGAATTTCCGGTTGGCCTACATCTTCCCGCCAGTGGCATTGATTCCTCGAGTTCTGCTGAAAATCCGAAACGACAAGGCCAGGGTCTTGGCCATCCTTCCATACTGGCCCAACAGGGGTTGGTTTGTCCTCCTCCGGCAGTTGACTATCACCTTTTGGGAGCTTCCAATTTCTCCACATCTTCTCGAGAACATCGACCTTCGCCTGGAACTTCTTCAGATGTTCCGTTTGACAGCCTGGCTGTTGCAAGGCTGATTTTGAGTGACCAGGGTTTGGACAAGGACGTCGCAGACTTTCTGTTGACTTCAGTCAGGAGTTCAACTTCCAAAATTTATTTTCGGGTATGGACCAAGTTCCTCCGATGGTGCACCGCTAGGCACCTTCCCATTTTCCCTCCTGCCATCAATTCCGTCATTTGTTTCTTACGGGAAGGTCTGACTTTGGGCCTGAGTGTCTCGACCCTAAAAGGGCAGATCTCGGCCCTTAGTCATTTTTTTCTTTCGGATCTGGCCTCTCACGTGTTTATTAGACGTTTTTTTAAGGCCGCTACTATTCGCCGTCCTCCTAGGAGGTCCTTGTTTCCATCATGGGATCTTGCCGTTGTACTTCGAGCCTTATGTTCAGCTCCCTTTGAACCTCTGGAGGAGGTATCCATGAAGTTTCTGTCGCTGAAAACGTTTTTTTTAGTGGCTATTACATCGGCTAGGAGAGTTGGAGAAATCCAGGCGCTTTCGTCCTCTCCGGAGTTCACGATTTTTCATGACGACAAAGTGGTTCTCCATGTTAAACCTTCTTTTCTCCCCAAGGTCATTTCCCGTTCCACTATTAGTCAGCCCTTGGTTCTTCCTACTTTTTTTCCGTGTCCTTCTTCTCCGGAGGAATTGTTTTGGCACACGTTAGATGTCAAGAGGGCTTTGGAGATTTATATTGCTCGTACCTCCTCCATCCGTTCTTCGGACCAGCTATTTATCAAATTTTTTGGACGGTCGGCCGGGTCAGCAGTTTCTAAGGCTTCTATTTCTCGTTGGCTAGTGGACGCCATCCGCATGGCTTACCACTCTAGTGGTCTCACTCTACAATGGCCCATCAGGGCACATTCTACTCGGGCTATGGCGGCCTCCTGGGCTGAAAGAGCTGCAGCTTCTCCTGAGGACATTTGTACGGCTGCTACCTGGTCCTCATTTTCCACTTTCGTGCACCATTATCGGCTAGACATCTTTTCCTCCTCTGCGGCGGATTTTGGGTGTAAGGTGCTCCAGGCAGTGGTCTCTTAAGATGGCCCCCCCATTTCTGGGATCTTGCTATATCCCATCGTACTGCCACTGTATGTTGGGAAAAACGGAAATTTTTACTCACCGTAAATTCCTTTTTCCTTAATACAGTGGCAGTACCGGTTTCCCTCCCTTGTTTAATAAATTATGTTTGCAAGCTATTTGGTGTCTGTCTTGTTACTTACTGTCTACCTCCGGTTCGGCCCCGGTTTTTATGGGTAAGGAGGAGGGCTTCCGGGGCACTTAATTGTTTTTATCTTTAGATCAGCTTGTCCCAAGAAAAGAACATTACCCATCGTACTGCCACTGTATTAAGGAAAAAGGAATTTACGGTGAGTAAAAATTTCCGTTTCTCCTAGCTAGACACAGGTGAGCAACCAATGGTAAGGTGGATTGTAGATACACTATATGTTTACGTACCCTAAATTTCCCATTTATACTAGGAAGAGAGAGAGCGCGAGGTGATCAGTTTGTTATAATATGTATGTGTATGTATGTGTGTGTATTACACGTACACTACTATTCAGAAGTTTGGGGTTGCTTAGAAACGGCCTTGTTTTTGACAGAAAAGCAAATTTTGACCATTAAAATAACATGAAATCATAAAATATTACTCCTGTATTCTAATGGCTATATCAAGCGACAACTTCACAAAAATTAAACTCTGGTTTGTCTGCTTTTCATAAACAGTTTTATGTGGGTAATTTAAATTGGAAGGATGTTAAACTGCCCCAGGTGGGACATGGATCCACTAAAGTAATCTCTGAAACGTACATGTTCAGCTTGTGGCTTCACAGGCTCCACAAAACATGGCAAATTAATATATTAATGTATTGCTGATCTCAGATGATGTTGCTGAATACAAACCAAGGCATTATTAGCAACTGCATATATATATATATTACTGTGTATATATATATAATACTTAAAATAAATGGAAATTATACAGCAATATATATATATATATATATATATATATATATATATATATATATATATATATACATATATATATATACACACACACACACTCACTGGCCACTTTATTAGGTAAAACTGTTCAACTGCTTGTTAACACAAATAGCTAATTCCATCAGGATAATGCAGCATATGACAAAGCTCACATCATCTCACACTGGTTTCTTGAGCATGACAATGAGTTCACTGTAAGTCATGGATGTGCAGCCAACAAATCTGCAGCAACAGTGTGATGCCATCATGTCCACACGGACCAAAATCTCGGAGGAATGTTTCCAGCCCAATCTAATGCCTTTGGGATGAACTGGAAAGGAGTTGCGAGACAGCCCTTCTTATCCAACATCAGTGCATGAACTCACAAGTTCTCTGCTGGATGAATAGGCAAAATTCCTACAGAAACCATCCTTCCAAAATCTCGTGGAAAGCACTAAATTAGAAAGAGGAAATGTACTGATGAAGAAATATACAACAGAACTGCCAAACAAGTTCTGTAGTAGAAGTTTTAATGCCTTCCATACAAGAATACATATTACAAAGCCCAACTGTATGCATTTTCTGATGAAAGCACAAAATTTGACTTTTGGTAAAAATAAAATAAAAAAAAATAAAAAAATATATATATATATATATAAAAAAATTTTAACATGTCAATTCCCTTGATCAAAGCCAGAAAAAAAATGACTGTCAAGAAGTTCTACTATTTAGTTATATGTAGCAAAATGTTTCTATTTCCACATTTGTTTGCCTGGGTTATACAACACATTGCCTACAGGGATGTAACATTTCTACCGATCTGCTTTGTACTGTTCAATTCTCAAATACGGTAATTACAAAAAAAATTTAAAAAATGGCTTCAACATATTAACGCCCTGCATTTTAATAAGAGTCATTACAGAACTCAATAAAAACAACGTATGCTGCCTTACTTGTTTTAATATGTTCTAAATGATTACTTATAAAAGCTTCCTTTGTTGCATGCATGAATATGTGAGGGATATGTGACATATTATACATCCACAAAGACTATCATTTTTTTTCCAGCACTTTATTGGTTGCTAAATTGGGAATGCCAGTCTTTTAACATGATTTGCACCAAAAGCCACACACTTTGTTCACTTAATATGCAACAAATTCATTCTTACAAGAATTCTTACAAAAGGCAGTTGCATCGCTTGGGGTGGAATCTCAACTCCATAGCCCAGAATCTGGAGACTTTTGGGAGCAGTGGTCTCCAAACTACAGCCTGCAGTAACCTGGAGCATCCCAAATTTGTGTGGCTGTAGCTGCAGCCATAAAAGAGATTGAGGCACAGATCTCCCAACCACTGCACATCTGCCGGTTAGCATTGCACCTGATGCGAGATACAAACATGTATTTTGTGTGCACGTATATACATGTGTGAGCGTCTTTACTCCACTGCCATTGAATCTGCTACAGGCTCTAGCCCTGGACCTAGCAAAGCTGGTAAAAGGTAATTTAATGTGTTAATTTGGACTCAAAAGCCATAACCAATGCATACATTCAACTGCCACATCATCTACAGATATATTTTAAAAATGATTTGCACAAACATAAGGAACAAGTCATAGATTAATATGATGCGATTACAAATCTTTCCCAAAAGTAATTATTTTTGCCTTATTTTGATCTTCCAAGGGTCTAACCAATACAAGCCTGTGCTCATGTAACACCCAGGGAGGAGGCAAAGGGTTTGTTGCCAGAGGTGGATGTTTGAGTGCTTCTGTTTCTTCTGCGTTATAACTATTGGCAGAAGAAAAACAAATATCTTATTGCACTTCAAATCAGTGATAATTTAAAATATCCATCTAATATTTTCTAAAATTGCCAGGGAACAGCATATTTTGGATGTCAAACTTTTTATTGAGTAAACTAATTATTTGTTATGCGTGGCAAAATGCAAATAGTTTGTTATTTTTTTTGTTTTGTTTTGCCACACCATTTGGTCACCTTTGGTATCCCCCCTTATTGTAATTCAAAATATATTTGGGTTGCTTTGCTAAAGGGATAAGGTATCTCCATACAGAGTTTGTAACTACTATCATAACTTGGATAATCGCACAATTATGGCACCAATCCCACCCATAAAATAAAATGCACTATGTAGGTCCAACGACATTTCCAGACACAGGTTTTAATTGTCTCAGATAACTCCCCCATCATAGTTCAGGAAGTAGGTGCCGTAGAGATCACTTAAGAGCGTGTCATTTGGAGGAGAATAACATGTGCGTTCCTGTGGCTGAGAGTGGTATTTGTGTTTGAGTCTGTCAGTGTGGCTCAGAGGAGTCACTATAAACATGCATATAGAGGTAAAGAGAGGTCAGTATGAGTAAGGCGTACATCAGTTTGCATGAGTGTGTTTAAAACATGATCAGTGTGTTTGTGTCATTGTGGCAATGAATTGTAAGATATCGTGGAACTTACTACTCAGTGGTACACCAAAAGCTTGTATATACAGTAGTTATTTGCACAACTTTAAAAGGGACACTCAAGCCATCATATGCACCTTAGTGCATACGATACCCATTTGGTCTATTTAAATGGTTGAGGTGCCCCCGTGACAAATGCATTTGCCCCTTTAAGCGATTTTCTGCGCAGGAGATGTGCATGGCTGGACACATCTCCTTGCATGTGATATACTCCAGCATCTGTTCACATGCATGGGAAGTGCTCCTATAGCTTTCAATGGGAGCCCTTTCCTGTCACTGATTAGCTGCTTCAAACAGCCAATCGGTGGAAAGAATCATTGGACCACAGAGAAGGGCTGCTACAGCTACCTCATATTATGAAGGATGCATATTAAAGTACCTCTGCGTTCTTCTTTAGCGGGGTTGTCAGTGACAGTAAACATGCATGCAGCCAATTTACACTGTTAAGTAAACTGTGCTCACAACCAATTTAGTCTCCAATTTTGAGTCCTTATATAACTATACAGAGCTTGAGTATACTGGCAAACAAAAGTAGTACTGTGCATCTTTCATATAAAGCACACTGTATCTCCAGCAGAGCTTGAAAACATGACACATGAAACAAGTTCTCCATACAGAGCTCTTCTGTCACATGCATCACTGGAGTCACAAGCAGATGAATGGAGACTTGTGGGTCAGTATTCACAGTGAATAATCATGAACATGGTCTGCACACGCTAAGTATAGGTGCAGGATAAAAAGACACACATGAGGCCTACTTTATAACAATGCTTGCATTCTTCTGCCGCACACTGAATCATAAGCTGGGATTTGACACAAGTAACACTGCACGATCGGATCTACATGTGAAGTCAGTAATTCCACAACCCATAGCATCTATGCGTGCACCGGTAGCCGGGCCAATACAACATGTGTCATATTTAAGAATTCGGATTTTAACCTCTATATCAAGCAGTTGAATAAAATGGGCGGAAGCAAATGTCAATAACAAAGCTGACATTTTGCATATCCGTCAACAACGTTGATTCCAGATGCGGAAGGGTATACAGATCTCTCCCGCAAAACATATGTGTTCTAGAAAGCTTTATATGCAGAAACGCCGAGCGCCCGTACCAATGTTCACTCACCATAACTTGATCTGGCAAGTCACATAGCACAACTCACTACAACACTGAACAACACAGCTGTGATCTGTCATCGCCATCAAAGGAGCTGTCCCGAATCACCATGCAGAAAACAACCAATCCCGGTAGTCTCATCAATACCTCCGTCTCCCCCGCCCTCCCATTTGATACCCCAGGTTTCTCACCTCCGGGATCCAGGCCATGAACGGAACCCTTCCGGAAGTGACGACATGCGTTTCAGTGTCATGTAAAGGGTCGGCCCCACACTGTAAACATCCGGCTAACGATTCAATAGGCTTTATTGACAGCTGACAACGCTGTGGTAATCGGATCAGTCGCGCCAGATCCGAAATGTATCGTTAAGTTGTATACCAACCGTGTGCGGTGTGCGAGAAGGGAGCCAAGAGCTGTCAATATGGGGAGGTAAATACTCCCTAAAACTAATGTTCGTTGAATGTTAAACAAAACTCCGCCTACAGTCAATACTAAAAACTTGTCAAGGTATCGTTATGTACTGTCCGTGTGTAAGACTATTCTGACTAGATATACTTAGACACAAATAAAAATAGGTTCATGCGATATAAAAAACTAAAGAACAGGAAATGAGATGTGGATGTGTTCACGCAACACAGATTTCAAATGGCAAACACACAGTAGTCCATATCTCCCAAGTGTCCCTTGTCCCTATCTATGAGGGACAGTCCCATCTAGGACGGCAAGATCGTTTTGTTTTTTTTAAATCCGTCACCTATACATTTTTTTTTCTTTCAACTTTCTACATTATATAAACTGAATAAAGATACTCTTCCACCTAGGGTGCTTTGAAGGAAGGAAAGTAAGAATAATACATGTAATTTGCATATGTCCCATAAAAACAGCCTTTATAGGTTAATGTACTTACCACTGTTGCTTAGCAACCGTGCTGTATGTTACACTGCTTTGCAGAGCATTGCTGAAACAAGCACACTTCGTAAGCAGAGCAGAGCTTAGCTTGGTTTCAATGCAGATTTAAGAGTCCCCATAAGAAATGATTTGCATAGCAAATTACAGAAAAACAGCAGTGTCTTTTAAGACTAAGATAAGCTCATTTAGCATTCATACAAGAGAGGAATATACAGTAATTATTTAATAGATATCCAAAAAAAAATAAGCAAGTGGAAGAGCACTTTTAAAGTGACAATCATATCATCATATGCATATGAAAATGTTTTCATACTGAATTTGCCCCTTTCTCCACCCACAGCTATTTATTGTACAGACAATGTGTTCAGGCAAAAACATCTCCTGGCACATGATGCACTTAATGTCGGCGCCGGTGCTAAATTGGCAAGAGTTCTGCAATGGGGGCTAATGACCCCCAGCACTAATGCTAAGAATTACTCAAATTGATTTTGAAAATTGGAATATAGCTGCTTGTGTAGAGCCCTCACCAGCTGATGAGGGAATAAAGGTTATTTTAATAAGGGACAAACAACTGCTGCTGCTTTGCCACAGAAATATATGCTTAAGATATATATATATATAAAAGAAAAACCTTGATAACGAAACATTTTAAATACAATCTTCATTAATAACATTAGCATTCACCATTTTACGAGATCCCATTACATCTCCCCTTTCCATTGGGGTGTTTTACTCCCTTAATGACCAGGCTGTTTTTTTTACCTTTGGGACCGAGGCACTTTTGCGGTGCTCGTGTTTAGATGTAATTTTCTCCTCACCCATGTAGTGTACCCACATAAGTTATATGTTGGGATTTTGTAGGACAAGAAGGGCTTTCTTCATATACCATTTTTGATCATATCTAATACACTATAAAAAAAAATATGATGAAAAATTGAAAAAAAACACTTTTTCTCACTTTTACTCATCCAAAAAAGCTAATGAAAAAACATGCTAAATAGATCCTATTATTTGTCTTGAGTTTAGAAATACCCAATGTTTTTATGGTTTTTTTTCTTTTTTCTACAAGTTATTGGGCAATAAAGATTGAAGAAAAGAATAAAAAACTACACTACTTGAAGATTAACTGGTATTATAAAAGTAATCCAGTTGATACACTTCTGTCTAATAAACTAAAGGGAAAGAAACAGTCTATGAGAATTAGAACTCATAGGGATTAGCCTTTAATGAATATTATAAGACTTTATATAAGTCGATAAATAAAGATTCAGAACATCCCCCAACATCCCCAGTATACTTCTCCAAAAGAAAGATTCCTAAAATATCAGAACAATTAGAGGAAATTAACAAACCCATTGATCTAGAGGAAGTAAAAAAGGCTATAAACAAATTACAAATTAACAAGGCACCAGGCCCGGATGGATATAGTAATACATTTTATAAAATATTTAAGGATCTGCTAGCGGCAAGGATGGTCATGACCTTTAACGAGGTGATCAGGAGCGGCTCTTTCCCGGCTGACATGCTAAGGGCTAACATTGTCCCTATACTTAAGACTAAAAAGGTCCAGAGATCCTATCACATTACCGCCCAATCTCACTTCTTAATGGAGATGTAAAAATGTACGCAGCTATTTTGGCTACAAGAATTAAACGGATTATAGTCTGACAAAACCAGACGGGTTTCATGCCCGGTAGAATGGCCAGACATAATATTAGAAGGGTAATTGATATCTTTGATGTCTCCCATCGTTCAGCTCTCCCTACTTTGGTCCGGTCATTAGATCCGGAGAAGGCATTTGACAGGGTCAGATGGGACTTCTTGGGACAAACGTTGGAAGCCTGTGGCCTGAAGGGAAATATCTACAATGCTATTATGGCTCTATATACTTTTTCCCTCAGCTAGGGCAGTGAGCCCTGGGATAGATGCAGGTATATACTTGAAAGGTTGATACTTCCCATCAGCACTACTACTCCTAGCTACTAATAGGATTAACCCTACTCAACCCTTCTTTGGTATTAGTGTAAAGAAATGTGACCTGCATTTCAAACTTTATGAATACACATCTCTCCCCTGTGCAGAGTGCTTGGTTTTAGCCAATGCCTTCTTAGGAATGTCTTCCAAGAGCAGATTCTTTCCTACCTGTTAAGGGAAGGAAAAAAAACATTGGGGGGTAGTGGAGAGGGGTAATTTGCAGGTTTTTGTTCCTGCCCTGAGTCAGAAGGAGGACTCTATCCTGCCCCTTACCCTCAGTGAATACAAATAATCAAACATTTAGAACAAAATAATCTTTTTAGGAAGAACAAAAAAGTTGCTACCGGGAAGTGACAAGGAAAATAAATTATCAGGTATGACTCCAAATTATCATGTCTGATAAATTTATAGACACTTCCTTGAAAATATGATCAATGGGGAATCCCAGCAGCCTCAGCCCACGATGTTGCGACAGCCCGGGCGGAATGAGCTTTAAGGCCTGAGGGAGGTTCTTCTCCAGCCATTTGGCTATGGAAGTTCTAGAGGCCACAAGACCCTTCCTGGCTCTGGAAAAGGAAATGAATAAACTGGATGACCTTCTCCAGGAAGCAGTTCTTTGCAGGTATATATCCAAACATCTTCGGACGTCTAGGCAGTGGAGCAGGCGTTCTTTGTCATTCTTAGAAACTGCACAAATAAAATAGTGGTACAATCTCTTGCTGCAGATGGAATGGAGAAAATTCTTGGGGTAGAAATTCCGGAGGGGTGCACAAAACTACCTTTACCAGCAGAAAAGGCAGTAAAATGGGGAGAGACTGAATTTTAGCTACTTGTCTAGTAGATGTTAAGCTCACCAATAGGACAGTCTTCCAGGTCAGAATCCTGATGAGAACATCTTGAAGGGGCTCGAAGGAAGGAAAAGTCAGATGAGAGAGAACTAGATTTCCATAGTCTGGAAATGGCCTTCATAAAATGACTAACCCAAGGGTGCATAGCCAACTGCTTGTTCAGGAGAGAAATATGGGCTGCAAACATGAACCTTCAGGGTGGCTAGAGACAGACATTTATGAAAACGTGACTGCAGAAAGTCCAAGATTCTGCTAATACAGACTTCATCCGTTTGTAGATGGTTGCTCGAACACCAGGAACAGAAGTTCTTCCACATTTTATCATACCGGAGATTAGTAATGTGCTTCCTACTCTTTAAGTATCAGCAAACTCTTCGGAGAGACCAGCCTCCCTTTCAGAATCCACTCGGTTAACTTGAGGTACGTGGCGTTTGGATGGAGAAAAGGCCCTTGAAAAACCAGGTCCGGCTTGGTTTCTTATCTCTTTAGTACTCTCTATAGACAGATTAGCTCTGGATATCAAATCCTTTTGGACACCAAATCCACAGTCCTGTGTATTTGCTGTGTCAGGAGATCTGGGGAGTTTGCTGCTAGAAGCCAATTATCCATATAGGGGACCACCTTGATACCTTCTTTCCTCAGAAAAACTTCTGATAGCACCTTGGTAAGAACCCTTGGGGCAAAAGCAAGACTGAAGGGGAGGGCCTGGAACTGAAAGTGAAGAATACCACCAGAGGAATAAATAGCTACACGTAGGTACTTCTTAGACTTTTCCGGATGGGGATGTGAAGACGCATCTTGTGGAGTTGCCAAGAGTAGCCCAGAAATCTCCCTGGGACAGAAGTTCTATGGTTGATTTTATTAACTCCATCCTGAACTTTTTGTAAGACACAAAACATTTCAAGAACTTAAGATCTGTTATTAGCCTGAAATCTCTGGATGACTTTGGAACAGCAAAGACATGGGAATGCCTCTTTGTTCCGGGGGCACAGGGATCAAAGCTTCTTTCCTCACAAAGTCGTGGATAAGATCTTGAAGCGCCTTCCTTCGGAAAAGGATCTGAAGGGGCAGCTGACACTGGAAGAGTGCTGATAAGCTCCAGACTGTATCCTCTGAAGATGATTCCCAGAGTCCAACCATCTAAAGATACCTGAGCCCATTGATGGAAAAATCCCTTCAGCCTGCCCCTAACACATTGCTTCTGGCATCACGCTGTTCTGGTGTCTGAGTCCTCCTACTTAGTGGAAGTAGGTCAGCCTCTTCCCCTGAAGAAATAAAATCTGAAACAGCTTCTTCCCAGGCAACTCTTTACCTGAGAAGGGAATGCTACACAGATGATGTTTGGAGGCTTTATTTGTAGAACAAGATTTTATCCATAAAGCTCTTCTAAAGACCACAGATAGGGTAGAATCTTCAGGAGATTCAGGCTCCTCTAGGTTCCAACCCTTCTCCGAGTCTGACGAACCAGAATCACGACCTGTAGCTCTGAACATCGGCTGAGGGCCCTGACAAGGAGCTTTAGGCTGAGGCTGAAGGAATGGGGGAGGTCTTGATACTCTGGAATACTTTTATAAATGTGAAATTATTTTGTTACACTGGGAACATCAAATGCAGTGTATATAAAAGTTTAATGCTTGAAATAAAAGTACAGCTTATTCAGTAAATAGTAAATTGATTTGCTTTTTAAAACTTTAATTTTTGTTACAAATGGAACAACAAGGTCTGTATATGTTAAGAACATTTCAACTATACATGAGAACAGGTACCCACCCTTTCCCTAAAATCCAACAAAATATATGAAGAAACCATCAACACAAAAAACAAAAGATCTCCTCTAATCCTCCTACATGAATTGGACTGGGAGAGCGATCACAATCGCCCAATCAGATTTGCATTTTAGCATCAATTGCAAATGATGCTATTATTTGTGCCAATTGGATGTTACATTTTTCATAAAGGTCTTCATGTAATATAATTTGAATGCCATGACATATTGGCACAATTATAGGCTGCACTTTTTCCCCTTAATTTAAGTCTTTAAAGAGGGGGTGTGGCCTATAATCAGGGTCTGACGCAGAACATGCAGTTCTGGGTGTCAGGCAGGTGTTTTTTTTCCTCTCATTTAGCTCTGCTGCGGGCAAGCAGCAGGGTTAGGATCCAGGTCCCCCGCAGCCCTGGATCCTTCTCTCTGGCAGCCAGTGGACATCTGCGCCATACAGACAACTTCCGCCGCTATCCGGCTCTTCTGTCGTGGCTTCTATGACGGAACGAAGTACCAGCCAGCATCGCGCTGCAGGGGACCTGGATCCTCCTCTCTGGCAGCTGGTGAACGTCTGCACGATGCGCCCAGATAACCTCCGCTACTACTTTCGCCGGGTCTTCTATGACCGGGTGCTGGCGTGACATGATATTCTGGCGCTCCATCATGGAAGCCCCATAAGAGGTGCCAGGCAGCAGTGGAGTTTGTATACACGCATCGCGCAGACGTCCACCAGCTGCCCCCACTAGACACCAGGGAGTCTGGTGCATGGTGGTCAAGTCTTGAAATGCATTGGTAAGTCTGGGGGGGGTGGCATATCTGGGGGACATAAAGCATATCTGGGAAGCAGATTGACATATCTGGGGGTCAGATTAGCATATCAGGGGGGGGCATAAAGCATATCTAGAGGTCAGAGTGGAATATCTAGGGGGGCATAAAGCATATCTATAAGGTGCATTATGAATTAAATGGGGGACCTTAAAATGGCTATTGGTTTTCCAAATTACTGTTTGTATATAACATATCCTGTAAAAAGCAGGACTTACTGCATAATAGATACCAAAAATGTTAAGATACATGCACTCCTGTTCATTAGGTAAAATATTGTTTTATCATTCCACTAATGTATTTTTTTCTTAAAAAAAAATTTTTTTCTTTAAAATAGCACCAAAGTTTAAGGTTGTGGCCTATAATCAGGCCATTTATCATTATAAAAGAAGATATTCCACAATCCATTTTGTTTCAATTTAAAAAAAAACAACAAAAAAGGCTTTGGAAAAAACCTGCCCCCCCCCCAGTTTTTCCACCCCCCCCCCAGACCTTTCCATCTCTAGTCCCAGCACACTGATTCTAAGCAGGGATATGATGTCATTCCCTGGTGCGCAGATGCAGGCAGTATATGTGGAGTGAGGTGCTCAGAAGTAGGCAACTTTTGAGGAGTCCGAGGGAGCAGAAAAACAAGGGATGAGCCTGCAAAGGTAGTTAAGCTGGTAGGGGGGGGTCTTAAATGTAGATGTGTGTGTTGAGTTATGGGCATATATTATATAGAATTACTTAATTTTAAAATTTAAACCTATGTTAATGACCATCACGAGATATAGACTTCAAGCTACATAAACACAAGACAGAAATTCAAAAGAAAACCAAAGGAAATCTGAACTTTGAAGAGACAGATGTGCTTTGTTTTATTTCATGTTAAAGAGCCAGTAAAATGCTTTTAATACAGAAGCAACATTTAAAAAAATTATTTCTTTAAAAAACACATTTCAAGTTCTCTATCCTGCTTCCTACCCCTAAGCTTTCAGGCAGCCTACCAAACTGACAATGATTATCCTTTCTGCTGTCCTCTTGCAGGAAAAGAAGTGTGACCTTGCTTTAAGATCTCATTGTAATCCTGAGAGTAATTGGGCCCTCTTGGTCAGAGAAAATCTGTTAAAACCCCAAAAAGTACAGTGTTTGTGTTATGAATTCCACTATATTCTTTTGTGTTTGGTGCCAAACCATCCAAAGAAGAGGTATTGATTCATGTGATCACTACAGATATACATTAGTGCTTATGCAAGTATTTGAACCTAGCACAAATATTAGAATGACCAATAGCGTCAGAGGGATTTATGCCTACAACTACTTGATTGGATGGAACACCAGTTGCCTTTACTGCATTTAAAAAAATATCTGCATTGCACAATCCATATTATTCTAAATCTCCAACTGTCCTTTACATGAAGGAACAGCATAGAAGGGTCTTGTGTTTATATGGTGAAAAGACGAACTTACCAAGGACAAACATAGTGCTTCTAGAGGGAGAAACTTAGAATTCATTTTTAATTAATACTTACTGTTTTTTTGTTAGATGATACATAAAGATGCAACTATCCTACAATTCACATACGGGAGAATAGTGGCGCACACTACTTTGTATCAAAGTATAACAAGCCATTTACAATGTATCCAGACAATACAATTTTCATATAAACAAATCAATATAAAAAGCACAAAATATCAGTTGCCAGTAGACTTGTGGCTGTCAAACTACTGGGATTTGTCTAGCACTAAAATTCATTTGATAACTAATACCTAGAGAAATGCATTTCTTTTTATTTCACCACTACAAATGTTAACAATTGTATACCTGATATAGCTGTAATTTTGATGGTATGGTAATGTCAACTATTCACAAATCCTAGGTTCTGTTTTATTTATATTTTTACAGACTTCTATATAAAACTCTGAAAAAATACTGGACTCAGCAATGATATTTGTAGGAGCTACAACGTTACAGGGGTATATAAAGCCCTGCTATAGGCTAATCATAGTCAATTGTGATTTTGGTTATAGAGTCCAGGTTTGGCTTATCACTTCCAACTCTTCCATGTACTGAATTAAGATGTTTTTTTAGAGCAGACTTGTGCTTAAAATCCATGTCACAACAATGACATTTGTATGGTCTGTCTCCGCTGTGAATGTTAAGATGATCTTGCAGAGTGCTCTTTGCAGTGAAAGTTTTCATACATACTGAGCACTGAAAGGGCCTGATACCCATGTGCCCACGTATGTGCCTATTAAGGTTCTTTTTCTGCGTAAATGTTTTCCCACACTGCAAGCATAAGAACAGCTTATGCATCTTGAGATGCCGCAGATAGTTCTCCAGATGTAGAAACCCACGAGGGCATTTCGGACACTGGTGTCGCCATGAGCAGATTGCGTCACCCCCAGTCTGAAGTCCGTGCATCATTCCAGACTGATTCTCTCCTTCACCTAGACCATGATATGGATTCCTTGTTAAGTCACTGATGCGGTTTTCCACTGTTGAATTAATTATAGAATGCTGTGTTTCTGAAAAATACATATTTGATTTCGAAGAGGTACATGGCTGTGGAAACTGATCACTGTCCGCATTGTTTGCACTGTCAGATACAGAGCCCATCCTGAAAACACATATATCATTATCTTTGTAATCAATTTCCAAAGCAGAGAGGTCATTTTTTGGAGATTCGGGGCTATGCAGCTCTTCCTGACTGTCACCCTCTTTCTTAACATTAAAGTCTAAGTTTCCAGAACTATCCTCGGACAGTTCAATAATTTCACAGTCTTTATCCTGATTTTCGGAAGCCTCAATCTCTGCATCAAATGACACCTCTTTTACTGTATCCTGCTGCTCTGAATCAAGGCACTGTTCATTTTGTAAATATCGAGAGAGAGCTTCTGTACATTTCTCAACAATATGAACCATTTGCAGATAGCTTGCTGCAGTCAGATATTTCAACAGTTCGTTCTTTCTTACTTCTAAAACCCCTGTGTAACAGGACATCAGCAACTTTTGTCCTACCTCTGCATTCTGTAGTATGGTGATATGAACATGTCTAGACTGATTTAACAAGAACTGATCCCTCATGAATGTGGAACAAGCTGCAAACACCACTTTATGTCCATGAAACTCAGCATCATTTATAGAAATGGAGACATCACAGAAGAGATTCTGTTCTCTCAGAATATTCATCTTGTGCAGTACGCCATCTCCTTGCTGCTCAAATTGGAAATGAAGTATGTCAGAGTCAGACATTGCGAGAGTCCTAGGGAAACAATGTAAATATATATATAAGCCATCACATATATAATATATGGGTATATTAGGCACATATATATTACACATACTTAAAACAACTATTTTGTGATAGTAATAAATAAAAAATGTATTATGTGTAAGATTTGGTGTTTGTGCATTATATATATATACACATATATATATATATATATTGTGAGCTGGGATCATGTAACCACACAGTCTTAAGGTTTGAAATACCACATAAGGCTGAATTATTTTTAGAATTGTAGTCCTTTTTATTAAAAGGTCTGTAAACAAACATAAATAAAACAAACAAAAAGAAAAGCCTTGCTCTCTGAGCACTTACTGACAAACAAACTAACTATCGTTGGACGGCTTACCCGCTACCAACAAAAAAAACATTTAACACAGACCTTTTTCGTTTAGGAACCGTTCAGCAGATTTGTTTAGGAGAAAATGCAGTCTCACTCACTGCTTGTATGTTTCTCACCTGACTAACTTACAGGGCTCCTTTTTGTAGCAGCCCCCTGCTGCTCATTGGTAACAGGTGAGTAAATCTCTGAACCAGAACTCCTGGACTGGCTGCATCACCTGCTGCAAGTAAACTGTGGAGTGGAGCACTGGCCCTCCCTTCTCTCCAAATGCTCCACCCCAGGGACCCAAACATAACTACAACATTACCATTACTTTGCTGGTAACAAAACATTCTCCCTGGGGTTATCGAATACATTGCACTGCAGTATTTTGTGGGAAATGTACATGTTATCCACCACAATGCCCTGTTCCCTGTCACACATCCTCCCCCCCAGCTCAAACCTTGTGGGGTGAGCGACCACGGTCATAAGTGAATGTTTACGTGAAAGACCATCAGCATTACCCTGTTTAGAGCCTGCCCTGTGCTCTAACGAGAAATGATAGGGTTGTAAACTAAGGAACCAACGTGTAACTCTGCTATTTTTCTCCTTGTTTTGACTCATCCAAGTTAGTGGTGCGTGATCGGTCACTAGCTTAAACCTTCTGCCCAACAAATAGTATTTCAGAGTTTCAACGGCCCATTTAATAGCTAAACATTCCTTCTCCACTATGGAATACCCTAGATACTTAGCCTCCTCTAGGCCAATAGTACACTTACTAGGGTTTGCCGTCAGGCCAGCATTTCGTATGGAATTAAGGACGGCCTGCACTTTTGGTAAGTGAGACTCCCAATCTTCACTGTGTATAACCACATCATCCAAGTAAGCCGCTGCGTAAAGGGTATGTGGTTTTAGGATTCGGTCCATCATTCTTTGAAATGTTGCTGGAGCCCCATGTAAACCAAAAGGTAACACTTTATATTGAAAAAGTCCATCTGGAGTAGAAAAAGCAGTAATTTCCTTTGCCCGCTCTGTGAGGGGCACTTGCCAATAGCCTTTGGTTAGATCCAGAGTGGTGAGATACCGGGCTTTCCCAAGTCTTTCCACAAGTTCGTCAACCCTCGGCATGGGATATGCATCAAACTTGGATATTGTGTTAAGTTTCCGGTAATCATTGCAAAATCTGATTGTACCATCAGGCTTTGGTACAAGCACAATTGGGCTACACCAGTCACTTTGGGATTCTTCGATTACCCCAAGGTCCAACATTTTCTTCACCTCTGCTTTGATTGCTTCTCTACGAGCTTCTGGTATTCTATACGGCTTACCTTTTCCCCGGTTCAGTGACAATATCATGCTTTATTACAGCAGTTCTCCCTGGAACTGTGGAGAAAACATCTTTATTTAATCTAATAAAGTCTTTTACCTCCCTCTTCTGATGTATAGTCAGGGTTTCAGATATAATGACGGCAGGATCATTATCCTTTGGAGGGAGGTTTGATGCTTCTATGGTCACAAGCACTTCTCTTTCTTTCCATGGCTTAAGTAGATTCACGTGGTAAATTTGTACCTCCTTTCGTCTTCCAGGCTGTCTTACTTTATAATTCACTACTCCCACTTTCTCAATGACTTCATAAGGTCCATGCCACGTTGCTAGGAATTTGTTCTCTACAGTAGGAACCAAAACTAGCACTCTATCTCCTGGTTTAAACGTGCGGACTCTGGCATTTTTATTGTAGCTAGTCTGCTGACGTTGTTGAGCATTCTTCATGTGTTCTCTAACAATGGGCATAATGGCTGTCATCCGTTCCTGCATCTGATTTACATGCTCTATGATGCTCTTGTGTGGTGTAGACTCATGTTCCCAAGTCTCTTTGGCCATATCTAGCAATCCCCTAGGGTGTCTACCATACAAGAGTTCAAAAGGAGAAAACCCAGTAGAGGCTTGAGGGACTTCTCTAATAGCAAACATTAAATAAGGCAAAAGGCAGTCCCAGTTTTTCCCATCTTTATCAATGGCTTTTTTAAGCATAGACTTTAGGGTTTTATTGAATCTTTCCACCAAACCATCCGTTTGTGGGTGATATACCGAGGTTTTCAATTGCTTTATACGAAGGAGATTACATAATTCTTTTGTAACTCGGGACATGAATGGAGTTCCCTGGTCTGTCAGTATTTCCTTGGGAATCCCAACCCGGCTGAACATGGACATTAGTTCCTTAGCAATAGCTTTTGCTGAAGTTGTACGCATAGGTATTGCTTCAGGGTAACGCGTAGCATAGTCTACTATTACCAATATGTACTGGTGTCCTCTGGCAGATTTTACAAGAGGGCCCACAAAGTCCATAGCAATGCGTTCAAATGGAACCTCTATAATAGGTAAGGGCACTAATGGACTACGGTACGCTGTAAAAGGGGCAGTTAACTGGCAATCAGGACAGGAGGAACAATAATTTGTAATTGACGCCATTACACCTGGCCAATAAAACCTCCTGAGGATTCTCTCTTTTGTTTTTTCAACCCCTAGGTGCCCTCCGAGAATATGGCTGTGTGCAAGATTTAATACTGTGTGTCGGTATGCCTGGGGTACCAATAGTTGTTTAACCGCCTCTAATTTCTCAACTCTATACAGTAAATCATTGTCTACCTCAAAATATGGATAAGTCAGGGTTTTTCCAGGATTAACAGGGGTCCCATTCCTCATAGTGATCTGGTTTCTTACCCCAGATAAAGTGGGGTCCTCCCACTGTGCAGCTCTGAAGTTACCCAGGTTACCTTCTAGGTCAGTCAATTCTACATCAGGCTCCGTGATATTAGAAGGACCTGCCTCACTCTGCTCAGTGTTACTCCCCACTAGGGTTTCAATAGGGGTTGAAGGCTTGTTCCTAGCAGCAGCTTCTCTGTCCAAGTCATCCCCCAATAAATCTGAAAAGGGAAAGTCACTAACAGCGCCCTCTACTGGTACTGAGTTAACCGTTTCAGCAGTTGTCCATAAAGTCAAAAAATAAGGAAAATCCCTGCCAACTATCATTTCATGGACTAATCCGTTGACTAGACCAACTCTATGATTTACAGTACCACTTTGCATTTCAATAATCACCTCAGCAGTGGGGTACTGGTGTATGTCCCCATGTATACAGGCAACCTCTAGATTCTGGGAGTCATCTATTGGAGTGTTTTTTAACAGACTCTGGTCTAGAAGTGTAACCATACTCCCCGAATCTAGTAAAGCATTTACTTCTTTTCCCTCTACCTTTAAAGTACACCAGGGATGGCCCTTCAGACACTCATTTTGTGTGACAGTATATACGGAGCGAGAGAAAAGTGAATAAGCACCCCACTGATCGCCAACATTACATTCCATTGCAACAACATTCTCAGGACAGTCTTTTGCAATATGTCCATATTCTTTGCACTGAAAACACTTAATTGTATAATTAGGCATTATTCTTGAGGATGGTGTGGTCTCTTCCAGCCTCACAAAATTCCTGCCTTTTGCTGTAGTGTCCCTAGGGTTGTAAAACCCCATCTGCTCCTCCCGAGACCCCCTTTTCCCTGGATCAGTCTTACCCAATTTACTGGGACTCTGGATCTTCGGGGTCTTAAGTCTCTCCTGGTTAGGGAGTTGCAAAAATTCTCCAGCTGTCACATACCGTTCCACCAAGGCAACTAGTTCATCAGCAGTTTTAGGATCACTCTGGCTGACCCACCGCCTTAGGGAAACAGGCAATCCTCTCAGGAACCGGTCCATCACAAGCTGTTCCACGATGTGGCTAGATGAGTTAACCTCTGGCTGTAACCATTTCCTGGCCAGATGTATTAAATCAAACATTTGTGACCGTACCGCTTTGTCTTGATTATAAGTCCAGGAGTGAAATCTCTGGGCCCGAACCGCTATCGTGACTCCCAGGCGGGCCAAAATTTCTGCTTTCAGCTTACCGTAGTCACAGGCTTCTGCAGGCTCCAAATCATAATATGCCTTTTGAGGCTCTCCACTCAGGAACGGTGCTAAAAGGCTTGCCCATTCAGATTCAGGCCAATGTTCTCTTTCAGCTGTCCTTTCAAAAGCCATCAGGTAAGCCTCTACATCATCTGTAGCCACCATCTTTTGCAAATAGTTACTCACTCCCAGAGTCTTAGAATTATGTGGCACTTCTGCAGTATACCTGGCCAGCCTCTCAGATAAGCCCTGGATCTCCTGCTGCATGGCACGAGTAAAATTTTGTTGCTCCTCTTTCTGTGCAAGCACCAGTTGCTGCAAGACTGTAATATTTTCTTGCTGGACAGTTGTAGCTTGTTGCTGGGCAGTTGTAGCTTGTTGCTGGGCAGTTGTAGCTTGTTGCTGGGCAGTTGTAGCTTGTTGCTGTGTGGCTGCTGCCTGTAGTAAAGCCTTAATAACATCCTCCATGCTTATGTTTTGTGGTATTGTTTCCTTTTCCAGACTATCAATGTGGTGCCCGCATTCTCCACCATATGTGAGCTGGGATCATGTAACCACACAGTCTTAAGGTTTGAAATACCACATAAGGCTGAATTATTTTTAGAATTGTAGTCCTTTTTATTAAAAGGTCTGTAAACAAACATAAATAAAACAAACAAAAAGAAAAGCCTTGCTCTCTGAGCACTTACTGACAAACAAACTAACTATCGTTGGACGGCTTACCCGCTACCAACAAAAAAAACATTTAACACAGACCTTTTTCGTTTAGGAACCGTTCAGCAGATTTGTTTAGGAGAAAATGCAGTCTCACTCACTGCTTGTATGTTTCTCACCTGACTAACTTACAGGGCTCCTTTTTGTAGCAGCCCCCTGCTGCTCATTGGTAACAGGTGAGTAAATCTCTGAACCAGAACTCCTGGACTGGCTGCATCACCTGCTGCAAGTAAACTGTGGAGTGGAGCACTGGCCCTCCCTTCTCTCCAAATGCTCCACCCCAGGGACCCAAACATAACTACAACATTACCATTACTTTGCTGGTAACAAAACATTCTCCCTGGGGTTATCGAATACATTGCACTGCAGTATTTTGTGGGAAATGTACATGTTATCCACCACAATGCCCTGTTCCCTGTCACAATATATATAATATGGAAAAAGTTATCTTTATGTAGGACAATATGTCATAATCGTTTGTGCGTCTTATAGTGTGTATATATATATATATATATATATATATATATATATATACACACTATAAGACGCACAAACGATTATGACATATTGTCCTACATAAAGATAACTTTTTCCAAACAAACTACAAGGTTTTGGTTTTGCCTTATTTCATTTAGCCTAATTTTCAATTGTTTTAATATCTTTCTTTCTACGGTATGCAGCCTCTCAATCTAACTTTCATACTTGGAAATTCTCTGAGTTCCACTCAGTCTCCGGGTGAAGTTCTGCTTCTCTGTGTCATTCTGCTCTTTCTCAGGGGCAGAGGAGCGGTGTTTTGCACAATTCCCTTTTCACTCCCAGATGCTATCAGGGGCTAGCACTGTCCATTGCATGGTTAATCACATTCCTTGCGCGGCTAAATCCCATCTACATGTGGCTTGGCTCACCCAGTCACAAAGCCGCTTTCCCAGAAAAAGGAGAGCTTGGGTAGCCTGACCTGAGAAGTTACCAAGTACTCTAACTTTACTAAAAACCAAAAACAATTTTGCTTTACATTGGAGCTGTAAAACTGTTTAATAACAGGAAGGTGTTACTATATATATATACTATATATATATTTAACTCATTGATGACAATTGGCGTGTCAGGCACTGATGACCTCAGCCTCCCAAACGGTGTTGCTGTAATGTCTCAACTGTGAGTTTTATTGCTGTGGGGTTCTGTAATACACACACACACACGAAAGCATACAAAAGGTGAGAAAATGTGATGCACACAAATCTAATTAAAAAGTGTGTGTGTATATATATATATATATATATATATATATATATATAATGATTTAAACAAAGTTGTGCAGATAGTATATTGTAAGCCAGATAGATTGATATGTTGTACAGCATAGGCAGGCATAGATTGTAGTGCATAGAAATATTCAGCCAGCATCATTAGGAGGCTTTTGGCTGGCTATGCATGATAGGAACGGTAGTTTACAGGTAATATATCTCAATTCACCTGCTGTGAAATACAGTTACCATAAAGCTCAGTAGACAAATCTCTCACGTTAGGTTGGGGGCTGATGGGTGCATCTGTGTTGGGAGCTTGACCACATATACATAAAGCAATAATCTTATAGACTGCATATACTGCCAGGAGCTCCCACACTAGTACGGTGCAATTTCAATCAATATGTCACCACACTATTAACCCTTTATATTTCCTATCATTCTTCTCTGAGAGCTGCACGGTGCCTAGCTTGTAAATCACCGGATTGTGCTTGGTAAAATGCTATGTGATGACAGTTGTTTGTACATGGCTTTGTATTCTTTTCCTTTTGAACATATAGATCTCCATTTTTGAACAGCTATTAATGTAAAAGTATCTAGCTTCACTTGAGTGCAAAGCTGTCTCCAATTGCACCTTATTGATGGGGCCTCCACTCAGAAATCGTATTATCCCCCACTAAATGTTACAACAAATCTACTGATCCGTCTTCTTTATCGTCTAGGGTACTCCTGCACATTGATAGTGTTTCTCTATTCTCTCTTTGGATCGGATACACAACTGATCATCTCACCTCCAGCGCTTGATCCCATGAATGTCAGCCCTCTCCGCCTCAGTTCTGCTTGGATCACTCGGTTAACGCAGCTAAAAATTAACACCAGTACGAGCTAAAAGAGCTCTAAACACTTGATACAAAAATCTCAAAGATAGCTTCCAGCAGACACACAGCTCACTGTTGTCACGAGTGACATCAGCAGATCATGTGACTTCACTCTCATATGATGAAGGAACAGCCGTGATAGAAAACGAGCTTGAGCTTAGAAAATGGGAGAGCCAGGAGCAGAGTAGAGAATTGACCACACACACACACACACACACACACACACACACACACACACACACACACACACACACACACACACACACACACACACACACACACACACACACACACACACACACACACACACACACACACACACACACACACACACACACACACACACACACACACACACACACACACACACACACACACACACACACACACACACACACACACACACACACTAAGACCAGATGTTTTAAATGACAAATGGTATAAAAAACAAACTTATTTTCTTCAAACTATATATGCAGTGCATTCGGTATGTGTTTATGAAGTGATTGTATGATATATATATGCTATTTTGTCCATGAGATTAAAAGATACTAGGGCTGCAACTAACGATTATTTTCATAATCGATTAGTTGGCCGATTATTTTTTCGATTAATCGATTAATCGGATAAAAAAATGAATGTACATTTTTCATTTATTTAAAATAATTTAATAAACAAATGATGTTAAATACAAACGCAGAATAAAAAAAAAACTGATAAAATGCATTTCTTGTCTTTATTTCCCAACCAGCCCCCCCAATTTATGCACATTTGAGCACAGGCTTGCCCTGCTGCCTCCCAGACATGCCACTCCACGCTGCCTCCCACATATACCACTCCACGCTGCCTCCCACATATACCACTCCACGCTGCCTCCCACATATACCACTCCACGCTGCCTCCCACATATGCCACTCCACGCTGCCTCCCACATATGCCACTCCACGCTGCCTCCCACATGCACATTTGAGCCCAGGCTTGCCACGCTGCCTCCCAGACATGCCACTCCACGCTGCCTCCCACATATGCCACGCTGCCTCCCACATATACCACTCCACGCTGCCTCCCACATATGCCACGCTGCCTCCCACATGTGCCACTCCACGCTGCCTCCCACATGTGCCACTCCACTCTGCCTCCCACATATGCCACGCTGCCTCCCACATATTCCACTCCACGCTGCCTCTCACATATTCCACTCCACTCTACCCCCACATATGCCACTGTGCCTGATCCGCCTTATACCCCCTGATACACCACTCCATCCTCCCCAGACATGCCACACTGCCTCCCAGACATGCCACGCTGCCCTCCCCACGTATGCCTTATATATCGTATATGCCTTATACCCCCAGATTTGTCACTCCATCCTCCCCAGATATGCCTTATACCCCCCAGATATCTCATAGTCCCCTCAGAGTCACAGACCTGTTCGCATCACACTGACACCATACTTTTATAAATAAGTACTGGGTTAATCTTCACTGCCCCCAGGATTTAGATTCCCCTTAGTCTGCCCCCCTTTACCTCTAACTGTGCCTTAAGTTAACTTTATTAAATTAACCCTCAGTCCTCATCCTTATATTAACACTAAACACCCCATTAACCATAACTACCCCTAAATTAACTCTAAATAGTTTGCCTTTATGTAAAGTCCAGCCTAAAGGCCACACTGCGGGAGAATATATGTGAGGGAAATGATAATGTGGAGTCATTATGGGTAGAAATATATGGAAAGAAAAATAATAAAATACTGATCAGGGTTTGCTATAAGCCACCAAATATAATGGAAGCAGCAGAAGATCAATTATTAAAGCAAATAAACAAGGCAGCAAATAACAATGAGGTGGTTATTATGGGGGACTTTAACTATCCCGACATAAACTGGGAAACAGAGACCTGTGAATCTCATAAAGGAAACCGGTTTCTGACTATAAGTAAGGATAATTATCTGTCCCAAATGGTACAGGACCCGACCAGAGGGGGCGCCCTACTGGACTTAATATTAACCAACAGACCTGACAGAGTAACTAATGTGCAGGTCAGGGGGCATCTAGGAAATAGTGATCACAATATGATACATTATAACTTGTCCTTCAATAAGGGAACTCTTAGAGGAGCCACAAGAACCATGAACTTTAGGAAGGCAAAGTTTGATCAACTAAGAGAAGCCCTTAACACTGTAAATTGGGAAAATGTCCTCAAAAACAAGAGTACAGACACTCAATGGGAGATTTTTAAGGATATCTTAAATTCTCACTGTGAAAGGTACATACCGTATGGGAATAAAAGAGTCAGGAACAAGAGAAAACCAATGTGGATAAATAAAAATGTAAAGGGGGTAATAAATGGCAAAAAAAAGGCATTTAAGCTACTAAAACAGGAAGGCAGTGAGGAAGCACTAAAAAGCTATCGGGAAAAAAATAAAATATGTAAAAATCAGATAAAAGCAGCAAAAGTGGAGACAGAAAGACTCATTGCCAAAGAGAGTAAGACAAACCCCAAAATGTTCTTTAACTATATAAATAGTAAAAAGGTTAAAAATGAAAGCGTTGGCCCCTTAAAAAGTAATGAGGGAGAAGTTATAGACGGGGATCAGGAAAAAGCTAATCTATTAAATATATTCTTCTCTGCTGTATTCACAGAGGAAAATGAAATGCCAGGTAATATACAGCAGGATGAGATAAATGCCCCAGTACATGTCGCCTGTCTAACCCAGGAAGAAGTGCAGTGCCGCCTAAAAAAAATCAAAATAGACAAATCACCAGGTCCAGATGGCATTCACCCCCGTGTTCTAAGGGAGTTAAGTAATGTAATAGACAGACCCCTATTTCTAATATTCAAGGACTCTATAGTGACAGGGTCTGTTCCCCAGGACTGGCGCATAGCAAATGTTGTGCCAATATTCAAAAAGGGGACAAAAAGTGACCCGGGGAATTATAGGCCTGTTAGTTTAACTTCTGTTGTGTGTAAACTGTTTGAGGGTTTCCTAAGAGATGCTATTTTGGAGTATCTCAATGAAAATAAGTGTATGACTCCATATCAGCATGGGTTTACAAGGGATCGGTCCTGTCAAACTAACCTGATCAGCTTTTATGAGGAGGTGAGCTCAAGACTGGATCGGGGTGAATCGCTGGATGTCGTATATCTTGATTTTTCCAAAGCATTTGATACGGTGCCACATAAAAGGCTGGTACATAAAATGAGAATGCTTGGGCTGGGGGAGAATGTGTGTATGTGGGTAAGTAACTGGCTCAGTGATAGGAAACAGAGGGTGGTTATTAATGGTACATACTCTGAGTGGGTTACTGTTGCTAGTGGGGTACCACAGGGGTCAGTTTTGGGTCCTATTCTTTTTAATATATTTATTAATGACCTTGTAGAGGGATTGTATAGTAAAGTATCAATCTTTGCAGACGATACTAAGCTCTGTAACGTGGTTAACACAATAGAGGACAGTGCACGATTACAAATGGATCTGCATAGGTTGGAGGCTTGGGCTGGGATGTGGCAGATGAGGTTCAACACAGATAAATGTAAGGTTATGCACATGGGGAAGAAAAATCCAGGCTGGGAATATGTATTAAATGGGAAAACACTGGGGACGACTGACATGGAAAAGGACTTAGGAGTTTTAGTTAACAGTAAATTTACCTGTAGCGACCAGTGTCAGGCAGCTGCTGCTAAGGCAAATAAAATCATGGGGTGCATCAAAAGGGGCATAGATGCCCACGACAAGGAAATAATTCTACCACTGTACAAGTCACTAGTCAGACCACACATGGAATACTGTGTACAGTACTGGGCACCAGTGTACAAGAAAGATATAGTGGAGCTGGAGAGGGTTCAAAGACGGGCAACCAGAGTAATAAGGGGAATGGGAGGACTACAGTACCCAGAAAGATTATCAGAATTAGGGTTATTTAGTTTGGAAAAAAGACGGCTTAGGGGGGATTTAATAACTATGTATAAATATATAAGGGGACAGTACAGAGATCACTCCCAGGACCTATTTATACCCAGGACTGTATCTATAACAAGGGGACATCCTCTACGGTTGGAGGAAAGAAGGTTTCTACACCAGCACAGACGGGGGTTCTTTACAGTAAGAGCGGTGAGATTATGGAACTCTCTGCCAGAGGAAGTGGTTATGGTAAACTCAATAAAGGAGTTCAAAAGGAGCCTGGACGTGTTTCTTGAAAGCAATAATATTACAAGTTATGGATATTAGATTAATAGGGACAGAACGTTGATCCAGGGATTTATTCTGATTGCCATATTTGGAGTCGGGAAGGAATTTTCCCCCTGGTATGGGGCAATTGGCATCTGCTTCATAAGGGTTTTTTTGCCTTCCTCTGGATCAACACAGTAGAGACACAATATGTATATAGGTTGAACTTGATGGACTTTGGTCTTTTTTCAACCTTATGAACTATGTTACTATGTTACTATGTTACCCCATCAAACACAACTACCCTAAATTAACCCTAAACACCCCATTAACCACAGCATCCCTTAAATTAACCCTAAAGACCCCCATCAACCACAACAGCCCCTAAATTAACCCTAAACACCCCATTAACCACAACTGCCTCAAATTAACCCCAAACACCCCATTAACCACAGCTGCTCCTATATTAACCCTAAACACCCCATTAACCATAACTGCCCCTAAATTAACCCTAAACACCCCATTAACCATAGCTGCCCCTAAATTAACCCTAAACACCCCATTAACCATAGCTGCCCCTAAACACCCCATTAACCATAACTTCCCCTAAATTAACCCTAAACACCCCATTAACCATAACTGCCCCTAAATTAACTCCCACCTCCCCTAACTTTCAGTAGCCCAAATATTAATTTTATACTTACAGTTAGATGAGTGTCACAGCCATGTGGTTCTGGCCTTCTGGAAGAAGGAAGGGGGCGGGGCCAGTTGTCACAGTGATTACAGGGAGGGGCTGGTAAGTAGGAGCTGCTGCTGTGAGTCAGACTAAACGGATTATATAATGAGGGGTATTTTTCAGAGCGTTTGCTCTGAAAAAAACCCTCATTTTATAATCGATAAAAATCGATTCAACTAATCGATAATGAAATTCGTTGGCAACGATTTTCATTATCGATTATTATCGATTTTATCGATTAGTTGTTGCAGCCCTAAAAGATACTTAGAATCTTTTGGGCAGATTGAGAGCATTATGGGTCTGGTGCAGAGGATTTGGGGCCTTTTTATGGAAATAAATACAATAGAATCTTAACTCCACGGTATCAATGTGTACTGGATAAAGATGACATCAGTGCTATGCAGATAATATAGGAAAGGATCTTATGTGATGGGATTGGGAGTACATCAGTACACTAAAAACACAGGATGCCTGAAGCCACAATTTAGTGCCACTAATACTTTTTAATAAGAAATGCAAATTAAAATAGAGTAAATAACCCAAAACCTTTACTTTTCCTCTCACTGATTTCTGGGCCTAGAAAGTTTTGTCCTCTGAAGTGACTACAAGTTCAGGAGGGAGTTTTATCTCTGGATAGGTAAAAATAACATAGTTCAATGTATTCATACATTAAGTAAAATGCCAGGAAACAGATGACCAAACACGTACACACACACACACACACACACCAGGACAGGCTCTGCCACACCAACACCCAAACACACACACCAGGACAGGCTCTGCCACACCAACACCCAAACACAATCACTCCCATCATGCCTAGTCAGCCAGTACATGCTGGAATCTGGGTATGCCTGGGCATGATAGGAGTGTGATATATATTATATTAATATTGTTGCTATTAAAAGGGTGGTTAACACACCAAAATTCAAGAACGATATTTATATATATATATTGCCCCCCCCAGGCCGCCCTGAATCCGGGCCGGCGGGCTGGCTGGATGGCCGGCAGACGAACATTCATGGCAGCCGCAAAGTTAAAAACTAAGCGGCTGCTACCGGGACTGTCTGCCGTGCCGGTAGCGTACCTGGCGGGGGGCGGTCCGCCTGGAGTGCCGCTCACTGAGGGGTGCCAGCACGCCTCCAAAAACGATGCGCACGGCAACTGTGGCTGTGCGTCGGGACTTGATGTCAAATCCCGGCGCACAACACTGAAGCCACGCCCACCGTCTTCTGCGCTCTCTGCACCGGAAGGACGGGACACAGAAGAGGAAGAATGAAGAGGAGGAAGAAAAGTGACAGTGCCAGAGGAAAGGTAGGAAAATATTAGTAAGTATGTGAGAGTGATGGGTGTTATGCTATAGTTTATGATGAATGTTTGTGAATGAGGGTTTGAGATTGCATGGAAGTGGGGGATAGCATGGCATAGGGAGGCTGTCTAGGCATGATAGGAGTGTGATTGCTGTTATCAATTTTTTTTTGTCCAACTGTGGTGTGTTAACAACACTTTTATTAAAAGTAAATTACATTCCAAAATTGGACAGAAAAATTCAATAACAGTATTAATAGATATATATGATTGCAAACAGCAATCACACGCCTATCATGCTAAGTCAGCCAGTACATGCTAGAACCTGGGCATGATAGGATTGTGATTGCTGTTAATTATATATATGTATATATATGTATATATATATATTAATATTGTTATTGATTTATTTTTTGTCTAATTTTGGTGTGTTACTTTTAATAAAGTATTAAAAGTTTGTTTTTTTCGATTTTGGCCAAACGAATGCAGAATTTTCAGTTTCGGTCCAGAATTTTCATTTTCGGGCATCCCTACTATGTACTAAGCCAGTCACTGAAGTGTTAGGCCTACACCACATCAATGTTTGGCTTAGTATATAGGGGTTGTACTGCAGTATTGTCAGTGTCTGGCTCAAAGTATAGGCACACATTGACGGTTTTAAAGTGTGTGTGTGTGTGTGGGGGTGCCACATACAGGATCTGCCACAGGTGCCAAATACTCTAGGCACGCCCTTGCGTCGTGCGGCAGTCAGGCCCAATGGCCATTCCTCAGCTCTTCGTCCCACGTCTTAAAAGGGGTGGGATAAAGAGCTGAGGCTATTGCGCGGCACGTGCACGCCGGCCGCTTTAATTTCATAAGGCGCCGGTGGAGTGACTGCCGCACGACGGCCGCTTTCAATGTCGCTCGCAGCCGCTTTGGTGGTGCAATGGGCCACTTGACTAGACTTGCCCCCCAGGCCTTAGGCTGCCAGCCCTCCCCTGTATATATATATATAATTGTTAACAGCAGTCACACTCCTATCATGCCCATGCAACCAGTATATGCTGGGACCTGTTCCTGATAGGAGTGAAATTGCTGTTCCAGTACATGGTGGAATCTGGGCATGATAGGCATACTTGGGAACTCTGCAGTTTTGTCCGGGTCAAGACCAGAATCCTCTGGGTCGCGTGAGCAAGGTCTTGGCACACCCCGCTCCCCGCCCATTTTTCCTTTAAATAGGAGTGTTTCCCACTGCCGTCAACATGAACGCCCCTAACGTCAGGGGAACCCCCTCCAACGTCACAGGACCGCCCGCTGGCGTCAGTGGGCAGTGCTGGCTGGGTCCCGCCAGTGAAGACTCCAGAGCCCAGAAGTTCCCAGGTATGATGATAGGAGTGTGATTGCTGTTAGCAATCATATATATTTAATACAGCAATCACACTATCATGCACAAGCAGCCAATACATGCTGAAACCTGGCTAGCTGTCCCCCTTATGTATTGATGCTGCCAGCAGTATGGGGTCTGCACCTCACTTACAGTCTCCCTGTGCCAAGTCCCCCACCCATTTACACATGACTGCTATCACACTGTCAGGGTTTCACCTTGTTATCCCGGACGTGTCATATCTGTGGCAGCCTCTAGAGGCTGCCTGTCTGGTCACAGCACTGTGTGGACTAATGACCTGACCAGCTGTATCCCCCTTAAATACCTGCTTACTCCCCCATTCAGGGCCTTTGCATTGCAGTTTTTCTGGCCCTGTTCGTCTGCAAGCAGCATTCTGTTTTTGATTGATTGTTGTGACCTGGCTTGCTTCTGACTTCATCCCTTGGTTCCTGATTTGGCTCTTCCACTGCTCGTGTTGATCCATCTTATTCTGACTCTCCTCCTGGATTCCGATTTAGCTTTGATACTGTCCTTCTGGTTCTGACCTGGCCTGCCTGACTATATGTGCTCTGCCTTAGTGTATGCCCTGTCGTGTGCCCTGCCTGAGGGCTCCCTGCCGTGTGTCTAGTGCCCAGCCGTGTGTCCGGTTCCCTGTCTGAGGACCTTCCAGCCATGTGTCCGGTTCCCTGTCTGAGGACCTTCCAGCGTGTGTCAGAGTCGCCTGTCCCCTACCTGAGTCCGAGGCACCTGTTCCTTCTGTGTTAACATTCCAGCCACAGCACCCTGTCAAGAGACTTACAGCCTGTACATACCTGTCTTGCCATGTTCTCCAATACAGACTGCATCTTATTACTTTTCAGCCCGTGGTGTGTTTCATTTTGCCTGTCTGTACCTTCCTTCTGATAATAATGCATCATGTGGTACAAACTGAGCCTCTGGTATCCCCTGAAACTGGGCTCCTACCTGACTTGCTTACCCGAGCCCTGACACACACACACTCATTTACTCATTCACAAACATTCATTCACAGATACTAATCATTCACAAACATTCATTCCCTCAATCACACATACCCTTTCATACACCCTCACTCACCCCCTTACCTGAACTGCAGATCTTGGTGCCAGTCGCAGACTTCCGCAGGGGCCCTGCTGCTTCCCTCTGCGTTGCTCGCACTCCGTGAGCAACTTCTCCTGGTCCGCCCAATGGAAGCAGGAACGGAGTCATTTGACGTGAGATAAATTCATGTGACTCCGCTGAGTTCCTGCTTCCCCTGGACAGAACAAGAGATGCTGCTCGCACAGTGTGTGCGAGCAATGCACAGGTAAGTTGCAGGGCCCCTGCAGAAGTGAACATTAATCCGGCCCTGCGTCCGGGGACATACTCCAGGAACTGGGGAACCCTTATATGCACACATATATATAGAGAGATGTTAACAGAGAAAATACAAATGTTGGTGTGCTAAGCTAGTCCCAGGCTCAAATAATACAAATGTGTAAAATGAGGCCTACTGGGCAAAGTGTCACGACCACGAACACCAAGGCACTCACCGCAGAAGTTCTTCTGCTCCGAAACCCCTCACCAAGGGAGACCCTTAGAGACAGGGAGTGGAGGCTGGGATGATTCCAACAGTGAGGAGGCCTGATGCAGATGGATAAATTAAGGGCCGAGTTGGTGTGCAAGGTGCAGAAGCCCCGACAGCCGGAGCCGGTAGGCAATAGGAGCTGAGCCGGGGTTAATTCCGGTAATGTGCACAGGATGGCCGGGTCAGAAACAGAGCAGGTAATCAGACGAGCCAGGTCAGTAACAGAGCGGATAATCAGACGAGCCAGGTCGGTAACAGAGCGGGTAATCAGGCGAGCCAGGTCGGTAACAAAGCGGGAAATCAGACGAGCCAAAAAACTGGAAAGCAGGATAAGGTACAGAATCGTCAGGCAAAAGAATCGTCAGGCAGGCAAGGGTCAAAAACTAAAGCAATAATAACAGCAGCAGCAGCTCTGGATACTCAGACCACAACAGGGTACAGAATGAAGCAGTTCCTGGGTTTTTAAACTTGGCGCCCTTACAAGCTCCGCCCCCTGGACCGCATCATCACAGTTCTGGGCAATCTCCCAGAACTCCGCCTCCGGACCCGTCCAGCCGCGCCCCCATCAATACAGACAGGAGGAACGCCACTGGCCCGGGAGCGGGTAAGTACCGTATACTGGGGATCAGTGCTCGGCAGCACTGTCCCCAGATCCCACCTTCAAACCTTGATGCCGACGATCGGAAACCCAGCATCGTGGGAGACAACAGTAACCCCCGGAGCCGGGCGCTCGCGAGCGGTCCTCCGCCCGCGAGCACTCGCCACCGGGGGAGAGACCAAGACTCCTCGACGCCGGCGATCGAGGACTCGACCCCCCGCGTCGAGAGGGATACCCGTCACCCCCGGTAGCGGCTGCTCGCGAGCGGTCCTACGTACGCGAGCACCCGACACCGAGGGAGAGATCGTGACAGTACCCCCCTCTCGAGGGCCGGCCGTAGGCCGACAATTCCCGGGTTTATGAGGAAATTTCTTATAAAAACGTTTGAGCAACGTGGGAATCCGAAGAGAAGGGGGAAGACGTAACTGGTAAGTAACTGGATTAATCTTACGGTCAATACGGAACGGACCAATGTACCTGGGGGCTAGCTTCATGGAGGGGACCTTAAGTTTAATGTTTCTAGTGGATAGCCATACTCTATCACCAATAGCATAGGAAGGTGCCAACCGACGATGCCGATTAGCTTGGCGCCTATACATCTGAGCTGCCTTTGACAGAGCTAAACGTACAGAATTCCACACAGGGGGCAACTTAGAAACATAATAATCAACTGCAGGGACAGGGGACGATTTAAAAGAGCCGGGTAACACCGTAGGGTGAAAACCATAATTACAGAAAAACAGCGAAACGCGGGAGGCTTCGTGCATCGAATTATTCTTGGCAAATTCAGCCCAGGGTAGTAACTGAAACCAATCATCTTGATGATCCCCCACAAATAATCTTAGGAATTGTTCTAAGGATTGGTTGACCCTCTCCGTAATGCCATCAGTCTGAGGCTATTCTCCTCCTCGTTCTTTGCCCTTGCCTCTATGTGTCTGGTGCTTTATATGTGCCAGGTCTCCACTTGAGCCTGCGTCCTAGGGTGCGTTTCCATTGCCGCGCTTTCTCTATTACCTTCGCCCCTCTGCGTCCTCTCTGGCCGCTTCCTCAGTGTGCTGGGCCATTATTGTTGGTTTGGAATGCGCGCCATGTCGTGAGCTTAAGACATCGATTGCTCGCCATTCCTACTGTTGCTATTTATTTCATGCATTGTATGGGGATACCTCATGGATGTTGTGTATTTTTGACTTGTACCTTCCCTCTTCCCTTTTTCCTTCTGTTCTCCCCCACCCCTCTTTGAACTACCAAAACTGAATAAAAATTGTGATTTACCCCAAAATAACAGTGTAACCCTGAGATGGTGGTAGCTCCACAATAAAATCCATAGCCAGGTGTGTCCATGGGCATGAAGGGATTGGCAAAGGATGAAGTAACCCCATAGGTTTTGAATGGGTACTTTTAGCAGTAGTGCAAGAAATACAGGCAGCTACAAATTCCTTACAGTCTTTATTCATGGTAGGCCACCAAAACTGACGTTCAATAATTTCTTTAGTACATCGTGCACAAGGGTGTCCAGAAGGTAAGGACGAGTGGGCCCAAAGCAACACCTCCTCTCTATCAGCAATAGGAACAAATAAGGTATTCACTGGCCATTTACTGTGAACTGGAGCTTTGCACTGCTGCAGAAGAATCCGAGAAACTAATGACGATGTCACCCGAGTAGTGATGGAAGCAACAATCTGTGAAGGAGCAAGGATGGGTTCCGGAGTTGGTTTGGTATTAGAAACAACGTCAAATTGCCTAGAAAGAGCATCCGCTTTAATGTTCTTAGAACCTGGCCGAAAAGAAATTATAAATTGGAATCTGGAGAGAAAAAGCGACCATCTAGCTTGCCGAGGGTTGAGCTGTCTAGCTCTACTCAAATATTCCAAATTCTTATGATCCGTTAGAATTGTGATAGGGTTTCTGGCCCCCTCAAGTAGGTGTCTCCATTCATGAAGGGACATGATAATGCCCAAAAGTTCTCTATTCCCAACATCATAATGAGATTCCGCCGTGGAGAATTTTTTAGAAAAGTAAGCACAGGGATGAAGTTTATCCGTAAATTCCTTCCTTTGAGATAACACTGCCCCGACCCCCACTTCAGAAGCATCAACTTCAATCACGAATGGTTTAGTAACATCAGGATGTCTCAAAACTGGCGCAGAAGCAAATGCTTGTTTCAAAAAAGAAAATGCTTGGATCTCCTCTTCGGACCAAATACGACAGTCGGCCCCTTTCTTAGTCATAGACGTGAGTGGTGCGACAATCTTAGAGAAATTATGAATGAACTTCCTGTAGTAATTGGCAAATCCTAGAAATCTTTGAAGAGGTTTCAAGGCCTGCGGCTGAGGCCACTCAGAAATGGCCGAGAGTTTTAGTGGGTCCATTTCAAAACCAGAGTTCGAAATAATGTAGCCCAAAAATGACACCTTAGGGACCTCAAAAACGCATTTTTCGATTTTAGCGTACAAATGATTTTGACGTAACCGCTGGAGCACAATGCAAACATGATTGCAATGGGAGGGCAAATCAGGAGAGTGAATCAGTATATCATCCAAATAAACAATTACGAATTGTAACGAAATGTCTCTGAAAATGTCATTAATAAATTCTTGAAACACCGCCGGAGCATTGCAGAGCCCAAAGGGCATCACAGTGTATTCGTAGTGTCACATGCGTGTGTTAAAAGCGGTCACTCATGCCCTTCCTGTATACGAATCAAATTATAAGCCCCTCTGAGATCGAGTTTCGTGAAAACAACGGAGCCCCTGAGTCTATCGAATAGTTCTGGAATGAGAGGCAAGGGATATTTATTCTTAATCGTAATTAGATTCAATCCGCGATAGTCTATACAAGGTCTCAACCCCCCGTCTTTTTTGGATATGAAAAAAAATCCGGCCCCCGCAGGGGAAGTAGATTTCCTAATAAAACCTTTCTCCAAGTTCTCTTTAATATAATCTTCCAAGGCACGAGATTCCGGCAACGACAATGGGTATGTACGTCCTCTCGGGGGAATAGTGCCCGGAAGAAGATCTATAGGACAGTCATATGGACGGTGGGGAGGTAGAACTTCCGCTTGTTTTTTATCAAAAACATCCATATATGCATGGTAAATCCAAGGCACAGAGGAGGGAAAAATAGAGGAAACGATGGTATTCTTGATTGTTACAGAGGAGAGGCAGAAATGAGCACAGTTAGGACTCCAAGCTAGAATATCTCCCGACTGCCAGCCGATAGAAGGATCATGAATACGAAGCCACGGGAGACCCAGCACGACCGGACATCTAGGAGAGGAGATAACATGAAGCCGAATAGATTCTTGATGCAACAATCCAACTGAAAGCAGAAGTGGAGAAGTTTGCAGCGTAATAAAGGAGGGATGCAGAGGCCTGCCATCAATAGCCGTAATAGCAATAGGAGGAGTCACTTGGAGGAGCGGAATCTTGTGAAGACGGGCAAACGCTTGGTCAATAAAGGAGCCAGCGGCCCCAGAGTCAATCATGGCCAGCGTGGAAATCTTTATTTTATTCCATTCTAAAGATACCGGGATAAGTAAACAGTCTTTAGAAGGAGCAGGAGAAGCTTCACCCAGACAATGCTCCTTCACTTGAACTGGGTGCGGTAGTTTTCCTCTTTTTACAGGAACGAATGAAGTGGCCCCTCAATCCACAGTATAAACAGAGCCCCTCAGGAGTAGTATTTGCAGAAGGAGGAACATATGAAGGAGAACGGTAGAACACTTGTTCAAAATTTCTGGCCTTTTGGGATCGTCTTTCTCTGATCCTATTATCTAAACGTAGGGCCAAAGCTATAAAGTCCTCCAAATCATTAGGTTGATCTCTAGTAGAAAGTTCATCTTTTAATCTCTCCGAAAGACCGTCATAAAAGACTGCTATAAGAGCTTCGTTAGTCCAATTAACTTCAGCTGCTATAGTCTTGAATTCAATGGCAAACTCTGCTACCGAACGAGATCCTTGAAAAACATGAAGCAGAGAAAGCGAGGCAGTACTACAATTATAAATCAAAGGAGAATCCCTCTCCCATACTGGAGAAGCCCACGCCAAGGCCTTCCCGGTCAGTAGAGATATCACATAGCCCACTTGAGCCTTTTCAGACGAAAACATATGAGGAGAAAGTTCAAACTGGATGAGACATTGGTTCAAAAACCCCCGACAGGAATCTGGATCTGCTGTGTATCTGTTAGGAGCAGGTAATTTAACAGGAACAGCAGATGACCCAAAGGCGGCAGACGATGCCGAAGATTCAGCCATAGCGGAGGCAGGTGTGGGAACTGGTCCTCCAGTACCTGGATCAGAGCGAAGCACTAGGACCTGCATAGCCCGTGCCATTTGATCAAGGGTGTCTTGCATATCCTTGAATCTTGATTCATGGGACTCCAACAGTTGACTTTGCGCAGATAACACCTTGCCCAACTCAGTGGGATCCATGACCCTGTTGTTATGTCACGATCACGAACACCAAGGCACTCACCGCAGAAGTTCTTCTGCTCCGAAACCCCTCACCAAGGGAGACCCTTAGAGACAGGGAGTGGAGGCTGGGATGATTCCAACAGTGAGGAGGCCTGATGCAAGTGGATAAATTAAGGGCCGAGTTGGTGTGCAAGGTGCAGAAGCCCCGACAGCCGGAGCCTGTAGGCAATAAGAGCTGAGCAGGGGTTAATTCCGGTAATGTGCACAGGATGGCCGGGTCGGTAACAGAGCAGGTAATCAGACGAGCCAGGTCAGTAACAGAGCGGATAATCAGACGAGCCAGGTCGGTAACAGAGCGGGTAATCAGGCGAGCCAGGTCGGTAACAAAGCGGGAAATCAGACGAGCCAAAAAACTGGAAACCAGGATAAGCAGGATAAGGTACGGAATCGTCAGGCAAAAGAATCGTCAGGCAGGCAAGGGTCAAAAACTAAAGCAATAATAACAGCAGCAGCAGCTCTGGATACTCAGACCACAACAGGGTACAGAATGAAGCAGTTCCTGGGTTTTTAAACTTGGCGCCCTTACAAGCTCCGCCCCCTGGACTGCGTAATCACAGTTCTGGGCAATCTCCCAGAACTCCGCCTCCGGACCCGTCCAGCCGCGCCCCCATCAATACAGACAGGAGGAACGTCACTGGACCGGGAGCGGGTAAGTACCGTATACTGGGGATCAGTGCTCCGTCGGGCATCATGAAACCCGATCGTCAGCATCGTGGGAGACAACAGTAACCCCCGGAGCCGGGCGCTCGCAAGCGGTCCTCCGCCCGCGAGCACTCGCCACCGGGGGAGAGACCAAGACTCCTCGACGCCGGCGATCGAGGACTCGACCGCCCGCGTCAAGGACTCGACCGCCCGCGTCGAGAGGGATACCCGTCACCCCTGGTAGCGGCTGCTCGCGAGCGGTCCTACGTACGCGAGCACCCGACACCGAGGGAGAGATCGTGACACAAAGATTTTAGTCCAGTAGTGTAGATGTAAAAAATATTAATATTGAGCTTTCAAGACTATCAACACCCTACATCAAGTTGGTTTTGACTTGATAAAGTACTATATGGACAACAATACTGGGACACCTTACCATTACACCAACAGGGACTTTTATGAAATTTCATTCTAAACAAATAGACATACCTGAAGGTAAAGACGGAAGGTGACATACCAAGACATTCTTGACAATGCTATGCTTCCAACTTTGTGGGAAGAGTATGGGGAAGACACTTTTGTATTTAAGCATGACTGCACCAGTGCACATATCAAGGTCGATAAAGATATGGTTGGATGAGTTTGGTGTGAAAGAACTTGACTGACCTCAACCCCATCGAACACCTTTGGGTGAACTGGAACAGAGATTGCGAGCCAGGACTTCTTGTGCAACATCAGTTCCTGACCTCACAAATGATCTCTCGGGTGAATGGGCAAAAAATCCTACAGAAACACTCCAAGATCTTGTGGAAGAACAGTGGAAAGTGTTATAGTTGCAAAGGGGGGACCAACTACATGTTAATGTCTATGTATTTAGAATGCAATGTCATTAAAGTCCATGTGTGTGTAATGTTCAGATGTCCCAATACTTTTGTCTAATTCACATATATATATATATATATATGTATTATGGACATGCTTAAAGCGTTTCACACACAAGTGCTTACTCAAAAGTCAGATTTTTGCTCCCTGTTCTGGCATCAATTGACCTATTTTGAGAAAGGGAAGTGCCACTTATCTTTTTGATTTGTGTAGACAGAAGGGTATGAATCCAACCCTTAGATTTAACAGAGCACTTACTGCCTTCTGTCTGATTTTATATTAAGATTTTATCATGTACATTTTCATGAATGAGCCAGTTCCGGTATACTGTACATGACCATGGCCAATTATGGTTACATAAGAATATGGTTAAAAAAGCCTTAACTTTTTTGCATTGATGATATGAGTTGACCTTGCTGACTTGTATATGGCTGCTATTCAACTTGCTCGCGGCTGCTATTCAATTTGCATCTATGCAAGTTAAATTCACACTGATTTGCAAGCTGAGCTGAGAAGTACCGCAGCGCATACACAGGTAGCATACTTAAGAATGTAGGATTCAACATAATCAGGGAGGGAGGAGGAGGAAAATGAACCGGGAGTCTCATTTTCCAACTGTTGTACCACCATCGCTTCTATTACTTGTACAGTACCAAAGTAAAACAGTATAAGTACACCTTACCTGAATATAGTGCTCATTGCCCTTAAAACCCCAGTAAAAACCCTGTTGTTGTTGTTTTAATGCTCTATTTCTGGATTATTTAAATATTTATTTGTTTAGGGTATTGACTAAAAAGAGGAAAGACATTTGTGAAATGATTTACCAGTAGATGGTGCCAGAGAAAAAGAAAACAGTACCTATTCTGTATTTGTCAGTGTTACATTGTAATCATTGTGCTAGGGCAACATTTTTGGCTGTCTTTAAAGCTGTGAATTCGGAGCAATTCTGAGGCAAAGGGGGTGATGTATGTTAGTGTCTTTCTTGATGGTATTGTAACTCAGACCCAAATGTATGATGTTTGTGTTTTATGCCCTCCTTCCTCCCAAATAACTTAATATGGAGAAGTTTCCATGGAATCAAATCGCCTGCAGTTTGCTCCAAACTTTGCCCCAAATTTATTCCAGCTTTGCATTGAAAAATATTTCACCATATCTGCAATATCTAAGTAAGAAATCATGTAGCAAACTGCATGTAGCAAACAGTTTTTTGATGCTCAGTTTGTGTCGCCCGACGCCTGGGACATGCAGTTCTGACGCCGGGCGGGTGTTTTTATTCTGTCTTCATTTATCCTTGCTGCGGGTAAGCACTAAGCAGTTAGGATCCAGATCCCCTGCAGCGCTGCAGGGGACCAGGATCCTTCTCTCCGGCTGGAACTACCGCCTATGGAGGAGCATCGGAAGGTTATGTCATGCCGGTGCACCACCATAGGCGAAAGTTCCGGCAGTGGTGGTCATCGCGCACACGTTCACGGCTGCCGGAGAGAAGAAGGTTGCCTACGCGTGTCGCGCAGACGTTCACCGGCCGGCCCCGCTAGACACCAGGGAGTCTGGGGGTGCATTGTTCTATGCAGCGATGTGCATAGACAACCTCCTCTGCCGGCACTTCAGCCGATGCATCTCTGTCGCTGAAGTGCCGGCAGCAGAGGTTGTTTGACCGCATTGCAAAGACGTCCACCGGCTGGCCCCACTAGACACCTGGGGGTGCATTGGGAAGTCGGGCGTTGGCACTTCTAGGAAGCACAGTGGGATATCAGGGGGGGGCAGAGTGGCATTTCTAGGGGGCATAAAGCATATCTTAGGTGTCACAGTGGCATATCGCATATCTGGGGGTAAGTAAGTAAGTAAGTAAGGTGCATTATGAATTAAGAAGTGGAGGCCTTACAAAAAAAATAGTTTTCTGTCTGTATATAACATATGCTGATAAACTGATAAATACCAAAAATGTTAAAAATACATGTATTCCTGTAAATTCATTAGACAAAATACTGTTTTACCATTCCACTAATGTGTATTTTTTCTTTAAATATATATTTTTTTATTTAAAATAGCACCAAACTTTTGTTTGAAGAAGTAGTTTTTATTGGTACAGGAGATGATTTCCAAAGACGCAGTAAAGGACAGGCATATCACAAGAAATGTAGGATATACATACAAACTGAGCAGCCCATATTGACATAATACTGAAGCTCAATAACAGCGAATTCAAGAGATCAGACGACAGGAGCGATAATGCCATCCGCAGCCCATAACGTATAACAGAAGGTCGACTGTAGGTAAAAGTTGGCGGATAAAATAGCACCAAACCTTAAGGGTGGGGCCTATATTCGGGTGCGGCCTATATTCGAGCCAATACGGTAATAAGCTTGCTGTTATATATAGTATATAAATTTATCAGAAAAGCCAGCTCATATACTGTTGGAGGAAGGGTTTAAGAATGGCACCGTGAAAATACAACAAACAAGTCCAGGTGATATCTTTATTGGCTGGGTAGAGTTGGAGTGCAAGCTTTCAAGACAACTAAAGTTTCTTCTTCAGAACATGCCAACCCTCAGACATGTTATGAGGACTAGCAGGGCAGTACAGTTTCACAGTACAATCACAAATGTAAGAGCAGGATGCATTTTAACCCCAAGGGGGACCACAAGAAAAGTGCCTGTTTATCTCCCTAACATACATATGGACATATAGGTACATCCAAAAAAGTTGTGCCAAGATGCTCCTTAGGATCTAACTGTATGTCCTGACTTTTTTGAAGGTCACGATGATGCCCTTGCCACTGTATAGGAGTTTAGATTTTCTAATGACAACCAGCATCACTGGCTTCCTGCTGAACAATTGCTTGGAATGGCTGTCGGTGCAAGCACTGGTACATCATTTTAATAGGAATACTCGACTGCACGATTGAGTATTCCCTTCCACCAGGTGTCAATGCAGACACCTGCCAGAAGGACTTCAGAGGCGATCAGCAGTGCAAGGCTATGACAATGTGATCAGGACAAGGAAGATCAGAGGAAAGAGAGTCATAAACAAAGTTTCTCCCTCTTCTATTAAATGTAAATAAAATACAAAAACATTAATTAGAAATAAAAAATAAATAAAATCTATGAATAAACAATATAGCCAACTTGGTGGTGTCACTGTGGCATCACTGGCATCCATAATATATAGTCTCTATCTATATTATACTGAGAACAGCGCAAAAAAATGAAATAAAAAATATTTTTCAAAAATTACATTAAAAAAATGTGCCTTGCCATCCTATTGCTCAAGCATTCCAAATTTAAAAATTATAAACCACCCCTTTAATAACACAAACCCCCTAAGCCAGTCATATTAAAAATAGTATCTATTATAAATATGTAAGGAATTTATGTGGCTCTCTAGAAGAAAACAAAATATGTATATGGAATATTACTGATGTTGCCAAACATAAATTTGGTTATTGTTCAGCAGCGGCACCTACTGTGTAGAGGTAATCCTAAGTAAAATTGCAAAACATGTTTTTAAGTATAGGTTTTTACATATTCACACTGATTATTATTATTATTTATTGTTTTATATAGCGCCATCAAATTCTGTAGCGCTGTACAATGGGTAGATAGGACATAACAAGTAGTATGTAACATAACAAATTAACAGAGACAACAGGTGAGGAGGGCCCTGCTCAAACGAGCTTACAGTTTATTATTATTAATAATTATTATGTCTTGTGTGTTTCTAGGACGTTATTGACCTGAAAAAGGGTTTCTGATTTGCGTGGGTACATCAAACACAGAAAAAGAGAACCTTGAGTAAACCATCCTATGGAAAAAAAAACTGTTTTGGGTTGTTGTTGACATACAGCTTGGTGAATCTGCAATTGTCTTCCTTACTAGGACTCTGTCAGCAGCGGTATCCTGTAGAACCTATGAAAAGTAGCTCATTATTATCTTGCTTGCTTACATTGGGGGTACTGTGCTGTGTGGGTCCTCAAAGTATAGGGAGCATCAGAATATGGCTTCATGTGCCATTGTTATCTACCTAGATGACCCACACTGCACAAGGAACATTACAACCTGGAATTAAAATGGGTTTTTATTTGAATTTCATGTAATGTACATACACAACCGTGTCCAAATCGGTGAGGTGAGGAAAATAACTTTAAAAAAAAATTCTAAAAGATTAAAAACAGAAAAGTGGTGCATGCATATGTATTCAACTCCTTTGCTATGAAGCCCCTAAGTAAGATCTGGTGCAACCAATTACCTTCAAAAGTCACATAATTAGTTAAATAAAGTCAACCTGTGTGCAAAGTGTCACGTGATCTGTCACATGATTTTATACCCCTGCTCTGAAAGGCCCCATAATCTGCAACACCACTAAGCAAGGGGCACCACCAGCAGCAGAGGTCTGGATCGCACAGACCTCCACTAGCTGTCCCACTAGACACCAGGGAGTCTGAACGCGGGCACAAGTACTGGTAAGTCGGGGGCAGAGTGGCATATATTGGCATATATGGGTGTATAAAGCATATCTGGGAGGCAGAGTGGCAAATAGGGGATTAAAAGGCATATCTGGGGGCAGAGTGGCTTATTAGGGAGGCAGAGTGGCAAATGGGGGGTATAAGGCATTTCTGGGGGTAGAGTGGCATATAAGGGGTATAAGGCATATCTGGGGGCCAGATGTGCATACTTAGGGCAGATTGGCAAATTAAAGGAAATAAAAACAAAAAATATTTTTTTTCAATCATAGTTTTTATTAAAATAGTTTACATGTAAAATAGTATTTACTAGTAAAACGTTTTTTCTTATAGGGTAGTCTTATATTCAGGCTTTTTCCCCCATAAATTAATATTCAAATTTGGGGGGGGTCGTCTTATAATCGGTATATATTGACTTACTTTTAGATACCATTATTTTGATTATATCATCTAATTTAGTATTAAAAAAACTAAAAATAAAATATGGCGAAAAAATGAGAAAACGTTTATTCTTTTATTTGAAAACTCTTTTACTCATCTACAACAGCTAATGGAAAAACCTTCAAAAGATTAAAAATGTTGTCATGAGTTTAGAAGTAGCCAATGTTTTTAGTTATAGGGCAATAACTAAATTGAAATTGCTATTTCAAAACTTTTTTTAATCTAGTCATATTGCCCCCATGTCTTATGTAGGACATCTTTAAACCCTATATTTCTGAAAACTAGATACCCCTGGGTATTTGGAACGCTAGAATGTTAACTCTTTCCACGCACTAATTCTACCACCAGTCATTGTCAAAGCTTGTGGTAGTATTTTTTTTGTGTGTTTTCGGTTGGGATTTATAGCTCTTGGCACAATGTGGCGCCCTTGATAAATATGAGCAAAGAATGCTTTGAAAATCGTCTCTATTGTTTAACCTTTTTTTCTTAAAAAATACACAGAGATACTCTGTTCTCATTGATACCAAACAATTGCAAACACAACACAGGTTCATCCAGAAAAAAACAAGTTAAATATGGCACATTAATTGGCACCCTTTCAGTCAATACTTGCTACCGCCCTTTGCCAAAATAACAGCTCTGAGTCTTCTCCTATAATTCCTAATGAGGTTGAACAATACATGGCAAGGGATCTACGACCATTACTCCATACAAAATCTCTCCAGATCCTTCAAATGTCCAGGCTTGTGGACTCTCCTCTGCACGTCACCCCACAGGGTTTTCATGGCATTCAAGTCAGGGGACTCAGGTGGCCATTGTAGGACATTGAACTTATGGTCAGTAAACCATTTCTGTATTGATTTTGATGCATGTTTTTGATCAATGTCCTGCTGGGTGATCCAACCACGGCCCATTTTAAGCTTTCTGGCAGGTGTTCATTTGATATCTGTTGATACTGATAGGATACATGACTTTATGGACAAAATGTCCAGCTCCTCTTGCAGAAAACCAGCCCAAAACATTAAAGAGGCACCACCATATTTCACTGTGGGCATGAGGTGCTTTTCCATATACCTACCTCTCTGTGTGCGCTATATCCACCTCTGATGGTTATTGACAAATCTGACCATAAAACATGATCCCATTTGAAGTTCCAGTAGTGTCTGGCAACTGAAGATTGCTGAGTTTGTTTTTGGATGACAGTAGAGGCTTTTTCTTGAAACCATTCAAAACTATTTACGGTGATGTAGGTGACGTTGGATTATAGTTTTGGAGGCTCTCTGCCCCCAAGACACAACTGACCTGCAATTCTCCAGCTGTGAACCTTGGAGATTTTTTGGCCATACAAACCATTCCTGATTCCATTTCCAGTTGACTGAAACTTCTTAATTATTGCCCTGATGGTGGAAATGGGCATTTTCAATGCTATTGCTATTTTCCTATAGCCACTTTTTGTGACGCTTAACCACCACATTATGATGAATGTATAATATCAATGGAAATGGCAAAATGGTAAAAAAAAAAACAAATATATTTGTCTGATATGCATCCATAGGAGCGCCGATAATTGTGTCACACATATACAGTATTTAACAATTTTGTTTGGACAAACCTGTGTTGTGTTTGCAATTATTTCATATCAATGAAAGCATATTATTTTTTGTGTATTATTTGAAGAAATGCTCAAAAGGGTAAACAATAAAGACTATTTTTTACAGCCTTCTTTGCTTCTATTTACCAAAGGTGCAAATATTAGTGAAGGGCACTGCATATGCCACTGTCTAACAAAACCCCAATATGTGTTTAGCAACACCTCCAGAGTGCAGTGATACCACCTATGCACAGGTTTGTCAGGTTGTTTGGGGGCTGTAACAGGTTCACCAAGAGAGCTGTAGTAACTCCCAGAGATCCCCCACATGTATCCTCCTGTTGTCCCCAGAATCACTTCCAGCACCAGCCAGCATGCACACCTTGGAACCCTGCTATGTGTACCCAATAAGTAGACACAACTACCTTGAATTGAGTACAGCAGGAATGAACAGTTTATTCTTGTAAAACATAGACTCATATATCCACAAAACTTCATTAACATAAATTAACATTGATAAACAGGTACATGTAGACAACCCAACCTTTAATCCCCTTTAGCTACTGAATCTCCCCCTGGCAGCAATCCTGTTAATGGGATTAGTTTACACAATGGAGTTCCTGCCTGTGTGGCAACCAGGCTGGAGCCATCTTTGAGTACCTTGGGGCCCTATATGACAGGTCATTCTGCCACAGGGGCTAAATAGCCACATTTGGAAGGTGCACTTTCCTCGAATGTGGAAATTTGACACCTGCATCTACATCCAATTTGAAGCGGGCTAATTTAATTTACCCTCTCAACAATGGCGACTCTAGGAATAATATATAGGAATAATAAAACTTTCAAAAGTTTTCCTCTTCCTCAGGTATTGCTTCAGACGAAAGAAAGAGAAGAAAACTATTGAAAGCTTTTTCTTTAAAGTTTACAAATAAATGCAGACAGAGCAAATGCAGACAGAGCAACAGACTTTTGGTATGCCTTTATACACACACACACATATAAATACACTGGCCTTACACACAGTGCCTTTACACACACCTGTCCATGAACACATATACACAGACACTGACCTTACACATGCCTGTCCATATACACACATATATACAGACACACTGCCTTTACAAACACACTTATTTGCTGGAGCATCATTTTCTGGCACTGATTGTTGGTGGTACAACTACTGTATATGATCTAGCAATAATTTAAGGCAGCATGCTACTCTAGCTTTAATATTATTTAAGGACATATGAGACATAATTTAATCCAAAATAGGAGGAAAAATGATTTAATTAATTAAGACTTAAATATGTTGTAGAGGTGCTAATGAAGACATTTGGTCTGGGTCATACTGACTACTGCATCCAAGTAGGAGGTCTATACACAGTGACACTTAAGAACATTGGAGTGTGTCATACCATCTATAAGAATCTTTAAGAGAAGAAAGAAAAGCCTTGCCTGGGTAGACTTCTTTCACACTCCTTCACGTGGGAATCCCTTTTTATCATTCCCCCTATATGTCTGAAGATGTCAGGGTCCGCAACCCCGGGTCCGACGAAGTGACTCACCTGAGTACCCGATGCCCGCGGGTACCGGATCCCGCGGCGCGTCTCCAGCTCCCTCCACCTCCGTCAGCATGTCCGCCGCTAGGCGCGCACGCGCGCCCTCAACTAACTTTATGCGCCCCCGAGTGGAGACGCCGGGGTACGCGCACTGATGACGTCACGGCTGGGGGCGAGGCTTCCCCCTGGCGGCAAGTTTAAAAGCTGAGCACTGAGATTAGCTCAGTGCTCAGTGATTGTTTTTCTATTCGAGCTCTAGTGCCCTTTGGTGATTTTTTCCTATTGATTTCCTGTGTACCAAACCCGGCTTGTCCTCTACTCTGCTGCTCTCTATATCCCGACCCTTGGCTACTAAACGGCGTTCCTGATTTTTTGGTTCCTGACCCTGGCTTCGGATTTTGACCTCGCAGCTTGCTAGTTTTCCTGACCACGGCTTCGTTTCCTGACTTCGGCTTATTCTCACTTGCCTTATCTGCTGATTCCTGGGGTACGTTCCTGCATACCGGTCTCTACCCTTTAATCCTGCCTTGCAGCCTCACAGAAGAAGCCATTGTTGATTGTTTAGACAAGTACCGCACCAGAGTAACTAACCCACAGAAGGTACGTAATGACATGGGGATTTGGAACAGTAAGATGAGGTTCTTTGTAGAATTGAATGAGCATGAGGAAGAAGTTGGAGCAATAGTGCATCAGCTACCACAGAAGCTATGGGCACACGCAAACCACCTGCACAGTTTACCCCACGCCCCTTTGTTGGAACTGAGGAGAAAGGGGACACCTCACCAAAATTAAGTAAGAAGGCCAAGCTATCCAATAGATGTGGCAAGCCAGCTGATATCTATAGGGACTACCGCAGTAGACCAGGCACTTTTGTGTACATATGAAGATTTTATAGACACCCCAATTATCGTACAGTATGTCGCACAGCAACTATGAATCATCCAAGAAGATTTTTTGTTTTCCCCAAAAACAACATTAACCAATAAGCTTCCATGTCTACCTTTTTAATGTCAGGTACATTTTGTAATGGAAGCTCTGTATAAGGCAACCCAAAACAGAAAAAAACACTGCAAACAAAATTTATTACTTCTCCTGATCATGTAGCTACCACATATGTGTGTGGTATGTCAGCGTTACACAGTCATAAGATGCAACCTGGGTGCTGCCCCAAGTCCTGCGGATGCAATCTAGGTACTTGGCATGTCCTCTGGATGCAACCTGGGTGCTGCGTCAAGTCCTGCGGATGGAACCTGGGAGCCAGGTGTAGCCTTAGAGGTGTGCGACCTGTGATCTATGCCTGCTATGTGGATCAATGAATACTAATGTGCATTTTTCACTTGATCACACTTTGGTAGCTTTCTGTTTGTCTGTTTTTTAAACATTGACTTTGTTGATCTGTGATGAATCAATGTTTATATTCTTGTGCATTCTGATTGACCAACAATTCATAGTTTCTTCTTACTGGTCCTTATATATTTAAGCTAGCCTTTTCTAATGTACAGTATATTTATGAGACACATTTTACGGTTACTTGGTGTAAAAAATAGACAAGCTTGGATCAATGGATATCCTGCTAGCATCCTGGAGCAGGCATGAGGCATAGCACTGGAATCATGTGCAGGATGCTGCAGGCTGGGAGCAGGGAAGCTAAGCAGAGTATATAGCAGAAACATAATAAGCAAGGCACAGGGAGACCAAGCAAGAAACATAACCAGACAAGATATACATAATACAGGGCACAACAGGGAACAAGACTCAAGATCCGACATGAACAGGTTACCCCTCTACCGGGGATTCAGGACAGGACACCCCTCTACCGGGGATTCAAGACAGGACACCAGGGATACAAGACAGGAACAAGCTACACAAATAAATACGGGACTAGCCTAGAACTATAAGATAACTATTGGAGATTCCGTCACATCATATGGCCATAGTATGCTTAGCCCACCACAACGCCAAAGTACTCCAATATACGGTGGGTCCTAATGCTAAACCCTGCCTACAGAGGTACTAAACAAACCAAACATTAAATCTCTTGGGCTCAGACTGATCAGATGTCAAAATGAGAAGAAAAACAAATACACACCTCCTAAATGTGGCATTTTAGCACCAAACAACCAGACAAACCTATTCATGGCTGGTATCATAGTACTTAGGAGATGTTGCTGTTTTGTTGTTGCTATGTCGTTTGTTAGTGACATATACCAGGAGCTGTAAATTCATGCCTAAAATATGTGTGTAGGAAAAATACACAGAAAATGACTACCACAAAAAAAACATTGTTTGAGGGTAAATTGAATTGGCCTGGTTCAAAGATGTCCTAAATACAGAGGGGCAGGATGACCAGATGGTAAAATTGTACTGTACTCAGATGTTGCCGAATACATATTGGGGTATTGTTTGACAGTGCCGCATATATGCCCTCCAACTGTCCGCTGCCCCACCAGAAACCAGGGAGTCAGAAGCAGTGGTAAGTCTGGGGGGGGTTATTTGGGGGGCATAAGGCTTTTCTGGAGGCAGAGTGCCCCATGATATGCCTTTTGACCCGTTTTATGCCACCCTGCCTTCAGAAATAAGGCAGAGTGGCATAAAGTGGGTATAAGGCATTTCTGGAGGCAGAGTGGCATATAGGGGTCAGTGATCAGTGATTACTGTTAGAGCCATGTTACAGCACGGGGCTCAGGGCTGATCCCCATACTTGTGCGGGATCCAAAAATACCCTGGTGACATTATACAATCCTTTTAAGCATACATTTCACTAATCCTTCAGCATACTTAGGTAAGTTCCAGACCTTATAGAAAATAAAATAAAATATTTTACAGCAAGGGGTATGTTTAGCCCCCTAGAATGTAAATCCAGCCTTGATCATTAATAGCATTAAGCGAAAGTAGCACTGATGTTTATCAGATGACAGCACTTTACCAAAAGTATATTTAGTGCTAGAATCCTGGCACCTCAACCCCATGGAGGTTACACGCAGAGAGATGACCTACAGTACACGACAGGCCTGCTCCTATAGAAAATCTCTGCAGTGAAACTGTCACACATTTGTGATACATCACTGTTTAGCTGTTACTTTTGTACTGTGCGTTTAAGCAAATCAGTTGTGTTAGAGAGGTATGCAGTTTGGTGTTTATTTTCATAAATTACGACTGCCAACACATATCTAGGCTCACTGCATTACAAAGTGCATATAAAATGAAGCATTACAAACATCATTCATACTTAAATACATTTAATAAGGTATAGGCTGATTAAGGTCTAAGTCTTTACATTAAGAAAAATGGGCAGCCTAAATGGGCCGGATGGTTCATATCTGCGTCAAAGTCTACGTTCAATGGTATTACGGAATCCCTAAACTTTTCTCACAAATAATAATTTAATCATGTAATGTTTTGTCCTATATGTAGTGCTTTGCTGGGATAACTTTGTGACACAAAATCAGGCACCAACAGATGCTGCCCTGTAAACTAAAAAAGTTTCTTAAAGGTTTGTTTTACTTTTATGTGACTAAACCTTCTATTGAAGAATAAAATGACAGATCTGCTAAAGTTTATTTAACATACTGTAGGGTGCAATTAACGTTTTGTCTTAGTGGAACAGCACCTTTAATAAAATATAAAAATGACCGTTAAGGCTCATGACAAAAAGCTAAGCTTTGTAGTTCAGTCTCTGTTGTGAAGGGGTTTACTTGGTATAGAATCTTCTTCTATATCGCTGTAAAAAGCACAAACCAGATGAAAACAGCAGCTTCTTCTGATATATACCAGAATCACATATGTGCAGATCTGCACAACTTACATGTGAATTATATTAATGTGCCAAAAGAAGATTAATTTAACATCCAAAACATCAACACAGTTTTATTGTTTAACATAAACAGTACCATTGCAACACTCCTATTTAAGGATACACACTGCAGGAAACAAGTATCATAAACAATACTGAAAAACGGCTATATTTATATTGTGGAATGAGGTGTACATGAGAATTTACAGAACAGATGTAAAAATACAAATGTTTATGGGGTGGTGTTATAGTGCAGGCAGATTGAGAAAGACTATAGGTAGGAAACTGTCTAGTCAAATAATCATGGGATGTTTAGTCATAATTTACGGGCTAGCCCTTGTTTGGTCCATTAACTTATAACAGAGGTTCTGAAAGTTTGCTCTTATGTATCCCAGTGCAACGCATGTATTCATGAATGCTCAAAAACAACAAATGGGAATCAGTCCATGCTGACCTAAGGTCAGTGTTAGTGAAAAGGCTGCCTGTGGAACAGATAACATGCACTGTTTAGTATAGCTGAGGACAAACATGAACAAACTCTGGGGTTTATTCACTACCTTGGAAGAGAGCTAGAGAACTGAAACTTTCAACCTTTCAATATCACTACACATTATACAGAAACAATCCCAGTTAAACAATATATGCAATCTACCAACTGATATTTGCGAGCTGAAAGCAAAAGTTAGTGGGTTCCTGTGAAACACATCTGTTCATTCATCTGTATTAAATTGCCTTAGCTTCTCTCCAACTCACCTACTCTCTCCTGACACACTGACCTCGTAGAAATGTAAATATAAATATACTGGACACCACATCTTGACTTGTCTGTCACAAGTCCCACAGTTTAACATTAGTGCATGATTGCAATTTTAAAGGCTTAAAAACAGATCTTATTTTACAAGCATTTCATTTGTGTAGATTCTGTGTTATAATATCATTTCCTTCATGGGTGCCTGTAAATGCATCAAAGTCCAGACTAATATCTTGACTGTTCCTTTCATGGGCATTGTCAAAGCTGTTTTTACCGTGCAGTTGTTTCAGATGTTTCCGCAGAACAGGTTTATGTGCAAAGACCATGTCACAGTAGTTGCATTTGTGAGGCTTATCCCCGCTGTGTAAGTTAAGATGGTCCTGCAGGGAACACTTTTGTGAAAATGTTTTCCCACATATCTTGCACTGGAAGGGTTTGATACCTGCATGAACACGCATGTGCCTATGGAGGTTACCCTTCTGTGTAAATGTTTTGCCACACAGCAGGCACATAAATAGTTTGTGCATTTTTAAATGGTTGGCATAGTTTTCCAAATGCCTAAAAACACGGGTGCACTTGGGGCACTGGTGATGCCACTGTAGGGTTTTGTCCAAGATCCTGTTATGAGACCCAAACAGTTCCCTTGCTGATGGTCCCATGTTATCACTACTGTTATCAGACATAGTGTAGCTGTGCAGAGGGTTGCCATCTGTCTCCCCAGCTCTGTTTTCCACGGTGGAGTTAATTAGAGAGTGTTGTGGCTCCAGCGAGTGTAATGCTGTTTGTTCAGGAGATGTAAACGGGCTCTGGCAGATTTTGGTTTTATCACTGGATACATCACCAATAGACTCAATTTTAACAATCTGGATATCATCATTATCCATGCTGTCTTCAGATTGGTGGCCAGGTGGTGAATCTGGATGCAAGTTTCCCTCAGCATCTTCGTCTTGTTCTATGGTGTGCTGTACTTCATTTCTCTCCTCTTCATTTCTCTCTGCAGCCTGTCTGGGTTTGATGAATTTCCACAGAGCCTGTGTGCACCTCTCCACCACATGACTCATCTGCAAGAAGCTAGCAGCAGTCAGGTAATTGACAAGTTCCATCTCTGGGAACTCAAGGACTCCAGTGTAACATGAAAGGAGCAACTGTTTGCCAGCTTGCGAATTCTGCAAAATGGAAATGTGTACCTCCTGGGAATCACTGAGCAAGAACTGATCTCTCAGGTAAGGTGAGCCGGCAGCAAACACCACCCTGTGTCCTGGCACATCCACATCATCTATGTGCACCGTTACATCACAAAATTTATTTTGCTGGCGCAGGACATTCATTCTATCTAGCATACGGTCACCATGATTGTCCAATCTGAAGTGGAGGATACCAGATCTGTCACACATCTTTTATTGTAATAAATAAGGGTTTTCTTCTACCATGCCTGTAAAGCCTGATGGCACCTGAAGAGAAAAAAAATATTTTGTAAAGCCAAAAGAACCACTTATATTCACTTCTTATAGAATAACCCAGTTCTGCCACCTGTGTCACTCTGGCATTTGCAGTAGTACATTCATACTGCCAATTTACTTATGTCCTGCATGTTATATGGTATCACCTATCCAATATAGTCAACTAAATTGATGCAACTGTGTTAAATATGTTTTGTTGTGCTAATGTCTATGTGTAAATAGCTGCATTACAAAACAACTGTATTTTTAACAACTCTTTGTACTATCGACTTGTACTTCTCGTTATATTAATTTTCCCTTCACCCCTCAGAGCCAGACCTTATCCCTCATCACTCCAATAAAAACCATAACATGTTCTCGGTTGTTCCGCTGTTCCCTTCACTCTGTACTGGTCTCTGTTATAATTCCCATCTTCTCATTTCCCTTTGACACGGTTCTGTGCTTTCCTCTCCCATGTCGCCGTCGCGCCGGAAGTGACACATCCAGAAGCCGTTCCAGACAGAGCGTTAGACGCGAGAGGTGAAGGACGGCTTATGCATCTGTTTTAGTTGCCAATATTAGTTTACCGAGACTGTACTTTATATAGAAAACGCATTTAGGTGACTGTGGTGAAAATACAGGATTCCTGATTGTTATTCAAAAGCTATCTGTACAGCGGATGCCGTGTCTCCGCAATCAGATACCGAATAATCGCAAAGACCTCGGATTTTACCAAACTAATTGTAGCGATAATATTGTTTTTTTTGTGTAGTATTTATGGTTTGTAGAAGTGTCACTAGAACACTCAATGGCGGAGTACAAAATGTGAGAAAAAGGGACAGTCCTTATTGTCTTTTCAGGTATTAACAGAAACTGCTATATTACTCATTTACTCATATCTACCAGACAGGGAGGTTGAGGGAACTAGTTAAATGTCTGTGTCTTTAACAATAATGGCATCTTAGCATTCAGTTGTGCCAAATGGATTCTGCCAGCTATGGTTCCTTTAGCTGAACAAGGAGAATCAGCAAGGGAAATACTGATGCCTGAACACATTATTATTATTATTATTATTATTATCCTTTATTTATATAGCGCCAACAGTTTACGCAGCGCTTAATACAATACATAAATTCAAGGGATATGACAAGACAAGAATTGACAGACTAAGACAAACCGATACATTTGGTGGAGAGAGCCCTGCTCGCAAGCTTACAACACATCCTCCCTTTATTTAACCCCTGTAATGGACTTAATATGTAGAATTGCTATAAGAACCTCTGACCGACCAGGTCACATGTATCCACAGTGCAACATTTGGTAATTTTGTCCAAGTACTGGTAATTAACAACACACAAGGATTCATTAATCATGTAAAATAACCTCAAACGCCATTGCGCAACCCCCCCCCCCCCCCATAAGTACTTCTATTTTACTTGTATTAGCCCTCCTGGGAATCATACCTTGACAGAATTAGGTGTTTGGCGGGAAAAAAATAGTTAATTTCATATTGGCTAGAGGGGCATCATAGGAGTTTGTACTTAAGCAGCGGTTGGGGACACAACACAATAAAAGCTCCCACATCCCTAAAAATGCAGTTCTTCACACATGCAGATTGCATGCACAGCCCATGTAGTGACTCTACACAATAGACACACAACTTTATGTAGAGGATAAACCTGCCCAATAGTGTACCAACCTTTTTGCACTTCTGCTGCACCATCTTAAAGAGCTATGGGCCCTGGAACAATTTTACAGGAAGGGCCCCTTCTCTGGTTTTCCTGTCCTTACCGAGCTCTTTTTTTCCCTTCTGTTCTATTCTTTCCTCCCTCTTTGGCAATTTCTTTTGTCCTACCTCTTATTTTTTCCACCTCACTTCTGACAAGGGTCCTGTGATGTCTGCCAATCATCCTCCCTCACTGAAACTACCTGCCAAGAGGTGATGTTCTTTCCTTGTGTGAAGTGTCAGTGAGGGATGATCGTTACTGTATGTCGTGGGACACAAACAGATTGTGCTTCATGGGACAGGTGAAAAGTAGCCAGGGTAAAGACCAGGTCCCTGTTTTCTTCTAGGACTGCACTCCCAACATAGGGATACGTAGTCCCTGGCTGAAGCCTGAGGAGGGTGTATCTTGTAGGACCTCACTGAAGGAGGGGTTCAGTGAAGTCTTCCAGCTGCACTGAAGTATAGTCAGTGAGATACCAAATAAAAATAACAAAAAATGTGCCTGAAAATATGTGAAATTGTAGTGGAAATTGTAACATTATATGATTATTATCACATTTCCAGGTCTAATGCACCTTTTGCTAATCTAATGAAAAAGTGTCTGATGGCATGACCACTGATTTGAAAGTGTCTGATAGCTTGACTCCGGTACCAATAGATGGTCTGGGGTAGGTATGGCACTAAGCTATCATATTTTCAGGCACATTTTTTGTTATTTTTATATGGTATCTCACTGACTATACTTCAGTGCAGCTGGAAGACTTCACTGAACCCCTCCTTCAGTGAGGTCCTACAGAGTTCTCACACAAATATATCTCCCTGCAAAATTAGATACGTTTATTAAACAAATTAAAGGTAAATATCCGCTCGTATCTAGCAAATTACCTTTTATAACATTTCTGCATATATTACAAAATTCCACCATTGGACCAACACATTTACACTGCACATATCTCACACACACACACCCCTATATAATATCTTACAATATGGTGCATTTTTACTGTGGAAATTTAAAGATATAGCACCCCAAATAGCAGCGCAGTACTTGATAAATGTCATATTTCAACATTCTACATGGGGTTAACAAAAATTCCCCCATTGGACCAATACAGTTACACTGCACATATCTCAAACACAACCCCCTCTATTATTTCTGAGAATATGGTGCATTTTTACTGTGGAAATTTAAAGCTATAGCGCCCCAAATATCGACCAGTAGACAGCAACTGGCATTTTTCAGCATTCTACAGAGGGTTAAAAAAAATTTCCCCATTGGACCAATACAGTTACACTGCAGATATCTCAAACACAACCCCCTCTATTATTTCTGAGAATATGGTGCATTTTTACTGTGGAAATTTAAAGCTATAGCGCCCCAAATATCAGCCCAGTAGACAGCAACTGTCATTTTTCAACATTCTACAGGGGTTGAAAAAAATTCCCCATTGGACCAATACAGTTACACTGCAGATATCTCAAACACATGCCCCTCTATTATTTCCGAGAATATGGTGCATTTTTACTGTGGAAATTTAAAGCTATAGTGCCCCAAATATTAGCCCAATTCATAGCAAATGGGATTTTTCAAAAATCTACAGAGGGTTAAAAAAAATCCTCCATTGGACCAATTCAGTTACAGTGCAAATATCTCAAACACACCATCCTCTATTATTTCTGAGAATATGGTGCATTTTTACTGTGGAAATTTAAAGCTATAGCGCCCCAAATATCAGCCCAGTAGACAGCAACTGGCATTTTTCAGCATTCTACAGAGGGTTAAAAAAAATTTCCCCATTGGACCAATACAGTTACACTGCAGATATCTCAAACACATAACCCTCTATTATTTCTGAGAATATGATGCATTTTTACTGTGGAAATTTAAAGCTATAGGGCCCCAAATATCAGCCCAGTAGACAGCAACTGACATTTTTCAACATTCGTAAGAAGCGCAGACAGTTTTTATTTTTGTATACATTGTACAGCCAATACACTGTTTCTTGCAGCATGCGTACACCTGTTTGGTAGGCCTCGTATTTCACATTTGTATTATTTGAGCCTGAGACTAGCTTAGCGCACCGACATTTTTTCTTTTCCCTCTTTGCACATATTTGAGGTTGTTGGCTCCTCATCAGTCTGGTTGCAGCTTGCTGTCCAGGGGTTAATGGGGAGGAGGTTTAATTGCATCTCCCCCAACACATTAATAAGGTTTTGGTAGCAGTATAAACTGCTTTGTGTGCCCAATACATAGCAAATGGGACTTTTCTAAAATCTACAGAGGGTTAAAAAAATTTCCTCCATTGGACCAATTCATTTACAGTGCAAATATCTCAAACACACCATCCTCTATGATTTCTGAGAATATGGTGCATTTTTACTGTGGAAATTTAAAGCTATAGCACATGGGGTTAAAAAAAATTCCCCCATTGGACCAATACAGTTACACTGCAGATATCTCAAACACATACATACACACATTAGACATGCATTTTTAACTACATAATATACACTTATCTCTTTGAAGTAAAGACCGTGATTGAAATATGATTTCAAAATTACAGCTAAGCTGGCAGTTATTTTTCATTCTTTAATATTAGCCCCTGCTGACAATATATATAAATATTAGACCCTGCTGCCGATATATAGAAATATTACACCCTGCTTCCGATATATATTAATATTAACCCCTGCTGCGGATATATATTGATATTAGCCCATGCTGCGGATATATACTTATATTATACCCTGCTGCCGATATATATTAATATTAACCCCTGCTGCGGATATATATTGATATTAGCCCCTGCTGCGGATATATACTTATATTATAACCTGCTGCCGATATATATTAATATTTGACCCTGCTGCCAATATATATTATTAGCCCCTGCAGCCAATATATATAATTAGCCCCTGCAGCCAATATATATTAATATTATATAAATAATAGACCCTGCTGCCAATATGAATATAAATACTAGACCCTGCTGCCAATAAATATTAATATTAGCCCCTGCTGCCAATATATGTTAATATTAGCTCCTGCTGCCAATATATATTAGTCCCTGCTTCCTATATATTAATATTAGTCCCTGCAGCCAATATATATTAATATTAGACGTTGCTGCCAATATATGTAAATATTAAACACTGCTGTCAATATATAAATAAATATTAGACCCTGCTGCCAATATATAAGTAAATATTAGCCCCTGCTGCCAAAACATATATAAATATTTGCCCCTGCTGCCAATATATGTAAATATTAGAACCTGCTGCCAATATATTTTATAGTGAAAAATTGGACCCTACCCAAGCATTTCCTTGGGCCCCGCTCAACACTCCCTTGCATGCAATCACTCCCTCCGCTACCATACCAAAAAACAAATATTTGCCACACTGACTGCAGATCAGAGGAAGACCGTGAGAGTCAGTCCTGCCCCGTGACATTGAGAGGTCCTCTCCCCTGTAATCATCCCCTTTGTGCCCTCATTCAATAAACCATACCGCTCTTTTACTTACACCCTGTAGTTCAGGTATAGATCAAATAAACAACACATGGAAACAGCACATGCAACTGAATGAGATTAAAAAAAACTTGTATTTGCAGGTATACATAAATAATGTATGGAAACATAACATTGCAGGTATAAACCAACACAACACACAAACCCAGCATTGCAGGTATATATCAACTGGAAATCACATGTACACTCAGCACTGAAGGTCTAGATCAAATAAACAACACATGGAAACAGCACTCCAGGTATTGATCAACTGAATAAGACATACAAATCCTATATTTACAGGTAAACATAAATAATGTATGGCAATATAGCCGATACAGATCAACAAAATAACACAAAACCCAGCTTTGCAGGTATAGATCAATTGGAAATTACATATAAACTCTGCATTAAAGGCATAGATAAACCCCCTAAATTACAGGCATAGATCACTGGTCGCACACCCCAAAGCCAACCCTGGCGTCCACACTGCCCACATAAAACCTCACCAGCACCCAAATTACACATACATAGGATGTGCCATCTTTGTCGCCAAACAGCCCCAGCATGAGTCAACTTTGTCCCCAAACAGCTGAACATACGCCATGTTTGTCCCATAAACACACTATCTGTGCCATCTTTGTCCCCATTGCCTAAACACCCTGCTTATACCATCTTTGCTTTTTTGACAAATCAATAATACACCTATGATTCACAAACACTTTTACAGTCACTCACTAATTCACACAATCATTTATTCTTTCACACATTATTATTATTATTATTTACACATATTCATTAATGCATCCACACATTAATCCATTCATTCTCTCTCTCATTCTGACTCTTTATTTCAATATTCTTGCCACCCTCCTTTCTCCCTAGCTACCCCCTCACCCTCCCTATCTACCCTATCTAACCCCTCTCTCTCCCTCCCTATTCCCTCTCCCTCCCTCCCTAATCCCTCTCCCCCCTCCCTACCCCCTCTCCCTCCCTATCTACCCCCTCTCCCTCCCAATCTATCCTATCTAACCCCTCTCCGTCCCTACCCTATCTAACCCCTCTCCGTCCCTACCCTAACCCCTCTCCCTCCCTACCTCCTCTCCCTCCTTATCTATCTTATCTACCACCTCTCCCTCCCTATCTAACCCCTCTCCCTCCCTCCCTACCACCTCTCCCTCCTTATCTATCTTATCTACCCCCTCTTCCTATCCTATCTACCCCCTCTCCCTCCCAATCTATCCTATCTACCCCCTCTCCCTCCCCATATATCCTATCTACCCCCTCTCCCTCCCAATCTATCCTATCTATCCCCTCTCCCTCCCAATCTACCTCTTCTCACTCTCTAACCCCCTCCTAACTTTCTACCCTCTCCCCCCTTCGAAGTTCACTTACCTTGGTCTTGTTGAAGTCCAGCGGTGGGATCGCGAAGTCCCTGTCTCCCTGGTTCTGCCGCAGTGTGCGCGGCTTCACTGTTGAGCACCGGATATGACATCATATACCGGCGCTCAACTTGAAATGCCGGCACTGCGACCAAGGCAGAGGCCTCGCGGAGAAGAGTGAGAGGCGCCGAACGGTTTCTGAAAACTTATTCCTCAGCAACCGTTCGGCGCCTCTCTCTCTCCTCCGCGTCTATTAAAAAAAAAAAAAAAGACGCCGTTTCAATTGGGGGGGCACAGCATGATGTAGGGGGGGCCATGGCCCCCTCTGGCCCCTCCTGCCGACGCCACTGACAGGGGTTAAAAAAAATTCCCCCATTGGACCAATACAGTTACACTGCACATATCTCAAACACACCACCCTCTATTATTTCTGAGAATATGGTGCATTTTTACTGTGGAAATTTAAAGCTATAGCACCCCAAATATCAGCCCAGTAGACAGCAACTGGCATTTTTCAACATTCTACAGAGGGTTAAAAAAAATTCCCCCATTGGACCAATATATTTACACTGCACATATCTCAAGCACACCCCCTTCTATTATTTTTAAGGGAGAATATACTAGGATGGGAGAATTTTTTTCAACCCCTGTAGAATGTTGAAAAATGTCAGTTGCTGTCTACTGGGCTGATATTTGGGGCCTTATAGCTTTAAATTTCCACAGTAAAAATGCACCATATTCTCAGAAATAATAGAGGGTTATGTGTTTGAGATATATACAGTGTAACTGTATTGGTCCAATGGGGGAATTTTTTTTAACCCCATGTAGAATGTTGAAAAATGACGGTTGCTGTGTACTGGGCTGATTTTTGGGGCACTATAGCTTTAAATTTCCACAGTAAAAATGCACCATATTCTCAGAAATAATAGAGGGGCATGTGTTTGAGATATCTGCAGTGTAACTGTATTGGTCCAATGGGGAATTTTTTTTTAACCCTCTGTAGAATGCTGAAAAATGCCAGTTGCTGTCTACTGGGCTGATATTTGGGGCGCTATAGCTTTAAATTTCCACAGCAAAAATGCACCATATTCTCAGAAATAATAGAGGGGGTTGTGTTTGAGATATGTGCAGTGTAACTGTATTGGTCCAATGGGGGAATTTTTGTTAACCCCATGTAGAATGTTGAAATATGACATTTATCAAGTACTGCGCTGCTATTTGGGGTGCTATATCTTTAAATTTCCACAGTAAAAATGCACCATATTGTAAGATATTATATAGGGGTGTGTGTGTGAGATATGTGCAGTGTAAATGTGTTGGTCCAATGGTGGAATTTTGTAATATATGCAGAAATGTTATAAAAGGTAATTTGCTAGATATGAGCGGATATTTACCTTTAATTTGTTTAATAAACGTATCTAATTTTGCAGGGAGATATATTTGTATGAGAACTCTGCAAAATCCACTAAAAATTGGAACATTATATGATTATTATCACATTTCCAGGTCTAAAGAAAAAGCGTCTGATGGCATGACCACTGATTTGAAAGTGTCTGATAGCTTGACTCCAGTTCTATTGGTGGGGCTGTATAGGTCGTTGGACTGTGCCGTTATGGCATGCTTAAATAATCTGCCTGTTCAAGCATAGCTGTCAAGTTGTGTGTCAGACTGTCAGCCACTATCAAGTCTGTAAATTATTAACTTCTGCAAGAAGTCAGCCTTTTCACTGTTGAGCTATTTCATGTTAATGGGAAATAAAGTGAAAAATCACAGTATGGTATTGCACATCTCTCAGACAACTAGTAGTCTAAAATTCAGAGCTAGCCATACATACATAATAAAAATATCACAAAAACATGGGTAAGTCTGTGTGCACATATCTTATCAGTCTTATTTTTAATCACTTTATATCTTTAATAATCTTAAAGATTATATTTGCTTAAAGCTGCACCCTAGGTATAGGGTATAGGTAAAAATATTTATTCAGTTTCATTGATCAGTGACAGAATCCTATAGTCAAGACAATAAAGTAATTTCTAGCTATTATTTTTGTTATTATTTACATATTTTTGTAATGACATTTTAACCCCATTCGTGACAACGGATGATTATATTTTTTGTACCCTTCGTTTTAACATTTCTGTGGTGCTTGTGTTTAGCTGTACTTTTATTCTTTCCCGTTTACTGAACCAACACACGTTATATATTGTATTTTTCAGGACAAGATGGACTTTCTTTAGATGTCATTGCTTTGATTGTATCATATCATTTACTATAAAAAAAAGTATACAATATGGTGAAACATTTAGACAAAAATGGCTTTTTCTAACTTTTACTTGAAAAATCTTTTACTCATCTATAAAAGCCAATGAAAAAGCCTGCTAAATAGATTCTGCTGTTTGTCCTGAGTTTAGAAATACCCAATGTTTTTATGTTTTAATAATGTTAATTATGTTTTACAATAAGTAAAAGTAGCGTTTTGCTATTTCAAAACCAATTTTTCCAAATCTGGTAATCCCCCCCCCCCCCCGTGCTATTTAAGGTATCTTTGAAGCCGGCCATCAAACCATCAAACCATGTATTTTTGAAAACTAGTCACCCCAAGGTTTTTTTTTTTTAAATGCTGGTACTTTTTGCATGCACACATTTTACCACCAGCATTTTTTCAAAGTTTGCAGTAGTATTTTTCTGTGTGTTTTTCCCCCACACACGTACTTTTATTTTTTCATTTATTTATTTATTTTACTAATCACATTGCATTGCATGGTTAAATGCAGTACCTGTATTCAACCTGGAATTTGAGCCAGATTCTCTTTTCAACTCCATTGTTTTTTTTTTTTTAAAGGACGCTGGGGTGGGAGACGCCCCGGGGAGGGGCGTTGATGTCGAAGCATTACAGCAACACCGTTTGGGTACAGAAACCGAACATAGATCACTCTCTGCATCCGTTTGAAGTCATGACGGTCCTGGTGCGTCAATTGTCGTTAACCCTTTGTTTTCAGGTGACGTGCCCGGACCGTCAATTGTCATTAACCCCTTGATGACAATTGCCGGTCCGGGCACGTCACGGAAATTCAAGTCGATAACGACAAATGACGTGCCAGGACCGGCACGTCTTTAAACGGGTGCAGAAAGTGATCTAGTTTCGCTTTCTGCACCGAAACGGCGTTGCTGTAATGCCTCGACCTCGAGGCATTCAGCAACGCCATTATCGGCACAAAGGGGCCATCTCTGGCGCCTCCTAAACTTAAATGGTGTCGCTGGAATGCCTCGATCAGGAGGCATCCAGCGACACCAAACACTTACCTGGGGATGGACTGTGACCGCTCCGGAGAGCGATCACAGCCGCAGCTGCCGGTGATCTTCGCCATCAGCAACATGGCGGCGGCCCGGGAAAAAAAAAACAATAAAGACTAAAAAGTTCGCTAGACGGTCTCCTGACCCTCTAGAGAACTCTGGCTCCACTTGCAGGTTGAATATAGGTACTGCATTCAACCATGCAAGTCAATGGAGCCCAGCTTTCTAATCACAGTGTGATTAGAAAAAATAAATTAAAAATAAAATAAAATTAATAATAATTAGAAAAAAAATAGTAAAAAACCAGTAAAATGTAAAAATAATTTCCCACTGATGTCACTATCAGGGGAACCTTCAAGTTGAAAAAAAAAAAAACTATATATATATAAAAAATATATTTTTGTGAGCAAGTCCTAAAATTAGCATATTAGCTTAAAACAATTCTCGCATGGAAAGAGTTAAAATACTGGCATATTAAATGCCCATGGGGTGTCTACTTTTAAAAAATGTATGATTTGATGGGGTAAATGGAATTGGCCAGGTTCAACAAGGTCCCAATTAACACGGGGGGAAGGATGGCCACACATCTAATTTCCAATTAGAAAAATGCACACGTACCAAATGTGGCCTTTTAGTTCCCCCCAAAAATGACAAACCCATGCATGTGGGGTGTCACTGTACTCAGGAGATGTTGCTGAACACATATTGGGGTGTCGTGTGACAGCGGCATATACCAGGAGCTGTAAATTCATACATAAAGTAGGTGTGTGTGGGGAAAAATACACACACAAAACTACTACTGCAAACTTTGAAAAAATGCTGGTGGTAAAATGTGTGCATGCAAAGAGTTAAAATACCAGCATTTAAAATACCCTATGGTGTCTAGTTTTCAAAAATATATGGTTTTGTTGGGCACACTGAAATGACCCGGCTCAAAGATGTACCAAATAGGGCATGGGCAGTGGATCCCCAAATGCCAAAGTTCAACATTGAAAAATGTGCATGCCACAAATGTGGCCCTTTTGCCCCCGAACAGCCAGGCAAAATCATTCATGTGGGGTATCACTGCGCTCAGGAGATGTTGCTGAACACATATTGGGGTGCTTTGTGATAGTGACATATACGAGAAATTTTTAATTCATACCTGAAGTAAAATGTGTGTGACAAAACAATTGCAAAAAAATGACTACCACAAAGTTTGACATAGACTGGTGGTAGATATGGTGCATGGAAAGAGTTAAAATACTAGCATTTGAAATACCCTGGAGTGTCTAGTTTTCAAAAATATATGGCTTTTTTGGGCACACTGAAATGGCCCGGCTCAAAGATGTACCAAATAGGGCATGGGCAGTGGATCCCCAAATGCCAAAGTTCAACATTGAAAAATGTGCATGCCCCAAATGTGGCCCTTTTGCCCCCAAACAGCCAGGCAAAATCATTCATGTGAGGTATCGCTGTACTCAGGAGATGTTGCTAAACACATATTGGGGTGTTTTATGATAGTGACATATACCAGAACCTGTTTATTCATACCGGAAGTAAAATGTGTGTGAAAAAACAAATGCAAAAAAATTACTACCATAAAGTTTGACAAAGGCTGATGGTAGAATAAGTGCTTGGAAAGGGTTAAAATACTAGCATTTGGAATACCCTGGGCTGTCTAGTTTTCAAAAATATATGATTTGATGGGGTAAATTGCATTGGCTGGGTTCAAAGATACCCGAAATGGCACATGGGGGAAGAATTACCAGATTTGGAAAAAATGGCTTTGAAATAGCAAAACGCTACCTGTACTTATTGCTCCATAACATGCAGAAAAAAACATAAAAACATTGGGTATTTCTAAACTCAGGACAAATAGAATCTATTTAGCAGGTTTTTTTATTACCTTTTATACATGAGTAAAAGATTTTTCAACTAAAAGTTAGAAACAGTCATTTTTTTCTAAATTTTTCACCATATTTTATACTTTTTTTAATAGTAAATAATATGATACAATCAAAACAATGTCATCTAAAGAAAGCCCTTCTTGTCCTGAAAAAAACCAATATCTAATGTGTGTGGGTTCAGTAAACGGGAAAGAAGAAAATTACAGCTAAACACGAGCAGCGCAGAAATGTTAAAACTGCCATTGTCACGAAGGGTACAAAAAGTAAAATCAGCCTTTGTCACGAAGGGGTTAAAGGGTTAAAAAATAATTTATTTATTTTTAAGCTTTTTTGTGTGTGTTTTGCTATTAGATTGCAATGAAACGAAAGTTGCATACTGGGGTCTGAAAAGTTATGGAACTAGGCTTGGGTATCCGAAACTGAATGCACAGAGAGCAAATTAGTTTATAGATTTATGTCATGTGATATAAGATATTTCGCTGCAACATAAGGTTACAGAAAATCATCTAGATATATTACAGCAAGGAATATTTGTTGAAGCTGGTCCATAGAGCAAACAGCAAGCAAGGTACTGTTTGTCAAATTATCAACTTCATCAGTATTACAAAGAATTAATATTCTCAGCATTCTCAAATTCTTCCACTTCACTGGATTCATCCACAATCTTTCCATCAACTAGAGTTTGTGTGACAATTTTTACAATCTTCTTGGTTCTGACATCCGGTTCTGTAGAAAAGAATAACGTTGTTTAGACGCTTATATGAACCGTAATTATTAACATGGGAGTTTGTGGGATAGCTCAACATTTCAACTCCTTGATCCAACTCTATGGTAAGCCAACTCAACTATTCTCACAAGGGCAGCCCACTGAGGTCGGAATTTAATAATGCTTTCTGATACAAATGACTTGATAAGCTCAACTACAATTTCTCACAAAATTCCCAGGGTAATAATTACACTCAGTAATCAAACGTATAGCAAATATAGCCCCCATTCCACCCAATTGCAGCTGTTAATGGTGTGGCTGTATATTCTACTCAGTCCTTCCCAAACTCTGCTCATTTGGACCTAACTACGGTTATTTCCCACTAATTTTTATTTTATGCCAGTACCTCTTCTAAAACCCGGCACTGACTGGGCCTCTTTTCAGGTAGGGGCCTGGAACTGCAGCTCCACCAGCCCCTAGATTAATCCGGCCATTTGCAGTGCCCGTTAAGATTTAGGGCGGCCTGGCAGTTGCCCCCCGGCTCAGCCCGCCCCTGGTGTCTAGGCCACCTGGAGTGCATAAAGTAAAAACGTCAGACTTATGTGTGCCATTGTCATGGTGTAATCTATTACAAGCATCTATCAGTTTAATTATTTGGTGCCAAAGTATTTTTAAAGTCTTCATTGATGTGAGAGCTGAACTAAATTAATAATACTTACGCCTTGGTTGAGGTGCAATGATATTGTCCCTGTAACAAAACAAAAATATATCCTAAATTGCTGTAACACATAACATATATTCAGGATCTAATATGGTGTAATTCCACTTTTACTAAACTTTCTGGGAATTTAATAGCCTGCAATAATAATATCACAATCTACAACGCTTTATTGTGCACTTTAGTGAACATGGTGCTTCTTAAAGTCTTGAGACTACATAACTGTTCGTACTTTGTGAAACTGGTACATTTCCAATAGGAATAGCTTCCAGGCAGCTAGGGGTTTCACTCTCTGGTTGTATTAAGAGTCAGTTTTAACTTTTTATGCTTCAGTCAGCTGCTTCCCAAACTAATCACATCACTAAACCACTGGGTTGGCTGCACAAATGGCAATAAAGGTATTAATGGGCAATTGCTAGGTGCGCTGATGACCAGTTTAGGCCTGCATCCTCTTATGCTGTAGTTCACAAACAATAAAATGATCTGTTTGCACTCTCAAAGCTTTTGAAGTAAGCAGCTGAAGTGTACAACTGGGCATCTTCCCATTGCAGACATGCCATTCATGCATAATCATTCATTCATCACATTTTCTGTTTCATTAAGCACAGAGAACACAGGAAGTCTTACATTCCTTTAACATACATTTCATTAGCTTTACTTTTTTATCATATTTACTGAAGAGGACAGCCAGGGAATGTTGTCATGTATGTGTGGACAGAGCGATTACTTATCACACAGACCTGTGACATTCTCTGGGTAAAATGTGTTTTAATTTAATTTTAATATGAAATAACCAAGACCCAGCTCCTGTCACCAAGGCAGCATTGAGTACTTACTCATATTCCCCTTCTAGAAGACGTCGATACTCCTTAATTTCAGCCTCTAGAGTCTCTTTGATCTTTAGGAGAGCTTCATATTCTAGCTTATTGTTCTGTCCTGTGCTCACAATCTCTGATATTTCTTGTTCCAGTTGAGTGACACAGCTCTGCAGCCTATCCAGCTCATTCTTGTACCTAACTTCAGTGTTTTCAAGATCTTGTCTTAGAGAATTTACCTGCACAAAGGCAAAATAAAAGCATTTTGCTCACAAATACTGGGTGCGTACTGGTCTTCTCCGTATTTTTTTTCTGTATTTGTTTGTAATTCTCTGACATATTTTGTACATCCGTACAATACAGACCACTGTATTATGTACTTACAAATATAATATAAATAATCACTCCATATAAAAGAGACATATCAACAGATTTTAAAATTGCGTGGTCCTTTCCTTTAAGAGGTACACATATGGCAATGGCATTTACATGTCACATTTTTTCACCTGGTTCTTCATTGATTCCAGATCCAACTGCAGTGCCTGTAAGGAGCTCCGTTTCTCACGTAGCTCCACCTGAACTCTTTGAGCTTCTTGATCTTCCCTTTGCAATTGCAGTGTAACAGACTCATACTAAAATATCAGAGACAATATGATTTAATTTTATGAATACAAAAGAGACACAAAATCTTATACAATAAGAAACCCAGATATGTACATTGAAGCTGAGATAAGTAGCTATAGTTTTATTTACCAAGATACAAAATAATGCATAACAAAATCAATTTCTAGCATATCAGAATTGAGAACTCATATAAAGAGGCTGAGGCTCCTTGCCTGCCTGCCAAGCCCCCCCCCCATGTCTAAGTCACCCTGTGCTCATTGGGGGGGCACAAGGTGAACAGAAAACCCCGTCTGGTCTGCCCTAACCAGACTCCCATGCACCTGACCGGGACCTAGCCACAAATCCATGGAACTGTGCGGTGGCTAGTGCGGGCTGTCTGGTAGTGATGGGATTATACTCCTGATCTAATTATGTTTGGGTGTATAAATATAAACTTAGTTCCTGTTTTGCACCTCCACATTAGGTCTGTCTGATGACTGGGGTGGGCTGCAAAGACAACTTATTGTCATTTTCCAAGAGACATTATAGTTTGCTTCTTAAAGAGATGAGAAAAACCTGGTTAAAAAAAGATCTCATGGGCAACACATGTGTCTAATTACTTATAACATAATTGCTAATGATGTAATACTATCCTGCTGGTCTTATATATACCTAAAAATTATTTAACGTACTTGATATTGAAATCTATAGATGTAATAATCTTTGTTCTACCCGATGTTATTTAAGATGTTGATTTAGGCCATTTTTTTTAAATTGTACATATATCTAATTCAATATTGGTTCTGTTGTATATGGGGAATCATTCTTACATAAAAATAATTTTCTTTTTTTTAAAAATTTTTAATATTTGGTTAATGCTCACACGAAGATACACCGACAGTCTAAAATGGTTTAATATGAGACAAGGGATACTGATTATGCACTCTTAATATTTTCAATTACTAATTAAGATTTTATTTTATAATAACTTTAAAGTTTGGTTTAAAATTTGAGTGCTATCACCCATCTTGCAACTTATAATCGTTAGAATTTTGCACTACCCCACATTGGTTAATCGAAATTGCAATAATTTAACACAACAGGATAGAAGCTAAAGGTTTTTTTTCTCCTACTCCGGGCTCATAAAGTTGACAAATATAATATATAAAGATAAAGATAGACACAAGGATATGGTAAAATAGGATGTAGTTTATACAAGTTTTTTTTTTTATTTGAGATGATAAAGAGGACAAATTAATGTCAATACATTATAATGCTTACATAAGGATATATAGTCACTCCTAAATTGTTTAATAGGAATACATAATGATTGTGCACTACACTATAATGGGTAATGTGAAATGTAATAGCCACAATATGATAGAGGTTAAAGGATTTTTTTCTTCTCTCTTCTCCTCTCTTTCTGGTAATGACCCTCGACTGATATAATCCGCTTTGGCCAACCACACCTCCAATATATATATCCCAGATGGTTCAGGGATGTTTTCTCTTCCCAGAGAGGTTGGCTTGCAGCCCCCTCCTGGTTGAGGGGTTTAGAATGTGTGTTATATGTTAAAATGTTTTTTGCTTTTTATTTTCTTTTCTCTATTTTTGCTCTGTGGACCCTTCTTCTTGACCCGTCAGACCCATCTTGGGGCTGAACGTTTCGGCAGGATCCATTGCAAGGGTATAGTAGACTCACTGTTATGATCCTTAAACTGGGAACCATTAACACTCAGGGGTTGAATTCACCTTACAAGAGATCTTTCTTATATGATCTCTTAGTAAAAGAAAATGTAGACATCGCATTTATTCAGGAATCCCATTGGAAACAACACCAAAATCCACAATGGAAATATCGTAGGCACCCTCATATTTATTCATCATCCCCACCAGACAAAAAGAAGAGAGGAGTGGCAATTCCTTTTTCATGAAAGAGATCAGAAGGTAAGATAGATTATTCTTATATTAATGATATCCTGTACACACTAATGGTTCTCTATGCCCCCTCAGACCATTTGATTAAATATATAAATGACTCAATGGAGAGTTGAGAAAAGATAGCCAAAGGCCTAATCGCCATGGGAGGAGATCTAAATTTCATCCAGGATTTTGACCTAGATTGTAAATCCCTAAAGAAAATGGGGAAATGTGCTAAAAGACTCAGAGCTAGAGCAGAACCCTTTTCGGCACATCTATTTAAACATAATATCTATGATGTTTGGAGGTCACAGCACCCATGCGAGAAAGATTTTTCCTTCAATATGAGGGTTACTTACTAGTAAATATATTATTAGCTTGCAAAGTATGCTTTGCCCGAAATTGGAAAAGGCAGGATATTCCTACTTGGGAAGAAATTAGTAATCCAATTAAAGTTCAGGCCTCCTCTGAGAAATATTTCTATAAAAGAGATGAGAATACACTAGAGTCTTATGATATGGTCAGGTTGACACCAGTTCCATGACCTGGACCTCATATAATCTATCAACACTTTATCTTTTTTTTTTTTTTCTTCTCTCTGCATGAGTTTAGCTAATCCAAAACAAGGCTTCCTTGGGGTCTGCAGGTCTTGAGAGGGATAGTCACACGGAGCATTAATATTGTCCTGTATATGTTTATGTCTAGGAATGTATTGTTTGTAGACGTCTAAGTCTATTTCAAGTAGATCTCAAATAGAAAAGATAACGGTTATTGGTGATTACTGCAGCTGACACTTAGAATATGCAACATTGTTTATGTTTAATTTTTTTTAACAACTTACCTTTTCAGCTGCTCGTCCTGTAATCTGATTTTTTGTTTAATTTATTATACTATGTATGTTTTAAAAATTAATAAATTATTTCCAAACAAAAAAAAGTTGTTGTACCTGAGACTGGAATAATGCATCTGCTTCCTCTTTATTTCTTTTTATTATGTCTTCATATTGCAAGCGGATGTCAGATAAGATAGAATTAAGGTCTGGAGCCTGAGCAGCATCAACCTTGACATCCAATTTTCCCCTGGCAAGCAATTCTTTAAGAGCTGCAACTTCCTGTAATACAAACCATACTTGTCAAGCAAATATTGACATATATACCCCTTTTCAGTATATGTTAGCTGAGTTTTTTTTGATGCTGGGCTTGTGAATCACAACAGTATCATTGTTCTGCTGTTATGCGTCCTTGGAATATTGTGGGTGTTTTTTTTAAATGATGTGGTAAAATTGGTTGCCTGGTTAATTATTGCAAGCCCTTTAAACAGTTGTTGAAGGTTACATATTAATGGTACCTGTTTATGGTCACTCTGTATAGTCATCAGCTCTTTCTGGAGGCTCTCTAGTTGCGTTTTCAAGCTAAAGACAATGGATTTGTGGTTTTCCTTAGTGTTTTGTAAAGCATTCATATCTTTTTCCACAAACCGAAGTAGAGCAGATTCGTTGCTCCATCTATTAACGTAAAAACATTTTTTCTTATTCAATTGGCACATTAGAAATTCTACAGATACGTACACAGACTGAGGAATATTTTCTTAATATTAATACTTTAATTGTTAAAAGCAAATTGAAGACAATTTAAAATTGTACAATACTGTTGTTTTACTTAGAACAAGCCTTTTTAAAATTTAACACAAGTCCCTACACGTTTGGCATGCACAGCAATTTTAAGATGTAACAAAGAACCAACGTAGATAATAGTAAAACCAGTAATTTATTCAGAAAAAGCGGTGACGTTCAGTATAACATAATCTCTCCTGTATGCAAACTGATTGTTTTAAGACAAGTCATTCAGTAATTTTATAAAGACACTTAGATTTCATGCTTGTACATTTAAATTGTCACAGAAACATTTGGTGTCTCTAGAACGGGTTGTATACTGGCCAATATAATAGGCTTGCGATCATCATTGTACATCCATTGTCCTTCTTTTGCACACTGCTTACTTAAATATCGCTTACTTAAATATCTTGTGGAGAAACAGCATAGTTACGTCCTTCTCTGATTTTGTTTCCTTTAATTTGTGAGACTATCTTTCAGACTTCCTATATGTAGCTGATACTCACTTCACCTGGAAGTCATCAGCAGCTAGTCTGGTGTTATCAATTTCAAGCATGAGCCTGGTGTTCTCCAAGGTAGCACTTGCAATCTGGAATATCAGTGGAGAAAAGGTTATGAAACAGACAGCATTCTGCATCTTGCACTGATAATGGTAATATGACCAGTAAAAAATTTTCGTATTAAATTATGCTAATTATGATTTGGCATCCACTGGCCCTTTGGTCAACATGAGTTTGGCATCCCCTTGAGTACTGGCTATGTAAGGAAGCCGAGGGCTAAACATTTCCTGACCTGATTAAGATATTTACCGTATTTGCTCGATTATAAGACGGTTTTTTTCAGAGTAAATGCTCTGAAAAATACCCCTCGTCTTGTAATCGGGGTCGTCTTCTAATCAGACCTCAAATGAGGTCTGACTATTAGACTAAGATCCAGATCCCCCGCATCGCTGCAGGGGACCTGGATCCTCCTGTATGGTAACCTCAGCTGCTGCCGGCGTCTATCACCGAGCGCCGGCGAAAGTGCCGGCAGCAGCCGAGGTTGCATACGCGCGTACCTTCCTGCTCCCGGGATAGCCCGCCCACTGCGGGGAAGCAGAGCCGGTTGGGGAGATTGCTGCAGGACCGGGACCCGGCGGCACTGTGCCGTCCCAAAGCAGATCCGGTAGACCTCTTCAATTTTCTGGAGGAGGCGGGGCCTAGCGGGGTCACACAGCATCATGCTGAAATCCCGTGGGAGCTGCAGCAAGCGCCTGCTGAGGCATCGCGGTGAGTGAAGTGCCTGAGTATATTAGTGTCTGGGTAGGTAGGTAAGTGTCAGAGTGGGTAGGTAAGTGTAAGTGTCTGGGTGGGTATTTTAGTGTCTGGGTATGTAAGTGTCCCCCTATATGCCACTCTGTCCCATGATATGCCTTTTAACCCCCTATATGCCAGGGTGGCATATAGGGGGTTAAAAGGCATAACATGGGGCAGAGTGGCATATAGGAGGGTATAAGGCATGCCTGGGGGCAGATGTGCATAACTGGCTGCAGATGAGCATAACTGGGGGCAGGTTGGTAAATAAAAGGAAATTAAAAACAAAAAAATAGACATGAATTATTATTTACTAGTAAAACTTTTTTCCTATAGGGTCGTCTTATAATCAGACTTTTTCTTTTTTTTCCTAAATTAATATTCAGATTTTGGGGGTCGTCTTATAATCAGGGTCGTCTTATAATCGAGCAAATACGGTATTACTCTGCGAAATGAGAGAGCATTAGTCAGCTGGTTTGGTTTTGCAGAAAAGTAGACGAATCATTTTCAACAATTGGCATCGGAGGAATAATGCATTTTTTGCTTGGGGTTGGGTACTTCAGTTGAGGAAGAGAGTCAGGATGCAGTGGTGAGCCACTTTATATTATACCTATATAGAGCACCTATATGGAGCACCAGGGGGTCATGGAACATAAATGGGGTTTCTATTTCAAACCAGTGTTTTTTGGGGGATTGTGATAAATGTAAATGTGAGTTTTGCTTTGTAGTAGTCCTGTTTCTCCTAACATAGAAATACACAATTATTCTGGCTGATATGTATGTGCTAAAACCTATTTTTATGTGAGGAATTCTGTACTTTCTATTAAAAAAAAAGCAGTAGGCTTATACAAAACTTAAACAAAAAGCAGGAGAATGCTCTATAATAAGAAACAAATTTTTGTTCTTATGCCATGAACTGACAGTTATTTTAGACTATTTTAACAGTCCATCATTTGACTTCTAATAATATACTTATGCTTCTGTAAATATAGATAAAATAGTTTCTAGACTATTTTGTGTTTATATTCTCACCTTGGAAACTTTTTTCTTTTACATTTACAATGAAAGGTATTTCTGGTAAATATTTGCAGCCAGACCCTGTGCACTGTACTAATATTAGTTTTCCGTGACTTTTCATTCTTATATAATGGTGAGACCATTCACATTTACTCAATACTATCATATTCTGATAACAGTATGCAGAAACTGTCTATAAATATAGAATAATTGACATAAAGTGATTTAATGAATTTTTCAAGTCTGCAAACTAATGTGAAATTTATGTTAGCTGTCCCAACTTAGAGAGGTTACAGGGGTGGACTATGGCAGTTGTCAAATAGAACAACTAATCCTGATAAAGTATACTTTAAAACAGTACCTTCTAGACATGACCTTCAGAAAAAAATATCATATATAGTAGATATAAAAACATATGAATAATGCCCGATGCATATGTCTCAATATACCATACATAATAGTGTTGAGTATTCTGCTTGTAGGGATTATTACTGATTATTAACTTAGGCCTGGTTAACAGGTTTTATTTTTATTCTTACCTGATTCCTGAGAGTGCTGATGGCAGTGTATTGCACACTATGATCACTCTTCACACCTCTTTCCTCTGACAGCTTCTCCCGTATCTGTTTCTCTAGATGCTCATTTGATTTTTCCAAAGCACAAACCGTCTCCAAGTAGTTGGCCAATCTATGGTTTAGATTCTGCATCAGCTCCTTCTCGTTAGATCCATTAGGCATTGCTGTAAATATGGGGATTGCAACTGAGGGTCTTGGTTTTCCACAGTAAGAAAGACTTGCTTTGGACAATTTGAAGTTTGAGGACCCCCCACAGATGGATCTAACAGAAGCCATGAGAATAATCTGCATATAAAAGAACAGATGAAATGGACCAATGATTTGTAGAGACATTTAAAATCAAGCACTGTATCACACTGATTTATATCATTTGTAACAATTATATAAAATCTCTCTTCTGCCACTGATTCCTCTTGGTATATAACCCAGCAACCTGTCAACTTTTTGTGATTCTTTATTGCATTCCCCGCGTACTTATAAGTACTCAGAAATAATTACTCCCAAGTCTCTCTCTCCTATTGTCAATGACAGAACAGTGTACCCAATGCTATATTATGCCTTGGAATTTTTGGGTCCTAAATTCATTATTTTACAATTATTAACATACTGCCACACTCTCAATTCTTCTTCTAATTTACTTAAATCACTTGCTGTTTGACTTGGAATGTCTACCCTTTGTATAATTTGCAAAAAGACATACCTTATAACTGTATTATAAAGTATGACTCCCAATGTAGATACCTGGGATATATCTCTTTAATATAAACCATACACATAAGTGACCACACTATTATAAAAACAACAAACACATAAAACATATTATCAACAAATACAGAATGTATGAGTAGATGAAATAAATCACTTTTAAATCTAGTATAGTATAAATGGCTTATGAGACATGGCATATAAAATGAAAAAGTTACCCAAAGGCAAATATATACAACCCAAAGTATAGGGCATATAAATCACCTAAATAAAAAAAATATATAAACAGTATATACCCCCAATAATCATTGTGGGAACTCTAAATAATGCCCACAAAGACAGAATAAATTCCACTGTTTGGGTTTGGATATTAAAATATGGATAAGCCAGTTTGTTGAGCGACATATAGTTAATAGAGTATAGTCAGATAAAGATCTTGTTACAAGTGGGGTACCTCAGGTATCTACATTGGGTGTGATCGCTGTTAGCAATTATATATATATATATTTGTTGATTTTTTTTTTTTGTCCGATTTTGGTGTGTTAACCACACTTTTTTTAAACGTAAGTAACACACCAAAATTGGACAGAAAAATTTGATCTCACTATTAATATATATATATGATTGCTAACAGCAATCACACTCCTATCATGCTCAGACAACAAGTGCATGCTAGAACCTGGGCATGATAGGACTGTGAATGCTGTTAACAATTATACATATATATATATATATATAGTTATTGATTTTTTTGGTATAATTTTTGTGTGTTACTTTTAATAAAAGTGGTTTTTTTTTTGTTTTGTTTTTGAAGGTGTGGGGGGGGGGTCATTTTCGGTTTCGGTCAAGTGAATGCTGAATTTTCGGTTTGGGTTCGGAATTTTCATTTCGGTGCATCCCTACTATATACTAAACTAGACACTGAAGTAGTAGGCCTACACCACATCAATGTTTGGGTTAGTATATAGTGATAGGGGTTATGCTGCATTATTGTCAATGTGTGCCTCAGTATATAGTGATAGGTGTTATGCTGTACCCCTGTCAATGTTTGCCTCAGTATTTAATGATAGTTATGCTGTACCACAGTCAATGTTTGCCTCAGTATACAATAACAGTAATCCTATACCACTATCAATGTTTGCCTCAGTATATGATAGCAGTTATGCTGTACCCCAGTCAATGTGTGCCTCAGTATATAATGATAGCAGTTATGCTGTACCCCAGTCAATGTGTGCCTCAGTATATAGTGATAGGTGTTATGCTTTACCACCGTCAATGTCTCCCTTAGTATATGATAACAGTTATCCTGTACCCCTGTCAATGTTTGCCTAGCGATAGAAGCTATGCAGTTTTAAAAAGTGTGTGCCACATACAGGATCTGCCAGGTGCCAAATACTCTAGGTACGCCCCTGATCTTAACATATAATGTACAGCCTGGAAGAAAGACGGGATACGATAGAAACATTGAAACACGTAAAAGCCATCAACATGATAAAGGAGGAGAGTTTATTTAAAATAAGAAATACTTATACCACAACAACAGGGCATAGTTTTAAATTAGAGGGGCTAATGTTTAAAACTGTCAGAAAGTATTAGGTAGAGGATTGAATTGAAAATGGACACATAATGTATGTATAAGAGAAATTATTTTGCCTAATATCATTCATAAATTGCAACACATACCCTAATAGTTGCATTTCAATGATACTAATTCTGTTTTCTTCTTCGTCTAGCATTGAAACATTCACAATACACACAAGATGCCACTACGTTATAAATCTGTGATCAGTATTCTGTTTTGCATTAATTACCAAGGAAACACACATAGTAACAATACATATTTTATTTCTTCCCTTCTATTCGTCCTTCTCTTTTGTGGTGTAAATATATAAATGCTATACATGATGGCACTATGAATAATAATACCGTATATGTGAATATAATGGGCATATTTATAAATTATGATATTGTATTAAATATCTTCTGGTAAGTAAAAAGTCCTTGGTAAACACATAGAAAACAGAGGGGGAGCATATTTAATGCTGTACTCACGTGGAATTCTACACCTAAATTTTAACCAGGGACAATATGTTCAAGGCCGATGTACAGTACAATTCAGTGGGTGAGGAGACTTTTTAAGAGAATCTCACTGATTTAACCATTCAGGGTTGACCAAGCTCTTTCTGAATCAGCTCACTAGGGTTGAACTTTTATAATGCATAGTGAAATCAATGAATTTAAACCACAAATATCATGCAAACTATCCTGTCAGCTATATCCCTCTCTTGTATGATTGTGTGCTAGTTTATTTATGAAAAGGGATAGGGTACGCAAAGAGAAATGGTGCCCACGGGTTTAATGCAGCAATATGTATAAATTAATAGTTACTCAGATGGACAGGGCATACACAAACAGTCAATTGTTTTGGATGGAGTGACCTCCACAACAACTAATACATGGGAAACACCTTATTTCAGGGAATTGCAAATTCCTTCATCTCCTGATCCATTTGCCAGTTACACTTCCTTACACAAATTACATCACAGTTCTGATGATCGCCACAGCATAAAGTCGATAAAACACAAAAAACTTATCTCCAGTATCTCCATAGCCCATATACTTAATCCTATATATCTTATTAATGCATGTTTTTTTTTGTTGCTTGATTACGATATAAACCGTTACCCTATGTAACAATGTAAAATGAAAGCATTTTATTTAGCACGTAAAAGAAGAGCTACTGTACCTTTTTGTATGCTGATCCTCACCACGCTGATTGGTAATGTATACAGTTTTTCCAGATTCACTTTATATAACACAGGAACGAGGGAGGTCTCACAAAAATTGCTTAAGTAATTTACAGTAATCTGTAATGTCAAAATGCTTTTTCAGTGAGGTCCTAACTTGGCAAAAGGGTGACTAGGGCTGTATTCACACCTACATTGTTGGTTGAGAAATGGGAGGGGGTAACATATGGAGTATCTGAGGCTTGCACAGTGCAAGGTTTAGACATTCTTTAACTATTTAATTCAGTGAAAGTGTGAAGTATTTTGCATAGCAGTAATAGGTACTTTATACTATATTATAGACATATATATGTTATTTTTCACAACATTGGATAGATGAGATGCCACTGCAGAAAACAATATGTTCAGCAATATCCCACAGGATGCACCAGCAAAAATGCTGCTTTTCTGAACAAAAAAAAGGCTCTTTTGGGGAGTTTTTCAATTTTTATTATGTGTTATGATCATACCTCCCAAGTGTCACAATTTTTGGGCATTGACCCTGCTGTCTAACTTATCTGTTTTTTACAGACCGTGGGGATCAAAGTGAGATCCTCTGACTTTCCTTGACATCCCAGAGAAGATGTGTGCTGTTGCACATTCATATTTAATTACTGGAGATAAAGTTATCCAGTGCCATTTTATGTTTTGTAATATAATATTGATGACCAGATTATTGATGAGCAAATTATCTTCGAAAGGACCACGCATTGTGGGTGCCCCCTGTCCAGTGGGGACCACCAACAGCAGTTCCTCCAACCAACCCCCTGAAACCATAGAATTCAAAAAGATGCACTAATTATACTAGTTAGTGTGCTTAAGTATTTTACTGTGTGTGTGTAAGTATGTTGCTGTGTGTCTATGTGTGTACAATGAGCTTGGCTTGGTGGCCTCAACTGTACTTTCTTATGCAGCTGTGTAGAACCATTTGAAAACACAGCAATTGCCATTGAAGATGTTCACAAAGGAGCTGCAATACATAAGGCTTTGGACATTGTCTTGCTAATCAATATACCAGTCTTACAAAATCACTAGTATGTGATATTATGTGATATACTATATCCATCTAATCTATCTGTCTATCTTTATTAATCAAGATAACATGCACATTCATTTGAGAAGCTAGAATGGTTATATGGAGATATACAAGGCATCAATGTACGTGTAACATGCATTGATGAGGTTAAAGAGGTACTTCCACAACATGCTTTAATTACAAGCATGATACAACAAAATAAATTTTCAGGTATATTGTGGTGTTTTTTGTTTTAAACAGTTTTAGTTTTTTGCATAATATCATGTTTTCATGTAGCTGCATATTAGCCATTTGTATTGTGTTCTACTTAGCACAATCTATTTGACAAACACCCTGACTCCTTATCATGCTGCTTGTCTTAAACAATATAATGGCTCATTGTGAATCAGCCAGCAGTACATTCTGAATGAAAGTCTATGTAGGAAGGTACCGGCTGAGTGTGGTGCTTGTGCATGGAGAGTCACCCAAAATATCACTGCACTGGCTGAGGAAGTCATGGACTGACGAAACGCGTCCCAGTGAGCCTATTTGAGCACTTTATTATAATATATTTTATTAATGATTAAGTGTTTTGTAGTATTTCATAAATTGTTTAAAATTTTTAATTATATACGCTATCTTGAGTGATTATTCTCCAAAAAGGGGCTTGGGACACGGCCTTAAGAGTGTCCAACGTATGCTTTATGAGCCTACATTTTTAATTTGGTGAGCAGGCTGTGAGTTTTACAGTTTTATTGGATGCAGTGATGTTTTTTGCGCTATGATGTCTCTCTTTGCTTTTTATATTCCGTGTGGTATTTGCATCAATTGAGACCGCTGAACAACCCGTATTTTTAATTTATTTTATCTTGTGGATTCTAAATTATATAAAGTGCTAAGTTAGAGGAACTCTTTCTTTTCTATTGCTTGACATTTACACTATTGCATATTTACAGAGGCGTATCTAGGGTATGGCACCTATGGCAACCGCTCGGCGCCCCTCATTCTCCTCCACGAGGCCTCTGCCTCCGTAGCGGTGCCGGCACCAGCGAGCGGCTTTTAAACGCTGTCTCTTTTTTTTTTTTTTTTTGATGCGGAGGAGAGAGAGGGGCGCCGAGCAACCACTCGGCACCCCTCGTTCTCCCCCACATCAAAAAAAAAAAAAAACAGCGTTTAAAAGCCGCTCGCTGGTGCCCGCTGCTTCAGTGCTGAGCGCCGAAATATGACGTCCCGTGCTCCCGTCGCTGGACCTCAAGGTGAGAACTACAAAGGGGGAGAGGGGTTAGGGAGTGATAAGGGAGGGAGAGGGGTTAGGGAGTGATAAGGGAGGGAGAGGGGTTAGGGAGTGATAATGGAAGGAGAGGGGTTAGGGAGTGATAATGGAAGGAGAGGGGTTAGGGAGTGATAAGGGAGGGAGAGGGGTTAGGGAGTGATAAGGGAAGGAGAGGGGTTAGAGAGTGATAAGGGAGGGAGAGTGGTTAGAGAGTGATAAGGGAGGGAGAAGGGTTAGAGAGTGATAAGGGAGGGAGAGGGGTTAGAAAGTGATAATGGAAGGAGAGGGGTTAGGGAGTGATAATAGAAGGAGAGGGGTTAGGGAGTGATAAGGGAGGGAGAGGGGTTAGGGAGTGATAAGGGAGGGAGAGGGGTTAGGGAGTGATAAGGGAGGGAGAGGGGTTAGGGAGTGATAATGGAAGGAGAGGGGTTAGGGAGTGATAATGGAAGGAGAGGGGTTAGGGAGTGATAAGGGAGGGAGAGGGGTTAGGGAGTGATAAGGGAGGGAGAGGGGTTAGGGAGTGATAAGGGAAGGAGAGGGGTTAGAGAGTGATAAGGGAGGGAGAGTGGTTAGAGAGTGATAAGGGAGGGAGAAGGGTTAGAGAGTGATAAGGGAGGGAGAGGGGTTAGAAAGTGATAAGGGAGGGAGAGGGGTTAGAAAGTGATAAGGGAGGGAGAGGGGTTAGAAAGTGATATAAGTAAAGAGTGGATTAATGTGTGCATGCATGTGGCTGAATTGTCTGAATGAGGGAGAGCATGAGTTAATGTGTGGATGAGTGGTCTGAATTAAAGTGTGAATTAGTGAGTGACTTTAAAAGTGTTTGTGTATCATAGATGTATAATTGTGGAAGGGCAAAGATGGCACTAGCAGGAGGTTTGAGCCTTGGGGACCAAGATGGCACAGGCAGGGTGTATATGGGACAAAGATGGCACAGGCTGGACTGTTTGGGGACAAAGTTGACTTGTGCTGGGCTATGTGGGGACACAGATGGCTAATCTTATATGTGTGTGTAATTTGGGTGCTGGTCAGGTTCTATGTGGGCAGTGTGGACGCCAGGGCTGGCTTTGGGGTGTGCAACCTGTGATCTATGTCTGTAATTTAGGGGGTTTTAAATATACCTTTTAATGCCGTGTTTTTATGTGAATTCCAATTGATCTATACCTGCAAAGCTGGGTTTTTGTGTTATTCTGTAGATCCATATCTGCTATGCTATATTTCCATACATTATTTATGTATACCTGCAAATACAGGGTTAATATGTCTTATTCAGTTGATTAATACCTGCAATGCTGTTTCCATGTATTTATTTGATCTATACCTGCGATGCTACGTTTCATATATTATTATTGTATACCTGCAAATACAGGATTTGTATGTCTGATTCTGTTTATTTGATATATATCAAATATCATATAAATATCATATATAGATCACAAGTGAATTTCAATTGATCTGGGTTTGTGTGTTGATCTATACCTGCTATCGGCAGCAGGGACTAATATTTATATATATATGGGCAGCAGGGGCTAATAAATGGGTTTTAGATATTTGGACAGGGGCGCAATTTCAGTGCTTGCCATAGGCGCTATTTTCAGTAGATACGCCTCTGCATATTTATTTGTGGGGGAGTTTTTATATGCACTTTTGAAGAGTTTCTCATTATAGCAGCTTATTTAAAATTATTGGTTATCATATTTTAGTTATTTTTAGCCAGCCTTTTTAACCTCTTTTAATTTGTCTACCCAAAATATCACATGACTGACAACAATGGCAGCCTCTAGGAGTGCAGGTAAAGGAAGGTTACTAGAGCCAAAGGCGATAAAACCAGGCTTCTGTCAATGCTAACGTACATTACAGTACACAGCACTTTAATTTATACTCAAGGAGAAAAATAGCAGTCTATTTCACTGATGTGTCAACTTGCCATGTGTGTGTGGAATGTTTTCCATCGGGTGATCACCCTGTCATGTTTACATTTGCTTGCTGTGTATTTATTGCTTGTGTGTAACGCCCTTAGTCTATAAGATCATTTTTCTTATCTGTCTTGAAGACCATTTGAAATGAATTTCACACACAGGATCAACATTTCCATTGTCAAATATTCTGATATTTTACGTAGCTAGGTACATAAGTCTATCATAATTTAAATAGGAACTCTCTGACTCAGGTTTTACATATCTAAATTCATTCATTAAAACTACATATTGCTGTTTTTTTGGGGGGGAGTGGGAGTCAGTGTAATCATTTTGGAGATACTTAGTTCATAACAGTGATCAGTGGCATCGCTACAGGGGGGCAATTGCCCCCCCTAGGTTATTCCTTGCCCCCCGCCGAATTTGGAACCACCGGATTGCCCGGGACAGTATGGCAATGGGACTTTAAATCACTGTCTTTTTTAATATATATTTTTATTTGACGCGGAGGAGAGAGAGGGGCGCCTAGCAAATGCTCGGCGCCTCTTATTCTCCTCCGCGAGGCCTCAACCTCCGTTGCGGTGCTGCATTTCATGCTGAGTGCCGGAATATGACGTCAGATACCGGCACTCAGCAGTGAAGCAGCTTGCGCCATGGCAGAGCAGGGAGACAGAAGCCTTGTGCTCCCGCTGCAGGACTTAAAGGTGAGTGAACTACAAATGGGGAGAAGGTAAATAGTGAGGAAGGGGAGGGAGAGGGGTTAAAAAGTGATAAGGGAGGGAGAGGGGGTAGATAGTGAGAAAGGGGGTGATGGGATAGATAGTGAGAAAGAGGATAGTAAGAATATTGAAATAAGTAGAGTGTGAATAAGTATGAATTAATGTGTGGATGCATTGTGTGAATTAGTAAGTGACTGTAAAAGTGTTTGTGTATCAGATATATAATTGTGGAAAGGCAACGATGGCACTAGCAGGGTGTTTGAGCCCTCGGGACCAAGGTGGCACAGGCAGGGTATTTATGGGACAAAGATGGCACAGGCCGGGCTGTTTGGAAACAAAGCTGACTTGTGCTGGGCTGTTTGGGGACAAAGATGGAAAATCCTATGTTTGTTATTTGGGTGCTGGTCAGGTTCTATTAGAGCAGTGTGGACACCAGGGCTGGCTTTGGAATGTGCAACCTGTGATTTATGCCTGTAATTTAGTTTTTTTTTACCTTTAATGCCATGTTTTTATGTGAATTCCAATTTTAAGGCAAGACAGGAGGCTTCCTATTTTGCATATCTTCCTTTACTCCCACCAGTAGCAGCAAAGAAAGAGTTAATAACATAAGTGGAAACAACCAATAGAAAACAATACATAGTTGGTATATAAACCCCTAAACCATCCTCCTCTTCCTCTTTCTTTGCTGCTCACCGTAGCTGCAGGTCAGTCCTCTTCCTTCTCATGTTTTATCTCCTGGTTTTTTATTGAAATATTCATCCTACTGTGAATTCTCTGGATATTTAATTATTATTATATATATATTTTTGTGCTATTTTATATTGGTTTTTTCCACGGACGCTATCGGTCCGTTTTGGGGTTTTTTCCCTCTTTTCTCCTCGTTCTCCGGGTCCCCCTTTATCCCTCCCCCCTCCCCTCGCCCTGATCCCTAGTATCCTTACTTGCTCCATTTTTTCGTCTTTTTCATCCTTTCGTCTACCGTTCGTCGTACCGTACCTTCTCTATTGCTGGCTTTTCTCCGGTCCCCTCCTTGTCTCTTTCGGATACTCCCGCATTCGGTTGTTCCGATCACACGGAGCTGCACGTCAGTCATCTCGGTTTGGCGGCAGGATCTCGCATCGCGAGATCTCGCCGCCATCTTGCTTCACCGTTTTTTTTGCGCGCTCACGGCGGCCATGTTGGTGTCCTCTCCTAGTGTGGCTTAGTTAGCGGCCATCTTGGGAGTGGCGGCTGGGTCTCGCGACGCTTATGCGAGCTCCAGTCGTCATCTTTACATTAGTTTCTACGGAGTTTTTACTAACTTACCTCATTATGTCGTGTATTCTTCATACGGAAGCGAATTTACGGATTTTCTTTCATTGTGACCATATCGGGTGAGCCCCTGCCTATCTACTTTATTGATTTTTATACAGGCCGTGTCCCTGCTTTGCACTATTATCGGCAGGCTGAGCCCCTGCTTTGTCCTCTCATTGTTTTTGGGGAATTATCGGCTATACTCTTCCTGTGGATAAAAAATGTATTATAAGTGTGCCCTATTGCTTCTACCTACCCGCCCTTTACATTATCTTTTCTCTTTTTCTCTTCAGACAGTATGTCTCAAGATAACATGCCCTCCCAGGATGCCTTTATGGCCTGGTTAGAAGCAAAATTCTCTAATTCATTGGAGTCTTTCTTTTCAAAAATGTCAACTAATCTACCCCAGGGACATCCCCCTGCCCCTCCAGGCCCCACTACTGTTCATAATCTGACAAATCTGAAGGGGAAGTTTCCGTCTCTAAGCGCCCCTGGAAGGGCAGTAGTATTTCAGCCGGCAAGCCCCAAATCCTCTGGCACTCCTATCAATGACCCACTATCCATAGTGGATGAATGGCGGGCAGATTCATCTAGCGAATCTGAAGTGTCAACTAATCTGGTCTCGTCCAGAGATTTTGACTCCGGGTTCATCCGTGAGTATTTGGTGGATGAGCCCCACCTTGCCGATACGGCTTCCACTTCCACTGACCTCCCGGTCCTCGACCCTACAGGGTCTTCTCTCTTTGACCCCACCACCATGCGCCACCCTAGGGCCACCGAGTGGGCTCCCCCCAAGCATATCGCTCTCTATTTACATAAATATTACAGAAACCTCTCCCCAAGGAGGTCCGCAATAAACTTAGAGCTGAATGCCCTCAGCCATGCATCCCTGACAAAGTTTTTCTTACCCCGAAGTTCGATCCTAACGTGGTTGCTTTGTTATACATAAATAAGAGAGATCCTAGAAAAGGATTAGAGCAAGGCCTTAAGTCAGCACAGGATAAACTCCTTTTCGAGATTGGGCTCCGCATGGACCCCCGTCTGGCCGAATTAGGCACCAAAGATCGAGAGGTGCGGCCGCCAACGGCTTACTTTTTGGAGACGCATTCGTTAAAGAATTGAATCGCCATGTATCCCTGATGACGTCTTGGAATAAGGCCAAGCTATCTATGAAGAGGGTTTTTCAAACGGGCCCCCATTTTTCTGGGAGGGCTGGACGACCGCGGGGCCGGGCTGCCAGCCGTTCATCATCCCAAGGCTCCCGGAATTTCCCTCAGACCCAGGCCTCGTACAGACCACCATACCAACAAAGGACCTTCAACCCACGTGGAGGAAATAGAGGCAGAGGCGCTCCAGGATTCCCCAGAGGACGTTCCAGTTTTGGTAAGTCCAATTGTTTCTTATCCTTTTTCCCTCTATGGGTTGGGGGCCGTATATCTCGTTTTTTCCACAACTGGGTGTGGATTTCGTCAGACCCATGGATCCTCCATACGGTCCAGGGTTTCCAGATAGACTTCGTCTCTCCCCCTTTTAACTACGCAGACCTCGCCCCTCAAACGGATCTTTGACCGACCAGGCTTTGATAGAGACAGAGCTTCGCGCCTTAAGCGACAAAGGGGCTATTCAACGGGCTTCAGGCCCCATTGGCTTCCTGAGTTCTATCTTCCTAGTACGCAAGCGCACCAGAGACTTCCGCCCTGTGATCAATCTCCGGGCTCTCAACGCCTTTGTATTTTATCGCCATTTACTCTGAAATCTGAACTCGTCCCAAGCCAACACATCCTCTTCTTGGGTTTCGAAATAGACTCACAGGCGGTCATGCTTTGACTCCCGAGGTCCAAAATAGTCTCTATTCGGAAAGAGATCCGGGCTCTTCTTCGCCGAGATTCTTGCTCCCTCCGTCTCTTAGCTCGGGTGGTAGGTCTCCTCTCGTCCTCCATTCAGGCGATCTTCCCCACTCCTTTCCATTATTGAGCTCTTCAGCGCCTCAAGGCTCACCACTTGAGGAAGACTCCTTCTTATGACCAGGTGGTTCAGCTGACACTAGAGGTGTGTCAGGAGCTTCGCTGGTGGCTACGCCACATGGAAGCTTGGAACGGCCGAGTGATCTTCGGTACTCAGCCGGATTTCATCCTCGAATCCGACGCCAGTTTACTAGGTTGGGGCGCAGCCTCCGACTCAGAGGCGACCGGAGGCCGCTGGTTTCCGGAGGAACGCTCGCTCCATATCAACTGTCTGGAGTTGATTGCAGGTTCATTCGCGATCAGGAGCCTGGTCAAAGACCGTTCGGATTGTTGTCTCCTTCTTCGGATGGACAACATTTCAGCAGTGCGATATATCAACCGTTTGGGGGGCACTCGATCCAAACGCCTCACGGAAGTAACGAAGGACATCTTCGAATTCTGTCTCGCACGCAATATCACTCTGCAAGCGGAATACCTCCCGGGGGTCGAGAATCTCCTAGCGGACTGGTTCTCCACACACTGGCGGGATGCAAGCGACTGGAGACTCCACAGTCAGGTCTTCCAGGATCTCCAACGTCGGAGAGGCCCTTTTCACCTGGACCTGTTTGCGTCCAGGACAAATCGCCAGACGGAAGACTTTTACAGCTGGCTCCCAGACCCGGAGGCACTGGCGACGGACGCCTTCATGCAGGTGTGGCCAACATTGGGTTTCCCCCTTTCGCCCTCATTTTGAGGGTTATCCATCACCTGTGTCGCAACGGGGGCTCTCTGGTTCTGGTGACCCCCCTCTGGCATGCACAGCCATGGTTTCCAGCCCTGTTACAGGTATCTGTCCGGGACCCTCTGGCTCTCCCGTCCTTACCTACTTTGCTGTCGGGCCCGGAGGGCCAAATCCACCCTCTCATTCAGGAAGGACGTCTCCTCCTGGTAGCGTGGGCGATTTCGGGGGACTCCAATCAGGCTCGGGCCTATCGGAGGCAGATCAATCCCTACTGCGCGAATCTTGGGCTCCAGGTACCAGAAAGTCGTACCGGGCAGCTTGGCGAGTCTGGGCTACTTGGTGTTTGGGATGGCAAGTGGATCCCCATTTGGCCCCTCTAGATTACGTTCTCAATTTTTGGCCGGATTTATTTTCCTCGGGTACATCTTACCGCACGATTAATGTTTTCCGGTCGGCCATTTCAGGTGAACCAGTCGGTAAGGCTCCCTTGGTCTGCCTTATTTTCGCCCGGTATCTTCCGCGGCAGTGGCATTGGTTTCAAGCGTTAAAAATGCAAAATAGGAAGCCTCCTGTCTTGCCTTAAAATTGGAAATTATTCTAGCCTTGGTGCATGAATAATTATATTTTTAATAAAGACAGGAGGCGAGTATTTTCCCTCCCGTCCCTCCCGAGCCTTTGGGTAAGTTGATTGGGTTTTTAAATTTACCATGTTCGGAAGGATCTGGTCCTGTTATGTTTTTCTCTTTGTTTCAGCTTGATGTCATCTCCGCGAGTTAGCGACTCGGGTACCTGTTTTGAGCTCTGTTGGCTGAATACGGCGTTCTAGTTTGGTTCTACGCTGCCAGCCGGTTTGGATGACGTTTCTTCAGTCCGGTTCACAGCGACGAAAGAGGAAGAGGAGGATGGTTTAGGGGTTTATATACCACCTATGTATTGTTTTCTATTGGTTGTTTCCACTTATGTTATTAACTCTTTCTTTGCTGCTACTGGTGGGAGTAAAGGAAGATATGCAAAATACTCCCCTCCTGTATTTATTAAAATTAGAATTATTCATGCACCAAGGCTAGAATAATTTCCAATTGATCTATACCTGCAAAGCTGGGTTTTTGTGTTATTCTATAGATGCATATCTGCTTTGCTATGTTTCCATACATTATTTATGTATACCTGCAAATACAGGGTTTGTATGTCTTATTCAATTGATCAATACCTGCAATGCTGTTTCCATGTATTTGATCTATACCCTCAGTGCTGAGTTTACATGTGCTTTCCAGTTGATCTATACCTGCTATGTTTCCATACATTACTATTGTATACCTGCAAATACAGGATTTGTATGTCTGATTCTGATTATTTGATTTATACCTTCAGTGCTGAGATCACAAGTGAATATCAATTGATCTATACATGCAATGCTGGGTTTGTGTGTTAATGTGTTGATCTATACCTGCTATCGGCAGCAGAGTCTAATATTAATATATATATCGCCAGTAGGGTCTAATATTAATACATATCAGCAGCATGATCTAATATTAACCCCTTAAGGACCGGGCTCGTTTTTTCTTTTTGTACCCTGTGGGACCGAGGCTGTTTTAATACTTTTGTGGTGCTTGTGTTCAGCTGTAATTTACTCCTCACCCATTTAGTGTACCCACATAAGTTATATATTGTTTTTTTCAGGACAAGATGGACTTTCTTCAGATACCATTATTTTGATCGTATCATCTTATTTACTATAAAAAAAATAAAAAAAACATGGTGAAAAATTGAAAAAAAACACATTTTATGACTTTTATTTGAAAAATCTTTTACTCACCTAAAAAAGCAAGTAAAAAAACTAGCTAAATAGATTCTACTACTTGTCCTGAGTTTAGAAATACCCAATGTTTTTATGTTTTTTTGCTGTTTTTTGTAAGTTATAGGGCAATAAGTACAAGCAGCATTTTATGATTTCAAAACCTTTTTTAAAAAATCTGGTCAGTCTGCCTCCATCTCCTCTTTGGAACATCTTTGAAGCCAGTTAACTCAATTTAACCCATTCAAACCATATATTTTTAAAAACTAGACACCCCAGGGTATTTCAAATGCTGTTATTTTAACCCTTTCCATGCACCAATTATACAACTACACTTTGTCAAACTTTGTAATAGTAATTTTTTTTATTTTTTTTCACACAAATTGTACTTTAGTTATAGATATACAGGTTCTGGTATATGTCACTGTCAAACAACACCCCAATGTGTGTTCAGGAACATCTCCTAAGTACAGCGATACCCCACATGCATGGGTTTGTCAGATTGTTTGGCTGGTAAAAGGCTACTTTTGGGGCATGTGTAATTCAGGTGGTCATTTGGTCATTCTGCCTCCATCTCCTCTTTGGAATATCTTTGAATCTGGTTAACTAAATTTAACCCCGTCAAACCATATATTTTTGAAAACTAGACACCCCAGGGTATTCAAATTGCTGTTATTTTAACCCTTTCCATGCACCAATTATACAACTACACTTTGTCAAACTTTGTAATAGTAATTTGTTTTATTTATTTTTTTCACACAAATTGTACTTTAGTTATAGATATACAGGCTCTGGTATATGTCACTGTCAAACAACACCCCAATGTGTGTTCAGGAACATCTCCTGAGTGCAGTGATACCTGACATGCATGGGTTTGTCGTGTTGTTTGAGATTTAAAATGCCACATTTGGGAAGTGCGCTTTTTTTCTCCATTTTGGTCAGTCTGTACCTATGCCCTATCTTTGAGCTCTGCCACTCCAATTTACCCCATCAGCCATTTTTTTTTATATTAGACACCCCTTGGGTATTTGAAGTGCTTTTATTTTAACTCTTTGTTGAGATTTTTGAGAAATTTTAGCACTTGCTCAAAATAATAAACTTTATTTTTTATTTTATTTTTTTTACACATTTTGCTGGTACTGGATGGTTCATCTAGTGACATCACTGCATAATTATTTTTAAATGTTAGCACTTTTTTTAAAATTATTTTTTGAATATTTTACTAATCACGTTGTGATTAGAAAGCTGGGCTCCATTGACTTGCATGGTTGAGTGCAGTACCTGTATTCAACCTGCAAGTGGAGCCAGAGTTCTCTAGAGGGTCTGGAGACCATCTAGCAAACTTTTTACTGGTTTTTTTCCCGGGCCGCCGCCATCTTGCTGATGGCGAAGATCACCGGCAGCTGCGGCTGTAACCGCTCTCCGGAGCGGTCACAGCCCATCCAGAGGTAAGTGTTTGGTGTCGCTGGATGCCTCCTGATTGAGGCATTCCAGCGACACCATTTCGTTGATCGCCTCCTAAACACTTTTAAAACGGGCGATGTATGGCGGCTGTTGACGCCCCGGGGAGGGGCCAGACATGGCCCCCGATGCCGATCTCGGCCTCGCTGAATGCCTCGACATCGAGGCATTACAGTAACGCCGTTTAAGCGAAGAAAATGATCGTTGATCACTTTCTAAGCTTATTTAATTTTTTGACGGTTCAGGACCGTCAAAGGTCGTTAAGCGACCGTTTTTCCATGAACCGGCAAAGGTCGTTAAGGGGTTAAAGAAACTGCCAGTTCAGCTGTTATTTTAAAATCATATTTCAATCATAGTCTTTACTTCAAAGAGAAGTACCGTATTTGCTCGATTATAAGACAAGGTTTTTTTCAGAGCAAATGCTCTGAAAAATACCCCTCGTCTTATAATCGGGGTCGTCTTATAATCAGACCTCAAATAGGTCTGACTATGAGACGACTAAGATCCAGATCCCCCGCAGCTGCAGGGGACCTGGATCCTCCTGTCTCCCCCCCCCCCCGCCCCACTTACCTGTACTTCTGAGTCCCCGGTGTGTAGCTGGGGCAGGGTGTAGATGTCTACGCGATTCGCGTAGACAACTTCCCCTGCAGCAGGAAGGAGGATCTAGCCACGCCTCCTTTCGGCTGCAGCGTAAGTGCGTGGGATCTACACGCTGCCCCGCCTACATGACAGGGAAGTCAGAAGCACCGGTAAGTTTGGGGGGGTGCCGGGGGAGTGTTAAATGGGGGGCATAAGGCATTTCTGGAGGCAGAGTGCTCTGTGAAATGCCTTTTAACCCCCTTAATGCCACTCTGCCTCCAGAAATGCCTTTTTAACCCTCTATACGCCACTCTGCCTCCTGAATGCCTTAAACCTCCCTATATGCCACTCTTCCCCATAATATGCCTTTTAACCCTCTAAATGCCAGAGTGGCATAGAGGGGTATAAGGCATTTCCGGAGGCAGAGTGGCACATAGGGGGTCAAAAGGCATATCATGGGACACAGTGGCATTTAGAATTTAGAGGGTTAAAAGGCATATCATGGGGCACAGTGGCATATAGGGGGTATAAGGCATTTCTGGGGCAGATGTGCATAACTGGGGGGCAGGTTGTAAAATAGAAGGAAATAAAACCAAAATATTTTTTTCAATCATAGCTTTTATTTAAAAAAATAGTTTAGATGAATTAACATTTACTGGTAAAACTTTTTTCCTATAGGGTCGTCTTATATTTAGGCTTTTTCTTTTTTTCCTAAATTAATATTCAGATTTGGGGGGTCGTCTTATAATCAGGTTCGTCCTATAATCGGGCAGATATGATACTTATTATGTAGTTAAAAATGCACATCTAACGCGTATATGTGATGGGGCCATCACAAAAATAATAAAGGGGCTTGCTGGGGGCATTAATACAAATAGGGATGGCTGGAGGCGATCATACAAGGGTGTGGGGGCACCACATTAATCAATACTAAAAGGGTGCTGGCTGAGGCATCAATACACAGTGGGGAAAATCCATCCTGATGTAGGTGTCTGGGTCATAGATAGTGTCCTGCTGTTTGTGTGTTTTTGGTTATTAGTGTAGCAGAACCTGTCCTGGTGTGTGTGTATGGGTGTTGGTGTGGCAGCGCCTGTCCTGGTGTGTGTGTTTGGGTGTCGGTGTGGCAGAGTCTGTCCTGGTGTGTGTGTCTGGGTGTCTGTGTGGCAGAGCAGCAGAGCCTGTCCTACTGTGTGTGTTTGGGTGTCGGTGTGGCAGAGCCTGTCCTGGTGTGTGTTTGGGTGTCGGTGTAGCAGAGCCTGTTCTGGTGTGTGTGTGTTTGGGTGTTGGTGTGGCAAAGCCTCTCCTGGTGTTTGGGTGTAGCAGAGCTTGTCCTGGTGTGTGTGTCTGGGTGTGTGTGTTTGGGTGTTAGTGTGACAGAGCCTGTCATGGTCTGTGTGTTCGGGTGTTAGCGTGGCAGAGCCTGTCCTGGTGTGTGTGTTTGGGTGTTAGTGTGGCAGAGCCTGTCCTGGTGTGTGTGTTTTTTCAGTGGTATGATTTAATGGTGGAAATTATTAATGCCCCCTCCAGTTTTGACTGTAGTATCTTATGTGCCCCCTTCCTATATATTGTTTCTAGAGTCGCAACTGACAGTGATACAAGGCATATATATATATATATATATATATATATATATGTATCATATACATTATATATATCTTATATATCAACACGGTAGATTGGATTGTGACACACATATCAGTACAAGTACTGGGATCTATAGAACTGCAAGGCACTCAAGAAAAACAGGGAGCCACCATATATACAACATATAAAATGGCCTAGCCACTGAACCATAAATGAATCTGGGTTTCTCCGCATAGATAATACAAATTGGTTGATACCAGAGGTGGCCCCTACAGGTGACCAATAGAGTCGCTCGTACGGCCCTTTAACTCCTCGCTGCGAACCTACGGATTTGCACTCCCGTGAACCCCTGCAATGCTGCGTACATAAGGTAGGCTAGATGGGGAAGGGATCAGGGAGATTAGTAAACGAAGGCGAACGCGAAGATTCTTCATGTTGTGTGTCTTCGTCTTCGTATACGTTTTCCCGAAGCCATGTTTGTTTCTTTGGTAATCAGGCTGAACAACAAAAATGCACCCTTCCTGTTTGTTTTCATGTTCGCCCAAATATGAATGCGCAAGTCTAATGATTACTTACAAATAATTCATGTCCACCACATCTTTTATATACCAGCCTCTTTGTATTAAAATACAGGACAAGTTTACTCATTATCTTATGAGTACAGTATATGACTAAGTAGGGATATTATATATTTCATGAAAAAGAAGTATTTAGTAATAGACAGAAATTAATTTCTGTTTTTAGTTGTATTGTGATCCTACTTTATGACCCTCGTGTTTCATCAAAATTTGACACTGATAGCATGACTTAATCCAACAATTGATTCTAATGCTTCCTAACCTCGCTGTGTTAAGTTTAACACAGTGCTGATATAAATCTCAAATGTATTTTGTTATCTTAAAAACCCTGTGTTTAAACTGATTAATTTAACCCCTTGGGGTTCCATTGGTAAATTTTCCCCCCTAGGAGGCCAGGACATTTTTACTTCCATATAGTCACAACAAACAACTTTGAAATAAATAAACATATTTTTTCTTACACAACAAATACAGCACCAGGATATATGATGACATATAAGATAAATATGTTGAATGTGACAGCCACTTCATAGCCTGTCCTACTGTGCATCCCCGCTTAGGAACATCACTAGTTTTAGCTCTCTTGCACCATTACAGGGGATAAATCTCCATCATCATAATCAGTCTGATCCTGGCCAAAGGGCAGTCAAGAACTGCAATGTGAGGCAAATTTTGCATTCGCAAAAGAACCAACAAACCACAGATATATGATTCGGCCTACGTTGGCCTCATAAGTGGGACACGCTTGGTATCCCTCTAAGCACAAGAGAGCATTGAGGTCCATATCTAGATTCACCTTCTCACTTGGGGTGAGCTCCAAGAGATCCCCAAAGGGTAAAATATCATACAAGACAAATATGTAATGCTTAATCATGAACGGACAGCTGCCTCATAGCCTGTCCTTTGGTGGATCGTTGGATGAGAGCATCTTATCCCCCTTTTTTCTGCCTGACTCCATTCTTACCTACCTATTCTCTGTTAATTTGGGAAGTGCTGAATTGAAGACATTTTTTTAATGGAAAATTGATGATACCATGGAAAGTGCACAAGTGAAACAGACCTATATCACTCATATAAGTGTTATATCTGAAATAAGCCATGTCTAAGGGTTGTGCATAGGAGAAGGTACATATGAATGGGTGAAGAAGTGGAAGAAGTGATGTCATTGCTTCACCCTTTTCTTAAGATGACTGTGTCATTTGATTTAGTGCTTTTCTGAATGTCCTGTTATCAAAAATCTATAAAAATTAGTTTTAAAAAAAAAAGGTTTTGCTTTCTTGTGCCATTACAGAAGAAAAATCTCCATTAGGGCTGCAACAAATGATTATTTTCATAATCGATTAGTTGGCCGATTATTTTTTCGATTAATCGAATAATCGGATAAAAAAATGAATGTAAATTTTTTATTTATTTAAAATAATTTAATACAAATAACAAATGATGTTAAATACAAACAGCAGAATAAAAAAAAACTTTGATAAAATGCATTTCTTGTCTTTATTTCCCAACCAGACCCCCCAATGTATGCACATTTGAGCCCAGGCATGCCACGCTGCCTCCCACATATACCACTCCACGCTGCCTCCCACATATGCCACGCCACGCTGCCTCCCACATACGCCACTCCACGCTGCCTCCCACATACGCCACTCCACGCTGCCTCCCACATATGCCACTGTACCTGATATGCCTTATACCCCCTGATACACCACTCCATCCTCCCCAGACATGCCACACTGCCTCCCAGACATGCCACGCTGCCATCTCCACATATGCCACTCCACTCTACCCCCAAATATGCCACTGTGCCCCCAGATATGCCTTATACACCCTGATACACCACTCCGTCCTCCCCGGACATGCCACACTGCCCTCCCAACATATGCCTTATATACTGTATATGCCTTATACCCCCAGATATGTCACTCCGTCCTCCCCAGATATGCCTTATACCCCCCCCGATATCTCATAGTCCACTCATAGAGTCACAGACCCGTTCGCATCACACTGACACCATACTTTTATAAATAAGTACTGGGTTAATCTTCACTGCCCCCAGGATTTAGATTCCCATTAGTTTGCCCCCCTTTATCTCTAACTGCACCTTAAGTTAACTTTATTAAATTAATCAAATTAACCCTCAGTCCTCATCATTAAATTAACCCTAAACACCCCATTAACCATAACTGCCCCTAAATTAACCCTAAATACCCCATTAACCACAACTGCCTCAAATTAACCCCAAACACCCCATTAACCACAGCTGCTCCTAAATTAACCCTAAACACCCTATTAACCATAACTGCCCCTAAATTAACCCCCACCTCCCCTAACTTTCAGTAGCCCAAATATTAATTTTATACTTACAGTTAGATGAGTGTCACAGCCATGTGGTTCTGGAGAAGGAAGGGGCGGGGCCAGTTGTCACAGTGATTACAGGGAGGGACTGGTAGGTAGGAGCTGCTGCTGTGAGTCACTGGAAATTTTCACAGAAAATGTGGTTCAAAGAGGGTCCAGTAAATGTAACAGGTGCTGCTTATTAAGTATTAGCAAATACAGCAAAGACTTTACTGCATTAAATAAAAGTCTGTGGACCTCAAGCTTCTTCTGCTGGGAGGCTGTTCCACATATCCACCACCCTCTCACTAAAGTAGGTCTTCCCTACATTAAGTAGAATGTAAAAATATCAGGGGAGCATAACTAATATGCAAATGACAATTTATGATTTCAGTGCCTGTAAGAATTTTCCTCTACAGACAAGAAACTGTTGTATTATAATTTAAGTCAGGAGGCACCATCAGGACTGAGGGACAGAGAGAGATAGAGAGAGGGGCATTTTTTGGGCAACAAATTTCATTTCTGAATGAAAAAAGCCTCCCATTTACCAAAGCTTAAAAAATGTAATTTGTTGTTTGAAAACTAACGAACCAAAAACAAACAAAAAATTAGTCCAATATTATTTTAGGCCCCATGCACAAGTGTGTAATCTCATCAGTCACAGTGTTCCTGAATGGCAAACAAAAAATACAGTCACCCTAGATGTCTGTGCCTACAAACAGCTTGTCTTCTCCGTATTTGCACCCAGATACTTTATCTGAGGCATCTTTGCCACCAAAAAGACTGAGTATGGCTGGTGGTGCTGAGTGGGGGATCATCTGGGTAGGGGGGCCCACTACTACTACTACTACTGGTGCTGCTGGATCTCCTTCACTTTCCTTACTCTGGAGGAACCTTTTTTTAATTTTTATAATATTGAGGAAATTTAGTCCTGCTCCAAGGGGATGCATGTGCTATTGCCTGCATGCCCATTCCCAGTGCTCTACTACATTACATTTTTTTTATAAAGCGCCAGCAGATTCCATAGTACTGTTACAATCAGTGGGATAATTTTAAACCAACAACAACTGGTACAAAAGGGGGCGCTCCAGTAGCAAGCTTACAATCTAGTCGGGAAGCAAAACACTAGGAGAGGACTGCATAAATGGGGATGAGTTAATCGGGGTTCGGGTGATCTGTTAAAATTGTTGCTTGTACGGATGGCTGAGAGTATTGGGAAGAAAGGTTGTACCTTCTAGAAAAAGGTGGATTTTCAGAGAGCTTTTGAAAGTTGTGTACGGAGAAAGGAACAAAGAGGGCGGTTAGGGGTTTAAGCTCGTTTGAGCAGGGCCCTCCTCACCTGTCGTCTCTGTAAGTCAAATTGTTATGTTACATACTACTTGTTATGTCCTGTCCACCCATTGTACAGTGCTATGGAATTTGATGGTGCTATATAAAACAAATAATAATAAATAATAATAATTTGGATAGGAGGGTAGAGATATAAGGGGTTGCAGAGTTGTGAAGGGCTCTGTAGTTAGGGTCAGAAGTTAGTAGGAATACCCCCGAATCCTTTTCGAATCGAAAAATGTCCAAGCCTAATGGTCAGTGAACAAAGTGTGTTAGCCCGAAAATGAACCCTAAAAAAAAGAAATGAAAATCTTGTCCGCATCGATTGTACATCAAGTATTTAGGGATTAAATGAACCTTGTGTTTTACCCAAATGTATGCTATGAATTATCAGGCTAATTGGAATAGGATAATGAAAGACCTTAAAGATTTGGCCAAATTTGACATCTGCTGGCTAGGCAGAGTAGTTGATGACAGAGATAAAGTGCAATGTGCCACACAGTAAAAAAAAAATCAAATACCCACAATGTAAACACAGCCATCCTAGACACTCCTGTCAGTGTCCAAATAATACAAATCTCAAAGCAATGGATTGCGCAGGATCCTATGTATAAAAAAAACAAATCATAGTGTAATACATAAAGTGAATATAAATAGTTAATAAGATGCACTCACAAGTGTAGGTACAATAATAGCTTCAACCACGGAATAGGTTGTATAGTGAGAGGTATTAGCAGTATAAAGAGGGAAGTGCTAATGGTGAGCAGGGGCGTGCCTAGAGTATTTGGCATCCGAGGCAGATCCTGTATGTGGCACCCCCTCCCCATGCAAAACAAGAATATTTATTTCACAAATTTTTCAACTGGAAAAAACTAGAAATCTGAAAAAATGAATTATTAACTGGTTCTGCCACCTCTGCCCCTGAAGCAGCCTAGTTGTGCCTCCTCAGCCTCTGAAGCAGCCTGCCAGTGCCAACTCTGCCCCTAAAGCAACCTGCCTGTGCCAACTCTATCCCCTAAACAGCCTGCCTGTGCCACCTCGTTACCCCTAAACAGCCTGCCTGTCCCATTTCTGTCCCCCTGAAGCAACCTGCCTGTGCCACCTCTATCCCCTAAACAGCCTGCCTGTGCCACCTCTGCCACCCTAAACAGCCTGCCTGCCCCATTTCTGCCCCTAAACAATTACTTAATTCACTCATTGATTCATTCACCCGTTCACTATTCCGCACCCCCTTACCTATCTTGCAGATCACTGGTCCGGGGGCCGGCCAATCATCACTGGGGCCACACAGACGTCTATCCAGCCCGATGGCTCACTGCTCTCTGCTCCCCTTTTGCCCCTCTTAGGTACGCTACTGCTGGTGAGGATACTTTGCAGTGAGTTAAGAAAATGGTTACTAAACTGGTTCATGGATTGCAGGAAAAAAACAAGAAAAGTTAACAAATCTTAGCATGTATACCTTAGAAGAAAGGCATGACAGGGGGATATGATAGAAACATTTAAATACATAAAGGAGGAGAGTATATTTAAAAGAAGAAAAACTACCGCAACAAGATGACATTCTTAAATTTGAGGGGCAAAAGTTTAAAAGTTATATCAGGAAATATCACCTTACTTAGAGGGTAGTAGATGTATGGAATAGTCTTCCAGCAGAGGTGGTAGAGGTTAGTAATGTGAAGTAATTTAAGCCTGCATGGGATAGGCATAAAGCTATTCTATAAAGCTATATATAAGATAAGGCCAGGGACTAAGGAAAGTATTCAGAAATTGGGTACACTGGATGGTTCTTTTCTGCCGACACATTCTATGTTTATATGTTACTGAATGCAAATTGTGAGGTTTTTTTGCAGAAATGTTTGTGAAAATTAGACTTGTGCATTCAGATTTGGCTGAATTGCACATTTACAGAATTTTGGTAAATTCTGCAATTTGTATGAAGGCCCGACACGAGGCCAGACCTCCACGAATCGTAAAATGAAGCAAAAAGCTTAAAATTTTGATCTGAATTGTGGAATTGTGTAGGTCCACATTCACTCACACTCTCCTTCACTCTCATACTCTCAATGTTTCCCTACCTTCTCTGCCAAGCACTTCCACTGACTGCTTCTGCATCTTCTTCTATCTTCTCGCTTCTCATCTCTATTCTGTCTTCAACCTTCAATCCTTAATCTCCCATCTGCATAAAATATGCTTATGTGCACCAAGATAAATATCCTGGGTTGTCCATTTTTCATAAATATGTACACTCCCTGGCCACTTTATTAGGTACACATGTTCAAATAGCTAATCAGCCAATAACAGGGCAGCAAGTCAATGAATTTAGGCATGAAGACGTGGTCAAGACAACTTGCTGAAGTTCAAACCGAGCATGAGAATGGGGAAGAAAGGGGATTTAAATGACTTTGAACGTGGCATGGTTGTTGGTGCCAGATTGGCTGGTCTGAGTATTTCAGAAACTGCTGATCTACTGGGATTTATACGCACAAACACCTCTAAGGTTTAAAGAGAATGGTCCGAAAAAGAGAAAATATCCAGTGAGCGGCAGTTGTGTGGATGAAAATGCCTCGTTGATGTCAGAGGTCAGAGGAGAATGGGCAGACTGGTTCAAGATGACAGAAAGGCAACAGTAACTCAAATAACCACTAATTACAACCAAGGTATGTAGAATACCATCTCTGAAAGGACAACACGTCAAACCTTGAAGCAGATGGGCTACAGCAGCAGAAAACCACACCAGGTGCCACTCCTGTCAGCTCTTAACAGGAAACAGAGGCTAAGATTGGCACAGGCTCACCAAAATTGGACAATGGAAGACTGGAAGAACGTTGCCTGGTCTGATGAGTCTTGATTCCAGCTGCGTCATTCAGATGGCAAGGTCAGACTTTGGTGTAAACATGAAAGCATGGATCAATCCTGCCTTGTATCAATGGTTCAGGCTGGGGTGGTGTAATGGTGTGTAGGACATTTTCTTGGCATACTTTAGGCCCCTAAGTACCAACTGAGCATTGTTTAAACGCGACAGTTTACCTGAGTATTGTTACTGATCATGTCCATCCCTTTATGACCACATTGTACCCATCTTCTGATGGCTTACTGATGGATTGCTATGTGAATAGTATCACTTAAGCTCATTTCCATATTTCTCAATACAGGGCTTTGCAGTAAATAATATTCACTATATGTGTCATCCCTTACATAGTCACCAATTCTGGGCATTCATGGATTATTTTTCATTGGCACTCGGGAGAACACGCCGGAGTTGGCATTGTAATAGACATTTTACTAAATGTCCCACAGACACCAATAACTTTCACAACCCAGATCAAGGACATTGGAGTCCTTATACACCTGACTTCCCGCCCTCTATGGCCAAGTAACGCATCGCTGTAATATACGCTGCTGCCATCTAGTGGTCTATTTATGAAAAGGTTGGTAACCCTTGTTTTAATTTTAATATTAGGATATCCTTTCTACTTTTTTAAATTTGTGTTAGCTTGCAAAACATACTATGTTTCCTTTATAGTTATTAATGACCATCCATAGTATCAATACAAGATAGTAAAAAAGGTAAATATCTTCATCATAAAGATTTCTATAATCCAGATTGTTTCTGGAGGTTTATAGTTAAGTGCCACAAGCATGTCCAGTGTGTTGATGTAGCCTGGAAACCATATAAAAAAATATTGGTGATTTTTTTAAATATAAGGTTTACATTTTGAAATCCAGTTACCAATTCATCCCAACACTTATCATCAATGATTGTGCCTCCCCTCCTCCTGCACCCACTGCTCTTACCTGCCAACTTTGCTGTGTGGTGCTGTCAGCCAGTGTCCACAGGGATTGCCTGATTATACTCATACTAGATGCACATGATTTTCTTAGATGGGACAAAAAATCCCTTTATGACTTCATGGACAGTCAGAAAATCCTTAGATCTGTGGTCACCACATTGATAGGTAGTGCATTTCAAAGCTTCAAGCTCCTTTGAACAAAGTCTTTAAAATAGAACTGTGGGTCCTATAATCTGAATACATGTTCTCTTAGTATGAGTTTTGTCACCTGCTAGGGCATCACAGGCCTTAAACACATTTGTAAATTTTGAGAAGGTCGTCCCTATTGCTTTTCTAGGCATAATAAATCCAGCCAATTTTTTTCTCATAACTAAAATCCCCCATTCAGTGGCGTCGGCAGGGGGGGCCATGGCCCCCCCCTACATCATGCTGTGCCCCCCCAATTGAAACGCCGTCTTTTTTTTTTTTTTAATAGACCCGGAGGAGAGAGTGAGAGGCGCCGAGCGGTTGCTGAGGAATAAGTTCTCAGCAACCGTTCAGCGCCTCTCACTCTTCTCCGCGACCGCGAGGCCTCTGCCTTGTTCGCAGTGCCGGCATTTCAAGCCGAGCGCCGGTATATGTCGTCATATCCGGCGCCCAGCAGTGAAGCCGGCAGAACCAGGGATACAGAGACCTCGCGATCTCACCGCTGGACAAGCCCAAGGTAAGTGAACTTCAAAGCGGGGGGTTAGAAAGTTAGGAGGGGGTTAGAGAGTCAGAAGAGGTAGATAGGAAGTGAGAAGGGGTAGATAGGGATAGATTGGGAGGGAGATGGGGGTAGATGGGATAGATTGGGAGGGAGAGGGGGTAGATGGGATAGATTGGGAGGGGGTAGATGGGATAGATTGGGAGGGGGTAGATGGGATAGATTGGGAGGGAGAGGGGGGTAGATGGGATAGATTTGGAGGGAGAGGGGGGTAGATGGCATAGATTGGGAGGGAGAGGGGGGTAGATGGGATAGATTGGGAGGGAGAGGGGGATAGATGGGGAGGGAGATGGGGTAGATGGGATAGATTGGGAGGGAGAGGGAGTAGATGGGATAGATTGGGAGGGAGATGGGGTAGATGGGATACATTGGGAGGGAGAGGGGATAGTTAGGATTGATTGGGAGGGAGAGGGGGGTACATAGGATAGATTGGGAGGCAGATGTGGTAGATAGGATAGATTGGGAGGGAGAGGGGGTAGATAGGATAGATTAGGAGGGAGAGGTCTTTATGGGACAAAAATGGCGTACGTTCAGCTGTTTGGGGACAAAGTTGACACAATGTGTAATTTGGGTGCTGGTCAGGTTCTATGTGGGCAATATGGACGCCAGGGTTGGCTTTGGGGTGTGTGACCAGTGATCTATGCCTGTAATTTAGGGGGTTTTATCTATACCTTTAATGCAGAGTTTATATGTAATTTCCAATTGATTTATATCTGCATAGCTGGGTTTTGTGTCATTCTGTTCATCTGTATCGGTTATATTTCCATACATTATTAATGTTTACCTGCAAATATAGGATTTGCATGTCTTATTCAGTTGATCAATACCTGAAGTGCTGTTTCCATGTGTTGATTATTTGATCTAAACCTTCAGTGCTGAGTGTACATGTGATTTCCAGTTGATAAATACCTGCAATGCTGGGTTTGTGTGTTCTGTTGGTTTATACCTGCAATGCTATGTTTCCATACATTATTTATGTATACCTGCAAATACAATTTTTTTTTTAATCTCATTCAGTTGCATGTGCTGTTTCCATGTGTTGTTTATTTGATCTATACCTGAACTACAGGGTGTAAGTAAAAAAGCGCTATGGTTTAGTGAATGAGGGGACAAAGGGACTCTGGGGATGATTACAGGGGAGAGGACCTCTCAATGTAACGGTGCAGGACTGACTCTCGCGGTCTTCCCCTGATTTGCAGTCAGTGTGGGAAATATTTTTTTTTTTAGTATGGTAGCAGAAGGAGTGATTGCATGCAAGGAAGCGTTGAGCGGGGCCCAAGGAAATGCTTGGGTAGGGTCCAATTTTTTCACTATAAAATATATTGGCAGCAGGGTCTAATATTTATATATATATTTGCAGCAGGGGCAAATATTTATATATGTTTTGGCAGCAGGGGCTAATATTTATTTATATACTGGCAACAGGGTCTAATATTAATATATATTGGCTGCAGGGGCTAATATTAATATATATAGGAAGCAGGGACTAATACTATATATATCGGCAGCAGGGTTCAATATTAATATATATCAGCAGCAGGGGCTAATATTAATATGTATCAACAGCAGGGGCTAATATATATTGGCAGCAGGAGCTAATATTAACATATATTGGCAGCAGGGGCTAATATTAATATTTATTGGCAGCAGGGTCTAGTATTTATATATATATCGGCAGCAGGGGCTAATATTAATATGTATTGGCTGCAGGGGCTAATTTTATATATATTGGCTGCAGGGACTAATAATATATATTGTCAGTAGGGGCTAATATTAATATATACTGGTAGCAGGGTATAATATAAGTATATATCCGCAGCAGGGGCTAATATCAATATATATCCGCAGCAGGGGTTAATATTAATATATATCAGAAGCAGGGTGTAATATTTCTATATATCGGCAGCAGGGTGTAATATTTATATATATTGTCAGCAGGGGCTAATATTAAAGAATGAGAAATAACTGCCAGTTTAGCTGTTATTTTGAAATCATATTTCAATCACGGTCTTTACTTCAAAGAGATAAGTGCATATTATGTAGTTAAAAATGCACGTCTAACGTGTGTGTATATATATATATATATATATATATATATATACATAGTGTATATGTACCGTTTTTTTATTTGCCCCCCATGTGCCCCCCTAAATATGAAAGCTGGAGACGCCACTGCCCCCATTCCCTTTTTTTGGAGGGCTTCTTTGCACTTTTTTACATTTTTATGTGATGCTGGGTTTATAGTTTCTCAGTAAATTATCCAAATTTAAATAATTCTGCACCAGACATCATGAGTTACATTTCTAAATCTAGAAGAGTTTTCTAATGATCAAGTAGACGAAACACAGCGAACACAGCATGCAATTGGAACACAGAAGTGATGGTTGTGATGGTTTCGTCAGCAGTTTGCAGCTACAACTGCAATTTACATAATTAACAATGTCTACACTGTATTTCTGATTCTTTTGATGTTATTTTAATGGACAAACTTTTGAACTGTAGTGCATTTTTATTAATGTGTTTAGTTTAATCTGTTTAGTTCAAATAACTGATTATTTCCTGACTGCTGATAGGATGGACAAAGCTGTAATAAACTTAAATTAATTTTGCCCACCTGGGGGCAGTGTAGGCATATATGTTTTATATGTGGTGGCCAGCTTTAGAAAGCATTAACACATCTATTGAAGTCTGACATTCACATAAGCAAACTGAAGAAATTAACAAAAGCTCACTAGACTGTTTCATCATAAGTGCAGGTAAAAAAATATAATATTCCCAAGCTTTGGGATATTGATCAAATATAGAAATAGGAAATAAAGCATGAATGATCTTAAGAATATATGAGTTTATATTTGTTGTGCATTGATACTAATAATGCTTAGATAAAATATTTAGCTTTTATATTAAAGGGCAAACTTTTGATAATAATAATAGCAGTTAATGTGAATGCTCTACGGCAATTAACACTTCAAATTGTGCTACTTGTTTTTTAATGAACTGCTTGCACAAAGGAGGAGGTTATTTTTTTCAAAAAGTGTATACTAGAGAATACCTGTATCCTAGATGTTTATATTTGGGCGTTAAAACATTCTTGTAGATCATAGTTAACAAATAATTTATTTGTCATTATAAAATACACAGAATAGAGTATAATTATTAGGACATTTCGTTATACAACTGAAGATCTAGAAATGTTTTCAATATCTTTAAACTGATTATACTGACCATCATAGGTGAAAAAGTGCAGGGTTAATTTTTAATATTGCTTTGTTAAGTGCATGTTGCGAAATAGCCTGGGACCGTCTGATGTCAGAGTTGGGCTGGCTTAGTGTTGGGGGAATTTGCATTACATCAAAATGAATTATATGAGAGAAAGACTATTATGCACTGATGTTCTCCAGTGAATGTTTTTGCCCCTAGTACCACCATGTGAGGGCAGCACCATGACCTCACATCCATCAGTGAGTATTAGGACTGAATCTACCCGTTAGAAGACACAGCTCTAAACCATAAGCTTGGGTTGTCACAATCTGTACAAGCCCAACTGTCCATCTCAACTGTGTCATGAGGGCAATATATGCCGTGATCTAGCATTGGGCTGTAGTATAATTTCTCTCAATCAATCCACCGTGTGGTAATAGTGGAAAGTCTCCTGTCTGACTGTTAAACCGATCTTCTTCCCATTTCCTGGCAAGGTCCAAAAGCGGCCTTAACGCCGCTTGTATCATTCATAGGTACATGAAATGTTACAAAGGTATACAGGTTTGGAAAACAATATCACGTTAGTGATATTCAACTAACGCATCCCATTTATTTAGTATGGACTCAGATTAACCCCCACACCCGTTTCCCAGCATTTTATTGTATAACATGAAAGTTTAGGGACAGAGCCACTTTAAAACAGCATGTGTAACAAGTGTATTTCTACGTGCTAGAAAATTACTTCTACTAATTCCTATCTACAAATGGGAGCAACATTACTAAAATAAGGGAGGTTGGGTAGCTGTAACAACATGATCTGGTCAGGAACTTTAAACTGTTACATTTCCTTTGACATAATTTCCCTCTGCAGCTCCACCTACACTATCCATCGTTTTTTAGCTTTCTGATTTTTTTTGCTACAGCTTGTTACAGCTGCTCACGTGGGTGATTTAAGATAGTCTGAATGGCCTGGCTACAGGTTGTCAGATCCCTAGCCACGTTGCCCTTGCACTCATAGCTTCAGGACTTTCTTTTCTGCAAACCTCTTTTGTTAATATACCATTATGTGAGACAGGGAAACACTATCTCCTGAGCACAGAGGACTGAGACAGGGTGAGGTCCTGTTACACCAAGAGAAGGTGTACATCACAATGAAGACGCTTTGCCCATTGTCACTTCCTTCTGGCTTATGTACCTACCAGGGAACTCTTCAGGTTTGACCTGGAGAACTCCAGGAGAAGGACTGCTTTGGTTCTCTGGGTCAACACCTGAATACTCCAGGTCGCAGAAGCAGGGTCTTGACATGCCCCACTCCTCGCCCACTTCCACTCGCTTGGCGTTTCCCGTGATGTCACTGGGAATGCCCACTGATGGTAGGAACGCCCACTGAAATCAGTGGCATTGCCCATTGTCATCAGCGAGACCGCCCACAGACAAACATAAGCATGCTTATGTACATAGGGTCCATTACTGGATGATGCTAGGTGCTGACATCCTGCAGCTAAATCAATGAGACATCACTGACACATTGCACCTAACTGGCTCTTGTCTTTCCGTGCCAAAATCTACTATTACATCAACAACCAGGCACCAATGAGTTATGGAGTAGCTGAGGTTCCTAATGCTCATGTGAGCCCAGCAGAGGGAGTAACATAAGGGAAAGCACCCTGCAGCAGTGCCCCCACTAGCTTGGCTCCCTAGACAGCTGTCGAGGTTGTCTATATGGAGAAGCCCTTGTATAACAGCATTTCATATAGTTTAATCTCTATAATTTAAGATATAATTTGCCATGTAATTTCTACCTACACTCGCACCAATATAACATCTTACTTCACGTGACATGATCAATCCTCCATAATGAATTATTAACTTTACTTTCCAAGGAACTGCTTTCTTGGTTAGAACATATTCTGCTTTTTGGGAGTCACATTTCACAATAAAATTATGGATTTGAGCCCTACATACTGATGATTTCTCTTTCTGGAAAAATACAAGTTCTGTGCTCATGTTAGGCTGTGTGAGCAATCAGAAAGCAGGCAGGTGGTATGGATTCATATCTATCAAACAATGCTATTTAGTTTCTAACCTGTGACTAAATTTGGTGTTAGCTTTGATTTTAGAGTCTGCTTGTTAATCTCTATGCAAAGTAGATGAAATGAATATGCAGCATTTTTGATGTAATTGTATGGCTTGTGTGTAGCACTATAATTTTCCAAACAGGATCTTGCAATCAAGCTTCTATTCATTAGTGTGTGAACAATTTTATTTCCATGCTCTTCTCGATGCCAATCACTCCACTGTCGTGAGCATCTGTGACAGAGAGAGAAAAAACTTTTCTTTGTGCCTGTGGGCATGAATATAAAACCAACTTTTTGGTCTAAAAAGACATACATTTTAAATTGGAGTGGTATTTCTGGGCCTATACATCAAACACCAATTTAGTTTGTTATTTGACATTTCAGGCATGCTTTTTTTGTATGACAAAATTACAATTTCTTCATCTTAAAATGTATTAAATTGTTATTAAATTGCACTACAGGCGTGATATCATTGCATTAATAATAGATGGGAAAAAACTGCAGAAATAATGAATGCTATATTTGTTAAGAAAAATAGACTAATGATAAAACAATGTTTTTTTAATAGCACTAGAGGACTCTGTAGTTGTATTGAGGGGGAATACAAATGAATAAAATATAAAAGCTGGCAGTATGCAAAATTAACAATTGCATGAACCTAAAACCTATGGGGCAGGAATTTCCTTCCCTAATGTATTCATACATATTGTAATGACTTGTATTCAAATGACTGTAAACCACTGTACTTATAGGAAAGCCGGTATGATACCTCTCCTTTTCTTATACTGTAAACCATGAACTGCTATGTGCATATGTTGGTGCTAACTAAATAGAAAAATACATATGGAAAAGAGGACCAGCTGTCACCCTTTTTGCTCCATATTAAAGACAGTTTTTTTTTACTTTTTTTAATTTTACAAGGTAAAAACTGAAGTTTGCTTTTTATTCGACTAGCTAGTAGTTATTCAAGTGTTTTGCATGAGAAATCATTACCATGATAATACCTTTGTACAAAATATATACTACAACCGATCCAGGAAGAATAGAAACTGCAAACATGTCTGAAATTATTGGTATGTTAAAATAAAAAAGGCGTCACACTTGGCTAGATTTTACATAAGGTTTGAATAAGTAATTGAAGATTATGAGGGCTTAAAATCCATGTAGGAGAGTGGACCCTACAGATACAAAGGGTCCACTCACCTACATAAACACTGTTTAGCCCATGAGAAGGATGCACAGTGTGGCATTTTGAATAATCTATTGGGCCATGAACATCACATTACAAATGCAACGACTCTACTCCCCACATAAAAGCCAGCTGATTCCAGCCTGGCCCAAAAGGTGTTTTGCATGTAAAAAGGGCGCTCAATGTGCCAACATCCAGATTTTAAGCATTTTGAATAAGTAACATTTGAGGATTGTGAGGGGTTAAAATCCATTGGGCCACCCAGATTAACATACCCACATTAAACCCAGTTGATTCAAGCCAGGCCCAAATCAGTTTTGACAATCAAAAGGGTGCCCAGTGTGCCAATCCCCAAGTTTTAGCAACTGAGGGGTAAAAATCCATTGGGCCATTGTTTGAATTTAAATTGTCATTCCCCAGAATCACTGAATCATTGTTTTTAGAATCACTGAATCGGTTTATACAAATACAATCATACTCATTTACAGTATTACCTATATGAGTTTACAAATTCACATTTAGGCACAGATATATGCATACTTACAAATACATATACACACACACATATATAGACTTCTCAAAATAATAAAGGGAACACTTAAACAACACAATGTAACTCGAAGTCAATCACACTTCTGTGAAATCACACTCTCCACTCAGGAAGCAACACCGATGGACAATCAATTTCACATGCTGTTGTGCAAATGGAACAGACAACAGGTAGAAATTATAGGCAATTAGCAAGACACCCCCAATAAAAGAGTGGTTCTGCAGGTGGTGACCACAGACCACTTCTCAGTTCCTATGCTTCCTCGCTGATGCTTTGGTCACTTTTGAATGATGGCGGTGCTTTCACTCTAGTGGTAGCAAGAGACGGAGTCTACAACCCACACAAGTGGCTCAGGTAGTGCAGCTCATCCAGGATGGGATATCAATGCGAGCTGTGGCAAGAAGGTTTGCTGTGTCTGTCAGCGTAGTGTCCAGAGCATGGAGGCGCTACCAGGAGACAGGCCAGTACATCAAGAGACGTGGAGGAGGCCGTAGGAGGGCAAAAACCCAGCAGCAGGTCCGCTACCTCCGCCTTTGTGCAAGGAGGAGCACTGCCAGAGCCCTGCAAAATGACCTCCAGCAGGCCACAAATGTGCATGTGTCCACTCAAACGGTCAGAAACAGACTCCATGAGGGTGGTATGAGGGCCCGACGTCCACAGGTGGGGGTTGTGCTTACAGCCCAACACCGTGCAGGACGTTTGGCATTTGCCAGTGAACACCAGGATTGGCATATTCGCCACTGGCGCCCTGTGCTCTTCACAGATGAAAGCAGGTTCACACTGAGCACATGACAGACGTCACAGAGTCTGGAGACGCCGTGGAGAATGTTCTGCTGCCTGCAACATCCTCCAGCATGACCGGTTTGGCGGTGGGTCAGTAATGGTGTGGGGTGGCATTTCTTTGGGGGGCCGCACAGCCCTCCATGTGCTTGCCAGAGGTAGCCTGACTGCCATTAGGTACCGAGATGAGATCCCCAGACCCCTTGTCAGACCATATGCTGGTGCAGTTGGCCCTGGGTTCCTCCTAATGCAAGACAATCCTAGACCTTATGTGGCTGGGGTGTGTCAGCAGTTCCTGCAAGAGGAAGGCATTGATGCTATGGACTGGCCCGGTCGTTCCCCAGACCTGAATCCGATTGAGCACATCTGGGACATCATGTTTCGCTCCATCCAGCAACGCCACGTTGCACCACAGACTGTCCAGTTGGTTGGCGCATGCTTTAGTCCAGGTCTGGGAGGACATCCCTCAGGAGACCATCCGCAACCTCATCAGGAGCATGCCCAGGCGTTGTAGGCAGGTCATACGGGTACGTGGAGGCCACACACACTACTGAGCCTCATTGTGACTTGTTTTAAGGACATTACATCAAAGTTGGATCAGCCTGTAGTGTGGTTTTCCATTTTGATTTTGAGTGTGACTCCATATCCAGACCTCCATGGGTTGATAAATTTGATTTCCATTGAGAATTTTTGTGTGATTTTGTTGTCAGCACATTCAACTATGTAAAGATTATTTATACGATTAGTTCATTCAGATCTAGGATGTGTAATCTTTGTGTTCCCTTTATTATTTTGAGCATATAAGGGGTAGTAGAAGTATTATTAAACACTCATCTACAGACACCAGACAAGCCAGAAAGCTTGCTTTTCCCTCAGAAATCTCATGGTGCTTTCACAACCACAAGGGATTCTGGGTAGGCATATGCAAATAAGGTTAACAATTATCACCTTTGCCTCTATATCCACTTTATACATGGATCCCTTGAAAGTAATTGCCCGCTGTACAAGACAGCCTTTAGACAAAACTCAGGAAGAGGTACAATAGCCAGATCACCACTCATGGGACTCGTCAGCATGAGGTTGTGATACTGGCTTAATAGTTGAGGCTTGGGGTAGCTAAGAAATATCATTACATAAGTTATGGTGGGTAAAAGGTGATGGAAACCCTTCCACTTAAATTTAAGGGGTAGTAGAAGTATTATTAAACACTCATCTACAGACACCAGACAAGCCAGAAGGCTTGCTTTTCCCTCAGAAATCTCATGGTGCTTTCACAACCACAAGGGATTCTGGGCTAGCTCTGATGGAGAGGGTCTTGCCAGAAGACACACTCATCTGTGCATTTACTGTCCGCTGAGGGACTGTACAAGCAGTGGCCCACGGGCCCATCGATATGCCCACCATAGGGTACAATTCAGGTACAGTACACCCATGCATTAGACACCTCCTGGTCATGGTATTTTTCCTGTGCATCTATTGGCTTACAACTAGGGAGCCAGAAGGCTTAAAGCACCCTTTCTTGTGCATATTTATTGTAAACACTCCACCTAGCCTATATTTAGTAAATTTTCAATTCTACCTCACTACCCAGAAGGGGACAGTATAGTACAGTCATATAAGTATGGTCATTTTTCATCATATGGTTTTTAACAGAAGAGGAAGCATCTGCAGTGGGTAGAGATGTCTCTGGAATCTAATCACTTTTAAAATAATTACCCTGCGCAATTTAGAATAATATAAAAAATAAGTATATTGCTGAAAAGATAATCTATAGCCTATGAGGACCCCTAACGCAGGTGGACAGGTGTCGGAATTCGGGGTGACAGGAGCTTAGCAGTCAAAACACAACGATGAAGCGTAGTCAAGAAGCGAGCTGGGTGAAAATCAGAAGTCGTCACGCCAAATCTGGATAAAGGAATAAGGTTAAAAAGCCTAGTCAGGAATATGCTTAAATATACCCTGGGATGCTACACCGCTGAATTGGCAGTGTGGAAATGAAGTCCATGTGCTAATATAGTCCAAACAGTAGGAAAACAAGGCTGAGGATACAAAAGGTCATCCGGAGTCATGACGCCACAGGCGCGTCCACGCAATTGTGCATTGCTGGTTGGACCTGGTCGTGGCCTACTGCGAGGCCAGAGTAGAGGAGGAGGTAGTGGGTGAGCACTGGTGCTTCCCGCTACTTCAGAAGATCAGATGGACCGAAAGGGGGGGTGGATGTGACCTGATCTACAGTCCCTCAGACAACTGAGGATCCTCACAGGACTCCCCCCCTGGACACCAAGGTAAATCCTTACAGTTGGGTTGGTCATTTTAATTTCACTAAAGATGACTGCTAGAACTTCATGTGGATATTTAAAGATGGCCACAGTAATATCACAAGATTACTTTCTGATTCAAGATGGCCACTGTCACGGTAACCCCCTGAGACTGAGGACACATGGGGGTAGATTTGAGTTTGGAAGGAGGATACTGATGGATGTCTGGGGAGAATCCTTGCCTGCCTGTCCAGCCCCTTCTTGCCCACCCTGTGCTCACTGGGGGGACAAATGATGAACACGAAACCCCATCTAGTCTGCCCTAACCAGACTCCCATGAGCTAGCCAGCTATGGGGGGCTCTACATGGCCGGAAACGCTCCATATGCCTAGGAACCACAGAGATGCCCGCCGACAATTAGAACTGCGTCGCTAAGGACACCTATTGTCCCACCATGTTGCTCTTTTGGGGTTACACGATGCTTGTTATTTGGGAACCCTGGTTTTATTACCAATCTTTAGGACCAAGGTTTACGCAGCCGCGGCTATGGAACTCTGGCCTGACTACTGCGCAGGCTATTCCCAGGGACGTTTCCTCCAGTGTCGCTCAGGTTTCCGAGGTCAGATCAAGACGCGTTTTGGACCATAATATCCTCGGACCCTGTGCTCTTCATTGGTACCCCAGGATTGACACCACTCCATCGGGATCACCCCAAAATAGTGATTCTTTGTCAGGTGGCTATTGCTGGCCATAGAACTGTTGTCCTAAAAAGGACAATAAAGTATCATAGCAGCCAACCCCAAGCATCAGACAGAACTCATGTTGAGGTATAAACAGAACTCTTTATTGAAGACAGAACAGATATTTATACACACAAACATGATAGGATTAGGGGTTTAATCCCATCAACTACCAGACAGCCCGACGCCTCCATACAGTCACACTAAGTTTCGGCTAGCCACAGTGCCAACGCAGCTCCGGTGCAGCAGCGTCCCCCTTTCTCTCTAGAACGCTGGTTCTGTCTGGCGCTGAAGGGGTTAATCGCACACACTGTCCCGGCAGGCGGAAGCAACATTTGGCGGGATTACCCAGTCAGGCTGCAGGGCGTCCTGTCACAGCAACCGTAACATTGCAATTTATCATAGAAGATCCCAGATGGTCAATGTAACATTGAGAGAATACCTTTGGGATCCAAGAAATTGAAATAATAAATATAATTTATAAATGTTTTGCGACTATTTGTTTGTGTATATGTTTGTGTGTATATATACACTACAGGGAAACCTGACCATTATACAAACAGGGACTTTTATGAATATATAGACATTAATTTGTAGTTGGTCCCCCTTAGCTGCTATAACAGCTTCTACTCTTCTGGGAAGGTTTTCCACAAGATTTTGGAGTGTTTCTGTGGGATTTTTTGCCCATTCATCCAGTAGAGAATTTGTGAGGTCAGCCACCGATTTTGGACGAGAAGGCCTGGCTTCCATTCTCCGTTCCAGTTCATCCCAAAGATAGGGTTGAAGTCAGGGCTCTGTGCTAGCTCGTCAAGTTCTTCCACACCAAACTCAGTTGGAAGCATAGCATTTTCCAAAATGTCATGGTATGCGCTTCACACCGTTGGTATTTTGTAGATAAGGAGGTAAGTCCAGGTGCCAGGACTTACCTCTTTATCCCTACTCCCAGAGCATGTCTCCATCTATCTTGGGGGAGGGCAGTTAATTGCCTCGTTGCCCCCCTGATCTGCCAATGCTGCGATATGACTACAATCTTTGAGGAGTATTATGAGTGCATAGATAAAACACAACCAATATTCAGCTGTGATAATTTTACACTATTGTACTTGGTCTTTGTTTTTCTATATTGCTGAATGTTTATATACAAGAGGCATCTCGCAAAAGAAATTTGAAGGGGTATATCTATTTTTTAGATTTCTTGCGCCTAAGCACAAATTTAGTATATTCTGTTTATCTTGTTACATTTTTGTGTATATAAGGAAAGACATACACTGTATTAGTTGCTGCTAGGTGCACAGTGAGGCATTTCCCCTTTTTGTATTTTCAGTACAGGCTAGCTGGAGCTGGGTTGAATTGGTGATGGACATGTTTGGGAAGGCCAGCTTACCCAGAGCTTTTTTCCTCCTCCTCTATATAGGAGCCCTGAAAGGGGGGAGCTGGATCAGGGACTAGTCATCCCTGTAGGTAGGGGGTGGCAAGGGCCACACAACGATAACAAAATACCTGGGTAGCCCAGTTATCAGCTCTGATACCATACTAGAAGGTTCCAGAGGTCCCAAATTAAGAAAATAGGCTTCAGGGAGATTGGTTTCGGGGTCTAGGGTTCCAATCCCAAATGCTGGAAAGACTTCAAAATAAATGCTGTCAAAAATTATTAAAGACACAGTTGTGTCAAAATTTACATATGTGTAGTGTTCATAACACAAATTCTAAGTTTGTATGTTACAATGTTGTATGTTTTGTTTTGCCTGATTATGTGTATTTTTAAAACTTTAAATCACAGAAGAATATCTCCTTTGTTTCAAATTGTTAGAAAAGCATGTGGTATTTTTAAGTCCAAGTAAGACATGAAGAAAATTTGACAAGAAAATTCATACAAATTTTAACAATTTTGTCCGAAAATGATTAACTCTACTCACTCTCATGCTCTCTCACACTCAAACCCTCACTCATTCTCTCACACTCCTTCACATTCTCTTACTCACACTTTGCTGAGAAAGAGGGTTTCTGCACCACTCTCTCTCTGTGAAGTCTGCATTATTTTTGCTTCTTGGAGTACCTCCAGTAAAGAGCAGAGCCACAGCTCCCCCTCTATGAGCCCAGCCTCTACCTTGTTCCTCTAATCGGAGGATAGAGTGTGTGCAGAGGCTCCACCCTTTTGAGAAAGCGCTCCTGGCTAATGAAGCTTGTGTAAGGGCACCAGGTACCAGGTCAGCTAGGAGTCTCGATACAGGGGCAGGCTTGGATTTTGAGCATGGCCGAAGACAGACAGATGATGGATCCAGTTCAGGGATTCTCTCCACTTTAGCCCTAGTCTTACTCTTAGGCACCAAACAAGCACAAAAAGAGTGATATAAGCACTTAATTATACAAATTAATTTAAGGTGTGCTGCAACCTCAACACAAGGACCACAAACGTGCATAAACAATCCCAAATAATAATAGTGTTGTGCAAACATAACAAATTCACCCAATGTGATAGAAAAAGAAAAATATATACTTAAATGTAAACAGAAAATTTGCTTAACCCAGCAACATGTTTATATAAAAGACAAATAATACGAACAAATAGTGCAATATTTCAAACTAATTTAAATACAGCCGGTGCCCAGACCCCAGTATAAATCTCATATATGGATGAGCAGTGTAGCTGCTCACCAGTGTAGGCACAGGGAGACCCACGTGGGACCAACAGATGAAAAATTTGGCAGTTTCAAAACGTTGGTATGATCCTTCCTTATAATCCCCAGGTCACAATATGACAGCATAGCAGATATAGGAGAAAATGGAAGAGCAGGAAGTTAAACAAAATCACAATTTATTAAATTTAAAAAAAAAACTTGCTCCATAAGGTGGGACGGAAGTGCTCAGCTCAGTGTGGACTTTACAGATACTGCTCAAACCAGAAGCCACAAGACAGGTTCTCATGAGGTTTTCAAGCAGAGACGTCTGTTCCTGTTTTGGCGGAAATAGACACTACGCGTTTCACCCTATAGGTGGGCTTCATCAGGTGCTCCTTGGACACCATCTATAGGTGTTCTAGGCATGAGCAAGATATACATTTGGGATGGCAAGCTTAGTACCAGCAGGAAACAGGCTTGGAATAACCAGAAGTGGTCGGGCTGGCAGGGAACTAGACGCTCACTAGCTGAGCACAAGTCAGGAGCATGGCTGGAAGCCCTCTGGCAGGGCACGAGGCAGGAGCACGGCTGGCAGCCCTCTGGCAGGACACGAGGCAGGAGTACGGCTAGATGGCAGCAAGCCAGCAGGCGTTTGTGGATGCTGACCAATGCACAGTACAAAAGAATAGCTGCAGTCCAAGGTCAGAAACCAGAGTATCACGATCAGCAGGGTACCAAGGGACAAACACTAGAACAAGGTCATAGTCCAAAGCCAAAGGTCAAACACAGAAGACGGATCAGATGCATCAAATCAGTAGCTCAATATACAAGGCCAGGAAAACAGTGTATATTGGGCCTTAATCGCCCGAACGAGGGGCAGGTGTGGCAAGAGCACGCAGGAGTAACATGGCCAAGGAGAGGCAGAAGGAACCAGCAACCCAGATCCACCTGGTGTAGCAGGTCCCTGCAGATCCTGGCAGCAGGTGACAGGGTGCTCTGTACCCCAACTGGGTACTCCTGCCAAGCTGTGATTTCTTTTGCCAAGACACCAGCAGTTAACCCCTTCAGAGCCAGATAGAACCAGCCCTGTAGAGAGAAGGGGGATGCCACTGCACCAGAGCTGCGTGGGTGCAGTAGCGTATTCAGCATTTGTACTGTCCTGAAAAGGACAATGAGTTATTACAGCAGCCCTCCCAATCATTAGACAGAACCAATGTTGAGGTGAAAACAGGACTGGATTTATTGAGAACAGTACAGATATTTATACACATCAGCTACCAGACAGCCCAACACCTCCATACAGCTCTATGGCCAGGAATGCCCACCTGACAAAGAGTCACTAATTGGGAGTGCTCATGGAGAGCTCAAGGAACAAGCATGTTATGCTCCAAAAAGTGACTTGATCCATTGTCGGGACCCTGAACAACAGCTGGAAGGTTCCCTGGGAATAGCTCGTAGGATAGCTGAGCCAGAGTTCCAGAGCCATGTCTGGGTATACCTTGGTTCTAAGGAAGGGTAATAAAACCAGCTTTCCCAAATGAGATCCCTCTCTGTGACCCACCACGAGCCCTGTATAACTGAAAAACTGCAACATGGTAGGGCAACAAACGTCTGTAGTTACATGGATTTACAGCTAGGTCCTGGTCAGGCGCATTGAGCTTTTCTGTCCATGTAGAGCCCAGAAGCCATCTAGTACATGGAAGTCTGGTTAGAGGTTAGGGCAGACCACACAGGGTTTCCCGGTCACCCTGTGCCCCCCAATGAGCACAGATTGACTTAAACATTAAAGGGGACAGGGCCCGCCTCCCCATGAATCCGTCATGGCCCCCCTTCCACACTCCCATGCATCGGGGATATTCTTGCGTGCAGAGTGGAAGAAACAACTGCATTTCTGAGATACTTGCAGAATTTCGAGGAGACTGGGGACCTCTAGTGTTCCCAGGAATGGTGACCAATGGTTTTCAATCATGAGTATCTATCAGTACCTATCTCAGTATATATTTCAGGCCCAAGGAGCCTAACACATCCAAACTTGTTGCACTGCAACATTACTGTGCATATCAAGATCTCCCTCTTTTTGTCATCTAAGACCTTACATGTTAAGTGCTTTATTAAGATTCACAGCTCAAGGTATATACATTAGTCACAATGCAGGCATATTCCCAGACTTTTTTTAAAGAAAAATTCCTATTAACTTAGCAAGTCTTTCTATTCATCAGAACAGACATTCCCCAGACAGACAACTCAAAGAGCCAGGCTTAGACTAGCCAGAAACTATAATTACTTCCTGATTGAGGAGGCCACCCACTGGGTAAAAAAAAAACACGATGTACACCGAAGACAACTTGGTAATGTGCAATCTGGGTATAATCAGCATTGGTTCAAATATATAGAATATTAATGTGGACTATTTACATATAACAAGACAACAAAACATTGAACATGCCACATATAGAACAAAGGACGCGTTGAGAACCACTAACTACATTGCAACTGCTCTAAAAACACTTCTCACATGATAATATTTAGGAATGGGCATATTTTGCTTCACACAAATATAGACTAATGTAAGTAAGTCCTAAGCGGGTTTTAACACCTTCATTACTTGGCTTTTTCCTACTCTAGTCACTGAAGCTTTTTTTGCCGTTTTTACCATATTTTTATCAAATCAAAATTATTTTTTTTTATATTTATGTACACACAGTATATATATATATATATATACACCTGGGAACCTCTCGGATCCGGCTACCCGGAGCCTTCCCTTGCAGGATGCGGCCAGGACTGCACACTGACGTTGGTGGGCGGTCCTGCTGACATTGGTGGGCGGTCCCACTGACATTGGTGGGTGGTCCTGCTGACGTTGGGGGAGTTCCCACTGACGTTGTTGTTGTTCCTGCTGACATCGGGGGAGTTCCCGATTCGGGTCTTGACCCGGAGAAGCAGTGGCAGTCTCCCAGGTATATGTGTATATATATATCCGGGATACCTATGGGGCCGGCATCAGGCACAGGTGCTGTACATTAAAAACCCCTGATAATCAGGGAGTGTGTGTGCTGTCTGGGGGCGTTTTTCCAGAACCTGGCTTAGCTGGATCTGGCACGGGAGGTCAAGTTAGTGGGTGTTTAGGCTGGCCAGTGTGGCCCAGCATAGTGTAGTTAGAGAGGGCTCCAATTGGGAGCTAGGACTGTGCTTAAGACACCTAACTGTGGCATGTATGGCCCTCATGCTACAGGGTTTGTCAATATATATATATATATATATATAATTTTGGGGGACAGGTAGGCCTTTTTTTGTTTTTTGTAATTTTACCAAAAATGCACCCTTAAATTTTACACTACTTTGTTATTTTCAAGTGAAAGGTCTACAAGGTGTTTGAGCACCTATTTCTAGATTTTTTTTTACATTTTTTATGCTTAATTCTTTTTACTAGAATGCCTTTGGGATCTTTCAAGATCTCAGGGAGCGTGCTTAGAACCAAATTTTTTAAATTTCACTTTGATCTCCACTGCAACTGACTACAGAGTGTTTCCCTAACGTCAACCCTTTGGCAGCCTCTCCAATGATGGTCTGCTGAATGACCAGCACTTCATTTCAATTAGCATCTTGCTGTTAAAAATGTTCAATGTTTGTATGGTTAAATGAAAACGATGCGTACATTGTGGGTGGACTGCTTACTGACTATTTACTTCAGGTGGACTCTTTAACTTTCATGAGAAGCAGACATTCTAGTGATAAATAGAGAAGTATATATTTCGTTTTGTAATTACATAATTGTCTCACTACAGGGGATACTGTAGTTGCTTAATTATGCATTGATTTCAGTCATGTTAACAGGTTCATGTCATTCTAATATTGCGGTATACTTTTATCTCTAAACAGTTCTTATGAAATGTATGATACTTCTAATAGAAGTGGAAGACTTATATGCCTATTTATAAAGAACCATAACATAAACAAATATTATATGCTCTTATAAAGAGCTACAGTAAGTTAGTAAATCTGTTAGTAAATCTTCCAAAATACAGTTATATATTTATAGATGCACAGTAACAATCCAGTACGCTTAAACATGTGTTGCACACAGTCACACTACTTCCTGTATGGACACATAAGAATTACTTTTTCATAAAATTAATAATGCTTAGTAGGGTCCTGAAGTCACTAACACAGTAATGTGGTTACTTATAAGGAAACATACAGTTCAAGTTTCACTAAAGATTGAATAAATATGTGTTAGAATTCAAGGTGAGTTTTCAGGCCTGTACAAGTTAGAGAAAACTGCAAACTTCCATGTATACTTGACTGAAACCACAGTCAACTTTAAAAAAAGCATTGGAATGTTGTTTAGCCTCCACTCCTTAATAGGTCCTTACATCAAATTCTATTTCCAACCACCTTACCCAGAATTAAAATACCATAATTAAAAAGTAAAATTAAAAAAGTATGATCATCTACTATCCAAGAGGGGGATTGATTAGTGCCCTATCCTTCCCCGTACAGTGTGTGGGAGTGCTCAGAATTTGCCCTCGGGAGTATGGAATCCAACCATATGCCCTCTCATCACCTATAGTATGGGATATGGATTTTGCTTAGTAAACCCTGAAATCTAACTATTTGGCATTGCATTTAAAAATCAAACAACCAAACAAACAAAAACCTAAATTAGCTTTTTAAATTACATGTATAATCTCTATATCCAACCCTCCAAATTGGTGATTGGACATTTCATATAACACTGGGCAGCAGTATAGGAATGCAAAGTACCAAATCAGCAACCATTTGGTTCTTCTAAACTCTTTGTAATAATCCAACATATATATCTAAGCATTTTCCTAATTTTTCCACCTTCTGCAATTTAAGATAGCAGATATAAATTAGGAAAACAACCCATTTTTATACCAATCCTTATATTTTAGACTATATAATTTATTTGTTCCAAACACTCCAACCACTGCCATGTGAGCATGTGATATAATTATTTCCAGCCTTACACATAATTACATCCTATCTACACACCCCAGTTTCACTTGGGGATTATAGAGTATATCCTTTGTTTACAGTTTCATTAAATATGAATGTTGCCAAAGCTTATGCACTATACTTAAGAAGATATTGTAAATTAGCAAAATTACCATTTAAAAAAGGTTCAAGCTTTGAAAGAATGTCCTTCAGAAGTCATTTCTGCTAGTCTACTTCAAAATACCTGAAATTACTGCCCATAGCTTCAGGGACTATTATGTGCTTTAATCAGCTTTCAACTGACTACAACACTGAGTAAGGAAGTGTACCAATTTCATCTTAATGGCACTACGTTTAGTTTTCAAGCAGTGATTTCCATTTTGATTAAAACAGATAAAATGACACGTTTAACTCCCAGTCCCAGCACGACCAAAAGTGTATTGCAGGGCAATGTGTTGCGGATCTCTTTGGCTAGAAAAGACTAATAACCAAATATAAAGTTTATAAGGAAAACAAGTACATTATCTTAAAACAATATAAGCTGTGTTATGGAAGGTATTCAGTAAAGAATGTTCAAGGGCAGAGTACCATTCAGTTTTATTAGCACGAAACTGAGGATCTACACGCTATACATAGTATACCTTTACTGTAACTCTCCCAAAACTTCCCAGTAGATTGTAAGCTTGTAAGAGCAAGGTCTCCTCTCCTTCTGTATGTCTGGACATGTGTCAGTGTTATTGTCAGCGGACTTGTACATTCTGATACGTACAAATGTTATCTTTAACTAAATTGCATTCCTACAAATAGCCGATAATAAGAAGGGATCCCAAGAAACAAACTAAAAGAAATGGCAAAAAGACGCTGAAAGATTTGTGAATTCATTTGCCATATTTTGTTGCCATTACAATCTGTTTTGGCACTCTTCAATGAGGTAAAATAGGAAAGCACTATGAGTAGGAGGGTACATATAAATGACCGATGGGTAGATGTAGCCAAAAATTGTAGGGGAAGGTTTCATTGATATACTGGGGTGGAGTGGATTGCAGAAGCTGTAGTCAGTGCTGTATCTGCCGCGAGGCAGACCAGGCAACCGCCTTGGGTGGCACATTTCAGGGTGGGTGGTGAAAAACGCCACCCCGAACGCCCCCGCAGCTGTTACTGCTTCCCAGTCCCTCCCTGCAGTCACACTGATGATTGACCCTGCCCCTTTCTGCTTCCCAGTCCCTCCATGCTGTCACATTGATGATTGGACCCACCCCTTTCCTTATAGCATTCACACCGCTCAGCAACTCATCTAACAGTAAGTATAACATTAATATTTGGGCTGCTGAAAGTTAGTGGAGTTGGCGGTTAATTTAGGGGCAGTTATTGTTAATAGGGTGTTTAGGGTTAATTTAGGGGCAGTTATGGTTGATGGGGTCTTTAGGGTTAATTTAGGGCCAGTTATGGTTGATGGGGTCTTTAGGGTTAATTAAGGGGCAGTTATGATTAATGTTTTTTTTTGGGTTAATTAAGGGACAGTTATGGGTAATGGGGTCTTTAGGGTTAATTTATGGACAGTTATGGTTAGGGGTAATTTTAGATTAGAGGGGTGTCTGAGTTTAGTCTTGCCTAGGGCAGCACAAAACCAAAATACAGCACTGAGTGTATATAGTATGAGTGAGTGAATGTTAGAAGTGTTTAGGGGGAGAGGTGGCACAGGCAGACTACTTAAGGGGTAGGGGTGGCACAGACAGCGTACTTAATGAGCAGGACCGTTAAAAAATAAAAAATGGTTCAACACTCAACTCCCAGGAAGCTGGGTGCTAGCAGGAAAAAAGGGACAGCATAAACCCTCTTGAAGTATACGAACACAGAAAACAATTGGAGTGCTGGGATTCTTTTCTGTGTTCATATACTTAAGGAGCAGGGGCAGCACAGGCTGACTGTTTCAGGTGGCACAGGCAGGCTGTTTCAGGGACGGACATGTCACAGGCAGGCTGCATCAAGGACACAGACAGGCTGCTTCAGGGGCAGAGGTGGCACAGGCAGACTGTTCTAGGGGCAGAGGCCTACCATGTCAATGTCTGGCTTAGTATATAGTGATAGGGGTTATGCTACACTACTGTCAATGTCTGGCTCAGTGTATAGTAATGGGGGTTATGCTGTACTACCATCAATGTCTGGTTCAGTCTATAGTGATAGGAGTTATGCTGTACCGTATCTGCTCAGTAAATGTTATTTATTTCTAAGTTAATAATTTTTTCAGTTGACACATTTGTGAAACAAATATTCTTGCCAACATTAATTTTTCTGTGAGTGTCTTTGCATTTTAAAGTGTGGAGGGTGTCACATACAGAATCTGCCCCAGGTGCCAAATACTCTAGGTACGCCCTTGGTAGTGAGTAGAGTTAAAGAAAGTTGCACATTTAAGGTACCAGTAAAACCTCTAGCTTGTAAACAACACAAAACAATTATTGATTGATAAATATTGGTGGCAAAGTTAGGCATTGGGCTGTGTGAAATTCCTGAATAGGGTTATACAATTTGTTTTTTGTTTTTGTTTTTCCAGCAAGTACAAACAATTTTGTGTTTTCATGGCTTGAGTAGTATACCAGTACCAAGTAGGCTGAAGTAGGCTCAGACTCAAAATTACCAGGAGTCACATGCAGCAGCAGTACTGAACAACCTTGCCCTAGTAGTGCTAAAATCTTGCCCACCTCACCTACCAAAGTAAGGTGGGATTTACTACAAGGACTCATGGAGGGGTCATGTGCTGAAGACTTGGTGGGATTGAGGTCAAAGATTGCTTGTAAGCTATTATATAGTGAAGCACGGAATAACACCACTACCATTACCCCAGCACTACAGCACTCCCCGGAGCAGGTACAGTCAGATGATAACAGCAGATCTATATTTGGTCCAGAAGAAAGTGAGGAAGAGGAAAGGTCTACTCTTACAGCAGGCGCAGGAGTTGGCTTTACACCACCTTTGCCCAACTGGAAAGGGATATGGTCAAAGACAATTTGTTGATGATGGATTTAGACTATGAGCTAAAGGAGGAGGAGTAGTCAGATGACACATTTTCCAGTATAATATCTCTTTTAGATGTGTTGCTCCTTCCATTCTGTAGAAACAGCACCAGCATAGCTATGCCACGGGTTCCCCTACATGCATTGGCACCACCACCACCATCACAACTGGAAAAAAACACTAGTACCACTGCTACCTCATTTTGAGCGTATAGGATATAGGCTTAAGTTGTGTCGTAAGGAAGTGAACCAGGGTAAAATATTAGGACATCTCACTATTTGTGGTATAAATCACCACCCACGTATACACCAGAATCTAGCTTTGCTTCAGGGGAGAACTGGCAAAACAGCAAACCCACACTTTGGGGTTTTCCATTCAAGAGGAATGTCAAAGCAACAGTCAAGTAAACTGACACAACTGCTTAGTCAACTAATTTCTGTCATATTCTACACCTGGTGGTAGGGGCAGCTATTCCAAGTGACAGGCAGTGTAAGGTGTAAAAACTCAGCCAGTGGAACCTCTCCCTGGTAATGATGGAGCAGCAGTAGGCTCTGAACTCCATGTCCTCTGATCAGAACATTTGGGTGCCCAGCCCACTGGGCAGAGGGAAATGAGCATTATTGGAGCAGGTGGTGGCCCTAAAGCCATTTAGGGATGTGACTAAGAATTTGAGCCAGAGCACTGGCACTTTGGGCACCCATGCAGAGCAGCAGTGCTAGATCCACCGGGGCAGCAACCATTTGGGCAGAGACCCTTAATACTTTGCTGGGTAAAACTCAGGCTCCCCAAAGTCTGACTAGCACTTGCCACTACCTCCTACTACTTACCCTCTAAGAGTTATTGGGACCAGACAGCTGTAATCTCGCCAGGCCTCTCTTTAGTGTCCCAGCAACTGCCTTCATGCCCATCTGTGTCCAAAGCAAGAGAGTTTTCTCTGTTACAGGCAACATACTTAACTCCAGAGAACACAGCTCTCCTACCTTCTTGAAAGTCAATCTGCCTATTTTAAGTTACCCAAAGTAAGTGAGATTCTAGTATCTCCTTCCTTACTCTGAAGGTCTTTTGTTTTTTCAAATATGGTGGAAATTGAGTCCTGCACCAAGGGGCTGCATGTGACTGTCTGTTTACTTTCTCTGGGGATCAGTTCTTTAGAATTTTTGTGTATTGTGAAAATTCCATTCTGCACCAAGGGTCTACATGTGCCTCTCTGCCAGTGCCTGCCCAAGCCACATGCCTTACTACTGAATTGGTCAGTTCTTGTTTTTTTTCTCATATTTCCATATGTACCATATGGCTCGATGTGTCTGTCTGCCAGTGCCTGCCCTGCCTCTGTTGCTGCTGAGGCTTAATCTCCTTACTCTGAGGGATCAATTCTTTAAATATTTCGGGGAAAATGCAGGGTCCTTTACCATGGGGCTGGATGTATGTATCTGCCTATGTGTACTCTGTGCCCCACTACTGTTGTTGCTGCTGCCTTATTACCTCCCTTACTGAAGTATCAAAATGGTCCACTTTTGGAGAAAATGCTGCTGGGTGTGTATAAATTGGTGCAGTAATGGATCTCTTCCCAAACATTGTGATGGTGCTGCTGAAAGGTATATCTAGAAGGTGTTAGGGACCTCCGCCTTTGGAAACACGCCCCTGTATTTCATTTCCAAATAAAAAAGGCCAATTTCATCCAAATTGAACATTTGGAAAACAAAGTGTAATTGTAAATCTTAATATTATTGTTCATTTTCACTCTCATGGACAGACTTGGCTGGGGGGGGGAATTGCAAGTTAAAGCAACGCAGAGGGAAGCAGCGGCCCCTGTGAAAGTCTGTGAGTGGCACCAAGAGCTCTGCAGTTCAGGTGAGGGAGGGGTGAGGGAGGCTGTATGAACGAATATGCATGATTGAGGGAATGAATGAATCTGTAAATGAATGAGTTTATGTGAATCAATGAGTATCTGTGAGTATATGAATGAGTGAATTAATATGTGTGTGTGATAGCATGGATGTGTAAGTGGGGGGGAAAGCATGGCATAGGGAGGCTGTTTGAGGCTAGGGTGCCACAGGCAAAGGTGGCAGGTGCTATGCGTCCAATCTGGGTGTTGGGCAGATCCTTTGGATGCAAACAGGGTGCCAGCACTGACATGATACTAAAGGGGGCATTAATTCACTAGAGGTGCAGGCTAGGGGCATCACATAAATAAATACTAAAGGGGGGGCTGGGTGGTGGGATACATATACAATGTGGGGCTGGCTGGGGGTAATACACAAGGGTGTGAGGGCATTAGGGTGACCATATTAGCCATGTTTTCCAGGACACATATAACATATTGCTGACAAGCCTAGATAAAATGCTGCCCTGCAGTATGGGGGATGTATAGATTCATGGAAGGAATCAACTAGCTAGATATACATCTCCCACACTGCAGGGCAGCATTTTATTTGGGTTGACGGCATCAATACACAAGGGGGGGGGGGCTGGGCATAAATACACACAGGGCTGGCTGGGGAGATACACAAGCATTGTGGAAAATACTTTTTTATTTTTATTGTTTTAGCTTACCCCGTCCGGATGTGGGTGGTAGAGCCTGTCCTGGTGTTCTGGTGTAATCTATTTACTAGAATGCCCTTGTGGCTTACAGTATGTAGGTATGACGACAAGATGTTTAAAAGTTAGAATATCAGAACATTGTCGCAATATTAGAAATGGAATCGTCACCCATAGTGTCTTTAAACACTTCCTAAATCACAATAAAGATCCAAAGTTACAAAAATTTACTGCTATAAAATATCCATACCCTGGAGAGGAGGGGATATTGTGAAGATTTTAGGAAAGACTGAATTGTATTGGATATATTGTTTAAAAACCCTAGCCCCTGAAGGGTTAAATATAGATTGACATTTTAGACATTTCAAACTGTATAAAAACATTGAATGTATCAGGAGCCTTTCTATACACTCTGAGGAAGCCTGTGCTGTGCGTTTGTGTGTTATTTTATATTAACCTTTTGTTGGTTTTTATTGTTTTTTATTACCAAAAGTTTAAAATAAATACATTTTTTTTTAAAAACTATTTTATCTTGCTCCTGGACCTTTTTTAATTTACAAAACAGAATACCTTGTCAGCCACCACTATATCCTTGGTGGGGATTTTACCACCTATGCGCTGAGGAGTGAGCAATTCTATCACTGCTCACCAAAAAGGAATTGAGGACACTCCAGACTGCTCCAAAGGCTGCTGCTAAAGAAATTCCAAGGCAAGTATTATACCAGCTAAATGCACATCTTGGGGCTAACTGAAGAAACCCATATTACATAGTGCTGCCAAAGAAATCTTTAAGGTGAGGATTATATCGCCCAAGCGCATACTTTGGGGCTAACTGAAGAAGCCCCCACCAAATGTGAGTAGCCCCTTGCGGTCTTCATTTTATAAAAAATAAGCTTTAAGAGACATATTGCACTGTTGTGTTTCTCTTTCTTTCATATATTCACATCCGTGAGAGCGCAGCCACTAACCCCCTTGTGAACTACTCTACCTGTCCTGGTGTTCGTTTGGGTGTTGGTGTGGCAGAGCTTGTCCTGGTGTGTGTGTGGGTGTTGGTGTGGCAGAGCCCGTCCTGGTGTGTGTGTTTGGGTGTCATGTGGCAGAGCCTGTCCTGGTGTGTGTGTGGGTGTCATGTGGCAGAGCCTGTCCTGGTGTGTGTTTGGGTGTCAGTGTGGCCGAGCCTGTAGTGGTGTGTGTGTTTGGATGTCGGTGTGGCAGAGCCTGTCCTGGTGTGTGTGTTTGGCTGTTGGTGTGGCAAAGCCTGTCCTGGTGTATGTGTGTCGGTGTGGCAGAGCCTATCCTGGTGTGTGTTTGGCTGTTGATGTGGCAGAGCCTGTCCTGGTGTGTGTGTGTTTGGGTGTCGGTGTGGCAGAGACTGTCTTGGTGTGTATGTTTGGGTGTCGGTGTGGCAGAACCTGTCCAGGTGTGTGTTTGGGTGTTGTGTGGGAGAGCCTGTCCTGGTCGGTCATCTGTTTCCTAGCACTTTACTTAGTTTAGGAATAAATTTAACTATTTCATTTTTACTTATCCAGAGATAAAACACCCTCCTGAATTTGGAGTCACTTCAGAGGACAAAACGTTCTATTCCCAGAAATCAGTGAGAGGAAAAGTAAAGGTTTTGTATTATTTACTCTATTTCAATTTGCATATCTTATTGAAAAGGATTAGTGGCACTAAATTGTGGCTTCAGGTGTCCCGTGTATGATGACTATTTTTTTAGTGTACTCTGGGTCACAGTACTACATACCGAATGTTACATCACTTCATAGTGTGCTATACTAAAGACAAGGAAGTATTCATGCAGGGATAAGTAGACCTTGATCACTTGACATTAATGCACAAAATGTATGCAAATAGGATATAAATTGTGTAAATAAGAAAATATGTGTTGACCTGCGCCACAAGTAAATGTAAGTGATTTTATTTTTTATTGAATACCTCTATACATTGACAATATATTAATTTTAGCAGGAAGTGTAGAAGCTTGATGTCCAATGAAATCCTGCTGCATGTTACTTGGCTGCAGTCATGCCATGTCTGTTAACCAGTTTAAAACACTAGTATCCTAATCTATCTGACTGTACACATCAAGGGCCTCTCCTTAAAGCATTTCCCTGATGCTGTGACTTTCCTTTCTGGGAAGCCCAAAAGGCTTGGGCAGGTTAGTAAAGAATATGTGGATGTTACAGAACTAAGGAATGTTGATCTCACTCCAGCCCTGTGATGTGAGCACCACTCATTCCTCATAAATCTACAGTGTGACGGTGACGCCTGGTTCACAGCTTCGTCCCCAGCCAGGATACTCTTATTCCTGTTGATTACACATTAGGCCACTTGGAGGGAAATCATAGGAACCCTTCCCAGGAAGGGAGGTACAAGCGGAAAAATACTGATAAAAAAGACATCGTATGAAAGGACAGTCTATAACATACATCCTCAGGCATTGTCCACATTCACAAATAACATGCTGTATGGCTACATGCACATGATATTAATTATTTTGGTAGTTTTTTTTGCAATTTATTTTGTTTTCATCAAATGTATAACTTTACTAATAACCCTTATGTGATAGTGTTCACTGATGGGCTTTACTACATTCATAAAATCACTTTTCCTTAGAAAAATAAAATTATTTAAGGCTGCAAACTATAAATCAGTACAATCTCATATATTTGCTAGTGCATTACTAGTCTTTACTAAAGCAAATGCAGATGAGTAGCAGTTTCAACTTATCACCATGTTATTAAGGGCTAACCCTACAGTAGAGTCCTCTCTGTTGAGGCTGGGTTATAATGCATGTGTATGTGTGCTTTTTTAAATATTAATTTTTACTTATTGTGGGTTGGACAGATGGGGGCACCTGTGTCATCATAATCAGGGCCAGCCTTAGGTGTTCAGGTGCCCTGTGCGGACGACTTTTCTGTCGTGATTCCCCAAATCACTTATATATCTATGATACACACAAAACATTTATACAGTCACTCACTCATTCACTCAATTAACACAATTCCTTCACACAATTATTCATTCTCTCACTCATTCACACAAATCATTTACATATATTCATTAATGCATTCTCACAATTCATTCTCACATTAATTCATTCACACAATTCATCCACACAATTAATTAATTAATTCTCTCACTCATTCACACAATTTATCCACACTAGGGCTGCAACAAACAAATAAATTTACATTTTTCATTTATCTTAAATCATTTAATAAACAAACAGGATGTTAAAAACAAACAGCAGAATAAAAAACTTTGAGAAAAATGCATTTCTTCTTTCTATTTCCCAACCTGCCCCCCCAGTGATGCACATTTGAGCCCAGGCTTGCCACGCTGTCCCCCAGATATGCCTTATACCCCCTGTATGCCTTATACCCCCAGATATGCCACTCCAACCTCCCCAGATATGCCCTATACCCCCAGATTAGCCACTCCACCCTCCCCACATATGCCTTATATATACCCTATATGCCTTATACCCCCTGATATGTCGCTGTGCCCCCTGATATGCCTTATACCCCAGATATGCCACTCTGCCCTCCCAGATATGCCTTACACCCCCATATGCCATAGTGCCCTCTGATATGCCTTATACCCCAGATATGCCACTCGGCCTACCCAAATATGCCTTATACCCCTTATATGCCACTGTGACCCCTTGATATGCTTTATATATGCCATGTTGCCCCCCCAGATATGCCATATACCCCCAGATATGCCCTTCTGCCCCCTGATATGCCTTGTAACCCCCTATATACCACTGTGCCCTTGATATGCCACCCCCCAGATTTACCCCCGTGCTCTAGACTCCTTGGTGAACATCTGTGCAGTCCGCTTAAACAACCTCTGCTGCTGGCCGGCACTTTCGCTGGAGCTTCTATGACTGAGCACTGGAAGGTCATGTGAAGCCCCATCATAGAAGCCCCAGTGAAAGTGCCGGCAGTAGCGAAGGATGTCTGCGCACATACGCCCACCGGCTGCCTGAGAGAATGATCTGGGTCCCCTGCAGCGCTGCGACGGATCCTCCTCTCTGGCAGCCGCAGAACATTGCGCAATGTGTGCAGACCACCTCCGCTCTGCTGGCCGATACTTCTGCCGGGGTTTCTATGGTGGAGCACCGGAAGGTCATGTGATGCTGGTGCTCCATCATAGAAGCCCCGACGGAAGTGGAGGACAGTAGCGGGGGATGTCTGCGCACATCGCACAGATGCCCGCCGGCTGTCAGAGAGGAAGATCAGTGTCCCCTGCAGTGCTGCATCTGGATCTTAGTATTACTATCCAACCTCTATTTAAGGTCGGATTATAAAACAAGGGGTATTTTTCAGAGCATTTGTTCTGAAAAAATCCTCATTTTATATATTGATACAATCGATTCAACTAACTGATAATAAAATTTCTTGGCAACGATTTTCATCGATTTTATCGATTAGTTATTGCAGCCCTAATCCACACATTAATTTATACTTTCACTCATTCATGCAATTCATCCACACATTAATTCATTTATTCTCTTACACATTCACACAATTCATCCACACATTAATTTATTCTCTCACGCATTCACACAATTCATCCATACACTAATTAATTTCATTCATACACCTGGCCTTGGTAATGGGGCGGCCGCATGGTGCCCCTGCTGCCATGGCACCCTGTGCGGCCGCACAGCTCGCCCACCCCAAAAGCCAGCCCTGATCATAATGTATACTATATTTTCAGGCTCATCATATCTCAGCCCTTACTGGAGTGTAAGAACGTACACACTGATAGACACACACTTCACAAATGAGACAAAAGCTGAATGTTTGAATATAGGTATATTAAGCAAAGCACCAGAAGTAGCAGAGTATGAGGCATATTAAGTATACAGACTGGTGGGGAGTACAAAGTTAGAATAGTCCAGGTAAGAATCCAAAAGGGTCTGGGACGGGTAGCAAGCAAAAGGGGTAAATCTAATAGGCAGTCCAGGTCAAAAAGGTAACAGGCAGGCAAAACGGTAAATCCAATAGCCAGATCCAAAGTCTGGCATAAACTATAGCTCCTAACTAACTTAATGAACTCTCACCTCTGTTACTGAGAGGCAGGGATATAAAGCCTGATGATTAGGTCAGGTGTGTAAATGACAATCTTCAGATGCGAGAGGCAGGGTTATGAAGCCTGTTGGTTAGGTCAGGTGTGGTAATGACATAGGCTTCAGGTGAGGGAGTCATGTATATAGCATAACCAACACAGCTGAATATAAATACACAGAGCACAGATTCGAAACATAACCAGACAAGACTGGAACACAGGGGATGGAGGGAGGAGCCGAGATTCTCAGACGCTTCTTCTTTAAGCAAGGATAGGATATCTCAACCGGGACATGGGGAGAGGAGAGAGGAACCGAGATCCTCAGATGTATAAGGGAAAGAGAGCAAAGGTACATAAAATACAGACACACGAGTAAACAAAACAGCTGGCAACTCCAGGCGGACCTCCTAAAGGAGCGGCCACGCCTGGCAGTTTGCAGGGCTGGGGCCGAAGCCTGACATATATGGACAAAAGTATTGGGACACACCTCTTAATTATTGAATTCAGGTGTTTCAAACATTACCATGGGTTTATAAAATCAAGCACCTAACAATGCAATCTGCCTTTACAAACATTTGGAAAAAAAGGGGTTGTTCTGAAGAGCTCAATGAATTCAAGCGTGGTACTGTGATAGGATGCCACCTTTGCAATAAGTTAGTTTGTGAAATTTTATCCCTGCTGTAAGAGGTATTATTCGAAAGTGAAAGTGTTTAGGACCAGCAGCAACTCAGCCACAAAGGGGAAGACCATGTAAAGTCACAGAGGGGGGTCCGAGTGCTTAGGTGCATGGTGCTAAAGAGTTCCAAACTTCCACTAGCAATAATATCAGCCACGAAAACCATGTGGTGGGCGCTTCATTGAATAGGTTTCACGGCTGAGCAGCTGTATGCAAGCGTCACATCACCTAGTACAATGCCAAGCGTCAAGCTGAGGGATGTAAAGCACGCTGCCACTGGACTCTGGAGGAGTGGAAAGGTACCATATTTGCTTGATTCAAAATTTAAATATTAATTTAGAAAACAAGAAAAAGCCTGAATATAAGACTACCCTATAAGAGAATTGTTTTAGTAAATATTATTTCATATTTAATAAAAACTATGATTGAGAAAAATGCATTTTTTGTTTGTATATCCTTTCATTTTCCAACCTGCCCCCCAGTTATGCACAACTGCCCCATGGCTTGTTACTCTGCCCCCCAGATATGCCTTATACCCCCTATTTGCCAATCTGCCCCTGTCAGACACCACTGGGTATCTGTATTACGTTAGCAGGAGCAGCCCGATATGCAGGATGACCAGAGGGAATGGGGAATCAGAACAGGCAGAGTTCCAAATAGTGTAATCAGGAAACAGTCCAGGGTCAGATTTGGGCAGCAAGACAAAGTAGCGTGGTCAAGGTACAAGCCAAGGTCAGGTTCAGGCAGCAATCCAAAGTAGTATGGTCAAGGTACAAGCCAAGGTCAGGTTCAGAATAAGGACAGGAGCACAGCGCTCTATGTAACACACAGACCGTCTCAGAATATCTGAGTGCTGCCATAAGGGAGCTTGGTGGTTTTATAGGGATCACAGGCTTGACGTATGACGTCATGTCTGTAGATCCAACCTTCGTGCTGCCCCTCACACTGTCTCTGGAGGGAGACGGCTTTGGAAGCGCCGCCCCTCTAGAAATACCTTCTCCTGCCACGTCTCCATTCTCCTCCTGCACACAATTGGCAGGAGGAGAAGGTGCCGGAGCGGCGTGCAGAAGCACCGCCCCTCTCATGGAACCCCATGTCAATACATCGCCATCTTCCCCAGCTCCCCGCGTGGACGCAGGAGTGAAGAACCAGCCTGCTGGTATGTGGCTGACAGCCACCTTCATATGCCTTATACCCCCTATATGCCCTTGACTTACCAATGCATCCCTAGACTTGTCCCCCGCGCTCCAAACTCCCTGCTGTCAAGCGGAGCAGCAGGTGGACATCTGCTGAGGCTTCTATGACTGAGCACCAGAAGGTCATGTCACGAGGGGTATTCTTCAGAGCATTTTCTCTAAAAAAAAAAAATTTGTCTTATAATTGAGGAAATATGGTATTCTGTGGAGTGACAAATCACGCTTTTCTGTTTGGCAGTCTGATGGGGAGTCTAGGTTTGGCAGATGCCAGGAGAATGTTACCTGTCTGACTGCATTGTGCCAATTCTAAATTTTGGTGTAGGAGGGATACTGGTATGGGGCTGTTTTTCAAGGGTTGGGCTAGGCCCCTTACTTCCAGGAAGGGAAATCTTAATGCTTCAGCATACCAAGATATTTTGGACAATGCTATGCTTCCAACTTTGTAGGAACAGTTTGGGGAAAAGCTCGTTTCCAGCATGACTGTGCCCCAATGGACAAAACAAGGTCCATAGAAACATAGTTTGATGAGTTTGGTGTGGAAGAACTTGACTGGCCACACAGGGTCCTGGCCTCAACCCCATTGAACACCTTTGGGATGAAATGGAACAGAGATTGCGAGCCAGGCCTTCTTGTCCATCATCAGTGCTTGACCTCACAAATGCTCTACTGGATGAATGGACAATTCCCACAGAAACACTCCAAAATCTTATGGAAAGGCTTCCCGGAAGAGTGAAAGCAGTTATAGCTGCAAAGAGGGGAACAACTTTGTAGTAATGTCTTTGTGTTTAGAAACCGATGTCATAAAAGTCCCTGTTGGTGTAAAGGTCAGGTATCCCAATGCTTTTGTCCACATAGTTTAAGTGTGGATCAGACAATTGTCCCTTCATGTTGGAAAGCTGATTAAACACGAAAATATATATTTTTTTACTTGACACCTTGAAACTATGCATAGGGCGATCATCACTTATGAAATATTGTGGGCATTTTGCCCAGTTTTGAAATTATATAGGCCATTTGTGGTTGGCACTCAGAGGGTTAAAATCCACAAAGAGTAAATCCGGTGAGTGTATATACACCCTGGTGATTGTATGTGGAGTTGAAAGAAAAAAGTTACTATTTGTGGCCATCTTCAATCCAGATATATGGACTTTACTGCAATTTGATACACCTCAAAAAGTATGTTTGCAACATATGCTAACAGTAACTATTATGCAGGACAAAACAATTCTCCTAAACATTTCCTGCTCTGTAAGCCACTGTTAAACCAGCTGACTTCTGTTTACTCTTTTACATTTATTTGATGGCTGGTGAGTAAACTCTACATTGTTATTTCACCACTGCTCTACAGGAATCTTTCACTCAGTTATTCACAAACACCTGTGGTTACTCCGTCATTGTTTATTCTATGTTGTTGCCTTCTCCTCCAGTCTTTTGTGTTTTATTCAGACACTTTGCTGAATTTCCTGTTGTTCCTTTTCTTCTGTCATTTATGTTGAGTCATAATGTCCAATGATATAGGGGAGGATGAAAAGAAAAACAAAACAGAATAGTGTTAACTATAGGCATTTAGCTGTTATTTCTTTACAGTTGATAAACAAATCCATTTGTTTATGTGTATGAAGAGCTAATGTTATTTAACCCCTTAAGGACCGGGCTCATTTTTCGTTTTGTACCCTGTGGGACCGAGGCTGTTTTGACACTTTTGTGGTGCTTGTGTTCAGCTGTAATTTTCTCCTCACCCATTTAGTGTACCCACATAAGTTATATATTGTTTTTTTCAGGACAAGATGGGCTTTCTTCAGATACCATTATTTTGATCGTATCATCTTATTTACTATAAAAAAATAAAAAAAACATGGTGAAAAATTGAAAAAAAAACATTTTATGACTTTTATTTGAAAAATCTTTTACTCACCTAAAAAAGCAAGTAAAAAAACTAGCTAAATAGATTCTACTACTTGTCCTGAGTTTAGAAATACCCAATGTTTTTATGTTTTTTTGCTGTTTTTTGTAAGTTATAGGGCAATAAGTACAAGCAGCGTTTTATGATTTCCAAATCTTTTTTAACAAATCTGGTCAGTCTGCCTCCATCTCCTCTTTGGAACATCTTTGAAGCCGGTTAACTCAATTTAACCCATTCAAACCATATATTTTTGAAAACTAGACACCCCAGGGTATTCCAAATGCTGTTATTTTAACCCTTTCCATGCACCAATTATACAACTACACTTTGTCAAACTTTGTAATAGTAATTTTTTTTATTTTTTTTTCCACACAAATTGTACTTTAGTTATAGATATACAGGTGCTGGTATATGTCACTGTCAAACAACACCCCAATATGTGTTCAGCAACATCTCCTGAGTACAGCGATACCCCACATGCATGGGTTTGTCAGATTGTTTGGCTGGTAAAAGGCTACTTTTGGGGCATGCGTAATTCAGGTGGTCATTTGGTCATTGTGCCTCCCTCTCCTCTTTGGAATATCTTTGAAGCCGGTTAACTCAATTTAACCCATTCAAACCATATATTTTTGAAAACTAGACACCCCAGGGTATTCCAAATGCTGTTATTTTAACCCTTTCCATGCACCAATTATAGAACTACACTTTGTCAAACTTTGTAATAGTAATTTTTTATTTTTTTTTTTCACACAAATTGTACTTTAGTTATAGATATACAGGTCCTGGTATATGCCACTGTCAAACAACACGCCAATGTGTGTTCAGGAACATCTCCTGAGTTCAGTGATACCCGACATGCATGGGTTTGTCGGGTTGTTTCAGATTTAAAATGCCACATTTGGGAAGTGCGCTTTTTTTCTCCATTTTGGTCAGTCTGTACCTATGCCCTATATTTGAGCTAGGCCACTCCAATTTACCCCATCAGCCATTTTTTTTATATATTAGACACCCCTTGGGTATTTGAAGTGCTTTTATTTTAACTCTTTGTTGAGATTTTTGAGAATTTTTAGCACTTGCTCAAAATAATAAACTTTATTTTTTAATTTTATTTTATTTTTTTAATACTTTTTTTATATTTTTTTTTACACATTTTGCTGGTACTGGATGGTTCATCTAGTGACATCACTGCATAATTATTTTTAAATGTTAGCACATTTTTTTTTATTTTTTTTTTCCATTTTTTATTTATTTTTATTTTTTTTGAATATTTTACTAATCACATAGTGATTAGAAAGCTGGGCTCCATTGACTTGCATGGTTGAATGCAGTACCTGTATTCAACCAGCAAGTGGAGCCAGTTCTCTAGAGGGTCTGGAGACCCTCTAGCGAACTTTTTCGTCTTTATTGTTTTATTTCCCGGGCCGCCGCCATCTTGCTTGATGGCGAAGATCACCGGCAGCGGCGGCTGTGACCGCTCTCCGGAGCGGTCACAGCCCACCCAGAGGTAAGTGTTTGGTGTCGCTGGATGCCTCCTGATCGAGGCATTCCAGCGACACCATTTAAGTTTAGGAGGCGATCGTTGATCGCCTCCTAAACGCTTTTAAAACGGGCGTCCGCCGCCATACAATGTATGGCGGCTGTTGACGCCCCGGGGAGGGGCCAGACATGGCCCCCGATGCCGATCTCGGCCTTGCTGAATGCCTCGACATCGAGGCATTGCAGCAAGGCCGTTTAAGCGAAGAAAGTGATCCTTGATCACTTTCTAAGCTTATTTAATTTTTTGACGGTTCAGGACCGTCAAAGGTCATTTAGTGACCTTCTTGTTATGACGGTCCTGAACCGGCAAAGGTCGCGAAGGGGTTAATGACGAATAAATACATTCTAATTTGTGCAGTATATTAACAGTTTTAATATTACGTCAAAGACATTGGGAACTTTTCTATGGTATGGGTACAGCTAGGCACAGGGTAGTTACAAGGGAGATCCCACTAAGTAAGCAATGCTTCAGGGCACCAGATTGCTACAGATCTGCAGAGGTAGGTCTATTCTGCCTAGGCCAGAATACGCTACTGAGTGGCAGCCAAAGGTTAACACATGTTTGTTTATCAGTGATATGTAATGGGCAAATGTGTTTGCTTTGTAATTTAGGTGAATTACGGTGAATTTTGTCTAATTTGTATTGTTTTCTCACAATTAAAACCATGTACAAGAAAAATTAAGGAAATTATCACCTAAGCTTTGTTAGATAGTCCCTTTTAAATATATTTTGAAGGGCTGTTTTGTGGCTTCTTCTGATGGTTTGGAGATTTAGGTTTATATCTTTATCAACGTGCATCCGTAACCAACCAAATTTATGTTGTCAATCAAAAAACCCTTTCATACATATACTTTTAATATAGAAAGCAAATAATAACATAATATTTGTCATAGTACAAGCATCAATCTGTGGGTGAATCACACTAGTGTCTTTGTGTAGATTTATATAATAAACCACAATATTAGGCAGTGCTTGTGGCCTGTTTTTCTTTAGGCTATAACTAAGTACTTTACAGCAATTAAATATGACAAGTTTAAATGTTTGGAGTTGTGTGCAATGATTTTCCTGGTCTAAAGAAACCTTCCCCACATTAATCTTTGGCTTTTATTTTGACAAATTCATGTTTCCAGGAAGTTTCTGGGGTCAAAGCAGCATCTGTTGCTGGTTACTCAAGAGTTGCACTGATTCCTTATGTTAATTTCCACAGCAACAGGGAATGAAATAAAATATATGGGACCAGGTCTTACTCAAAGAAGTCAACTTATATATCCACCCTTTTGCTAAAATGTAACCATAATAAAACTCATTTTTATTTCTGATGCACGGTATACAATTTTACCCATATATATTTGGAACAGGGCAGTGCCTTAAACACATTTTCCTTTCGAGAGTATCTCCGTAAATACTTTAACATGCATTCTTCCAAAACTGTATGGTACAGCATAACACCTATCAGTATGTACTGAGGCACGCACTGACGGTGGTACAGCATAACACCTATCACTATATACTGAGGAATGCACTGACGGTGGTACAGCATAACACCTGTCACTATATACTGAGGCAGACATTGACTGTAGTGCAGCATAACCCCTATAACTATAAACTAAGCCAAACATTGATGTGGTGTACGCCTACCACTTATGTGTCTGGCTTAGTATATAGTAGGGATGCACCGAAATGAAAATTCTGGACCGAAACCTATAATTTAGCATTCACTTGGCCGAAACACACACCTTTATAAAAGATAAAAAAACTTTTACTTAAAAGTAAGTAACATTGTTATTACATTTTCCTATCCAATTTTGATGTGTTACTTACTTTTAATAAAAATTGGACAAAAAAATCAATAACAATATTATATATATGATTGCTAACAGCAATCACACTCCTATCATGCCCAGGCAGTCAACACATGCTGGAACCTGGGCATGATAGACGTGTGATTACAACCTCCCTACGCTATGCTATCCCCCCCACACTTACACATCCATGCTATCACACACTCACAAACATTCATTCACTCATACACCTACTAATACACTCTCACTGATTGTTTTGCTACTTTTCCTCTGTCACTTTTCCCGCTTTTCCTCCTCTTCGTTCATCCTCTTGGCTCTTCTTCTGTCTCCTTCCGGTGCAGTGAGCACAGAAGGCGGTGGGCACGGCTGTGTTGTGGACCGGGATTGACAGCGAATCCTGACGCAACGGCAACAGTTGCCACGCACATCGCACGGGAGCAGGATCGGAGGTCTGCATTAACAGACCTCCGCTCCCTTAATTGTCTTTAAGCCGGTTAGAAGGAGATCCTTGATCTCCCCAACCGAGCCTGCCCCTCTAGTGGCGGACATTACTGTCCATCTCTGGAGGGGTACCGGGGTGGTAGCACCCCCCCGATGAGCGGCACCCGGGGCGGAAAGCCACCACCCCCCACTTGGTACGCTTCTGGATAACACCACCTCCCTTGTCAGTGAATTCCATACCTTTATTGTCCTTACTGTAAAGAACACCTTTCTTTGTTGTGTATGAAATCTCCGCTTTTCCAGTCTCAGAGGGTGACCTCTTGTTCTTTGTACATTTCTGCTAATAAATAGGTCACTGAGGAGCTCTTTATTTTGGCCCTGCATATATTTATATAATGTTATCATATCCCCTCTAAGACGCCGTTTTTCCAGTGCATATAATTTTAACTTTTTTATAGGATGACTTTCCACATTTGATGGCTGGGTTGTCCCTTTAAATTGAAATTTAACTAAATGTGAATACATTTTTTTGATCACACATAACACCAAATATGCATCAATTCCATCATAACTGACCATGCCAGCTTTGGCTCAAGATAAGATTTGGACTCAAAAGCTTTGCTCCGCCTAGCTCATTGGGAGGAGAGGACTGTGAGGCACAATTAACACATGTTTATATGGATGTAAGTCTAGCTTGGTTCACATTCAGGACATGCCATGCAACTGACAAGCTCTCCTACCACAAATTAAAATTGGTACAGGGAATGAGAGATAAAAACATATTATGGTAATATGTATAGCTTGTAGGAGAAAAAATTAGAAACATTTTAATATATAAAGGGATTCAACAAAATACAAGTGGGAAGAATATTTCAAAAGATGATAAATGTTAAAACTAGAAAGGGTTAGAGCAGGAAAAATTACTAGATTCGTGCATTAATTAGTAAATAACAGTATAGATAGAAGATCCAGCTCCTCAAATAAGGGTTTAAAAATTCAAAATTTAATTAGACCAGTTAAAACATGATAGACAAAAAAAGAGGAAAAAAGAGATGTGCTCAAGTGATTGAGAGAAAATATTTTCTCTCAATCACTTGAGCACATCTCTTTTTTTCTCTTTTTTTTTTTTGCATACCCTTGAAATGGGAGAAATGGTAATATATGTACCATTTTTAAAGAAAATATGAATGAGCAGGCAAAACACATTTCTTATTGGATTCAAATTCAACTGTAGGTTATAACAGAATGGCACAATCATAAAATAAAACATGGCAACTGTCAAGGGGTCAGGTAGGCGAAGGAGGATCCGACTATGCACATATATGGACGTAGTCGTAGTCAAAACACAGGCAAAGGTCAGTACACAAGGCAATAGAAATATATCAAGGAACAGCACACCCAAAAAGCAATACACTTTGAACGGGTAAAGAAAAGGAAAACAAATGGCGTTTAAATAGGAGAAGGTACTCACAGTTAGGCCGCGGCGTGGCGTGATGTCATCGCGGCCGCGGCAGACATCCGACCCGCGGTCCGAGGAGGTGATGTGCCTGCACGTCCTCGGCGTGCAGGCACAAGCCCGAGCGAGGGTGTGGAGGCAGGACTACCCTGCTGACGTCGGGTCTCGGCGGAGCCGCGACACCAACGTGACCTTATGGCGCCGGCGGCAGTGATGGGCGCGTGTGACGTTCATCCGACATCGCGGCGGGGGCGGAGCCGCAACCCCGACGTGACCGCACGGCGTCAGCGGCAGGGACGAGTGAGCCGCCGCGAGCACCCGAGGTACGTGCGCGCGTGACAGTACCCCCCCCTCCAGGAGCGCGCCCTGAGCGCGACGGAGCCGGACGCAAGGGAAACAGCGCGTGGAAACGGGCGACACAACGGGGAGCGTGCACGAAGCGAGCCGGCACCCAAGTCCGCTCCTCAGGGCCGTACCCCTTCCAGGCCACAAGGTACTGTAAGCCGTTGCGAACCCTACGGGAATCAAGGATCCTGTCAACGATGTGCTCCTCATGACCCTGGACGTCGAGGGGAGCAGGAGTCTTAATGGGAACGGTGAACTGGTTGGTCACACACGGTTTCAACAAAGAGACGTGGAAGGAACTAGGTATTTTCATGGTAGGTGGCAGATCAAGGGACACCGTCACGTCGTTGAGCTTGGCACGGATGCGGAAAGGACCAATAAAACGGGGACCTAGAGACCTGGACCTAGAGGCGTTGATAACCATACACGGTCACCCACTTGGTAATCCGGAGGAGGTGTTCTCTTGGAGTCAGCACACCGTTTATGGCGATGTTGGGCTTTCAGGAGAACATCCCGGAGGTACTGCCAATGTTTGTCCATGTCAGACACACGACTGTCGACTGCTTGCACCGAGGAGGAGGAACTAGAAGACGGAGGAGGCAACACGACAGGGTGATAGCCCAAGGCAGCAAAGAACGGGGTACAGCCGATGGACTCATAAAGAGAACCGTTGTATGTCATTTCTGCGAGCGGGAGGAGAGAAGACCAGTTGTTTTGGCGTTCGTTGCTGAACATCCTCAGGTATTGTTTGAGTGTTTGGTTTGTTTTTTCAGTCTGTCCATTGGTCTGAGGGTGATATGCTGACGATAAATGGAGCTGTATGCCGAGTTTATGGCAGAGGTGTCTCCAGTAGCGAGATATGAATTGTGTACCTCGATCAGACACCATGTGGAGAGGGAGACCGTGAAGACGGACGACGTGGTTGAGGAAGACGTCGGCCAGTTGCAGAGACGAAGGTAGGCGCGGTAAGGCGATGAAGTGCGCTTGTTTGGAGAAGCGGTCGACAACCACCAAGACGGTGGTGTTACCTTGCGACTTGGGTAGATCCACGATGAAGTCCATTGACACGTGTGTCCATGGGACCGTGGGAATGGGAAGCGGATGAAGGAGACCTTGAGGGCGCCTCCGAGAGGTCTTCTGGCATGCGCAGGTGTGACAGGCTGCAAGGTACGTTCGGATGTCTTTGGCAAGGGATGGCCACCAGAACGATCTCCGAATGAGGTAGTCTGTCTTCCGAAAACCAGAGTGACCTGCGAGAAAGGACTTATGTCCCCAGTGAAGGACGTCCGTACGGAGACTGGGAGGGACGTAAAGACGACCCGGAGGAGGACGTCCGGAAGACGGGATGGCCCCTTAGGACATGCAGATTTTGCTCATCGTGCGGAGGGACAGTCTGGCGATAAGGCGTGTGGATGGTATGATGGGCTCGTTGGTTTGTTGGTCTCTGTGGTTGTCATGTTGTCTAGAGAGTGCGTCGGCCTTGACGTTTTTGGAGCCCGGTCTGTAAGTGATGTAGAAATTAAACCGGTTAAAAAACAGCGACCACCGTGCTTGTCGAGGACTTAACCTCTTAGCGCTCTCTATGTACAACAGGTTCTTGTGGTCTGTCATGATGACTACGGGTTGTTCCGTGCCTTCTAACAGGTGGCGCCACTCTTCGAATGCCATTTTGACGGCTAGGAGTTTGCGGTTACCAACGTCGTAATTCCGTTCGGCCGCGGAGAAACCTTTCGAAAAGAAGGCACAGGGATGATATTTCGTGGTTTGGTCATGTCGTTGCGATAACACAGCCCCTGCCCCGGTTTCGGAGGCATCAACCTCTAGGAGATACTGTTTGGAAGGATCTGGCCGTCGTAATATGGGGGCTGAGATGAAGGCTTGTTTTAGACGGTCGAACGCCTGTCGGGCGTGTGTGGTCCACAGAGACGGGTCAACTCCTTTTTTAGTCATAGCGGTGATAGGAGCGGCTATGGTAGCGTAGTTTCTGATGAAGCGTCTGTAATAATTGGCAAAGCCCAGGAAACTTTGGATGGCTTTGAGTGTTAGCGGGAGGGGCCATGCGGTTAGGCCTCGAGTTTAGCAGGGTCCATGTGAAGACCTTCGGAGGAGACGATGTACCCAAGGAAGGGCAAACGGGTCTTCTCGAAGACGCATTTTTCGGCCTTGGCGTACAAAACGTTCTCCCGTAGCCTCTGCAGAACAGCCTTTAGGTGACGCCGGTGTGCGCCGAGCGTAGGGGAATAGACGAGGATGTCGTCCAAGTATACAATGACGTGGAACAAGAGCATATCCCTGAAGACGTCGTTAATGAAGGCCTGGAAGACTGCAGGAGCGTTGCTCAACCCGAAGGGCATGACCCTGTATTCATAGTGCCCGAAGCGAGTGTTGAAGGCCGTCTTCCACTCGTCCCCGGACTTGACGCAAATCAGATTGTAGGCGCCCCTGAGATCCAATTTGGTGAAATAAGTAGCCCCTTTCAGGAGGTCGTAGATCTCTGTGATGAGGGGGAGCGGATACCGGTTCTTAATCGTGATACGCTTTAAACCCCTGTAATCGATGCATGGCCTTAAGGAGCCTTCTTTCTTGGCCACGAAGAAAAATCCAGCCCCGGCAGGTGAAGAGGACGGGTGAATGAAGCCTTTGTCCAGACTTTCTTTGATGTATCTTTCTAGGGCTTTGTTTACCGGTTCGGAGAGAGGGTACGTACGTCCCCTTGGTGGGTTGGACCCAGGCAACAGTTCGATGGCACAATCGTAGGGCCGATGTGGTGGTAGTTTCTCCGCATCTTTTTTGGAAAACACATCCAAATAGTCCCAGTAGTGTTTTGGTACCAGGGCAGGGTTCTGGGGTCTGTGGGTGTGATCTCAAGGACGAGATTGAGTCGGCACAACACAAGACTCTTGGCATCGGTTGCTCCATGCCAGTATGTCTCCTTTTTCCCAATCGATGCGTGGGTTGTGCTGACGTAGCCAGGGATGACCCGGGATGAGAGAGGCATGAGGAGACTTGATTATCTCGAACCCCCACCAGTAGGGTCAGGGGTTTGGTTTCCTGTGTCACGAGTCCTGATCCCAGAAGAGAGCCGTCAACGGAGACCACCAGAGAAGGCGCTTCTTTGGTGCGAAGTGGTATGTGGTGTTCCTTAGCCCACTGGAGATCCATGAACATGCCCGCAGCTCCGGAATCTATGAAGGCGCGGGTGGTCACTACGCGATCCTCCCAGCGGATGGAGATGGGCACCGTCAAGCGAGTAGCGGGAGGAGAAGTAACACGATATGTGCTTAGGGTGCCTTCTCTGGTACAACCTAAGTGTTGTCTTTTACCGGCCTGGTGGGACAGGAGGGCAAAAGATGGTCGGCTTGACCACAGTACAGACATAGCCCCTGTGTCCGTCTGTGTTTCTTTTCAGCCTCGGAGAGTCGACGAACGGTCCCGATCTCCATGGGTTCATTGGCAACGGACGAGGGGGAAGTAGTAGACGGAGATCTTGCGAGACCGGAGGTGAATAGTCCTGTTTTTCTTCCACGGTTGTGTTCATTCATCCTTTCTTGGATACGTTTATCCACTCGTAGACACAGGGCTATGAGGTCCTCGAGATCCGTGGGAGTATCGTGGAAGACGAGGGCGTCTTTGATCTTCTCATTGAGGCCTCGTTTGAAGGCGGCTTTGAGAGCGCCCTCCTCCCAGTTGGTCTCATGGGCTAGGATGCGGAACTCCACGGTGTACTGAGCCAAGGTTTTGCGGCCTTGGTGGAGTTCAAGCAGCGAGGACTCTGCGGTCTCTTTACGACCTGGAGCGTCAAAGACGGTTCGAATGGCTTCCATAAAAGCGGGGCAGACCTCGAGGAGGTACGATTCTTGCTCCACAAGGGGAGATGCCCACAGCAATGCTTCTCCTTTCAGTAGCGAAATAATAAACGAGACCCTTTTGGAGAACGTCTGGAACACTTGGGGATGGTTACGGAAGTGGAGCATACATTGATTGAGGAAGCCACGGCACTCCTTCAGATCCCCGGAATATTTTTCAGGTAGAGGAAACCGTGCGATGGCCCCCGTGTCCTCGTGTGAGGCGTCCCTGCGATGGGGAGAACTCACGGTAGGAAGCGATGTCAAGGAACGCAGCAGGTCCGTCATGGCGTCGACCTTTTGTTCCAGGCATTGGAGTTGAGCGGCCTGCGCGGCGAGACGCTGGTCTTGGAGGTCCTGCCGTGCTTGCAGCCGTGCCATATCCACGGGATCCATGTTATGACCCGTTCAAAATTGTCACGGGGTCAGGTAGGCGAAGGAGGATCCGACTATGCACATATATGGACGTAGCGCAGTCCAGTAAACAGTCCGGTCAAAGGGCAACGGCAAACAGCGAGGTCAAAAACGTATCCGAGGTCTACGCAGGCAGATCAGAAGCATAAACGGTATAAACAGGTCCGAGGTCGTAGGCAGGCAGCGCAGAGTCGTAGTCAAAAAACAGGCAAAGGTCGGTACACAAGGCAATAGAGATATATCAAGGAACAGCACACCCAAAAAGCAATACACTTTGAACGGGTAAAGAAAAGGAAAACAAATGGCGTTTAAATAGGAGAAGGTACTCACAGTTAGGCCGCGGCGTGGCGTGCGCGGCGTGATGTCATCGCGGCCGCGGCAGACATCCGACCCGCGGTCCGAGGAGGTGATGTGCCTACACGTCCTCGGCGTGCAGGCACAAGCCCGAGCGAGGGTGTGGAGGCAGGACTACCCTGCTGACGTCGGGTCGCAGCGGAGGTGGAGCCGCGACACCGACGTGACCTTACGGCGCCGGCGGCAGTGACGGGTGCGCCGCCGCGATCCCCTGAGGTGTGTGCCGCGGCGGCGCGTGTGACGTTCATCCGACGTGGCAGTTGTGGCTAAATTTGTTCAGGTGTCCCAATACTTTTGATCAAAATAGCATATGTTGCTATTCGGCTATAGGTATGCAAGGTTGGTGTGTTAGTTTTGGATTTTCTTGTAAAGTTTATGGCTAGGTCCAAGCATGTCATGTCATCGTGAAAAAATGGTTCATGACCCAAGGATACCATCCGTTGCCCTCTGTGCTATCTCTGATTGCTCCAGTGTCTCCATCACTGGCTCTGAGCTGACAGAGCACCATTACACTGAAAACATTTAAATGCCCTAATAGGGGTTTTGGGCATTCACTCACCCCTACATCTTAACAAATGTAAAGGTGAATAATTTTTCTAAAAGTAACTTTGAAAAACAATTTTTTGTATTTAAAATAAATCATATAAAGAAAAATAAATATGTATTTAATATTTTTAGTGATGGTCACTATCACATCTTTAGAATCAAGAGAGATGCCAGCAGGAGAGATGCCAGCGGGAGAGATGCCAGCGGTCTACCAAGAGACTCTCTAGTTATGTTGCATACTGTTAAGCGGGGGTAGTGCAAAAAAAGGTGAAAACAAAAGGTTTTAAAAATAAAAAGAGAAAAAATAAAAACAAATAAAAATGCAAATATTCCCCACTCCAAATAATGATCTTGTTTTCTCTACTTTACCATAAATCATTGCTGTGTTCCAACTGTAGGAGTAAACTGAAAGAGCATCATTGCTAGGTCAATATTCGTTAAACCTCTAGTGGAGTATAAAAAGTTAATGTTTTATGAAAAATCCTTAGGCCTGGTAGCAGAAGTTCCCTTTTAAACAATGGGACCAGCTCTGGTTTTACAGAGATCTTGAGGACCTATGCCAGAGCACATTATGTGCTTAAGGGTTCAAAATAGAAGCCACTCATGTCTTCTATTAACAAGTTTAGAGGCACAATATAATGTTGTAAACCTACAGCATTATTTTTATTTGAAAAACCTAGCTGGATATTATTAGTATGGTTAACACTGGAACACAATATCATATAGTATCATATAGTATTCTTCATCTTCTATGCGCCAAGGTATTTAATACATATTTAGTATTCTTGACTGTGTCACTTTAATATAAAAAAAATAGTATGTAATCTGATGATCTCAAAGACTTAGCTAATGTTCATAAAAAAAATTCAAAGCGATTGAGAACTTCATTGTTTGATGCTTCCCAGGGGTAGCTGAATCCGTTCCAAAAATGTACATTTTCTGGATGTTAAACAAAAGTCATTTTTTTTAAAATTCTTTTTAATGTTGAGTACCTGTTTTTTGTCTTTGCATGTTCTCTTTTAAAACTGAACAATATCACCCAAAAAATATTTTATTGTAGACTGATACAAATTGTTGCAAGACTTAACAAAGAAATCTTTATTTGTGTTTTGTGGAGACTAATTAATTAACCTGACAAATGGAGTAATTTGAAACTTGCACAAAGCCGGCCTTTATTTATTTCTGTTATTAGCTGGAAGCACTTATCCCACTGTAGCGGTGGAAGCTCCCATTAGCAGGGATCAAATTTTCAAAACCCTATGCTTCAGTATTGCCTCCTTCTAGCACTTTGTTAAAGGGAAACTATCACAATAAATGAACATTATCATATATAAACAAAGTTTTGTAGTGTAGACTTTGGTTTATATAGGCGATATGGAGTGTTACGTGTATGTTATATGTCAAAAATTAGGAAATGTTACTGCCTTTCTAAATATCAGCATACTGGTTACAGCATTGGTCAGTGCGCTGTAATACCAGTTGTTTACTCTGAGCAGCAGTATGGTCTGTGCACAAATTGCAAATTACTTATATTGACTTGCACAAATTAATTGTACGTGCTTTCTTCTTTTCACGTGTTACATTTACCCTGTTCTAATTAGATAAAACTTAAGTGACTATTTCTTGTATGCATCCATTGAGCAACAATAACATTGAGCAACAATCGCATAAGCCTCCAATATATAGTATATAAACTGTGGATCAACAGTGATTTCCCACAGGTAGAATATAGTTGTCTTTTTTTAAGTACATTTAGTTCTGTAAATTCTCATTTGAAGGCAAATATCGTGATTTTTTTCCTTTAACAGTTTTAGCAAATAATTAGAAATATTAGTAGTTCTGCAGCTGCACTTTGGATTTTTCAGAAACAAAAATCCTTTGACTAAACCTTCAAGTCTACATATTTTGCATAATGTGCCTTCTTCTGCAAAATCAAAAGATTATCTGCTTCTGAGAACAAGTCACATGCAGAGAATGACTTTGTATTTACATTTTATATTCACCGAAATATATTTTCCACTTCTACTAGAACTTGTCATCCTCTGATGCCTGACAATAAACAGAGTGGGGTTCTGCACCAGTTGTGCCATCAACCTGCTTTACATTTTGTCATATGAATAATCTATCATTTCTCTCAACCACAGGAAAAGTCATTGAAAGGGCACGTACATAAAAATCAGTATCCTCTGAAATTCTAATGGGGTTGATTTGGGGATCCTGTAAATTACAAGTGTGCCCTTTGTATTGACTATGATAAGACTAAGATAAATTATACTCTTAAAAAGTACATCAATTCCTGTTATTATAATTCTGCAAGTCTTTTAATATTTCCTAAAATTGTTCTTAGGCTGGTACTATTAAGATTCAGACAAAAGATGGCAAGGCTTGACTAGCGATAAAGAGGTGGCCTTGGCACTTTAAGGCCGTATGCCACATTTTAATACTCACATAGCTTGTGGCCAGTCTTATCCAGTAGGCCAGTGGCCCAGTAGGTATTTGTTCAGTGTGCCAGATGCCTAGTCTGTGCCTGGAGGGAGTGGTGGAAGTACTAAATGCCATCTAATACAAGTACATTTGGAAGCATTGTTTAATTATTTTATTAATATATTCTACAGTCACCTTTTAATAGTAAGTCATCTCATATTTAATATTTTGACAATCTAATGAAATGACATGACACTGCCAAGTGACTCATTGGGGCTTAAATATGAAAAGAGATTCGGTAAAACATTAAAAAAAAGTATTTTTATCACCATATGAACCAATGGCAAAAATGTGCAATAAGTACAATAAATACAATAAGTACACCAGCAGCTTCAAGAGGTAATAGGATCTATTACAAATAATACATCAGGCATGGTGAAATATATTGTCCATACCTGGTAGAATCCTTTATGATGGCCACTGCCATTAAATATTGTTTGTCATTTTTAAATCCATTACAAAATGTACTTGCTGGAAGCTCAAACGCCAATAACTAAAGGGCTGAATTCAAAAGGCAGTCCACTACCCCTCTTTATAGTGTATATATTGAGAAAATCAGCTAATAGAGTTTTACGTAAAGCCTTCATTGAAGTTGCTATACAATGTAAAATTTCAGTTGTTCTAAATGTGTTGTTTTACCTTATGTGTTTACCACATATTTTCAAAGAATAAAAAACATCCACTGTTATGAAATACTTTTCAATCTTTACTCCTTATATGTTGAGTGAAGTTTACATTACATTAACTTTTAAGATGATTCCATAGTGCTATTACAAAAGGGAAGAATGCAAAATTACAAATGCAAATAAAACTGACATAAAACAACATACAAAATAAACAATAGTATGAACATTGAGGAATTATAATGTCTCTCTTGAGTCTATTCAATAAGAGATTGGGTGTTAAGTTAAGGGTTGTTTCCAAGAGAGCCTGCAACTTTAAATTTTGCAAGTTACAGGCAAGGACATTCAAGTTCAATGTGAACTCATATGTGCACACCCATAATTCTAAAAAAAAATAACCTCCTCACATTAAAATAAAAATATTTAAATAAATAAATGAAAAACAAAACTGTGGACCCCAGGACCCTCTATTTACCAAGGGGGTTGATGATTTCCCCCTCTTTACTTATACCATGTAGAGTGAAGTTAGCGATTACCAAAAAATTGTTGGGGTACATGACCCTTTATGCTAATGTGATGGGGGCTAAACAATCGTAAAAGCCCTTACCCTCCCATGCCATCCCCAGAGCCATAGGTGGTTAATGAGAAAAATTAAAGAACTATAAAAATTGAAAGAACCCTACCTACCCCTCACCCGCCTGGTAGTTAGGATGAGGTACATCCTGAAACTATCTAGGTGCCACTTGTAAAAAAAATAGTTTCTCTCCTTTTTAAGGGTCCATCAAGTGAAAAATCCCAAATATGCCTGGCTATTCTCTATGCGAGCACAAAACCATAAAGCGTGATCGTTCATATCAGCCAATGGCCACACTGTTGCCTTAAAAGTGCCATCTCAAGTCCAGCTCTGCATGTCAGGAGCTCAGGCATTCTGTTACATTCTTTTTGTTAAATTGCTAAGCAACTTGTTGAGATAAGAACAGAAGAGAAAGCCTTGTAAAAACCATTGAGCAAGCAGGAAATAGGCAGGCTGGGTGGGCCAGAGGGTCTTACATTCTGTCACATGCTATATTTGTAAATGACTATATGAAAAGAAAATGTGATTATTCTTCCAAATTATTTAAATAGGTCACTGTTTTCTTGGTATTTAAAATAAGTCTTAATATTAACAAATCGTACTAAGCTATTTAACACCATCAGGACCACGAAGGGATACAATAAATTACTCTACAATGTGTTGCAGTTTTTTTTTTGGTGTTGAAGAGGTTAAGTGATGAATATCAGCTGAAACCAATTTACTCCATAACCTCCAGCGCCAGCAGGATAACATTTTCCTTTCCACGTTTACGTTGAAATGCTTTCTTCAAGCCAAAACACACAAGGCAGCCAAATTACTGACATGTGTTTCTGCCTGGTACCCAAATCCTGAATTCTTTCATGTCCTCTTAGACTGAACCCTCTCCGATGTTTATTTAAAGTACGTGGAGCACTTCAGAGCGATTAAAGGCCAAACGTTATTATAAATAGAGAACTGAGCTCTTAGGGAAGAAAAACACTACAATTTATTTGTTTTTAAGAATCCATCTTTTAGCAACATGAAAATGATGTTCGTGAAGGTTCATGGGAATACTGGGAGATGATGTAATGTGCAGACAACCCATAAAAACAGTATAGAGCAGTGGGAATATTGTGCCCTTTTAGGCCAGTCTCTGAAATGTATAGTAATATATTATACTGCTAGGCTAAACAACATATTGGTTCATGCAATTTTTAACTTATTTTTAGCCAAATTAATAGTCTCTCTTTAGTGTTAAAAGCTTGTACAGGTGAATTTAGGAACTACTATTTAGCTGATCCATTTTACTGTCTTATATTTGCCTTTTTCTCTTTGCCAGTCCAGAGGGTCCTAGGATATGACATCATACAATTGTGTCATGCATTATTATTATTATTATTTATTTTTTATATAGCGCCATCAAATTTGGCCTTGATTTTTTTAATTCCTTTTCTCCTTAATCTTGTTCCTCTTCTCTAGTCCCAGTGATAGAGTCTGACAAGGTGCAATATCATACACTAGTGTCATTTGGGGTCCAATACAATAGCACCCATCCAAATGAATTCATTCTTCTCTACCTAATGTACCGGTTTGTGTTAGTCTGTCAATTCTAGTCTTGTCATACCCACTGGAATATATGTATTGTAAGAAGCGCTGCATAAATTGTTGGTGCTATATAAATAAAAGATTATGAAAATAATGATAAACTTTGAGAAGGGGAATACCCCTTGCTGGCTGTGTCCCTGGTAATGTAAGGGAACAATAGCCAGTTATGTGCTGGCACCGGATGCAGAGTGTGCAGTGCTGCTGGGGCCCTTGGTGTTCTATTGCTTAGCCTATGTTATCAATATAAACCTTCCTCCACCCACCTTGTATGTTTTCTTTAAGGATTTGTACCCTTTATTTACTAATTTATAGATTTATTTACTTTTAAAATAGAAGTCGGGTGAGATTATGTTACCTTTCCTACATTGTAACATAGCCTCATAGGCTGGGGGACTGGGTACACAAATGGCAGATGAAATTTTACAGTAAGGACAATAAGGATGTGGAATTCTCTACCTGCAACTGGATGAATACTTGCAAAAACATAATTCAGGGATATCATTTTTAAATTATGGGGAAACAGCTTCTTGATCCAAGGAGAGATCTGACTGCCATTCTGGGATCAAGAAGGAATTTTGTCCCTAGTTTGTGCAAAATTGGAAAGAGACACTTTTTGCCTTCTTTTGGATCAACAGCAATAAATTAACAGATATGGGAAAGGGTGAACTTGATGGACACATGTCTTTTTTTCAGCCTATGTAACTATGTATGATTCTTTCAGAATTACTGTAAAATCCCAAGTATGTATAAGTATTGTATAACAATGTTTATATAGTTAGTGACTCCAATGTTGTTACTATGCACATGTGCATAAAACACAAGTGGTTTTAAGTTTAGAGTACTAAATATCTACATGGTTATAATACACAAGTATGTAAAATAACACAAATATTTTGTTCATGTAAACTAATGCATGAAAACACTAATAACTGTTTAAACTTGAATTATTATGCATTACATTGGTGCTGAAAACTCTAATAGAGTCATTAATAGCTGGGTAGGCAAGATTGATTTGAGTCTTCAAGAGGGACTGTCCCTCTAAAAAAAACACATGGAGGGTATTTTATACCAAAAAGTGTACAGAAATTATACATTTTCTTTTTGATTAATCACATGACCTTCCAATCCCTTATTGTGTGTCCTTGGTAGTCAGGAAAAAAAGCTCTGAGATGTGGTCCTTGATTTCAACTGAATGGTATGTATATTTTAAGTAGGTCCTTCAAAAGGCTTCCCTGGAGGTATATAATGATGAAGTGATACCCTGCACTTGTAACTGGTTGTCTTTTGAGTAGATATGGCATACTTTGTGCACTGCAGGCCTGTGACAGATATTGCAATAAATTACATCTTACATTACTGACTATTGTTAAATGTGGAAAACAGTTTTAAAACAAAGCAAAAGCTATTAAGCAGCTATTACAATATTTAATCCATTGTTGATTAAAGCTTACAAGTGCCAGGACCGTTTCTGCTTGATTTCTTCATAGATTTAACTGTATACGTACTTAACATATTTTTCTGAAACTGATGATTGATTTAGGTTTCTCCTGTGTTTCAAATGCCTACTTCTTGTTTTGTATATCTTTATACAAGAAATGACATTGCCAATACTTTTTCTTTTTAATTATACTTTGTTTAATAAATCAACAACTATTTCATTAAGTAAGACATTTAGAACCCAGAGTCAGAGGTATAATCTAGATATATTATTTTATTATTACTAAATTACTGGATCATATAGATAAATGTCAGCACAACATGACTTCACTCATTTCTGGAAGCTCGGTTCTAATTTAGACGAGACTCCCTAACTGTGAGGTGAAAATCAAGTGGTAGGAATCCATAGAAATGTATAGCCACATAATAGAACCCTGGTATTTTTCTTAATTTTTCTAATTTCAATCTATAATCTTGCGCCTCAAAAACAAATTTTACACTAATCCACCCAGCATAAACAATTGTCTTTTGAATTTTTTTTTTAGAAACTGCTTTTATTGGTTGATGCCATTAAAGCCCCCTGACCAATAGAGTCGCTCTTACAGACCATTAAAATTTAAATCCTGGAACCAAAGCCATTGGTCTCCCCAGGCCAAGTTGCTCCAAGGTATACCTTGCCCTGCCCTTTTCCTAGGGGAACTAAAATGATAATCCTTGTTCCTCCCAGGCCAAGATGCTCAGAGCGGTTGTCTGAGACTGCCTTTCATTGGTTGATGCCAGAAGAACCCCCTGCCGGCAAACAATAGAGTTGCTCTTAAGGACCTTTAAATCCTGGCACGATTATTATTATTTATTGTTTTGTATAGCGCCATCAAATTCCGTAGCGCTGTACAAGAGGTAGAGAGGACATAACAAGAAGTATGTAACATAACAATTTGACTTACAGAAACAACAGGTGAGGAGGGCCTTGCTCAAAGGAGTTTACAATCTAGAAGGAGTTGGGGTGTATTACACAATGGGTAAAAGTGTCAATGTTAGGGATGGACCAGCCACACTAGTGTATTGCAGAAGAGGGACTAGGAAAGGTGAGCTAAAGAAATATAGGAGGGCGTTAATGTGGTAAGTGTCGTTGATGGATTTTTTTTGAAGGACCAAAGGCAGGGGGAAAGACGGATAGGCCGGGGAGGGCATAACAGAAGATAGGGGCAGCCTGAGAAATCTTGTAAGTGTGCATGAGAGCTAGAAATCAGAGAAGAGGATAGAAGGAGATCATTGGATGAGCGGAGAGATGAGTGAAGAGATATAGGTAGGGGAACCGCTGTAAAGGGCTTTGAAAGTGAGCGCACAGGCAGCCAGTGAAGGGATTGAAAGAGGGGAGAGGTGTAAAGCGATGAGAGAGGAAGATAAGTCTGACAGCAGCGTGGTGGCTGTAGAGGGGTGAGACGGTTAAAAGGGAGACCAGTAAAGACAGAGTTACAATAATCAAGGCGGGTTATAAAACTGTAATAAAATGATTTGAAAACAATTATCAAGGTGGGAGATGATAATGGCATGGACAAGAGCCTTAGTGGCATCCTGTGTTAGGAAGAGACGGATGCTGGCAATGTTTTTAATATGGAGACGGCAGTTTTTAACGTAAGGTCAGAGTCAAGGGTGACACCAAGACAGCGAGCATGAGGGCACGGGGAGGTGATAGCACCATTAACATTGAGGGAAACTGATGGGGGAGTCTTAGCTATCCTACAGATTCCCGTATTAAGTTTATTAACCTCTGCTATACTACGGAAGACTTAGGCTAGAAAACTGGCAGAATAAGAAGAGAAAAACGAATGTGAAGAACATCTATTCACCCGATATGAACACGGGAACAGGTGGATATTCATAGAATATAAAGATTTCCCCCCCCTAAAGACGAACACAAAGATGAACACGAAGCCTGCATCGGCACCCAAGTCTAGTAACAACGTCTTCGTTGGGGGTAAAATCTTCGTATTCCACGAATTTTCTCCCGTTCCTGTGTTCGGTTCGGGCGAATATTCGTGTACATTCTTCGTGTTTATTTTTTGCCGTTTTTTTGTAGAAGGGGTTAATATGGGGTTAACACGATATGGACTATGCAGCAGCTTTGGCTCCAGGATTTTAAATGTCCATACGAGCAACTCTATTGGTTGCCTGCAGGGGCCTCCTCTGCCATCAACCAAATAAGTACACCAATAGAGTCGTTCGCATGGCCCTTTAACCCCTGACAGCGAACCTACAGATTTCCGCTTCCATCAACCCCTGCGATGCTGCGTAGATAAGGTAGGCTACATGGGGAAGGGACCAGGGAGATTAGTAGATGAAGACGAAGACGAACACGAAGATTCTTCTTGTTGTGTGTCTTCGTTTTCGGCTACGTTTTGCCGCTGCCATGTTCGTATGTGCGGGCTGAACAACGAAAACGCACCCTTTGTAATCGTTTGCATGTTCGCCCAAATATGAATGCACAAGTCTAGTAACAACTATATTGGGGAGGCTGTAAGCTAGGACCAGAATGTTATAGGATAGTAACATGGCAGTAGCTTCACAGAATGACATTTGTGAGTAGATCAATTGACGTTGGGAATTAATAATTTAGTTTGGAGCTATAACTACATATACTGTAATGGCAAAGCTGGAAGAAGGTTAATTGCAAACTATAAATGAATAAGCAGTGAGACTTTTATATTGTATACAGGAGAGGAAATTGCTATTTGGGATGAACGTGTAATTTAGAAATTTTAAATATTAGGAAATAGCTTAACCGATGAACATAGTCTATGTATGTCACAATCTACATGTGTTGTAGAGATGCCTGGTACATGTTAGCTCATTGGAATCTGCCCATTATTGTGGGCCCCCTTTAACAATGGCTAAGATAATTAGATTTTTTATTTCAATGACCCATGTCGATGTCTCCAGAATAATTTAAGACAGGAACATCTCCTTTGAAACCATTTGTTATTGGGACGCTGCACTACGTTTTCTAAGATGTCAGGAAATGGTCTTGTGTATTTAATCTCCACTGAAACCCCCACTCCACTTGTAATTTATAATTTATCTCTGCATTGTCACAGGTTTCAATTATGCCATAATTTAATGTCGAGCCCAAGCCAACTGCTTCACCTCACTTTTAGTGAGAGTGACATGTGACCATGTGTGATAATGTAAGCCAATTCAATCTTAGGACATGCAGGGTATTCCGGAACTCGAGGATTCAGAATGATCTTACTTTGATCTGTAACAATAAGAAGCAGCTTGTAAAAGTCGTCATATTATTAACAATGTATGCTCAACAGTTTTATCCAGCAGTAATTGTACTCAACAACATTCCACCATCACCCAGCAAAACATTTCATGACAAACCAACTCATAGTAACACTCTGAAAGTATCCTTACAATCTACATATATGTATGGACACGTACATTCGATAAATTTACTTATTATTAAGCTTTTGCTATTAGTTTTGGCGGATAGGAGGAAATAATAGGTATAAAAAAACCTATATACATAGCAATATGTCTCCCTAGCTAACATAGGCTTTAGCCATCATATTCACTTAAATGTAAAAGCAAACAAACAAAAAAACATTGGTGTCTTTTTTGGCAGAATTCCTCTAAATGCATTTGCGGCTTTCCACGTTTCTTAGCTAAACGCTGCACAGAAAATGTGTTTGGACGAACACATTTTCCTGCACGTGATATACTGGTGGTATACAACCTACGGTAATATTGGTGAAAACCTGTTGGTGAATCTGGACCCATATCTTTGTGGTGGATTATTACATAATATGGAATTTGTTCTGTTATAGATTGCAAAAGCTAGGTCAGATGTCAGAGTTTTGTAATTAGTGACTGCAACAGTAAAACACATTGCTCCCAAGTGTCCTATTTTAAGAAGAAGGGTTTTTCATGCAGTATCCTGCTGTCTCTCCAAGCTACCCACTTATATATGCCCGAGACATTGTTGTGATGGCTGAAATTTTGCCCCAAGCTATGCTCACACACACAGACATCTATGCTCACACATACACATCCATGCTCATACACAAACATAGATGCTCCTCACAAACACACATGCTGACATCAAAATTCTGTTAACTCACATAGACACTGGCACACGTTTTTAAAGGGAGTCTCACATTTGCACAGACTTACACACTCTTGCTTATAATCCCTCTCACATGCGTACACATCCACATACACATTCATGCTTACACACAAACACTTCATACATGTTCATACACACACTGTCAGGCCCCATCCAGGCTGCGGAGCTGCATGTCTTTTGTTTCCCTGTCTTGCTGTGGTCCATTTCTGAATTTCTGTATGTTCTGTCCTGAATACCTGATTCCTGCATTCTAGTTCTGCTCTTTTCTTCAGTTCTGTTTCCTTTATAAGGAGTGCCCCACCCGTTATGTTTGTCTCAGTTTGCAGTCTACAGGTATGTCTCTCTGATATGTGTTTAGATTCCATGTTTAGTTTGTTTAGTACCTCTGTAGGCAGGGTTTAGTGCTAGGACCCACCGTATATTGGAGTACTTTGGCGTAGTGGTGGGCTAAGCATACTATGGCCATAAGATGTGACGGAATCTCCAATTGTTATCTTATAGTCCTAGGCTAGTCCTCTTTGGTCCTATGGTTTCTGTGTACTCTTGTCATGTGTAGCCTGGTCAGTCTTGTCAGCTCTGTGCCTTGTTGTCCTGCCTTGAATCCCTGGTAGAGAGTAGAGTAGAGGGGTGTCCTGTCCTGTTTATGTTGGATCTTGTGTATTCCTTGTCCTGTTCCCTGTCCTTTGTGGTGTCCTGTATCATGTATGTCTTGTCTGGCTATGTTTCTTGCTTGGTCTCCCTGTCCCTTGCTTGCTATGTCTCTGATATTACTCTGCTTAGCTTCCCTACTCCCAGCCTGCAGCATCCTGAACATGATTATAGTGATATGTCTCATGCCTGCTCCAGGGTGCCAGCAGGATATCTCCAAGTTCTGCTCTATTCTGACATCATCTGCTGCTGTGTCAGGGCGCTGGTATGTGGCTGCACAACCCTAGGTGCTCAACACCCGGGGGAGTGCAGCCGCCCAGCACCAGGCCCTGTCCAACTCCGCTACTGCACAATAACTCCTGATTTCCATCTTTGGGCGCTCTGGGTCATTACAGTAGTCTGTATGGACCCAGTTCCTGACACCCACATATACATCAATGTTCACACACAGTTACACACACACATACACATTCATGCTTACACATACTTAAACATTCATGCTCTCACACACCTGCACATATATGCTCACACACACACATATACACATATCTATACATTCATACATGCAGGCTTACTCACTCACTCTCTTACATCAACCGCAGCTTTCCTTACGGCTGTTTATGTGCCTGCACTGTGCTACATGAATACAGTACATCTTGTGCTGGGTGATAAAGGGGCCCCGGTAATGGCCACCTGATACTGACCCCTCTCCTGCAGCAGGGATATTTGCATATACACATTTACCATTAGGGTCAGCTTCCTACTTCCTGTCACATAGCATGATCAGCCAAGTTGAAGCTTCTTATGTAGACGCATGTTGCAGTTAGTAAGAGGGAAGCTGCATTGTTTGTGGTTCTGTGCCCTTCAGATATGATTCCTGGACATGATTCTGGTTGGAGCTTTCCAATCTCAGACTGAATTGTGCTGTGAATGTTTTCTAAATTATTATGGGGAGGGTCCCTTTTAACAGTGTTGCCTCAGTGCCCCCACCTGACTTTGATACATACCCTAAAGGGGCATCTGGGAAAACTAGAAAAATTGGTTGATCAGACCTTATATCTCTCTTTTTGGTGCTATTATGTAAATATGTGTGTAAACAGGGTCCAATGTTTTTCTCATGTAAATGCCCATGTAATCACATTTCTATGCTTGTAATATGTTGTGGAAATATGATTATAAAAAAAATTATAAAAATTGCCCCTGCCCCTCCCACATCAACAGCTAGTGTGTGCCATCATTTCCCCCACACAACTGGTCTGTGTCTTCTTTGACCCCCTTCAAGCATACAACATATTTAAACACACTTACACAAATTATACACACTTACTCACTAAGTTACTCGCACACACATTCCATCTCACTCCACTTTCACAATTACACACCAATGCTATCATATACATGCATTCTCACACACACACAAGTACACATATCCATATATGTACATGTACACCATCCATATATACATATATATATATATATATATATATACCCCTCCTCCCTCCCTCCCCTCAACATCTCCTACTGTACAGTTAGCGGGATTTAGTCAGGGATTTAGCTTCACCCACTCCCTGTAACTTTATTAGCAGGCTTGCTCCCATGACAGCATCTACAATACTACTCAACCAGCCATATTCCTAGCTGAACTTCTGAATTGTTGTTATAGACTGGGGTTGTGGTGGCCTACACTACACACTAACGTTTTTGTTATTGACTGCAGCTTCCATGAAGAAAGAAGAAGACCATAAGAAATTCCACTCAGATAAAATGTTTTCACAGAAGGTTCAGATATGTGTAGAAAAAAGAAATAAATAGTGTAGATTTGTAAAACAAATGGCTTGCACTTATATGTGGCACTGAGACCAGTTCAGGTAGCCGCCACGCGTCACACATTCCACACCTGCTGCTCCACTGTGCCAGTCATTCCATTGACTGCTCAAACCCTTCAGCATAAACTTCAACAATATAGTCCATCTCTGGAGGGGCACACACGGTGAGCCTAGTGAGCCCCCCCCCAGGTATGCTACTGGGGAAAGGGCTCTCCAACCCTCACGGGTCTATGCCCAAGTGCCAATGGGTTACTCCGCCCCTGAGTGTCACCTTATATTTTCGTTTTTTCCATGCAATTGCATTCATCAGCGTCCTCTCTATGCATCTTGGATGTCCCACATACTATGTCTTAAACAGTAGTTTCATTTGTAGCTCCACAATAACAGCATGCATTTGGATAGTTTGTACGTATTCCTTGCATGGTGTCTCCAATACAAGCTTCTCAGTAACGTAATGTGCATACATCTATACACACTTGATCCAGGACTTTAAGATTTTTCTCAATTACATTTTCTACCACTGCGACAACATTTGTGAAATTACCATTAAAATATATGTTACACAGAAAATTATTTAAAAACCTGTTCTCCAACACATTTATATGTTGCACCCTTGTGCTTTCAGGTAATATTACTTAGAATTCCAATAAAAACACAAATCTTGTTAGGACATTTCAATGTGATTGCCTCATTCTCTGTATAAAGTATATTAAAATGTTAAAGATAATTTTAAAAATGTGCCTTTTGAATTGTGAATTTTCTTTGAAACAATCCCATGTGATCTTGTGTAATTCAAGGTTATTGGAAAAAAATTGCTGATCTTTGCTCATCTAGATGAGATCCTGATGTCTTCACTTGAAAAGATGCTCCTCTGGGAGACAAAAAACAGAACACTTACTATATGATTGATAACAGAGGTACCACAATGTCAGATGACTTCATTACATGCTCTACGTGATTTAGGATTATGATCAATCAGTGAATGTTTTATCCACAAAATGAGTGCGTCCATAGGTCTTTTTTCTTTCAAAATAAAAAACTTTCTATTATTGTAGATTCTACAATAATCTACTCGTTTTCAGGATTTCTACATAATAGGCAGTAGTAACACATGGGCATTTATAGAATTTATCTGAACTCAGTAAAAGAGAATTGGACTACTTATATACATATATATATATATATATATATATATATAATAAGTAATGTTTAATATTATTACATAATAACTTTGCTGACCTTGCAGTGTATTCAAATTTTATATGGGGATTAATATTAGAGAAATCTGTAAACTGATATCCAACCACCCTACGCATTGACATATACACCAATCAGTCATAACTTTATGACCACTCACAGGTGAAGTGAATAACACTAATAATCTTGTTATCATGGCGCCTGTCAGTGGGTGGATATATTAGGCAGCAAGTGAACATTTCTTCCTCAAAGTTAATGTGTTAGAAGCAGGAAAAACAAGAGCGTAATTGTGACGGCTAGACAACTGGGTCAGACCATCTCCAAAGCTGCAGCAGTGAATCAGCAACAGGGTCATGGGGGCAGCCAAGGCTCATTGATTCACTTGAGGGGCGAAGTCTGGCAAGTGTGGTAAAATCCAACAGACGAGCTACTGTAGCTTATGTTGCTGAAAAAGTTAGTGCTGGTTCAGATAGAAAGGTGTCAGAACACAAAGTGCATCACGGTTTGTTGCACATGGGGCTGTGTAGCCGCAGACCAGTCAAGGTGCCCATGCAGACTCCTGTCCACTGCCGAAAACGCTTACAATTGGCATGTGAGCATAAGAACTGGACCACGGTCCAATGGAAGAAAGTGGCCTGGTCTAATGAATCACGTTTTCTTTTACATCACGTGGATGGCTGGGTGTGTGTGCGTTGCTTACCTGGAGAACACATGACACCAGGATGCATCCATGGAGGCACCACCTCAAAACTTACAGGACTTAAAGGATCTGCTGCTAATGTCTTGGCACCAAATACCACAGCACACCTTCAGAGGTCTAGTGGAGTCCATGTCTCAATAGGTTAGGGCTGTTTTGGCTTTTTGGATGAGTTAATTCAATCTGACATGATAACTTCTGTCAAATTTGTCTATTATGTACAAATCTGAACTACAGAAGCCTATGTTTATTTGAACCTTTAAATTTTAAAGTTGGCATTAACAGTATTCTACTTAGAATTTAGAATTTTAACAAACGTGGCTGTAACAAAACAAGTAACTGCAAGTTTGAGTAAAGAATAGGCAGCAAAGAATAGGTTTCTATCTAGGGATATATACATATGAGACATGGAGGTTAGTACAGGTGAAGAGGTAAAATCACAGGGAAACAAAATAAGACAGAGAGATAAGGTGATACATAGAATATATCTTTTTCTGATGAGGTAGCTAAAGAATATCTTTAAAGAGATGAAGGTTGAATACTGGAGAGAACTAATTACAAATTATGTCCTGATAATGAACTCAAAAGACTGCATGTAGTCATAGATACTGTTACGGTTAATGCTTCCTTTCATTTATGTTCAATTAGCCAGCATTAATTCAGCGTAAAAAAGCATCCAGGAGTTAGATGCCCAATGTGGTCATGTAACACGAATCCACACCAATGCGGTCATGTAACATGAACCTACTACTAAGCAGTATAGTCTGGCATCTAGCAGGCAAGCTGTTTTTTGTGTGTGATGTGTGGCTGAGTGTGATGTAGGAATGTGTGTGGTATTTGTAGCTGTGCGTGCTACATCCATTGTCAGGATTCCACACTGCTAGCCTGGACTATGTGAAAATTATACCTACCATCATGTTTACCTGCAGCTACTAGTGACCACCCTTCCCTATCAGGAGCATCCGTTACTAATTATTAATTATACCTGGGTTAGCCCTGCCCTTAAATACCTGCTCTACCCTCCAGTCTGGGCCTTTGCATTGGTGTGTAAACAGTCTACTGTTGTGGCTCTTTATCCTGGTCCTGTACTTCTCCTTTACTTCTGGGCATCAGGATATGGCATCCCGACGCCCCACTTTTCAAGAAACCATGGAGTGGAAGGGACTATTTGGCACAGCCCTCCATAGTGTTATCAAAATGGTTGGGGAGATCAACCTGATGCTCCCTGTTATGTGTCAGAGGGGTTAATGACCCCTTGACCTGCCGCCCTATGGTTAGCCCTAGTTGGGCAAGGTGGAATACATCACTGTCAGTGGGTTTGAATTTGCATCAGTGGTTCTGAAGTGGGTTACTGTTTTCAAACTTTGCTAATTCAATTTTTGTCAAAGGCCTTTCAAAACATGTAGACATAAAATGTAACTTTGGAGCGGGAAATTACATAAAAAGTTTCCACAAGGCACAGAAAGCAAGGGGGCGCAGCCACCAAGGCCAGGGCTACGCTGAGGAGGCAGGAAGTGGAGGAGAGATCGGGGCGCCAAACGGTCAGTCATGAAACGGTTTTCAAAAACAATTAGAAATTAGGCAGCTACAGCCTAGTATCCCAACTGTTTCATTAGGGACCGTACAATGAAACTGTCCATCTTAGCAAAATGTAAACACTTAACATCCTTCGCTCATTTGTGTGAAGATCCTCATTCCTTTTAGTCAGCTAATGCTTATTACTTTTTTGTTATTTAGTGTTAGGTAGAGAAAAACTGACGTATATAGCAGAACAGCTATGTTACATAAGCTGTTTGATAAGAGGTTGTGCGTCTTTCCAAAACACTTGATATCTGTCACGGCGGGGAAAGGATACATGGGGAGGAACAAATTATTATTTTTTTGCCCCATGCGACTGCAACTCTGGTTACGTCACTGTACTTGACACCCCCTCTCAAGAAGAATGCATATTAAAGTACTCTAATATAGTACTCTGTATTACTTTAATAGTACTTTAATATACATTCTTCAAAAATACAAAAATAAAAAGAACCTGCTGGATTTAGCAGCTGCCGCTGCCCTCTTCATCCAAGCTGTGAGGTGTATTATTCTCTTTCCTTCTTCAGGGATTTTTTGGTGTTTTGGAAAACTTTTAACCCGAGACGTGCAGCCTGATGCCAGAGTACAGGTTCACCTTTTTCTGTGAGCTTTATACTGTGGTCTGTTTTATGTAGTGTTTTGGTATTCAACCACTGGAAGTCACATGCAAAATGTAACTAATTTAGGTGGCCCAGATGTCAAAGGGGCACAGAAGCAGCCCATGACCTTTCCCGAGTGTGGTACAAAGGTGTCAAGCATTATGTATTCATTCAATAATGAAAAAAATCTATTGGTAGTGACAGCTTTGGTTCCATTCTGATGAGACATGATTCATGCAATCAGAAACAAAGTATATAATCCAGGAAATTGGCCAAGGTCAATTCAGTAGGAGGAAACAAATGTCAAGATGAAGGCTTGTAGGTACAGCGACAAATGAGTACACTTTTTATAGTGGTTTTAGCTATTTGTGTTATGTACAAAGGACCCAGTATTGGCAATGTACTTTATTGTGGCTACAAACATTAAGACCTTGACTATCATGCACTGTTGTTGGTGAGCTGTCTGTATGGAAATGTTCAACTGAGAGCATCATTTAATGAGTAATGGCATCTGACTTTAAAAGCCATAAAATATGTTTAGTGCAAAGTGTGTAACAGCTTGCATGCACTTAACGCTTTGCCAAGAGTGTCAACAGGAAATGCTTGTCTAAAACATTTAACTAAGGAGACAGGGTTTATAGTTTACCAAGGCTTTCTACCAATATTTTTGATCATGTGGAAGATTTAATAATCAACATTTTCCAGACTTTTACAAACTTCCTAGAATATTTTATCATTCACATTTTATTGCCGTCTTTGCTGTCTTTATACCATACAATATTTTGTAAAACTAGTCCTTCAGTTATTACATAAAGTATAAAAATATAGTATTTGTTTAGAGCTGTACTAGGATTAAAATAAGTTCAGGTATATAAACCCTTAAAACAAGCCTATTTTACACTTTTGCTATGTCTTTGTTCAACCATAATGTTTTTCCCTCTCATTTATTTGGCCATGCAAATAATATATTGTTTTTCAGGGTAAGTTAGACTGTATTTTGAAACCGTATCCATATATATATATATATATATACTGTAAAATCTCAGTTAATATGCACAGTTTACCCCTTTTTCAAGAGTCCTGGAAAATGAGGTGTGTATTATAACCAAGTACAAATTTATTTGTGTTACATGATCTCTCCATGAGAGTGTTTGTGAAGCATTAAGCCCCTTCAATGCTGAGACTAAGATGAAATGATTATGGCATTAAAGGGGTTATAACTCCTATGTGTTCAGTCTATACGGGCTTGTGGTGACCAAATCACAATCAATGATTTGCTCCTATGGATAAAGATAATAAAATATTATTATCTTAATAAAGATAATAAAAAGAAAAACTACTTGTTACTATGAACCTACAACAAAATTATCTGCTGGAAATGTTAGAATTGTGCCTAAAATATAATTATTTTATAGATAGAAATATTATATTTGAATAGAAATATTATGTGCCCTACAATGGCGCCAGTATGTGTGAATTGCTACATGTATCAATAAAAAATACATATTTTGGGTCCAATTAGAGATCATCTGTTACTGTATGCCAGATACATTGACGATATTATAATGATATGGTGGGTTGATATAATTTCATATTTACCGTATTTCCCCATGTATAAGACGCACCTTAATTTTGGGGCCCAAAATTTTAAAGAAATTTATTATCATACAATTCATACTCATCCTCATCCTCATCACTCCCATCCATTAACTGCCCCTAAATTAACCCTAAAGACCCCATCAACCATAACTGCCCCTAAATTAACCCTAAACACCCCATTAACCATAACTGCCCCTAAATTAACCCCCACCTCCCCTAACTTTCGGCAGCCCAAATATTAACTTTATACTTACTGTTAGATGAGTTGCTGTCTGAACAGTGTGCATGCTATAAGGAAAGGGGTGGGCCAATTGGCAGTGAGTCAGAAAGGGGCGGGGACCCTACAACCACTGTATAAGACGCACCTAGTTTTTAGACCACGCATTTTTCGAAAAAAGGTGCGTCTTATACATGGGGAAATTTAAATATAGTCAAAATTATGTTCATTTTTTAGATCTTACAATTTCTCTACAAGAGGGATGCTTGAATTATTCTCTATTTAGAAAACCCACTGATCGCAATACATTGTTATATTTCAAAAGTTTCTCTGCGCAATACTGTAAAAATCTATTCTCAGTTCTTACAAGTATTGTGTAATTACTCTCAACAACAAAATATTGACAGACAATTAGAGCAAATGCAACAAGGTTTTCTGTTACGAGGTTACCCATTAAGTTTATTGTTACAGGCAAAAGAGCGAGCAATGAATACATTTGAGGAAGAAAGCACATTAATTCGTTAACTAATGAAATCAAATGCTGTAAAGACGCCCGACAACTACTTCTAAACATATCAGAGATGCTATATGATCAAACTGGAAGATACTAACAAACGACAAAATATGATCATCGTGTTTTTCTGATCCACCAATAATTAGCCTCAAAAGAGGAGGAAATCTCAAAGATCTTGATTAGATTATCTCCCAGACCTTAGTGTGCTGTGTGTAAACGGTTAGGAAATAAGGCAATAAAATTTTTGTTATTAATAACACACAAAAGGATAACATTAACTGAGGGGTAGGGTGACTCTAGGAACCGTCACAGTCCCAAAATGCAGGAACCTCAAATCTGTTCCGAGCGCCACAGTCTTTAGATTCTTTTAGGATTTGGATAACGTGGCACTCCTTACCAGGGCCCATAGTCTGTAGGAAGGAGGCTGACACTCAGTCCCCTCCAGGAGCCCATGGCACGGAGGCTTCCGTGACAATAAGAAACAAAAGTCAAAACAGAAGTTCGATTTTTCCTTCCTAACTAAATATAATGACAAAGCTTTTGAGATCAAAAAAGCAAACAACAAATGTTGGCCTATTTTAAAACCATTGGAGGACAATTTTCTGTCCAAAAGAACCCCAGATTTCCACAGATGAGGAAAGTACAAAATGTGCAAAACGTGTAATCTACAAAAAAAAGAAAATCACTTTTTTTGAATGCACGGGGAAGGAATATAAAATATAACATTTCATCCATTGCAAGTCACACAGTGTAATTTACTTGAATGCAAATGCGGGATTCAGTATATCGGCCGCACCTCCAGGGAAGTCAAAGTAAGAGGTCTTAAACACCTTGGAGCCATAAGTAACAAAAGTACAAAACACAGTGTTCCTAAACACTGTAATACGTGTAACGATTTCTCTTTTTCTGAGTTCCAAATTATAGGAATAGACCAAATATTAACTCATTGGCAGGGAGGTGACATTAAACAACAACTTTCTAGAAGAGAAACTGAGTGAATTTACAAATTACACACACATAAAAAGGACGACCTGAATACTGAACTGGACATTTTAGCATTCATAGAATAAATAAATACATATTATAGCTTTCTCTCCCTTTTCCTACATATTGTGCATTGAACTTTCCTTTAACTCTCTCTATGATAAAGATTAAAAGAGTAAAAAGTAGTAGTTAAAAATAGTATCTCATGTATTATACAAACTTATGTTTGTATAATACTTCTCTTATTGCAGACACTCAAGGGGATATTTCTCTCAGAATGAATTATATATATCATGATTTCTCATTTTAACTCAGATACAGTTTACAGTATTTACATGTCCATTTAAATCACGTATTTATATATTTATGAGACTATATATTCTATATATTTATTAATATATTAACTATTATACTAATGAATTCAGATTTTATTATTATATATTTATATGTAATTGATTTTCTAAATTAATATTTTTATAGTGATGTATATTTTTATTTTGATATATTTATTCCATTAATTACCGTATTTCCCCAAGTATAAGATGCTCCCTTGTATAAGACGCATCCCTGTATTTGGGGGCCGAAATTAAAAAAAAAAAAAATTACATAAAGTTATTGTACTGGCTGCCTGGGCATGATATGAGTGTGATTGATGTTAGCTGCTAGCAACTGTTAGCAATCGTACTCCTATCATGCTCAGGCAGCCAGTGCATGCATATCACTTTCAGCCACCCAGCCCCCCCTGTGCCCCCTACACACGGATCCATGCTAACACACAGACATATACATACATACATTCATTCATTTACTCCCCCACCTTACCTGAACTGCAGATCTTTTGCTACCGCTCGCAGACATCTGTGGGGGCCGCTGTTTCCCCTCTGCCTTGCTCAAGCAGGAACAGGAAATGAGTAGTCCTTCCTGATGACACGGGCGATCAAGTTACCTCCTACCCTCCATGTCATCACACCAAACCAGGAAGTACCCAGTCAATAAAAGCCGGCAAGACACCATACAGAAACAGATGATACATACACTGCACTTTATTTTTATCATGCTATTCGTTGGATGATACAAGTCTCCTGAGGAAGCCAAATCCATATTTGGCGAAACGCGTTGAGAACGAAAGTCTGGACCTTTTATTGTGACCATTTGGACTCATATAATACCTATCGATTGTGCATAACATTTTGGGTTGTGCCACTGTTGTAAGTGCAATTTTACCTTTATTTCAATTTTCTATTACGATATTGCAGAATCCTTAATCAGATTTGTTTGTGAGTGAAACTTATTTTTTTTTAACCCCTTAACGTCCATTGACGGGTCAGGCATGTCACGCAAAAACAGTCAGTTGATGACCTATGACGTGCCTGGTACGTCATGGGGTTAAATGAGTTCAGATGGTGTTCCTGTAATGCCTCGACATAGAGGCATTCAGCAACACAGAAACAAAACGTCGGGGAGCGGTTAGATCCCCGGAGCGTTTATATTAGTCGGCAATCGCTTCCTTCACTCAGTTGGTGTTACTGAAATGCCTCAAAATCTTGCCATTTAGCCTGCTCTAAAAGGAGGGACATTGAGTGAGCTGATCTTCATTTGTCCAATCAGCTCACTCCTGTCACATCATGCTGAAGGCTAGTCCAATGGTTGTGCAGACTAGTAATGAAGAGAGCCTATGTAAGAGCAGAGCAGGTGGGGATCCGTTCATTTCACTGTGACTGTTTTATGTGACACTGCTGTCCTGCATCTGACCATTTTACAGAGTGAGATTCTTCTGCGTAAGACTTGGTGAGCCTCAGCCTGCATTATGTTTGGATCAGATGAGGAACCCAGTATGCAGAGTGATAATAGTTTCAAGAAAAAGTAAAGAAGTCAAAACAATGGTCAGGCAAGCCAGGTCAGGAGAGCAGAAATCTGAAGCAGGTGATGGGCCCAGAGCTGGGGTTCTTCAGACAAGAGATATGACCATATGGATCTTGATATAGTCCGAGGTATAAGTTCTTGGTTTGAGGTTGAACATGATTTGGTAAGAGGTCATAAACGTGTTATACTTTTTGCGGTCACCGGAGTACCTTTCTGGCATGGGTATCAGTGGTTCAGAGGCGGCTGCTCCCTGAAGTACCACAGGCTCTGGTAGCATAGGCGGTGCTGGGAGCTGATCACCATGTATTTTAGGATTGCCTTGCATTTGGTGCATTTGTTCCCATATCTGATTCTGTCCTGCTTGGACATCTTGCAATGACTGGTTCAGATGAGCTCATCTGGATCAGATGAGAAACCCTGTATGCAGAGATAGTGATAATAGTCTCAAAAAAACCAAGTAACAAAGTCCAAACAATGGTCAGGCAAGCCTGGTCAGGAGAGGAGAAATCAACGTAGTCAGGATAAGGCAAATATCGGCAACAAACTTTCACTTAGAAACACAGTAGCGTAGAAAGCTCAGTGGAGTAGTAGCAGAGGAGGCACGCTACGAGCACCTGCCGGACGCGGGCACTGCATGGACCTGGTGTTGCGAGGACCGCCACACTCCCGGGGGGTGGGGATGTAGTAATGTTGGGTGGTAATTTAATCCATATTTCAGGTGTACAAAATCTTGTATACTCATCTACCCGTCAGTCAGTGGCTCAGTGATGAGTAGCACATCTTTAGGAGTAACATGTCCAATGATGCTCAGACAACCTGATACAGACTGATAGTGAGTAAAGGACACATATGATATATCTGCTTCATACATCTGAGCAGCTTTGCCTTTTTCCATTCTTCTTCTATAAGTGTATAGTGTATGTTTAATGGTACTCAGAGATAAGTACTATGTAACTGTAAGACTAGATGAAATGTATTTCCTGCATGCTGCAGTTCAAAGCTGTGTAGACATATTCAGTGGGCAAGGTGAGAAAATGAATGGTCATTATAGGGAACTAGATTTAAGTTTTTACCTGCATTATTTTTGAAGACATTTATTATAGGGTTTTTTGAGTTAAAAAAAATGTCCAATTAAATTTTTTTGTACTTTAATACATAAACATATACATCCACATAAGAACAAGGTTGTATGTTCTGGGGCAGTAACACATCTAATAAATACAGACTTCCCAGGAATTTATAATGTGTTTCTCTTCTGCTAATCTGATCTCCAGACTTGCCAGATCTTTATAACATGTATCTTTATGAACAATAAGCCTCCTCTTGCTTTGCTTTAAACTTCTAACAATCTATTGTATTTCTTTCCTGTGTCCAAACGTGCTTCCTGTATGGAGCATTTAACAGGTGATGACCCCAATTTCCTCTGTTTAGCCTCATGTGCTGCTGCCACGAGCCCTGGGAATACACCCAAAGAACACACTTAGAGGTCAAGTACACTAGAAGTTACTGACCTGGTGTGTCTTCTGGGGTGTGATTTAGAGAGAGGTGTGCATTGTACTGGGACAGTGCAGATACTCATGTTCGGACATGGTCTGAACAAAAGCTGGGAGAATGTTTGCCTATATTTCTATTGTAAAAATGTTTAAACAAAAGTTGTTATGTTAATCAAACATTTGTTTGACAATATTGTGCATGCTGTATGATTTCCATATTGTGGTGGTCTTTTTTGTTATTTTTGTTCATGAGTCTCTTGTTTGAGTGGGCCCAAACCAAACCAAATAAGAGAGACAAGACCTAAATTACCCCTAGGCAAATGCCACATGATTTTTAGACTTTAAAACATTAATAACACAGCCCTCTTGGCCATCCAGACGCTTCAGGGGAATATAAATTAAAAGGATCACTTCTATAAACCGAACATTCTAAAAAAATGGTGATTACCATATTTCCCCATGTATAAGACGCACCCATCCATTAACTTCCCCTAAATTAACCCTAAAGACCCCACCAACCATAACTGCCCCTAAATTAACCCTAAACACCCCATTAACCATAACTGCCCCTAAATTAACCCTAAAGACCTCATCATCCATAACTGCCCATAAATTAACCCTAAAGACCCCATTAACCACAACTGCCCCTAAATTAACCACCACCTCCCCTAACTTTCAGCAGCCCAAATATTAATTTCATACTTACTGTTAGATGAGTTGCTGTCTGAGCAGTGTGCAGGGGCGGGGCCAATCGGCAGTGTGACTGCAGGGAGTTACCGCCAAGTACTGTAGTAACTGCAATCTACAACCACTGTATAAGACACACCCAGTTTTTAAACCCCGCATTTTTCGACAAAAGGTGCGTTTTATACATGGTACCCTGCTTAAAATATCACTGATCAAACTAAGTGGACTATCATTCACACCTTGGCCCCTTTAATGTAAAAAGGAATAGTCTTTCCACAGACAAGAAAAGCCGCTAGAATCGCTTTAACATAGAAATATTGAGTTGCATTGGCTACGGTACTAGTACTATAAACAGTTTGGAAATATGGCACCCTTAAAGTCATATTTTACACACAGCTCCGAGTACACGGACTTGCCCGCATTATATTGCAAAAATGATAAACAGAAAGGTTAGTCAGGGTACAAAATATACATGATGCCATTATCTTCTTCTTTACAATTTTCCATTCTATCACACCTATATGCTTAGATTAAATAACTACTCAATTTATCAGACAAGCAAAAATGACATCATTTTTTTTTTTTTTGCCAGCAACATATTTCTCCAGCCTGTGAGTTAGTACAAAAAAGCATCTGAAGGCATTTAGCTTCTAAAACACAGATGTTTAGCTGGTCCTGCTGTCAGTAGGTTTATTGATGCCTGAGGTTGGTCTTACGGAACACCAGCTCAGCCAATCCTTCTCTAATTGCAGTTCCCAGACTGCTTGAAAGCAATTCTCTGTACTTATAATGTGTGCTATTGTTATCCTCATCAATCCTACAGCTGGGCCCTGCTTTTTTTTATGTTTCTAATCAGCCATGATTACTGAAGTTAATTAGAAAGAATTAAATAGTTAAAAGAAAGGACTGACCAATCAAACTTGATCTGAGGCTTTCTGTTGCCAGGTGGACATGGAATATATACCTTAGCTAGTATAGTTTATTCTATGAATGTATTTATACCGATATGGTCAAATGGTTCAAAAGGGGTTTAAAACTTTTTATTAACAACCAGATTTAAGTTTGGATTCAACCATTTAGGTCGTGGATCCAAACAACATAATCTATTGTTAGATATGGCTTTAAAAAAACACCGGTGCCAAGGTTCTTGAAAGGAGGATCATTAGGGCAAAAATCCCTTTAATAGTGTTAGATTGTAATCCATTTTTGGATCCAGTTAAGGATATTGCTATTTTTTAGGAATAGGAGGTATTAATGTTTAATTAAATTTAAACTATACGCAACGATTTTGAAAACTGAAGTAGACGCTTTCCTGGCTGGTAAAATGATGCTAAATCACTTCTGTATATAAATCTCTGTTGCTTTAGTAATTGCCATTCACAATTAAGGCAGTCACATGGAGCTGGCCAACATCAAGCATGTTCCACCCATCCTGGGCCAGTTGGATTAATCTGAGAGGAAGCAACCAATGACTTCTTAAAATCTGTGTAGTTTTCAATTTTTAAGGGTCCTGCAAATCAAGAAAATGGGGTGGAAATACTGCATTTTGGGTTTAGTAAGATGTTATAGTAGGTTTTTTTTTTACCATGCCCACACCTATAGTTCTTGTCCTGAACGTCTTAATTTCAACTGCATCCACTGCATTCACAACAGGCAAAATTTGCAAAGACAGATTCCCGGCACTGTAAACTGGGGTATGTTTACTAAACTGCAAATTTACAGGCTAGCACTCCACTAGCTTAGCAAGGCATTAAAGGTCAACCCCAGTTAGATTCTCCAGAAAGGGAAAAAAAATTTTTAGACAAAAATAAATGTACACGTTATCCAAAAATCGTGATCAGAAAAAAAGAAAAGCCATTAATATTTTTATTTTATTTATTTTTCACAAATATAATAATCTAGTCAGAGGCAAGCAGACCAGAATAGATACTCATCAGGGGGTGAAACACTGCACCCTTTCTTCTACCAAGTCCAGAAGAAAAGCCTGCTCCCAAGTTTGGAAGGTTTTAGCTCTGCTTCAATGGCAGGGTTTGGCTCAGGTCTTGGTCTTGAGTGGTAGATGTTTTCTGGGAGAGGTCTGTCTGTTTTCACCTTTGTGACCTAATGAATGTAATAACACGTGTTAAATGATTATTCAATATCAACATACTATACTACATTCTATTTGTAAAAGAGACCAGAATTTCCTAGGTAGTGTTCAATATTACTTTAATTATTGTTGCAGATGTAAGCCCCTAAATAAAACACTAAGGGGATAACCCTCCTGATTAAAAATGACTACAAAAACTGTAGTATAGTTAATAAAACAGATATAAAACATACCTTTTAATAAAATATAATGTAATATTAAAATACGTACTATCTTAAAAGTATTTCAGTTTCCCTCCCTACCACGCAGGTATAAAGGATAGAAAAGAACATGTGTGTTTCTGTGATTAAGGAAACACAGAGCATTTATCTATTACATAGGCTAGGGCACATTGAGGTGAAGCTTTGGAATCCCAGCTTGTGGTTCCCTACATTCTTATCGAGACCTTAGGTGCGTATATTGTTGCCGAGTATAATATGCTGCAACACTGTAGGAAATGAAATTCATTAGTGTTACCGCAGTTAGGCTTTTACAGCTACATTTAGTATAGAGTACATAGTCCCACTGACCCGATCCCTTCTCATCTTACCCAATCTTTCATCTACTCTTGTTCATATCTTCAACCTCTCCCTCTCTACTGGATCTGTCCCATCCTCCTTCACGCATGCTACCATAACTCCTATCTTGAAAAAGCCCTCCCTGGACATGATTCATTTGTCCTATTACCATCCCATTTATCTACTTCTTCTTAATTTCAAGCTTATTGAAATTACTGTTTATACACAATTAACTTGATTCCAAGTCCTTACTTGACCCTCTTCAGTCTGATTTCCACCCTCAACACTCCACTGCCCTTACTAAAGTTACTCTATGCTAATCCTGCTTTTTTTTTTTTTTTTTTTTTTAAATGCTCTTTACATAATATGTTTTCAGACAGCTGCATATTAGTCCTATGCATGCCTGGGAACTCTCCGGGTTTGACCCGGAGACTACCGGGTGAGCACTGCTTATCCGGTTCAAGACACGAAACCTCCGCCCCACTCCCTGCCCATTTTTTCTTTAAATGGGGGTGGTGCCCGCCGACGTCAGTGGGCAGTCCTGCCCGCGTCCCGCAAGGGAAGGCTCCAGGTAGCCGGAGCCCAGAAGTTCCCAGGTATGGTCATATGTATGTGTTCCAACTCTTATCTAAGCCCAGTCTGTGAGATAAACGCCCTCACGCCTTATCATACTGCCTGGTGGTACCAAAATGGCTCAGCCATCACCCATGCATTAACTAATAAAAGTCTATGATGGAAAGGATTTCACTGACCAAGCATAGATTTATCAGCACTGCCATTGTTCATATCTTCAACCTCTCCCTCTCTACTGGATCTGTCCCATCCTCCTTCACGCATGCTACCATAACTCCTATCTTGAAAAAGCCCTCCCTGGACATGATTAATTTGTCCTATTACCATCCCATTTATCTACTTCTTCTTAATTTCAAGCTTATTGAAATTACTGTTTATACACAATTAACTTGATTCCAAGTCCTTACTTGACCCTCTTCAGTCTGATTTCCACCCTCAACACTCCACTGCCCTTACTAAAGTTACTCTATGCTAATCCTGCTTTTTTTTTTTTTTTAAATGCTCTTTACATAATATGTTTTCAGACAGCTGCATATTAGTCCTATGCATGCCTGGGAACTCTCCGGGTTTGACCCGGAGACTACCGGGTGAGCACTGCTTATCCGGTTCAAGACACGAAACCTCCGCCCCACTCCCTGCCCATTTTTTCTTTAAATGGGGGTGGTGCCCGCCGACGTCAGTGGGCAGTCCTGCCCGCGTCCCGCAAGGGAAGGCTCCAGGTAGCCGGAGCCCAGAAGTTCCCAGGTATGGTCATATGTATGTGTTCCAACTCTTATCTAAGCCCAGTCTGTGAGATAAACGCCCTCACACCTTATCATACTGCCTGGTGGTACCAAAATGGCTCAGCCATCACCCATGCATTAACTAATAAAAGTCTATGATGGAAAGGATTTCACTGACCAAGCATAGATTTATCAGCACTGCCATTAACAGCTCAGTGCCCCATCACTGATGAATGAATGTTAAAGTACTTGTAAGCACTTTAATATGCATTCTTTTAACTCCGTTGTGACACAGGGCATACTACTACATAATACCCTAAAACATGCTCCAGATGTCATAATAGTACCTCCTATGGTTTTTGCGTTAGCGAGGACATTTAAAAAAAAAAGGCCTTTGGCTACCTTATAAAACCTATCCGTTTCTACTCATGGGATGTTGTTGAACATAAGTTTTTTTGTTTTCTTGTGAAAGAAATGCTAAGTAAAATAGCACAACTTTTACATTACATTGACAACATGTGTGCGCTTATGTATGTTTGCACGCATGCATGTACAGTTAGGATCCATAAATATATATGAAGATGGATCCAGGCCCACATGAAAGAATTTGTGGACTGTAACCTTTAGTGAGAACCAAACCCTCTGTTTAGATGTCATACATCATATAACTTCACATACCACACTGTATAATCTGCTTGTGTTATAGAACTAAAATCAACCATTTAATATAGAGAAGGCCAGTTACTACTATCTATATTATCTATAACACAAAAGGGAGGGGGTAGGAAATTTGCTACAAAAGCAAGTTTCCCACCTTTTTAAAATTCTCAATGATAGAGACTAGTTGGTGTAAAAATTATGTATCAGATTGTAAAACTGCACTGGAAACTATGCAAAGTGGACATTGGTAATTTTACCTGAAAATAGGACTCCAGTGGCCTTTTAAATGTTAAGGCTTGATTTTTAAATCATAAAATACAGAAAGTTAATAATCTCACCTTAGACAGATCTCCCAAATCCGGTCTCACCCACCCCAGCTTGTCTAGGACACAGTTATCAAATGCGTGTTGTTGTTTGCGACAACGGCGGAGTTCTAGCAAGTTAGTATAGTCAATACAGGTCCAATATTCAGTGAATGGTTCAGCGCAATGAGTCTTAATTTTCCTAAAATAGAAGCAAAATTGTAAATTGATGTATTAACACCAGCACAACAACAGTTACGAAGTTTGCGACCATAAAGGTTTTGTTTTTACAATTAAATACATTGGATAAAGGTTCTGAAAGCCTACGTTCCTCCATGCAGTGACTTAACTAACCTATACTCATTTAAGAGTTGGATAAGTTTAAAGACTTGTTAATGAATAGTAGTTGCAATAGCAACCACTGTCAAAAAAAAGTCTATTAGGCTATTAAGAAACCCATGATATTTTAGCATAGTTTATACACAAATACAATACAGAGTTGCCATCAATATACCACAGACATGCCCACACCCTGTTGAATATCATATTGTATTCATTGTATTAATGTGTTGTAACTGGGCCTTAAAACCAAGCTAAATGTAAATATGTAATGGGGAGAACTGAGAGATATGCCCACCTTCTGTCAATAGTAGGAACTCGATATTCGGTAGGTGTATGACTAGGTCTCTCTCCATTACGGGTTCCCCAAATCATGTCACAAAGTCTGCTAACCCCTGGGTTCTGTACCAGCGGAAGAATCGACAATGCATGAGCTGTTACACTTATCAAGTCAAACAAATCTGAGTATAACATGTAGTGTAAACTTATGAGCAGGGCCGGCTTTACCTATTGTATCGGTCTGTCAACTCTAGCTTTGTTATTTCCCCTGAATATACGCATTGTAAGAAGCGCTGAGTAAATGGTTGGCGCTATATAAAGATGATAATAAATTACTGACAGGAGAAAGTGAAGTCTCTGGACAATGCAGATCTTACACGGACTGAGCAGTTTTGGATGTTAGTACCTAAAAAACTCCAGCGCACATTCATTTACTTGTTTTCCCTCCTTCAGACATTTCCTGGGATCCTTCTCTTCCCAACGACATAACATGAACTCTTTATTGGGCTTGTCACATTGGGATCCATAGTGATGAGCTGCAGCCTTCAGGACAGCAGAGCTAACATTGAGCTGCATAGTTTGGGGCAAAATGACAAGAAAACAAGACGGATTTGATAGGGATTTTGTAACGTCTGGCACACAAAACGTTTCACTCGGCAGTGCTAATAAGACAATGGGCTATGTTACAGGTGCATACCTGCAAACATTAACTGCCACCCACTGCAGAATGCTTAAGATATATTACAAACATTCTTACAAGCACGCATTATATGTATTTATTCATAAAGAAAAAAAATGCAGCAACATTATTTTGCATATACAATAACGGCAGTGTACATACGTCGGAACACATAGACAGATTTCTAGCGCATACATAAAGCTAACGTATTCATGTACTTTATTTATATATGTAAAGCTCTCATCAAGACGTATACCTCCCGGACTGTCAGGTCCTCAGATGTAGGTAATTCTACAGTTCCAGGCATGGCTGCCTCTGTCCCCGGAAGGTCAGCTTACAGCGCATGCGCGAATGACGCCATATCTGGTACGCAAATACGTCAAGACGCCCCCGTACGTCTCCCGCAACGTCATCCCCTGAAATTATAGTTTCTGTGACAAAGTGGGAGATTTATGGCATTAAGGCTTCTTACTACCCGCTACATACTTACTAGCGACAGTTTTGATTCTTCGGAGGCAGCAACGTATTCCTATATAGAGCTGAAATGCTCTACTGTTCTTTCGGCTAATCATTGGTAGCTGCTATCAGGTGACCGTCGATTGTCATAGTAACGCGTCCACTTCTTCATGTTGCGTTTGTTATAGTAACGTCTTTTCGTGGTCTGTAACGGGATGGAGTACACAGGCAGCAAGTACCGTGGGGATTACCGGAATGGGAGGTATTACTTGTATAAAGTGAGCGCCACAATGGCTAGAGAGTGTTATAATGTATGCTAACAAAGAATAGCTGCCCGAAACCACTGACTCTAATATTATAAAATAATGAAAAAATATCCAGGATTTATAATTGTAATTTTATTACAATGGCTCTAAGACAGTTAGATTGACAACATCATGTCATAGGACATTATAAGGCAAATTAACAAATTACCCAGTTTTAGCTAAATTAAAAAATTAATGTCATATCTGAGATAAAACCATAACTGAATCCAGTGAAGTATTTTGGCCGGGGGGCCCTCTTGGGCTTCGAAGCCCTCTGGTCCACCACTGCTCAATGGCTAACACAACCTCCACGATGCACTTGCAGTAAAATGCACTGTATGACTTTAAGATCAGAGTACCGGATATGCTACAGTGGCCACACGGGTCTGCTGGGGGGCACTGCCCTGAGAAAGGCCAGGGCAGCACCTGAAATAAATACACCAACCACATTTGTGTAATTTTATTCCCCAGTGCTGAGATTGAATCTGGCTTCATCAGGTGTAGTCTTCCTATGACCCATGAGCAAAAATGAAAACATCTGATTGCCTAATTACCTCTCACCTTTAAAAAAAAATGCAAGTAGAGAGAATTTCGGGGATGTGGTTAGAGGCATGGATAAAAGAGAAGGTCATTACTTAGTCTTGTAGTTTTGAGCCTAACCAATAGCTATTCGTTTAATTATGTAAAGCATTAAAAATAATACTAATGTGTTTGATTTGCACAATTTAATTTGTAAACACATCTTCCTCTGTTTTTATACAAATATACATAAAACATATATGATTCATACCCGGTAAAATGATGAGCTACTAGTGGAGGAACATCGTGTGGAGAAAAGGGATACTTATCCAGTTGTCAGTGGTGGTAAGGTTAAACTGTAGAAAGCCAGATAGGACACTTAGGTGTACTTGAATGGCATCATCATATCTGTAGGTTCTGTTGTATTAAACATGAATTTACTAAAATGTCTTACCATAGCATACACCTGTTTCTGAAATACTTAGGGGTTTATTCACTAAAAAGAGAGTTTGCAGGAGTGTCGACCAGGAGGTCTTCTCCCAGTGGGGACAACACCGGACGCGTACTAGGCCTCTAGTAAGCCCCGCACCTTTAAGGGTGAGTGCCAACGCCTTGCTGCTGGGGGGGGGTGTCCTGCGGCCCGATGATGAAGCTCCAAGGGAGGGGGATGGACCAAAGGTGGGAACAAGTGGTGACAGACAGGTTAACACTAATAGGGTCTTATTGGGAGAGGAGCGTCTCTAGGGTCTGGGGGGAGAACTACTTAAACCCCCAGTACTGTTCAATCAGTGCTTGTGCAAGTTCCGTCTTGGATTTCCCATACTTTGTTACATGATACTTATTTTGGATTCTATGGACTTTGCTGATTCTCTCCTACCCCATACCCCAGATTGCTGTACGGTATTGTTTTTTCACTGCTGCCTGCTTCTGCTCAGTGTAATAAACCTTTGCTGATGTACCATTACCTGGTTTTGCATCTACTTGTAATTACCAGTCTATCAGGTGTCTCTCTGCGCTGTGCTACAATCCCCACATACTGACAAGGAGAGTTATGAAGGTCCAAGCCCAAGGAGCTTCTGCTGGCCATGTATAATGTTGCATACTTCTTGCTAATAAGAGATAACATTTGTTATAAACTAAATTATAATCCACTCAGATCAGTGCCAGTTTTGTAAAACACACAGGGCCCATTTGGAGTGTGGAAGTCTGTTAGTGTAAGTATGAGTGTGAATGTGTTATATGTGAGTGTGCTGTGTCCTTATTAATAACACACATGAAGTTTTATTGTTCAGAAATGACAATTTATTTGGTAACAAAAAATTAAGTTTAGGGACTAGGTTGAATGATTGTCACATGACCTGTGCCGTTATGAAGTGTAATGGTTTATTGGAATGCACAAGTCTAGTGTAGAGATTATGTGATCGCATGATCTATCACATTTTCTCTGTGGGCACTGTGTCTCACTGACATCCACTTCCTGCATGCTGGATCAGTCTGCATACAGCACAGAGGAGTAGAGACCCACCAGTCCTGCAGGTAAGTGGTGGGGCTAAAATGGCACAGAAAGGCCGCCTACAGTTCCTTTAAGAAGACGTCTGGTTTGCGCCGCTAGAGGGCGTGCGAGAAACGGAACAAGTTCTCTGTCTCTGTTGGGACGGCCCTGCCCTCGTGTTCCAGCCATCCTGAGGACCACGGTGTAGGGTAGGAGATTGCTGCACCGCCATCACGCGGGAGCAAGTGGATCCAGTACGCCGGACCCCTCCTCGTGTGTCGCCATGTTGGCAGCACGTGTTGGAAGGAGGACGCGGCACGGGAAGGAGGTGAGTACCTCGGCGGGGACCTGACAGTACCCCCATCCTAGGATGCCGCCTCCGGAGGCATGTAGTACCCGGTCTGTCCGGGTGCTGGAGATGGAAACGACCAATCAGTCCAGGAGCATGGACATCGGTGGCGGATTCCCATGTTCTTTCCTCTGGGCCATATCCCTTCTACTGTATGAGATATTCAAGGGTTCTTCTTATACACAAGTCCAGGATCTCCTGCACTTCATATTTGGGTTCGGGAATGAACTTGTACTGAAGTATCTTGTACTGATCAGGAAGATCAAGCTTGACCACCACAGGAGAGATCAGTTTCTTAACGTAGAAAGGGCCGATGTACTTGTGACCCAGTTTTCTATTTTGTACTCGGATGGTATTTCTCTTTTACCATCAGCATATCGTTAATATGACAGTTGGCTTTCACATAACATTTTGTGTGCCCGTTGAATGTTATGAGACAGGACTCTTTATTTATTTTACTTTGTGTCATATCAGCGGCAGCCCCTAGAGGCCTCCTATGTGTACACAGTACCCAGAGCCGACCTTAAGTGTTCTGGCGCCCTGTGCGGACTACTCCTCTGGCGTCCCCCATCCCCTTCTCACTGCCCCCCCGCCTCTTCTCACTGCCCCCTTCTCCCTCTCCTTACTTACCTCGTTGCCGGAGTCCTGCAGTGGGAGCGGGAGGCGTCCATCTTCCCGATCTGCCGCGGTGCGCAGAAAAATTCCGGCGCTCAGCATGAAACGCCGGCACCGCGACGAAGTCACGGAGAGTGAGGGGCGCCGAGCGGTTGCTGCCAAACTTCACGAGTGACCACTCGGTGCCCCTACCCAGGACTTAAATTGAAACATCGTTTTTTTTGTTTGTTTTAACTTTATTTAACATCCTCCATGTTAAATAAAGTTAAAAAAACTTTATTTAATATGGAGGATGTTAAATAAAGTAAAAAAAAAAAAGTCCCGGGCAGGCGCCCCTGTTGCCATGGCGCCCTGTGCGGCCGCACAGGTCGCATACCCCTAAGGCCGGCCCTGACAGTACCCTGTAGGCTAACAAGCAGACCAGCTGCCTCTGCTTACCTGGGTGTAACCCTTCTCACCCAGACCTAATCAGTGCAACCAGCTGAGCCTCGTTGACTGGACTGAGCCTGCCTATTTCATCCTGCTCTGCCCTTCAGTCAGGGCCTTTGCATTGAAGTGATGGGACTGTGTTGCTCTGGCCCTGTACCTGATCCTGCTTTGTACCTGCTCCTACCTGCTCCTACCTTCAGCCCTGCCAGCTGTGTTCCTGTTCTCCAGCCCCAGAACCTGCACCTTGACCAGGGAATTCGTACGCGGTGAATCCATCAGTCCGCATCCCAAGAATCCCCTATGGATGTACCGGTCCTTCTACCAGTTACATCCCTGCCGCTGCACGGGAGATCAGGACTCCCCCCTGACAGCATGAAAACCGGAAAGCTTTTACATTTTAAACTGCCCGATCGCGCATTCCCTTCCGGGTTGCGTCACTGCTGTAGACGCTGCGATCTCAATGCACGTCTGTGGGGACTTGCATAGAGATAACAGTGTGATCGGTGCAGGGAGGAGAGTGAGAAACCATGTTTCTCTCCCTTCTCCTATGCTGAGGACCGTGGTGCAGGGAAGGAGATCGCGGCACCTCCATCACCCAAGAGCAAGTGGATCCACTACGCCGGGCCCCTCTTTGTGCATCACCATGTCTGCGGCGCGTGCTGGAAGGTGGATGCGGCGGTGGAAAGAGGGGAGTACCGCGGTGGGGACCTGACAATTGACAAGCTGTTTTGGGGACAAAGATGGCACAGACAAGTTGTGTGCTAAAATGGCATTGATAAGCTGTTTGTTGCAAAGGTGGCACTTGCAAGCTGGGGGCAAAGGTGGCACTGGTGGGCATGTTGCTTGGTGAAGTTGGGGGCCCCAAGGGAATTTTTCGCACATGGGCTCTGTGGTTTCTAAGTACGTCTCTATCATATACTGACTGCCTCTTAAGGACACATGGCACCAGGTTACCATTTTAAAACAGAACAAACCCCGGAACTTCTGAAAGTCAGCACAGGTTGGGACCTAGCCTCTGGGGGAACTTCTCTCTTCCTGGTAGACTGGTACAGTGGCATGTGGGAGGAAGTAGACCACAATTCCCCATCCACTGTAAAAGTGGTACTTCTATCTCTGCAATCTTCTGAATCTATAGTGGCACCACTTATAATTACTGCATTACGTATACAATCTTGTGACCCAGGATGGGTCATTGAACAGATATGGGAGTAGGGGAGGAGGCTATGAGGGACTTTGTCACCTGGAGATACACTATATGGACAAAAGTATTGGGATTCCCCTCCTAATTATTGAATTTAGGTGTTTAACCCCTTGATGACAATTGCCGGTCCGGGCACGTCACGGAAAAACATGTCGTTAACGACAAATGATGTGCCAGGACCGTCATTTTTTAAAACGGGTAAAAAAATCCATCCGTGATCGATTTTTTTTTTTTTTTTTTTTTTTTTTTTTTTTCACTCAAACGGTGTTGCTCTAATGCCTCGACATCGAGGCATTGAGCAACACCAAAAAAACCATTCTGCCCCCCCCCATGATCGCTCCTAGGTGCGAATAAAAAAGCATGTTTGAAAGACTGCATGTCTTTCAAACATGGCGGCGCCCGCCGCCGAAAAACGGGTTTAGGAAGCGATCGCGAGTCGCTTCCTTTGCTTAGCTAGTGTTGCTAAGATCCCTCAGTAGCGAGGCATCTTTGTAACACCTGTTTAGCAAAGGAAGCGACTCGCGATCGCTTCCTAAATGCTTAACTTACCTTCCCGGTACCGGCGTCTTCGAAACACACGCGGTGTTTCAAGATGGTGGCGCCCATCAAGCCGGGGGGCATAGCCTGCTGTCATCATCGGGGGGGGTGTTGCTGGATGTCATGGACATCCAGTGAATAACACCCCTAGTGGTCAGATCACTCATAAGAGTGATCATGATTTGATAAATCAAAGGCAATGTTTTCTAAACATTGCCTTTGACCAGTATTGGATCTGCCTCCCTCCTTCACTTGCTTCTAGTGAGGGAGAGAGACAGATCGGTGTGTGACAGGTATTCTGAATAAAATAAAATATATGTATATTGATCCAAAGGCTCTTATAAGAGCCACCCATTCAATATTAACCCCTTCATTGCCATTGATCACTGCATAAACAGTGATCTTGCACAGTGGCAATTGTTTTTGGGGTTCTTTTTTTTTATTAAATGTTTTTATTTTTATTAGAGCCATTAACCCTTTCCTTCCCCACTATTTTTGCTGCAATTGTAACCATGCAGCGCAGGTATACGGCTGAGGAGGCGTATGCCGTTTTGGCCACAGATTCTGAGGCCACTGATACAGCGTCAGATTTTGACGTTGGTCAGTTCACAGATACATCTAGTGATGTATCTGTGGCTGTTAGGAGGCCTGCCACACGTAGTCGTGGCAGTGCACCAGAGGCATGGGTAGCGCCTAATAAGTACAAGCCAGCTATCCCTCCTTTTTCTGGAATTCCTGGCATCAATATTGATGTTACAGGATTCACTCCACTGCAATTTGTGCAGGTTTTTTTGGGAGATGATGTGTTGGGAGACATTGTCACACAAACTAACCTTTATGCCCAGCTAGCCCTAATTCTTTTTGGGCAAAACAGCCATGGACTCCCATTGATGTGCCAGAATTTCTTAAATTCTGGGCACTCACAATGTTAATGGGCATTATAAAAAAGCCCTCCATCCGCTCCTACTGGAGCACCAGCCCCATCCTTAGTACCCCCCATTTATGCCCAGACTATAACTAGGCAAAGGTATGAAATGATTCTTCATTTCATGCATTTTAATGACAACAGCCTGTGCCCCCCTAAGAAGCACCCCCAGTTTGATAGGCTCTACAAAATCCACCCCCTGATTAGCCATCTCGCTGCCAGGTTTCCAGAGGTTTATACACCTGGAAAGAATATCTGCGTGGATGAATCCCTGATGAAATATAAAGCAAGGCTGGGATTCAAGCAGTATATTCCTTCCAAGCGCTCTAGGTATGGAGTGAAGGTGTATAAGCTCTGCGAGAGCGAGACAGGGTATACTCATGCCTTCCGGGTATACGAGGGTAAGGATAGCTACCTTGACCCTCCAGGTTGCCCAGAACATCTGGGCACCAGTGCCAAGATTGTTTGGGACTTAATATTCCCCCTTATGAACAAAGGCTGCCACTTGTATGTAGATAACTTCTACACAAGCGTCCCTTTGTTCAAGCTGCTGTATTGTTTCGATACAGTAGCTTGCGGTACTAAAAAAAGAACCGCTTGGGTTTCCCACAACACCTGGCACGAACCCGGCTAGGAAAGGGGGAGACCTCAGCTCTACGTCAAGAGGAGCTTTTGGCATTGAAGTTCAGGGACAGAAAAGAGGTGTGCATGCTGACCACCATCCACGATGAGAGAACCGTGGAGGTTTCTGTCCGTGGCAGAGCTGGGGTCACTAGAAAGCCAGTGTACATCAGGGCCTATAATAAGAACATGGGTGGAGTTGAACTGTCAGATCAACTCCTACAGCCCTACCTCATTATGAGGAAGACAAAGGCCTGGTACAAGAAGGTTGCAATTTACCTAATGCAAATTGCAACCTATAACGCTTTTTTGTTGCACAAAAAAGCAGACACTGGGCTGAAACTGTCTTTTTTGCAGTTTCAGCTCCAAGTAATTTCAAGTATCTTGTACCGTGATGCACCTGGTCCCCAAGTGGTGATGGGAACCAGCAGGATTGGGGCTACCCATTTTATTTTTAAAATCCCCCCTACAGCAAAGAAGCAGAATCCCCAAAAGAGATGCAGGGTATGCTACAGCAGGGGGCAAAGAAAGTCCAGATTGCCCTGGAAAACCTGCACTCTGTGTCGGTGACTGCTTCAAGTTGTATCACACAGTTTCCCGTTTTTTTTTTTTTTTTTGTTCCTGCTCCATTTTTGTATTTTTTTTTTTTTTAATTTTTTGTTACATTTACTGTTTTTTAGCTTTTATTTGCTCCACCATTTTTTAAGCGTTTTTATTTGCACTGACAAGTGACCTCTGTGTCTATTCCGTGGCATGAGGGACCGCTTAAGGTGCTAGATCAAATCCCTTCTTGGAGATAGGCCAGGCTTTCTTGTAACCTGTCCCTACTGATAGTTGGGTACAAGCATTTTTCTTTACCCAGATGTAAAACTTCCTAGTTGAAAAACTGAATTGCTCATGTTCCAAATGTGGCCCTTTTGCCCCCAAACAGTCTGACAAACCCATGCATGTGGGGTATCAATGTACTCAGGAGATGTTGCTGAACACATATCGGGGTGTTGTGGGACAGTGACATGTACCAGGAGCTGTAATTTCACACCTGAAGTACAAAGTGTGTGAAAAAAACACCAAAAACAATTACTATCCCAAACTTTGACTAGGGTTGGTGGTAGGATTAGTGCATGGAAAGGGTTAAACTATCAGCATCTAAAATACCCTGGGGTGTCTAATTTTTTAAAAATATATGGTTTGGTGGGGTAAATTTAATTTGCTGGCTTCAAAGATGCCCCAAATACCACATGGAGACAAAATTACCAGATTCAGAGAAAAATGGTTTTGAATTAGCAAAACGCTACTTGTACTTATTGCCCCATAACGTGTAGAAGAAAACAAAAAAACATAAA